>JAAALK010000290.1:17436303-18036303 GCA_019279435.1 Zizania palustris
CGAAGCTGTCGGCTTGGTCCTCTTAGTTTGAACGCTTCTCTTCTTCTAGAGGCTCGTAGTTTCTTCGCTCTTCTTGAAGATCGGCCCACGTCAGGAGCCTTTCGGAGTTAGCCTCCGCAGGGTCTTCAGTCTGGTACTCCGAGTCGGACCAGTTCATATGTTCAGAAGATGAGGATGCCTTCTCCTTCTCCTCTTCTTTAATATAAGCTAAGACCTCTTGAGAAATTCCAAGGGTTATCTCCCCTCTGTCTCCGCGAGGAACAGAGAAGCGAGAGCGGCGGTAGGGCCTTAAGCTCTCGAGGCTTGCCCACTCCTTTCGGAGCTCGTCGGTAATTTCCAGTATTTCGAGGTCAGGGCTCGAAGGGCACAACAAACCTAAAAAGAGCAGAACACCCAAAACAAGCTTCTTGTTTATAGCTTTTCCATTTGAGAAACCAAGGGTGGTTTCGGTGTTTTGTGATGAGTGATTGACAGACTTTTACCCTCTGTTCGAAGGGTACCTCCGAAGGGGCTTCGGAGGTGGTACCTCCGAAGGGTGTTCGGAGGTGTGTCACCGGAGTGTGTTCGGTGTTTGCTTGCTGCAGCTGTGCAGCGGAGTGTACCTGTCGGAGGGGTCCGACAGTACGCGATGACTGGGTTCGTACCGAGGGCCTCGGTACTTTGGGCGGTACACCGGAGTGTGTGCCGGAGGTTGCTAACCCGGAGAGGTCTCCGGAGTACTGGATACACTTGTCTGCTTGTCGGTGGTGCGCAGGGACTTCGGAGGCGACGGACAGGGTTCGAGCCGGGTGAACCTGGGTCAGGCGGGAGGCTTGATGCCAGGGGAGCGGGGAGCTCCGTCACGGTGGCTGCGAAGGTGGTCCGGGTCGGTCCTCGGGTCGAGGCGTGCCAGGTGAAGGCAGAGAGTGCGGAGTGTGGCTCCGGTTGAAGGTACTCCGAGACAAAGTCCTCGGAGGTGAGGCACTTCGAAGGTACTCCGGATGGAGTAACTTCGGAGTTGGATGGAACAAGTCCTCTGCGGAGGCATGGAATTCGAAGTGTGCTCCGGAGGGAGACATTCGAAGGTACCCGACGAAGGTCTCAGAAGTCGAGGCGCATCGAAGGCATGGTCCGGGTGAGGCTCGTCGAGGAGTGTGCTCAGAGTGAGGCACTGCGACGGAGTGCTCATGGAATGCTTCATGCGGAGGCCTTGGACGAAGGAGGGACTTCGAAGGGTGGTACTCCGAAGGTGGGGCTTCGGAGTGAGGATGACTTGTGGTGCTTCGGCCATGCATGGCTTCGGTACACGGACGGACGGTGTTCGAGCTTGGAGTAGCTGCGAAGCCGTGGTGATCCACTCCGGAGGTGGTGGTGCGAAGGCCCAAAGGGCTTTGACGGCTTCGGCTTAAAACCGTCACTGTATCGAAGGACTTCTTCGGCGGAGCGAAGGCCATCAGGCTGCAGGCTTCTCGCCGAAGCTACCGCACCCTCCGGTGCGAAGGGAGGTTCCAGAAGTCAACACTGTAAAGGCTGACACTGTCTGTTCTGAAAAAGGCTGACACTGTCCCCTCTGCAGCTGACAGAGAAGCCTCCAAAATAAAGGTGGACTACCTTTTGTACCCCTTAGTTCTATAGAGACAAATCTGTTGTAAACCCTAGGGGTAAAGTAGTCACTTCCTTAGGATGAAGCCGTGGGCTATAAATATGGGGGCTCGGTAGGTAACATTTAACACTTTGAGCATTTACTGTTGAGCTCCTGTACACAGACCTCGCTGTATTCATCCAGAGTTCATTTATTTTGTGTTCCTTGTTCAAGCGGCGAAGCCCTGCTTCTGTGTGCTTTTGCTTGAGCTCGCTTTGCATACCTCGCTAGTTCTTAGTTCACCGAATCCTGTCTAGGCGAAGGGTGTTTTATCGCGAAGTGTGCTTTACAGTGTGCTGTCGCTCTGTGTAACACGAGGCAAGACCTCGCTGCTTACTAGCGAAGCCCTGTTCTTTTCCCGTAGTGCTTCTTGTGTCGAAGCCCTTAGCGTAGTCCGTTTTGTGTGCGTGTAGACCTTCGCGTACGAAGCCCAGCACCAGTTGTTGTCGCCTAGTACTTGGTCGAAGTCCTCAGAGGGCTGTCCACTCTTGCGAAGGGTGAAGTGCGAAGCCTGCTCGAAGCACCTCTTGTGCGGAGCCTGCACTGACTTAGCAGAGTAGATTTTCGAGGGTTGTTCGTGGAGCGAAGTCTTCTTGACTTCGAACTTTTGCTCCTGCGAAGCCTGTGTTCGGAGCTATCGAAGTACCTCCGAACCAGACCTTCGAAGGTAGTGTTCGAAGCCTGTTCCGCAGAAGACAGAACAGAACCGAAGGCTAAGTTTTTAGCCCGAAATTTTAAAAGCTCCCATTCACCCCCCCTCTGGTCGCCGTTTCCGGTCCAACAATTGGTATCAGAGCAGGTTAAGATCACCAGTTGACCTTAACCGGTTTTGTGATCTGTTGGCGACATGGATAGAGGCAGTAAAATTCCTCTGTTCGATGGGACAGATTTTGCATACTGGAAGGTGCGCATGGAGGCTTACTTGTTAAGCCAAGGAAATGCAATTTGGGAGATTGTGGACTCACAATACTCCATCCCTGATACCCGCACCACTCAAACTGAAAAAGATCAGTATATTGCCAACTCGAAGGCAAGGAACATACTGTTCATTGGTTTGAGTCGGAGTGAGTTTGATAGGGTGCAGCACCTTAGGACTGCTAGGGAGATTTGGACCACACTCACTGTCTTTCATGAGGGCTCTGCTCAGATTAAGGCCAGGCGCCAAAGCACCTACAACCAACAGTATCAGCTGTTTGTGCAGGCACCTGGTGAATCTGTAGATGCCATGTTTTCTCGCTTTGACGCGATAGTGAGTAACTTGCGATCCAACGGGACGCTTGCTTACAGTGATCACGATAGGGCTATCAAGCTTCTCTATGCTCTTGATCGTAGCATATGGGAAGTGAAGATATCCAGCATTGAGGAGTCCACAGGCTATGATACATTGACCTGTGACGAACTCTTTAGCAAGCTGAAGTCCACAGAGATTGCCAAGGCATCTCTTGCAGTGCACAGAAGCTCTTTGCCACAGCCATTGGCATTGGTTTCTAGCACTAGCCGTGGCACCACTGCAGAACCAAGCACATCAGGCACTTGTGTTCTAGCAGATGGTTTTGCTTTGTCCTCCCTGGTCTCCGTCACAAAGGAGCAGGTGGATACTCTAGCTGATGATGAGCTTGCTCTCATTGCCCGGAGGTTCACCCGCTTTCATCATGAGAGACGGGATCAGAGGAGAAGTGGTTTTAGTGGCTGCTATGAATGTGGCGACACCTCTCACATTAAGGCCAATTGCCCCAAGGTCAAAAAGAGAGATGAGAGTGAGCGCCCCAAATTCTACAAAAAGGAGAGGAAGCCCTTTGTGAAGGGCAAGCGCGGCAAGATGGCTAAGAAAGTAGCCAAGGCCGCTTCCAGAGCTTTTGTTGCTGCTCTCAGCGACATCGACACATCCTCAACTGAGGAGTCGAGCTCTGAGGAGGAGGAGTCCCCAAGGAAGGAGGACAAGAAGGACAAGAAGGGACGTGACTTCACCGGCCTTTGCTTCATGGCCGACAGCGATCACAGCGACGATGAGCTTGACTCATCTGAGGTAAACTTATCATCTGACCAGCTTCTAATTAAATTAGATGAACTGAATGAAGTAGTGCTTGGTCAGGATAGATTACTTGTGCAAGCCGCTAGAGAAAGAAAAGACCTTAGACTTAGGCTAGAAAATGTTTCTACTGAATATGCCATGCTTAAGTCTAAATTTAATGATGCTGAATGTGAATCATGTTCTGTTGTCATGAGTGAGCTTGCTCAGTTGCGTTCTGTTCATGCTCAAACTATTTCTGAGCTTGAGACTGCACAGAAGCAGCTTTTGGTGGTGGATTCTAGACCTCATGATGTTATTGATTGCATGAACTGCTCCTTATTACGCGATAGCATTAATTTACGTGATAAGCATGTCATGATTTAGAGGCTAGATTGGAGAGGGCCGGTAGTTCTAAGGATGTGCAACCTGTTTGTGACACTTGCATCACCCTTAAGGACCAGCTAGGCACTGTCAGAGAGCGAGCTGAAAACCTCATGTCCGAAAATGAATACCTTCTTTCTGTGGTAAATAAATGCACTGAGGGGAAGGGTAGGATGGATTTGCTCTTGGCCAAGACCAAGTTGTGTGCTGATAGAGCCGGGGTAGCTCTAGGTTTGGGTTTGAGAGGATAGCTTCAGACAGTAAGGCCAAAACTGTTTTCACCTCTCCTACCACCCTAGAGAAAGAGAGAGCTCTGTTAGACACCCCATCAGCCAAAAAGCCTACCCATCCACCAAAGAAAACCACACCTCCTACCAAGAAAAATCCTCCCAAGAAAACCACTGTGAAAAAACCCAAGGAGCCTGTGAGAGTTGCTCCTGTGACCCATGAGAGTGCCCCTAGGAGAGTGTTTCATTGTTCTTATTGTCAGCGGGCGGGTCATTTGATTGGTTTCTGTTTCCGTCGCATCAAGGATGAGCGACGTGCACAGGCGATGAGCTATCAGGACATGCATTACCCATATTTAGGTATGCATGAGTCTGAGTATTACTCTCGTCCTGTTTTCGAGGCTCCTCGTGCTTCTCGGAGAGGTTTTGCTCCTCGAGGTGTTCACCATGTTCCATATGGTGGTAGACCTCGGGCGAGTAGCTTTGTTCCTCGTCAGAGTAGGAGACCTCGACATGCTTTGCGTTCTTTGCATGTAGGTAGACCTCGCACTTTGCATCATTCTGATTATTATGTGCGTAGACCGTCTGCTTTTACTGTGCCTACTACTCGTGTCACTCAGTGCTGGATGCCTCGTCATTATTTTACTCACCCCAGCACTGAGCGATCGAGGCGTTCTTATCATGTGTAGGCGACAGGTCGAGGCTTGGAGGGCACGTGGATCATGGACTCCGGTTGTTCGCGCCACATGACCGGAGATGCAAATTGGTTCTCCAGCCTCACATCAACCAAGCAAAGGGAACATATCACCTTCGGAAACAATCGAAGGAGTAGAGTGAAAGGTAAAGGTGTGGTAAGGATTAACACGAACTTCACTCTCAAAGATGTTGCATTGGTTGAGAACCTGGATACAATTTGCTGTCTGTATCTCAGTTGCTTGATGAGGGCTTCGAAGTGCGATTTCATCGCGATACTTCGCAAGTGCTCAATTCTGATGGCGTTGTGGTGTGTAAGATCTTTAGGGTTGGGAGAGTTTTTGGAGCTGATTTTTCAGAGTCGTCTGGTTCTTCTCATTGTCTTGTTGCTCATTCGACTTCTGAGCTTTGGAAGTGGCATAGGAGACTAGGGCATATGAGTTTTGAGTTGCTCGCTCGTCTGAGCGCCCTAGGTCTGATCCGAGGATTGCCCAAGCTCAAGTTTGAGAAGAATTTAGTTTGCGCTCCTTGTCGACATGGAAAAATGATTGCCGCTTCGCATTCGCCAGTCACCACAGTGATGACTGAACAGCCCGGAGAACTTCTCCATATGGACACTGTAGGTCCTTCTCGGGTTAGTTCTTTAGGCGGCAAGTGGTATGTACTTGTTATTGTCGACGATTTCTCTCGCTACTCTTGGTTCTTCTTTATTGCCAGCAAGGATGAAGTGTTTTCACACTTTCGGAGCTTGGCTTTGAGACTGTTCACTGAACTCCCAGGTGCATTAAAATTCATTCGAAGCGATAATGGCACCGAGTTCAAAAATAGTCTCTTTGTTGACTTTTGCATGGAGCATGGCATAGAACATCAATTCTCTGCTCCGCGGGTTCCTCGACAGAACGGTGTTGTTGAGAGGAAAAACCGCACTTTGGTTGAGATGGCTAGGACGATGCTTGATGAGCATAGGACTCCTAGAAAATTTTGGGCTGAGGCCATGAACACTGCTTGCTACATCTCAAACCGAATTTTCTTGCGCTCAATTTTAAATTTGACATCTTATGAGCTGCGTTTTGGGAGACAGCCCAAGGTTACTCATCTTCGAGTTTTTGGCTGTCGCTGCTTTATCCTAAAACGTGGTAACCTGGATAAATTTGAGTCGCGATCTTCTGACGGGATCTTTTTGGGCTATACTACTCATGGTCATTCCTATCGTGTTTATAACTTGGAAACTAACACTGTCATCGAGTCATGTGATGTGACTTTTGATGAATCAACCCCCTCTGTTAGTTCTGCTTTTGAACAGGCAAATGAACACGACATGGAACAGACCTTATTCGAAGACGAAGATCCCGGAGAATTCGAGGATGATCCCCTACTTCCCTCAACATCAACCCCCGAAGCTGACCCCGCTTCTACTACTTCGGCACGAGGTCCCGAAGCGACTACCTCAACATCGGTCATCTTGGACCACTCCAACGCACAAGTTGAGGGGGAGACTGCATCCCGCCGCGAAGCTCCACATCATGTTCAAAGGATGCACCCTCCCGAGCAGATCATTGGTGAGCTTGATCAAAGGGTAACTCGTTCTCATGCCCATTTCACTAATGCTGCTTTTGTTGCTTCTTTCGAGCCTTTAGATGTTAGTCATGCACTTTCTGATTCTAGTTGGATCAATGCCATGCATGAAGAGCTTGAAAATTTTGAGAGAAACCAAGTCTGGACTTTAGTTGATCCTCCACCAAATGTTCATTTCATTGGAACAAAATGGATTTTCAAAAATAAACAAGGGGAGGATGGAACAATTGTTAGAAATAAGGCTAGACTTGTAGCTCAGGGCTTTTCTCAACTAGAAGGGATTGATTTTACTGAAACCTTTGCACCTGTTGCTCGCCTTGAGGCCATTAGGATTTTGCTTGCCTTTGCGACATCCCGGGGATTCAAACTCTATCAAATGGATGTCAAAAGTGCTTTTCTTAATGGCTTCATAGGTGAAGATGTTTATGTAAAACAACCCCCTGGTTTTGAAAACCCCAAGTACCCACATAAAGTCCTTAAACTTCATAAGGCTCTTTATGGACTCAAGCAGGCCCCTCGGGCTTGGTATGAGAGACTTAAGTCTTTTCTGCTTGAGCGAGGGTATTTGATGGGCTCTGTTGATAAAACTTTGTTTACTCTCAAGCATGGCAAAGAATTCCTCCTAGTTCAGATTTATGTGGATGATATCATCTTTGGTGGCTCTTCTCATGCTTTGGTTGCCGAGTTTGCAGATACCATGAGCAGGGAGTTTGAAATGTCAATGATGGGTGAACTCACCTTTTTCCTTGGTTTGCAAATCAAGCAAAGCAAACAAGGTACTTTTGTCCACCAGACAAAGTACACCAAGGACCTGCTCAAGAAGTTCGACATGTCCGATGCGAAGCCCCTCGCCACTCCAATGGCTACATCTGTAGCATTGGACCCTGACGAAGATGGAGAAGCCGTAGATCAGAAGGAGTTCCGGAGCATGATCGGCTCCCTCCTCTACTTGACTGCCACGAGGCCGGACATACACTTCGCTGTGTGTCTGTGCGCTCGTTTTCAGGCTTCACCACGAGCTTCGCACCGCCAAGCGGTTAAGCGCATTTTAAGGTATCTCAAACACACCCTTGAATTTGGCATATGGTATTCATCGTCTTCATCTTTATGTCTTAGATGTTATTCAGATGCGGATTTTGCTGGGTGTAGAATTGATAGGAAGAGTACCTCTGGTACTTGTCATTTTCTGGGTACGTCTCTGGTTTGCTGGTCTTCCCGCAAACAGTCTAGTGTTGCACAATCGACGGCTGAAGCCGAATATGTTGCTGCAGCTAGCTGTTGCTCTCAGATTTTGTGGATGGTTTCCACTTTGCGGGATTTCGGGTTAGATTATAAGAGTGTTCCACTTTTCTGTGATAACACTAGTGCGATTTGTATTGCAAACAACCCGGTTCAGCACTCCAGAACCAAACACATTGATGTACGGTATCATTTTCTCAGAGATCACAATGAGAAGGGTGATATTGAACTTCAATATGTTGATACCCAACACCAGCTTGCCGACATTTTTACAAAACCCCTCGATGCTTCTCGATTTGCTTACTTGCGTGGGGAACTTGGTATTTGTCATCCCTACGGCATTTTGTGAGGGGGAGCTGATTTTAATTGTCTTGCATATGCTCATTATGTGTGGAATTGCACTTACATCTTTTGCTATTATATGCCCGCTTTTAATTCAAAGAAATCATGACAGCTCAGCTCTATGAAATATGTCTGGAACATTGATTGTGCATGATGTTTTATTTTCTAAAATCAAAACTTGCTCACCGCACAATCTTGTATCTAGCTTGTTTAGGCTGGACTGCTTTTAGCTATCTTTTATCTACTTGACAGCAAGACTCTGTTCTTTGGATGCTAAAATTTGCAACTTGAAAAATGTGTTCATTATTCATGGATATTCATCAAAATATTTCATTTATCTGAATCAAAATCAAAAATCCATGATTTGCCTGGTTTCAATGAAAAGATCCAGGAGGGTTTGTTTGTCGCACTACTCTATTCTAGACTGCTTACCATTGCACATTGGTCTGAACTGGGATAGTGTAGTGTATGCCAAAATCACCGCCTTAAGCTTCAGATGGCTTTCTTGCCTAGGCTTGGCTTGATTGGAAAGTATAAGGTGGACAAACAAATAACCCCTGGCATTAAGAAAAAGAACAACAAAATTAATTGATCATCAAGTTTGCTTTGACAGCTCCTTTTGAACAAGACTTGTCTGTCTAGGGTAGAATTTGTTAGCTTTGCGCAGTCCTTGCCTTCACATGTCTAGCTGCTGTGATTAAGTGGTGATGCTTTTACTTCCAAAATGACAAAATCACATGCCATCATCTTGTTTCACAGATTGTTAAATTGAGCTGAGCACATGATCATTTGTGTTAATTTTGGCATATTTTTGCATTATATGTCCTTGCAATTCTATTCATTTCGAAGCTTTGCATCTTTTGACTGCTCCTTGATGCTTGCATTGCCAAAGGGGGAGAGGTTTGCTATGTTCTCTGCCGCAAGAAGGCATAATTTTTAAGCCGCAAGAAGGCATAATTTTTAAAAGGGGGAGAGTTTTTGACATAAAGGGGGAGAAAAATTTGCTTAACTCAGGGGGAGTTCTTATCAAGGGGAGATTTGCCAAAAAGGGCTTTTACTCTTTTGAGAAAGGGGGAGAAAAATTCTTTTATCAAGTGACATGCTTTGGCTCTTTTCTGAGTTTTTATGGTCACTTATGTGCTGAAAATTTTTACATTTTCTTGAACTTCAATTTGGTTGTCAATGCACTCATCAAGGGGGAGATTGAGAAACCAAGGGTGGTTTCGGTGTTTTGTGATGAGTGATTGACAGACTTTTACCCTCTGTTCGAAGGGTACCTCCGAAGGGGCTTCGGAGGTGGTACCTCCGAAGGGTGTTCGGAGGTGTGTCACCGGAGTGTGTTCGGTGTTTGCTTGCTGCAGCTGTGCAGCGGAGTGTACCTGTCGGAGGGGTCCGACAGTACGCGATGACTGGGTTCGTACCGAGGGCCTCGGTACTTTGGGCGGTACACCGGAGTGTGTGCCGAAGGTTGCTAACCCGGAGAGGTCTCCGGAGTACTGGATACACTTGTCTGCTTGTCGGTGGTGCGCAGGGACTTCGGAGGCGACGGACAGGGTTCGAGCCGGGTGAACCTGGGTCAGGCGGGAGGCTTGATGCCAGGGGAGCGGGGAGCTCCGTCACGGTGGCTGCGAAGGTGGTCCGGGTCGGTCCTCGGGTCGAGGCGTGCCAGGTGAAGGCAGAGAGTGCGGAGTGTGGCTCCGGCTGAAGGTACTCCGAGACAAAGTCCTCGGAGGTGAGGCACTTCGAAGGTACTCCGGATGGAGTAACTTCGGAGTTGGATGGAACAAGTCCTCTGCGGAGGCATGGAATTCGAAGTGTGCTCCGGAGGGAGACATTCGAAGGTACCCGACGAAGGTCTCAGAAGTCGAGGCGCATCGAAGGCATGGTCCGGGTGAGGCTCGTCGAGGAGTGTGCTCAGAGTGAGGCACTGCGACGGAGTGCTCATGGAATGCTTCATGCGGAGGCCTTGGACGAAGGAGGGACTTCGAAGGGTGGTACTCCGAAGGTGGGGCTTCGGAGTGAGGATGACTTGTGGTGCTTCGGCCATGCATGGCTTCGGTACACGGACGGACGGTGTTCGAGCTTGGAGTAGCTGCGAAGCCGTGGTGATCCACTCCGGAGGTGGTGGTGCGAAGGCCCAAAGGGCTTTGACGGCTTCGGCTTAAAACCGTCACTGTATCGAAGGACTTCTTCGGCGGAGCGAAGGCCATCAGGCTGCAGGCTTCTCGCCGAAGCTACCGCACCCTCCGGTGCGAAGGGAGGTTCCAGAAGTCAACACTGTAAAGGCTGACACTGTCTGTTCTGAAAAAGGCTGACACTGTCCCCTCTGCAGCTGACAGAGAAGCCTCCAAAATAAAGGTGGACTACCTTTTGTACCCCTTAGTTCTATAGAGACAAATCTGTTGTAAACCCTAGGGGTAAAGTAGTCACTTCCTTAGGATGAAGCCGTGGGCTATAAATATGGGGGCTCGGTAGGTAACATTTAACACTTTGAGCATTTACTGTTGAGCTCCTGTACACAGACCTCGCTGTATTCATCCAGAGTTCATTTATTTTGTGTTCCTTGTTCAAGCGGTGAAGCCCTGCTTCTGTGTGCTTTTGCTTGAGCTCGCTTTGCATACCTCGCTAGTTCTTAGTTCACCGAAGCCTGTCTAGGCGAAGGGTGTTTTATCGCGAAGTGTGCTTTACAGTGTGCTGTCGCTCTGTGTAACACGAGGCAAGACCTCGCTGCTTACTAGCGAAGCCCTGTTCTTTTCCCGTAGTGCTTCTTGTGTCGAAGCCCTTAGCGTAGTCCGTTTTGTGTGCGTGTAGACCTTCGCGTACGAAGCCCAGCACCAGTTGTTGTCGCCTAGTACTTGGTCGAAGTCCTCAGAGGGCTGTCCACTCTTGCGAAGGGTGAAGTGCGAAGCCTGCTCGAAGCACCTCTTGTGCGGAGCCTGCACTGACTTAGCAGAGTAGATTTTCGAGGGTTGTTCGTGGAGCGAAGTCTTCTTGACTTCGAACTTTTGCTCCTGCGAAGCCTGTGTTCGGAGCTATCGAAGTACCTCCGAACCAGACCTTCGAAGGTAGTGTTCGAAACCTGTTCCGCAGAAGACAGAACAGAACCGAAGGCTAAGTTTTTAGCCCGAAATTTTAAAAGCTCCCATTCACCCCCCCCCTCTGGTCGCCGTTTCCGGTCCAACACCATTAATAAATGAGGCTTTACAAGACTTCGTGTACATAATAACCCTATAAAGCTAGACCTGCGAGTCGGTTGGTGGAGCAGGAATGACCGGAGCTGGCGAGGCAGGAAGTGGTGGCCTTGTTTGCGCCTGCTTCTGCCGGCGGGCCTCGTCGATCTAAGCTTTGGCCACAACCTTGTGGTCCGTCTTCCAAGTTGATCGGAAGGCTTCCCAGGCCAAGGCTACATCCGAAGATGGGCGCAGCAAGTCGTCGGAGGCAAAGCTTTCAGGGGTCGAACCTCCGACTGAGCCGAGGGGGATCTGAAGAGACTCGAGGTGACGAAGAACCCCGATGCCAGCGCACTGCCCGGAGATTTCTCCGTACCGGACGTCGGAGTTCATCATCAACGACGAGACCACTTAGATCCTTTTCAGCTTCCGGTCGAGAGATTCGTGGGTCGCAGCAGAAGACGAGGGGCACATAGTGCCGAAGTACTCCAAGGTACCCTGAAGGGCTTCCAAGGTACGTTCCACCATACTAGCGTTCTTCTTCTCCGCTGCTTCCAGCCCTGCAGCAGTTGCAGATACCTCGGCCACCTGGAGCATTAAGGAGCTCTTCTGGGCCATCGCCTGGTTAAGAGCTCCTTGGAGCTCCACCAACTGAGCACTCGAAGCGGTCGCCGCTTGACGGAGCCTTTCGACCTTCGCCCGAAGGACGACACGCTCAGCTTTGACCTCTTGGGCCGAGGAGCGGAGCGCGTCGCTGTCTTGTCTTGCCGTCCGAAGAGCTTTCTCGGCCGCTGCCCTAGCCCTCCGTTCCACTAGGGTTTCTTCCTCCAACCTGATGGATCTCTCGTTGGAGTCGTTAAGAGCGGTCTGGAGGGTGGTAACCTTCCTTTTGAGTCGATTAATCTCGACCTCATTGGAAGTCGCTGCCGCTCTAGCAAGGACAAATTGCTGCAAAAAGAACAAGTAAGTACCGAAGTATTTATGATCACTAATTCGAAGTAGCTATGGTGTTTTTTCATACCTGAAGGGCAGCCCTTTCGAGGGCAGTGTTGAGCATCGGAGCCCCAGCCTCGCTCAAGACGGAGACCAAGTCCGAATTGGCGATATCCTGGCTCTTCTCTGCCAGGGTCTCCATGAGCCTTCGGAGGCCTTCCCGCTGCTCCAAGAACGGAGCCAGCAGAGGAAGCCAAGATAAGGCTTGGTGGTCATCTGTCGCGGCCTCATCCGCCGAATTGCCGACGGAGGTTGTCGCGAGGCCAGGAAGAAGGCCGAGGCTAGATAGGCTCTTGCCTCTCGCCGGCACGAAGGCAGGCGCGGCGGGTGAAGCAAGAGTACCCTAGTCGTCGGTGGCTACCCCTTCAACCAGAGCCGCGGCAGTAGAGGCAACCTCAACCGTCGGAGCCGCCACCGCAGGAGCAACCTCCATCACCAAATCCGCTCCGACGGGCGCATTCTCCGCTGCCAAGCATGGAGCATCCGAAGGAGCAGGGGGGTCCACCCAGGCCGCGACCCCCGAAGACGATGGGACTTCGGGCGCCGCTAGAGCATCGACGCCCTTAAAGGTACCTATTTTGTCAACAAAATTAATAAGCGTATTACAAGGAAAAGTTGCAGGTATTAGCCAAAGCAGGAGCTTCGAGGAGTACCTTCGGAGGCCTCGTGGGGAAGGATCGCCGGATCCTCCAGGACTTCGTACATCTAGAGGATGTCAGTGAAGTCATCTCCCGAGGCCCTCTCCTCCGCATTTCCTGCCGGAACCACGACTTCCGCCGTAACCACCCCGGATGTGGGCGAGTTGGGAGTGGCGGAGCTCGACTCCAAGTGTACAACGACGAGCGCAGGAGGAACCGTCGGGACTACTTCTGCTACCTCCCTAACAGAAGTTCCAGGGGGGACCTCCCCTAGGTCTTCGTCATCATCCAGGAGGTAGTTCTCGAAGGCAGACGCTATCTGAGCGTCGGAGTCCTCCAACTCCTCGGAGGCTGAGCTCCGAGCGTCCAGCGACGAAGCCGACGAAGTCAGGGCCAGCTGCGGAGGGAGCTTTGTTGTTTTCTTCTTCTTGGATGGCTGCTTGCTGGCTTTCTTGGGCGGCTCAGCAGCGACCTTCCGTTTTCGAGCGGCTGCTCCAGTCGAAATGAAGTCGGGAAGAGGAGGGGGCTCAATCCCAAGAGCTCCCCACACTCTGTTGGAATGCTCCCAGCTTCCCACTAGCTCCAGCCTCCTTTGCTTTTCAGCCACCGAAGAGGCTCCGAGAACTCGTTCAGTGGCTCGAGCTATGTCCTCCGGAGCCAATGCCAAAGGAGCCGCTGAAAGAAAAGGGTATGGTATCATAAGTATAATTGTTTCCTTCATCTAATACAATACTGCAGGAAATGAAGTCTTACCTAGGGTTTAGAGATCTCCCTCCGAGGCCTGTTGAAACACGATCGGCTAGTTAGCTCCGAGGGGAGGGATCCGAAGGGCAATAAACTCCTCGGCCAGGTCACGCATGCTCATACGGCTAGCCACCGAAGTCAATAGCCCTAGCCTCGTGGAGAGCAGGCTAGGGTTCGGGGAGATCTCCGCCTCCTTCCGAAACCAAATCTCTTGGAGAGGACCTGCAAGAGGGGAGTCCTCTCCGACTTCGGCGTAAAACCACCGAAGAATCCAGTTGGTATACCATCTATCATTGATGGCCTTCGCAGGGAAGTGAAGAGCGTGCTCCCTTCGTAACTGGAAGTTGACGCTGCCAAAGGCTATTGTCACCTTAGAATCCCCAGGACCGTCCTGCGGCTTCGGCTGGCAGATGGCTTCGTGGGTCGTGGCGAAGATCTCTGAGCGTCCTTCGCACCCTTCAGCCCAGAGTGCCCATTCGAAGACAGCCAGGCGGGCGACGGCGTTGGGAGACAGCTGAGGTAAAGTAATGTGGAACAAGTCTAGTACCTCCGCCAAGAAGTCTATGGCTGGAAGCCCCAAGCCTGCTTCGAAGAATGCTTCGAAGAATGCTTCGAAGACTACCACCTCTCCGCTTCGTGGCCTTGGAGTTGATTCTGATCCAGGGACCCGAGTCCTTAATCCGGTGCCCAATTTCCCTTCCACAGCCTCTTCAATGGACTCGGCGATGCTCACAGATTGGCCAATGAGGAAGCTTTGGGGATTCTCTTCTTGGAAGGCGGACGGAGCTCCCGAGGATTCTTGGGCCGGACGCCGCCCGAAGTCCCCGCCATTGCCGCTACTGCCGAAGCGGCCCACGCTTGCCTCTGCGCAAGAGTGCTTGCTGCTACTGGAGCAGTGTGGCTAGTTCGCCATTCGCTCAGATGCTCAAGAGATTGAAGGATTGAGAAAGGTGAATCGCGAGTGCTGGAAGCGGTAAAAAGTCTCGGGTAATCCCTGTCCTTCTTTTTATAATCATTCATCGGTTGCTACTCTTCGATTGCATTCACACTACAGGTTCGACTTCTATCACTGACGAGTGGGTCCAGTAAATGGAACGGCGAGCAACCGCCATAAAAATCAACCGTTACCTTTTACAGAGTGTAACGGTTACTTGCGCCGTAACGGCTATAATCAAACGGCTCTTCACGACGTTTGCGCTCTGAAGCAGCTCTCTTTCCTGCAACGCGTTCCCATCGCATAAGGAGCCCGGAGGAGGGGTCCGAACGCTGTGGATCTAAAGTCCTCTGCAGAACTGTAATATGTCTGAATTCCCTCTAAGTCTCAAAATATGAAAATATTCCTTCCGTATACTGCCTTCTTTCTAAATAGGTTAACTATAGAGAGGCGTATTCGAGGGGCTACTGTTGGGGGAAATTACTTCATTTTTCAGGACTTAGAGATTAATGACTCGAAGGCTCCAAAGAGCTCCGAAGCTGGTGGGCGCTTGTTCGAAGGCAAAGGCGTCAAGCCGAAGGGTGCATCAATGCGAAGCCTTGATGAACCCTCCGAACGGAAGATAAAAGCTCCGGAGCTGAGCGATAGGATTGATAAGATGTTTGGCTTATCCATCTATCTTATAGCTCTTTACCTTTTATAACCTTGTTCCTGGCGCCGAATAGTTTCCACTATGTCGGTTGTAATCTAGGGGTAGTTAGGTCTTTTCCTTATACATTTTTACCTATAAATACCCCCCTCTATACCCTGTAACAAGGGACCGGGGACAAGTTATTCAATACACATATTCGAACTGCTCAAGCTATTATCCAACTCGGAGGCTTGAGGCAGTCCTAAAACACAAACTCTCTGTTTGTTCATTCCTGATCTCAGAGAACCTGTTGGTGTAAACTTTTACGCCAACAACCACTTTATCTTTTGGCAGGCCACTACTGTTAATCTCCTTGACAGTTATCTTGTCTGTTGGCCACTTTGCTTGCGTTCTAGGCTTCTTGATTGCTAACTCGACCTCGTCGGTGGAGCTAGAAGACCCGATAGAGGAATGTGTAGACATCTAAACATTAAGAGAATGGAGACCTTATTGTTTCATTAAAAAATTAAATGAACATATGACACTACCTACTGGGCACTAATAGACAAGGATAGGTCCTAAATCCCATCCGGGGATGTGCGGACCGCGTAGCTGGACGACGTGGTCCCGTACGGTTCCAGAGGGAATTTCGGTAGCATCTCCCTGTTGTTCTCCAAATACACGCCTCGACTCAGGGTCAAGAGGGTTATGTATCCGGAGAACAACAGGGAAACACTACTGAAACTCTCTCTAGAACCGTACGAGACCACGTGGTCCAGCTACGTGGGCCGCACATCCCCGGACTGTCCAAGCATGGACAATTCGAGAGTGTCTTCCTATAAATATGACCAGTTGCCCTGTCATATTTATAATCCAACACTCCCGAACGATAGACGACGTAATCAGTTACGCGAATCTAACGGATTTTTCAAAAAATATTACAACAATGTAAGGAATAAGAGACTCTTAAAAACCAACTAAAATAATAACTGAAATAAAAAATATATGATTGTGCTTAGATGTCAGGCTGCCAACTTAATGGCCTCCTCGCCACTATGCTATAATTTAATCATAGGTGTGTGTGACAAATTAATAGCATTATTTATATTGAGCAAATTAATTAACCATCATAGAGCAAATATTGAGCACAAAAATGAACACAGCATCATAGAGCACAAATTAATGAGAGAGCATTGCATTGCATGAATAAATTTGTAAAAACAACAAAATTAAACTAAATTGTCACACACATCCTCATATTGCACAAATTAATAGCATTATCTTCATTGAGCAAATCAATTAACCATCATAGAGCAAATATTGAGCACAAAAATGAATAAAACATTGTAGAGCACAAATTAATGAGAGAGCATTGTGTTGCACGAAAAAAATTGCGGAAACAACAAAATTAAACTAAATTGTCACACATATCCTCAAATTGCACAAATTAATAGCATTATCTTTATTGAGCAAATTAATTAACCACCATAGAGCAAATATTGAGCACAAAAATAAACAAAACATTGTAGAGCACAAATTAATGAGAGAGCATTGTGTTGCACGAAAAAATTTGTGAAAACAACAAAATTAAACTAAATTGTCACACACATCCTCAAATTGCACAAATTAATAGCATTATCTTTATTGAGCAAATTAATTAACCATCATAGAGCAAATATTGAGCACAAAAATGAACAAAAACATTGTAGAGCACAAATTAGTGAGAGAGCATTGTGTTGCACGAAAAAATTTGCGAAAACAACAAAATTATACATTGGGGTGCACCAGTCATTTTTGCCATGAAGAAGGACAAGACCAAGAGGATGTGTGTGGATTATAGAGCCTTGAACGAGGTGACCATCAAGAACAAGTACCCACTGCTTCGAATCGATGATCTGTTTGATCAGCTGAAAGGTCCTCGGTTTTCTCCAAGATTGATCTCCGATCAAGGTACCATCAGCTAAGAATCAGATAGGAGGACATCCCTAAGACTACATTCACGTCCTGTTATGGGTTATATGAGTATATTGTGATGTCGTTCGGACTCACGAATGCCTCCACATTCTTCATGAAAATGATGAACAATGTCTTCATGGAGTTCTTGGACAAGTTCATTGTGGTGTTCATCGACGATATAGTCGTCTACTCCAAGACCAAGGAAGAGCATGAAGCCCATCTCCGTTTGACCTTGAGAAAGTTAAGGGAGCAGCAGTTATACGCTAAGTACAACAAATGCAAGTTTTGGTCATCTGAGGTGAAATTTCTCGGCCATGTCATATCTGCTGGTGGAATAGCGGTGGACCCGATCACTATGGAAGCAATAACTAACTGGTTGCAGCTGATGAATGTGTCCGAGATTCGGAGTTTTCTGGGACTGGTCGGGTATTACCGCCGATTCATTGAGAATTTTTCCAATATAGTCAAGCCCATGACCAGATTGTTGCAAAAGGAGGTAAAGTTTGAGTGGACTCTAGATTATGAAGAATGCTTTCAGACCCTCAAGAAGAAACTTGTATCGGCCCCGGGTTTGACCTTGCCAGATATATGAAAGGACTTCCACGTCTACTGTGATGCCTCTCATCAAGGATTGGGGTGTAACATGGAATATATATTGTATTTTGAGTGTAGAAAAAGTTTTTAAGTTCAAACCAAGATTACATTACATAATCTCCAAAAACTTTTGACATAAAATGGTGAGGGCATTGGGTTTACTGATTGTTTTTTAAGACACTTGGTAAACCCTAATAGTTTGCCGAGAACACTGAACATGTTGTCACCTCTATTTGTTGGGACATGTGGTCGATTGTTTGCTGAGTGTAATTTTTCACCAAGTGTATTTATCGAATTTTCGTCGAATACTATTTTTCACTGAGTGTTTTTTTGTGTTTTTTATGAGTGTCAAAGGTTTGTTGAGTATTTTCCTTCGTCACTTGGCATATATGGTTATTTACCTAGTACTCGAGAGAATACACCTGGCAAACCCTTGAACACTCGATGAAAACGATATTATTTCCTATAGTGATCCATCATCCCATGAGAGCTAGGACGATGACAGTGGTAGGAAGGGTTGTAATTGAAATCTAATATGAATAGACAATAAAAATAATATTACAATATAACATTAATAAATCTTAAAATAAATCATTCTTCATACAACACACACCATTTATTAACGAATGACATGATTAAGACTAGCAAGGAAAAATGCAAGACATTCATTTTAATAGTATTGTGTATTTCAAGGTATTGTTCATTTCACTATTTATTGTATTGTGCATTTCTAAGTTATTCATCAGAATAATCAAATCATAGAAAATATTACAAAAACATAAATCATACACATAAATCACATCATCTGGTAGTGTCATTTGAGTTACTAACAACTATTCTAAGCACACGTTGAAACTCTAGCTAGTTTTTATCTTGAGATAGGGTGGTGATGTGAAAGGGGTGGTGTTGGGGAAATTGTCACGGTGTATGACTGATATAGATGTGGTAACGATGTCGTAGGCATAGAAGCATTTGGTGTGGCCGACAGAGGTGATGAAGGTCGAGGCTGGTGACGATGGTAACTAGAGCTCGCTGGTTGCAATGAAGTCTGCACGAGGGACTTAACAAATTTTTGTGTGAAGTGTGCGAGAAATAGCTAGCATCTCTCTAAAATATATATGTTAAATAACTTATGTATGTCGATTGCTATTTATGACCTATTATATATGAGTCATCTATAACGGTCCACAACTAAAACCTACCATAGATGATACATTATTTGTGATAAGTCATAAAGACAAGCCGATATAGATGACCTATATCATCTACGGTGATCGAATATTACAACCCACAAGTTGAACTATCAACATTTGATGCACCATCATCCGTATGCAATTATATGCATGCATCAAACCTGCTGAAATATCGATTTAGTCCAACGCATCTTTTGCTGAGTGCCACCTGTACTCGGCGAAGGGTCGTTTACTCTCGGCGAAGACTGAGTATAACACTAAGAGGAGATTTGTCGAGTGCAATTTATCATGCCTGAGTTATTGCACTTAGCAAAATCTCAGCATGGATTGATATTCGAGCACGAAACAACCGATGACTATTCAAATCCATAGAAAACAATGATAATAATACATGCACAATGCACGATTAGGGAAGCACCTATATATAATATGGCGGTGGACGTTTGCTGAATGAATTAATCCACCCACTACAAATATGGTGCCTTCTAGTGAGTACATAAATATTTTTTCATTGAAATTTAGTGGGAAAATTGATTATATACCATGAAAATTGAGGATTTACCCTCCTGGCCCACGTGTCATTGATTTATGTGGACCCCACATGTCATTGAGATGTGGTGGGTAAATCCTCAATTTTCATCTAAATGGTGGGTATATGATCAAATTCCTCAATTTAGTGACCATCACCGATATTATTGGTGTTTGTCCCTAAATTAATGTAATAAAAGTAATAATATTTTTATGAGCTTATTGTTTAGACATATTTTCCTCGCCGCTAATCAAACACTCTACGGTTACAAGCGAAAGCGAAAGTGGGGGGCTAGATAGAATATCATATCGCAGGGATGGAAAATTGTAAAACTTTTTTAGCTAAAGGTGTCTTGTGGTACAATTGCCATCCTGTAAGAAAAATATACACAACGAAAAAATACGCTAATTCAACGAGATTTGGTCCGAAAAACTACTCCAGGTTGGAATCTCCCTTTTCCAAAAAGAAGAAAAAGGAAAGTACTCTGGTCATGTCCATACTGCTGATCGTGCACAACACACAGAGCTTAGATATTAATATAATGGATCTAGATCCACATAATCAATTACCGTTTTATATTCACGATTCCAGCCGAGAAATGTTGGGAGACAGGTGAAAAAAAGGGCACGCATGTGGATTGAGTATAACCAATACTATTTTGCAAGCACATTGTGCAACGTGCATCTGGCTAGCCTAGCTTTTAAAGATGGCTGCTTTTGCTCGCTTTCAGCAGCTTTTCATCCCTGCTTGTGCGCATCTGGGATCGCATCCTCGAAATGATCACTGTATGACGCTGAAAGGCCGCCACTTTGTGTAATTATCTGCACCTCAGTAATCATGCAACCTGATCTCTCGATTATCATGCTGCAGACCATGATATGATACCAGCAAAATATAGTGAAAATTACAGTATTCCAACAGCCACTTTCACTGTCTCCACTTGATCAGACAGATCAGTGATCACATTCAGGTACTACTCTAATGCAAACTACCTTAATTCTTCTCCCTTTTTTTATTCCCTGCATCTAGGAAAATCTTTCAAGTACACCTTTTTTTCCCTTTAAAGAAAGAGACCTGAAAGGAACAACTCATGGATGGATGGATGGATGGATGGATGCACGGATTCTTCAAAACAATTATCAAGTGGGAGGATCATCAGCCTGTGCTTTACCCTGCTACTGCAGAAACCGTCTCTTCCCTCGCTCAGCTCAAAGGATTCAGATCTGCTACTCTCACTACAGCCACTACTGCATCCATGAACAGTTTAAGAAACCCTGAAGAGTATGTTGTGCTACAGTACTTCTCAGCTCGATCGGCTGTTCATGGATGCAGTAGTCCCAGAGATCCAGAGCAGTTATTAATAATGCATCGATGCATGCATGCATATATGTCCTTGATCTGCAGGACGTTCAGCTCGATCGGGGGCGACCATCATGTCGATATGTGAGTGTGAGAGTGGCTGGTGTGGGCGAAGGGACCGGATCGAGCCCCAACAACTGTCAGGCTTTTTCTCCTTCGTCAGACCATGCATGGTCACTGATCAAACGAACGAGCTCGTCTACAGAAATATGAACACGATTCAAACACATGTGCGTATGTAACACAGATCTGTGAAGAAACCCGGTTCGAATTCCGAAACACGAGCGACCAAAACGTACCATGCATATGCATGAACTGACGAACAGTGATCAAAAGCAAACACGTACTGATACCGAGGGGGGCACATGCGTTCGATCAAGTGCATGACTGCATCAAGTACTAGTACTGTACCCTCTAGTACGTAAAGTGAGTAAGATATCAAAATTATTATTGAAAATTATGATATCTTTAGATACCTCCTAAAAACCATAAAATCTATGATAGATTAGACTATAGTACCTAACCTGTATGTGAAGCATGGAGACAGATCTGCCATGAGGTGAGCTGGAGGCAAGTTAGGTATACTGCTTTAGCAGAGAAGCAAGCCATTGGCCATGGCGCCTGCCTATATGGCTCGTAGAACATAATGCCAGATCCAGGGAAATTGGACTGAGCCGAGCTGAGCTCGCTGCTCACTGCGTGCCCCATCACCCAGGCCAAAAGGGGTACTGGCTAGCTGCCAAACTGAATGAGTAGGTGCAGCTATCATGCATTTTGGAGGAGCTTTTCACCAACAACTAAAGAGATAAGAAGTGTCAAGAGGAGCGAGAGCTGGTGAAGAACAGAGCGGTATGGGGTCTGCCGATCTGGCTATATCTTGTGGCCGTATGGAAGGAGGTGTCATGGTCTCATGGAGTTTTGCTGCTCAAACCCTTAACCCTATGTCTAGGTTCTGTCTCAACTCTGAATCCAAGGATTTGATGTGTTGTAAACTGGATGCAAACATCGGATGCTACCGGCTCGTTTGTCAATTAGCTTTGCCCGGCCGCCTCTCTCGTCCCGCCTCCCTTTCTTCTCCAGTGCTGTCGACCATGGTAGAACCTCTCACCATGATCGGTGATTCTTCACCTAGACACAAGTGTACCAGTACTCTGCTATTGCCACCGTTGTATCTTTTACTTTTTTTATAACGAAAATAATCTTTCCTCTACGTCAAAATGTACCTAGACCTGTCATTGTTTTTTTTCTAAACAAGTTCTAGACCTATCATGTTTTTTCAAACCAAGGACATGCTTGGATGATCTTGCTTATTTTTAGAGGCTAAAACTTGTTTGTTTTAGTAGGAACTAAAATTTAGTCACTGTTTGAACGTAGGAACTAAACAATATTTAGTAAAGAGTTTATAAATAAGAGCAGAGTATGCATGATATTTTTAGTCTCTATAAGCAACACCAAAGTGACTTATGGATCATAAAGTTTAGTCCCGTTTGGGACTTTATGGACTAAATTTTAGTTCCTAAAAATAAGCAAGGGACATCTAAACATGATAAATTGTTACGTGTCGGATAGTTTTTAAAAAAACATGGCCAAATTGATCTTTAGCCTCGTTGGCGCGGTAACCTCCGCACCGACAAGGTAGGGCTCTAATCCGACTTAATATAATCTAATCTTTTTTGATTTTATTCTTTTTTGACTTCTTAATTACAAACCATGTAACTCTTTATATAGGACAGAGTCCCGTTATTTTAGGAGCGGGCCGACGTCGGAGCAGGGCGGGGCGGCGCCAGGCGGAGTGGGCGGGCGTCGGAGCAGGGCGGGGTGGCGCCAGGGTGGGGTGGGGCCAACCGGCGTCGGGGTGGGGCGTGGCGTCGGGGCAGGGCCGGGGGCGGGAACGGGGCGGGGTGGCGTCGAGGCGGGGCCGGGGCGGGGTGGCGTCGGGGCGGGGCCGGCGTCGGGGAGGGGCCGGCGCCGGGGCGGGGCCGGGTGGCTTCAGGGCGGCGCTAGGGCGTGCGGCCGGGCGGGTCCGGCGTCGGGGCGAGGCCGGGCAGGGGCGGGGCGGCGGCGGAGCGGCATCGGGGGCGGCGTCGGGGCGGCGCTGGGCGTGCGGTCGGGCAGGGCCGGCGTCGGGGCGGCGCCGGGCGAAGCTCTCGGCCGGGGCGGCATCGGGGGTGGTGCTGGAGTGGAGGGAGAGGGAGGAGTGAGGAGTGAGGGGATGAGGATGAAGAGAAAGAATTTTTTTAAAGAGGGGAAGAGTTAAAAAAAGTGCGGGAGATTGAAAAAAAAGCGGGAAAAATGGCGGGAGTAAAATTTTGCCTTTGCCGAGTGCAACACTCGGCAAATTGGCACTCGGCAAACATTTTTTCTATTTTTTAAATTTGTTTTTCATTATTTTTTTTGACAAAATTTGTAAAATTACAGTGGGTAATGCATAAAAATAGAATAAAAACATGAATATGATTTTTTTAGATAATTTAGTTTATTATTTCATGCTCTTTCAGTTTAAATTTTAAAATTTTCAATTTAAATCCTAGAAATACAATTAATGAATTAAAAATAGCTAACTGATATAGAAAAATATGAAATTTTTACAATGGATAAGATACATTATATTTTAAATTAAAAAAATCAAGTTAAAACAAAGATTCAATCATTAATTTGTTTTCAAATCTATCTCATTTCTTCTCTAAACTCTAATTCATCCTCTCTAAATCTCCATTTTCTAAACACTATATGTGACAATTTTATCAAAACATTTTACAATTTTTATCACAGTATCTATGTATCATATCATAATACCATGATAAACCTCATATTTTTTGGACTTCATTTGATTTTTTTAAAATTAAACAAACTATCAAGTTCTACTTTGCCGATAGAGTGTCCCAACTTATTTTTTTAAAACTTTATTTCAATTTAGTGTATAAGAACTCAAATATACTAACAATGATGAATATCATTTTTCTATATTTTTTGGTTCATTATTTTAGGCACTTGTAGTTCAAATTTCACCCGTTTCAATTTAAATCCTAGAAACATACTTAATGAATAAAAAATAGCTAACTTATCTAAAAAATATGAAATTTTTAAAAGTGATAATATATGTTGTATTGTGAGTGTAGAAAAAATTTCAAGTTAAAATGAAATTGCAAATAACTTATAGACTTGAAACATTGTTTCACACAAAAAATTTTAAAAAAATTGTTTGCCGAGTGTTTTTTGAAAAACGCTTGGCAAACCAAGTGTCTTTGCCGAGTGTTTTTCAAAAAACACTCGGCAAACCCGGAAAAAAAATTTTGGCCGCACGGGCACGCCGTCATGACGTCCGTTAGTATCAAGGCTCTACCGAGTGTATTTTTAAAAAACACTCGACAAACATTTAATTTGCCGAGTGTTTTTTATTTGCCGAGTGCCCTATTGCACTTGGCAAACTCTAGGGCACTCGGCAAACTCGCTGTTTTGGGTAGTGCCACCACCATTGCCACATGCTCTACGCTCGCAGCGTCCACCAAGCTATATCTCCAACAACAATTTTTTCCAACTATAACCTAAGTACTGTCTAACTATTAGTCAAATGAGACTTTCTAAAATAATTGTTGACCAACCCTACACCGCTGGATGTGCATCCAATGATTCTTGTTCATCTTCTCCAAACAAACTGCGCTATCAGGATCTTGGTTATCAAGAAGATTAAAGGAGAGAAAGAGTGGTTGGATCTTGATCCGACTGTGAAAATATGTGAATATGTGTAGAAAAAAAATCAGGTAATCAATAAATAGCAAACTTAAGAGCAACTCTAACAAAATTTGTAAAATTTAGCTCCCTATAACTTCTTT
Organism: Zizania palustris; assembly: GCA_019279435.1. Lineage (NCBI taxonomy): Eukaryota > Viridiplantae > Streptophyta > Magnoliopsida > Poales > Poaceae > Zizania > Zizania palustris. The sequence goes on from JAAALK010000290.1 coordinate 17,460,967, forward strand.
AAGGATTTCTTTCCATTAATTCAGCGCTAAAAATTTTCAAACCTCCATTAAAATATCTAAATTTGAATCTCTGTATTAAAAATTGGGTTAACGTAGGTAAACTACTAACACCAAAAATCATCTACAATATTCTACCTATATAGTCCACTTGTCTCTCTTGTGATATAGATGCCTTGTCTGTTGATGTATTTGATATGTTGAATTGCTTATGTGATCAGTTTTTTTTCTCCAAAACTTTTGAGCTTGCTCAATCTAATAATTTAGGTTTTCGTCAGCCATATAGATGAGTTATTACTCATCTTCAAGAGAATGAGGGAGGGAGAACAAAAAAAGACATGCAAAGAAGTTTTAGTGAAGAACCGGCGTGCACATTAAAAATTAAGAGCCAAAATCGTTATGCTCTAGTTTGGGACTCAAAATTTTAGGATCCACATCAGGTCTCTATTGGAGACTATTTTTGCAGTAAAAATACAAAATTTAGGGATTAACAACCCCATCTCGCCGTATGACTAACACAAAACTAATTTGATATTCTACTTGTTACATTTTTTTATTAAATTGATCAAAATTTGTAAAGTTTGATGCTGCATTGTATAGTGCAAGCATGCAGCTGTGGTTTGCTGCGCGGAGCCGCTACGATTTCCGCCCCCGCAGTGCCGGCGAAAACGACTCGCCGCACGGCCACACCGCAAATACATACACCTACGCGAAACCCATCTTTTCACCGTGACGCGCCAGGACGGCGACCCGTCCAACCGCAACATTCCGGCCCCGGTGTGCGGTGTAGCCTTTGTAACTAATCGCTCGTCCCTTCCATACGAAGTCACCTCATCCCCATATAAACCTTTAAAGCCGTGGAGGGGAAAACAACATGAGCCGCCATTATTTCACCCGAAGCTCCAAACCGCCGACGCCGGCCGCCGTCGCGCCGTGACAAGCTTATAAGCATGGGCGCCGCGCGCGCTCGGCGATGGAAGCTACCGCTGCCCTTCCGATCGTCCCAGAGTAAACAGCAGCCGCTGCCTCTCCCGCCGGTGGTTGTGGTTCCGTCCCCGGGGAGGGAGGCGGAGGAGGAGGTGCCGGGGGAGTTCCTGTGCCCGATCTCGGGCCGGCCCATGGCTGACCCGGTCATACTTCCGCCGGGGAGGACGTACGAGCGCACCTGCGTCCAGGCATGCGCGGAGCTCTCGCTCTGCCCGCCCGGCGCTGCGGGGGGTGGTGCCGCCGCCGCGATACCCAACGACGCGCTCCGGGCGGCCATACGGACGTGGTGCGCGAGGTCGGGGCGGGTGGCGCCTTCGGCGCCTTCTGCCGCTGAGGCGCGGGAGGCGGTGCTACGTGCGGTGCCTGCGGCGAGGACGACGGCGACGATGATGATACCGGCGAGGTCGTCGTCGAACCTGTCGTGCTCGTCTGGTGCGTCCGTAGCGTCGAAGTCCTCGTCCGGGTCGTCGTCGGAGATGGCTGCGGTGGAGGTGGTGGAGGTGGCGCGTGCGAAGGAGATGGCGGGAGAGGCGCCAGTGTTGCGGGTCGCTGAGCCGGCGGCGGAGGAGATGGTGGTGGTGGTGGTGAAGGTGGTGGAGGCTGGAGATGAGGATATGGTGGAGGCGACCATGGCGGCGCTGCGGCGGGAAACACGAGAGAGCGCGGAGGGGAGGCGAACTCTCTGCGAGTCGCGGCTGCTCGCCGCGCTTCGCCGCGTGCTACTCTCTAAGCGCTACACCGCTGAGGCGCGGGCCGACGCCGCCGCAGCGCTGGCTAATCTCACCCTCGAGCCGGAGAACAGGATCCCCATCGTCCGCGCGGGCGCCGTTCCGGCGCTAGTCGAGGTGCTCTCCTCGGGCACCGCCTCTCCGGAGGCGTGCGAGCACGCAGCCGGCGCGCTATTCGGCCTCGCACTGCACGAGGGCAACCGCGCCGCCATTGGCGTGCTCGGCGCCGTGCCGCCACTACTTGACCTCCTCACAACCCAAGACCGCGCTACGCGCGCGCGCCGTGACGCCGGCATGGCGTTGTACCACCTCTCCCTCGCCTCCGTGAACCAGTCCAAGCTCGCGCGCGCCCAAGCCGCGGCCAAGAATCTGCTGTCCATTGCCTCCGACTCCACCGAGCCCATGCCCATCCGCCGCCTTGCGCTTATGGTGATCTGCAATTTGGCCTCGTGCGCGGAGGGCCGGGCCGCGCTGATGGACGCGGGCACCGTTGAGACGGTGTCTGCCATCCTCTCCGACGACACCCACCGCTCTGAGCTGGAGGAACTGTGCGTCGCGGCATTGTACGGCATGAGCAGGGGGAGCCCTCGATTCCGGTGCCTCGCAAGAGCAGCCGGCTCGGACCGACCCCTCCTCCTCATCTCCGAGCGAGCTCCCGCCGGCGTTCACAAGGAGATGGCACGGAAGACGCTACGCGTAGTGCTTGGCCTAGGCGACTACAGCGACGGCGACCTGCCGGACTACATGAACAGCCAAAGCAATCTCACCAGCGGCGTCGCCGCGTCATCCGTGCCAGTCCACCGCCGGCGCGCCGCAAGCTGGGCTGCTCCTCCTGCCGCGCCGCCACCGAATGCACATCACTGGCGATCAGTATGCATTGATTAATTTGGGTTATTGACCTGAAATTACTCTGCTGTGTTGTTTGATACTGTTCAACCTTGATGTGTTCTCATCTCACTTCTGCTTAATTACTTGGTTATTTCTCAGTTTGGATGAATGATTAAACTTACTAGAGACAGTTGTGAATGGTTGGAATCTGGTGCATACATATGTGTACACTCTGTACTGTTAATTTGTTCCATTATGCCAGAGAAGGTGTATATAGGTGTCAATGTCATATTAGCTGTTCCTTACACCTTTGTGCATGTCTTTCTCTGGATAATTGCATTCTTGTTTTGCAATGTATTGATGTCAAAGCATAAGCATAATTAATTTAAGACTAAACTACCTGATAGTAGAATGCCAAACAAAGATTTAGGTTGGTGTAAGGTCTTAGAAGTCAAGGTTGGTGAGTTGATAGTTGAAGAGTTCAATATATGCATGAACAGGACCAGAATTATCTTAAAGCAAATGCTTGTCCAGCTTGCTTGTCAGCTGAGCACACTCCAACCATAAACTTTGCTTATCTAGATTTGAGAGTCAGTAAGGTGTCTGGCATTGCTTTGTTAGGGATGCAAGATTTGCTGCTGCTGGCTTGGGCGCTTGGCTTCTTTCAGCAAGAGTACAATGACTCAAAATCTCTGTCATGCATCTGATATAATATGGAGCTTTACTGTCCTTTCCTATGATAATTTTTTCGATTACATGGAAGCTCACACACCACACACACTTGTTAGTGTGCCACTGAACACGCTGAAAGAAAGAAAAAAAAACCAGCAACAAATCCCAAACATCGTTAAATTTCTATTAAATGCATCATATATGCGTAATATTCTTAGGTACCAAGATTTAATTTGAACAAGGACAACACAAGTGCTTCCCCTCTAAGGATAATTTTATCTGATGTCTTGATCTACAAGATGAAAATGTCATATTATAATGAAACTATCTACTACATGTAAAAGGTGGTTAGTGACAGACTTGGAAATTAAATGGCAATGCTTCATGCCTGGTATTATGGATGAATTGGAAATGCCAATGCTACCTGTAAAGGACGATCCGCTGCCTGCCTGGAACACTTGTTTAGCCAGCCATGTCGACTGTTTTTCTTTTTCAAAACAATATTCATTTGGCATTTGATCTATTTTTTATTCAAGCTTTCGAAGTCGAATTAGTTGTTTTTGCATATACTACTGATTAGCGTTATAAACAATGTGCATATAAGAAGCTTCCTTCAAAGTGGGCATGTAACTAGATCTCGGCCTTCAAAGCATGTTACATTAATGGTGGTCATATGCAAGGATTTGGAAACCGCTAGGCCAATGCAGTAATTGGCCCAAAAATTAAAACAAAAAACTGATTTTTTTAATGTCAAGAAAATCCTAAGTTCAATTACAATTCAAACTCTGAATTTTCAATTATCATTCCAGTTGGCAACAACAGGTACTTACCAGTCCTCAGGTCTAGCACAATTACTGGCCGTGCATGTACTAATAGTTTACCGAGTATCATCGGCACTCAATGAAGTTCTAAAAACACTCGACGAATAGTTCGTCGAGTGTTGTATTCGATGAAGAATACTCGATGAATCCACTATCACTGAAGTTTACTTTTCATTGGTTTCATCAATTGTCCCATGAGGTGCCCGACATAAAAAAAATGTATAATGGCCTAGTGTTTGTGGCACTCAGCGAAGCGACACCTGTTTGTCGAGTGCCTTTTATGGCATTCCGCAAATAGCCAAATCCGACAGCGTCCGGGGGCACACCACATGTCTAGCCGAGCACGTAGACACGTGATGTGCCCCAGGGCACTGTCAAATTCGATTGTTTGCCGAGTGCTAGTAGTTGGGCATCATGGTAATCACGAGAACTCAAGAAGTACTCGGACATCGCAAGAACTCAAACATAGGAAGTACTTAGGCACGGTGAAGACTGCAAGCACTCAAGAAGTACTAGGAGACCACATGTGCTTCTATATATGAAACACCACGAGCCTATCTTTGTACAAGGAAATTTAGTGGGGGTGAAGACGTCAAATGAGTGGGCTCTGATACATGGTAATCTAATATAAGGGCACATGTGGTAAATCAACAATGAAGAAAAAGTGGAGTGTGGTAGAATTTTGATTTAATTGGATTTCTCTCTTTATTATCCCCTCCTACAACATCAGCAAGATCATGTATAATTTAGAAAAAAGTTTAGAGGACCTTTCAAGTATATACTTGTAGACTAATATTTCTCTAAACTACAAAATCAAGCTTTTAACCCATGAACCGTTCTATACCAAACAAATAATCCCATGAAACACCACGAGCCTATCTTTGTACAAAGAATTTTAGTGAGGGCGAAGACGTCAAATGAGTGGGCTCTGATACATGGTAATCTAATCTAAGGGCATCAGTTGTGGTAAATCAAACAATGAAGAAAAAGTCGAGTGTGGTAGAATTTTAATTTAATTGGATTTATCTATTTATTATCCCCTCCTACAACATAAACAACATCAAGTATAATTTAGGAAAAAGTTTAGAGGACCTCCCAAGTATATACCTGTAGACTAATGTTTCTCTAAACTATAAAATCAGGCTTTTAACCCCTGAACCATTCTATACCAAACAAATAACCCCATGGGGCAGGTTGAGACGATGATTTTGCTGATGTGACAATCCACGTGGTCACTTGACTACTAATATGACATGATTTAAGCGACTGACAAGTAGGACCCTAGAGGATGAAAAATAAAGGAGGGGTTTTCATCCTCTCTCCTCCACTTGGCCACTTCCTGTGCTCCTTGCCTATGCCCACCTGCTTCCACCCCTATCTGCGTCTACTCGTTGCTCGACCTTGCCTACACTTGAGCTCTCCAATGTCGTTGCCTGCCCCCGCATGTACATGACCACCACTAGGATGATGCCCGGTTACCATTCACCATTGCCTGTGTACCGCCACCACTAGGACTATGCATGGCCACATGTACGGCCATTGCCCGCCCAAGCCTCCTGCAACGTGCACCCAAGGAGCTATGCCGTGATGAGCGCCCATCAGTCGAGTGCATGCTTTGAAATCATCAATAGCGTGCTCTTGAATAGTAGGGTGTGACACTAGGGGTAGAACACTTGAGGGCATGGTGTGATGGCACTTACTTTGTGGTGGCTCAGGCGCCCAATGCATGGGGAACGATGTTAGGGGTGCTAGATGCGGCGTAGGGGTGCATGAAGGCATGGGGGCATAGGCGGGGATGGGCGGTGGCATGGGGGCTCACACACAAGCAGGGCGGAAGCAAGTGAGCATAGGTGGGGCGCAGACGGTAGCCAGGAGAAGGAGAGAGGAAGAAGAAGGAGGGGGTCGAACTCATCGGTCACTTAAATTGGGCTAAATCAGTAGTTAAATGTCCATATAGACTACCACATCAACAAAACCATCAGTGTGGACTGTCACATCAGCAAAACCGTCATCTCAAACTGATGGAAATATGCCCAAGAGAATTTTGGGGTAACCAAAAGTTTTGGCTGAGGGCTAGAAGTTCCGTGTTCTGGAGCATACCATTGCCCGCGCATACCACCCTACCACTCAAGTTGTGCCACTATCATATCGGCCAAGCCCTATATATACCCGCTCGAGCTCATGCCTATCATGTTGTTGCTAGAGATCCACCACTATTGGTCATGCCTGACACGTTGCTGCTCAAGCTCCACAGTTGTCAGTCATGCCTGTCATGTTGTTGCTCGAGCTCCGTCACTATCCACCATGCCCATCCTATCGCTGCTCGAGGTTTGTCGCCATCGTCTGAGCCTATACAAGCTTAGTTCCCCACCGTGCCTATGTGTGTGTGAGGTAGGATAAGCTCGTCCACTCATTTTTAGATGAGTTCATTACAAATCTAAGAAAAATACTTTTCTCACGACCGATCTCATCTCACTAGTTTTCCAATCAAATAGCATCGTCCTATCCCAATCCATCCAACCAAGAAGATGATTTTGTATTTTGTAAAACTCTACTTATTCATATTTTCCATATATTTTTATTAATATAATATGAAATAAATATAATGTCAATAAATAAAAAAAACTCAGCCATCAAATCAGTTTAACCATATGTGACTTTTTTAACAAGCTGATTACCCGTCCCAAATAGGGATGGCAACAGGTCTGCCCTGTCGAGCTTTAGCATCCCCATCCGGCCATCCCTGTGATAATGAAAATCAACCATACCCATCCCCATCCCCACAAACAAGTGGGGAATTTTCCCTGTCCCCGCGTGTGTACGTGGAACCCGATGGATCACCATACCCGAGTTCCTATGAGCCACCAAGAACCTGCTTACCTGCGTCACCACCATCGTCGTCTTGGATTGTCGTTGCCTGAAACCACCACTTATGCCTAGGGTCACCGCTACCTAGGGCCATCATCGTCGCTCGGGGCTGTTGTCGTCGCCTGGGGCCATCGTCGTCGCCCGGGGCTGCACGCCACCATCACCTTGGGCCATTGTTGTCAATGCCTAGGGTTGTGAGTAGGGATCGACAGTGCAACAAACTGGGCATCATGCGCATGGTGCGACAGACCAAGCGTCGTGCCACTTGTGCGCGTGGTGCGGTAGATCAAGCATTATGCAGCGAGTGGCGTGGAGGCGAAAGGGTTGGTGGCGTGTGCAGGACTATATGTGAACAAGATTTCCAGGGTGGCTAGGGTTAGCAAGTGCATAATATGCTTGGGCCTAACATTGGGATTGGGTCATCTAGTGTGCATTGGGTTGTTTTGCTGCCTGTGGGCTTGTTTTATTTCAGGGCTATGGGGCCCACGGGGTATCGGGGACGATGGCCTAGAGAACGTCCCCAGTCTCGCTAATCTGATGAGGACTACTTTTGTACTGATTTCATCCTTGTGGGTACTAAATTTCTCGTATTTTCAGCCCTTAGGACCTGTTTGGGACTGCTCTGCTCCACTAAAATGTGCTCCACACCACAAAATCTTTCTAGGAGCAGATCTAGAGTAGAGTTTTACTTCATTGTGGAGTACTTGCACATGTTTGGCTTATAAAGTGGATCATGATTCATGAATGATATGATTTAGTTGAAATGTACTATTGTGCCCGTAGTGCTCCTAGGTATTGTATGTTACTTTTTTAGCATACCAAATATATAAGTGTTGATAGAAAAAATGGCATTAAATGGTTAAGATTGTCAAAATATCAATTTTGGTAATTTGGGCCAAAAATACACATGTCCTGAATCGGGCCAAAGCCCTATAGGGCCGAAGGCCTATTGAAGCTATGGGCTTCGGAAGTTTCCAGCAAGCCTGCTAGCTTCGGCCCAAAGGCCTTCAGAGGCTTGCCTCGCCGAAGCTTTGGTCCGAGGAGCAGGCTTCGGCGGGCCTGGCCAAAGGCCCACTTCGAGCTGAATTTCAAAGATAGAGTTTGAGTCTGATTCTGGCTAATTTTATCCCTACGCATGATTAGGCCGAATCTTAATAGATTAATCTTAGAGATTAGAAGACTAGCCCCTATAAATATAGGGGGTGAGGCTGGTTCATTAACCCCCCAACACAAATCAAACACAAAGCCCTAGCTTTGAACCATACCTTTACTTTTATCTTTACTTTTATGCAACCTTCGTGGGTTTGCCTGGAAGCCCTCCACCGGCCACTTCGGAACAGTGGTAATCCTTGTTACTTCGCCTGTGAAGTATCCGTTAATCTACGTAATAGATTGCTATAGCCTTGTTACTTCACTTGTGAAGTATCCACTAATCCGCGTAACAGATTGCTACCTTCGTTTCTCTAGTGCAACATTTAGCAGAATTCATTCCCCAGGCCGAATTGGCACTTGATCTCTGTTCTGTTGCAGGTTTTCACGCTCGGAGCCACTTCACCGGAGGTGTCCAGAGCCAGGAGACTAGTTTCAGAGGCTACCAGAACACCCCTCAGTGGAAATACTGCTTCGACTACCCGTGCCGGACCGTCACGCTGTTGTCGGTTTGATCGAGTCCCGCGCGCCAGCACGCTCCGTATCAGGCTTTGTCGAGACAGGCTTCGCTACATTCGCACCCCGCGCCAGACGAAGACACGCCAGTGCGTTGCGTTTTGAGTCATTCTATCGTGTCAGAGACTTCGCGCCTAACCCCGCTGTTCGGAGATGATTATCGCGGCAAGATCTCTTCGGAGCCCGCCTTCGACCAGATTAGTCTGAACGCCGAAGGCACCCATCGGCGGGACCCTTCGCATCAGACGCCGAAGGTACCCTTCGGCGATACCCTTCGCACTATATACTTCGAATCAGTCAGGCTTCGCTCGGATTGCTGATTTATTCTGTTCAATATATTTCATTTCGGCTAATTGGATTATTTCTGTGTGATCTGATTACCTGGTGACTCCACCCTCTTACCACTGTTAAGGGTAGTCGGAACGCGACGTCAGTGTTGTGTTATACTTAGGCTTGTCCCTAAGTATCCGCACACTTTTGGATCGTCGAACTGACCCAAGTATGGGGGCACGTTTTCGTGTCAATAATAAGTTAATATAAATTTACTATAATAGCAAATGTTTTACATTTTTAAACTAAAATAATTCATATTACACAAATATTTTTTTGTAATATCACTACATATTAATTTCAAGCCATAGAAAGGATTGTCACTAACAATACATCCAAACGATTTTTATTTTTGTTTTTGTCGAGTTCACTGTATAATGAATTATGTCTTGAATACAACTAATGAAACAAACTGTTCAATTTATTTATGTTGGGTACAAGATTGGGATACCTACAGGATTAGTTTCTAATTTTTATCCTTGCGTTGGAACTGAACTCTCGGCTCATTCTAATCAGCCATGCTAGAATCACTACCCTGAGGCACATCATCTTCCTTCTTTAGGTGCCCACAGAGATTGCACTCAAACACATGGGATGACTCACCATTCAGCAAGGGTAGCATGATGGAGAAGCTATTGGTCTGGTCCTTGGTGAGGAGCGCCGCCGTGAGGTCCGGCGAGAACCCTGGGACAGCATGCTCGACGGCACGAGTGCCACCACCATGACGTGCAGGCTCGCCGGGTCTTGCTGGCTCAAGGGCGACATTAGGGCGGAAGAGAGGGAGAGGAGCACGCGGAGGGAGGGCTCCTGGAGGGAGTACGTAGGCTGAGAGGAGGAAGAGGAGCGCCTCCTGGTGCGGCACCATAGTGGACGGGAGTTTCCTGCCTAAGAGCGCAGCGCAGAGGAGGCGCGGGTGGGAGGCGGTGGCGTAGGCCGGGGAGCAGAAGGCGGCAGTGCGACGAGCAGGGAGAGGCGGGGGTAGGGAGCGGAAGCAGGCAGAGAAAATAAGAACGAAGCGGTATGTGTAAGTGGCAGGCGTTTCATCTAACTCACGGGCAAGTTAAAAAACTACATTCGCGGAACACCTCTAAAGATACTTCACAAAAAAACGTGAAGGTAGATCCTATTTTTTTTGCATATCTGAAAACCTAGAGCTGTGACTATAATTTTGTGTAGAGCGGAGTTAAAACAAGGAACATAATTGTCCCAAACACCCCACCAGGTATCAGAATTTGGGTCTGGTCCCAAATGTTGTTCTCAACCAACGGTCGAGAGGGGCAATTCCGTCCCACTCCACCATCCCCACCCTGAGATTTTCAAAATCATGCATAACACCTATGGACAAGCCCTCTCCACCGACGACTCACCTACCGAATTGCCGACCACTACAGACTCCCACAGCCACGCGATGCCGCGAGACGACACTGGCAGCGGAGGATTCCAGGAGATGATCGACTCCATTCGTCGCTCCATCTCATTCCACCCGGGGGTAGCGTCCCAATCCTCAATGTTAAACTGTATTGTGTTAGAGTTTGTTACGGCTACTCTCCCTTATCCTCCTGATTTTGTTTCTATAAGTCGGTTGAGAGATTGAGGGAAGAGAGGCCTATATATTCTTGTTATTTTCTCTGATCAATACATCGTGTTTATTCTTCTCTACTTTCATGGTATCAGATTTAACTCGATCCACCGCTTTCACACCCTGGCCGTCGATGTCGACCACCACATCCCGCCTCGTCCCCTTCTGCCATCGCCGACGATGCGGCTTCGAAGGCTTCCAGTGCCGCACGCACAATGATCTCCTCCCTCCTCGCGCATCTACCCCCCGCGACGCGCACCACCAACCTCGGGCCGACCGACGCACCCTCCTCCTCTGCAACAGACACGAGCACTCCATCCCCTATGCTTGCCCCAGCACCGATGACGGCCGCCCTCACCGAGCTCTTTGCCTCCATGCACGTCGCCCCATACGGCTCTACATCCCCTCCCGGTGCCACCCCACATCACCCACTCCCTCCCCTTGGCGCCGATGCCCTGACCGCCCTCCACGCCCAGGCGGTCAGCGTCCTCAACGTCAAGGCCATAATACTAGTAACCCTCGATGTGTCGACCGACAACTACACACGGTGGTACGACCTCTTCCTCGTGGCCCTCAGCAAGTATGCCTTGACGAACCATGTTCTCTCCGACGACCTCCACACCGATCGTCCAGATTGGACTCAGATGGACTGTGTTGTCCTCGGTTGGCTCTACGGTACAATCTCCAATGACCTTCTCCAGGAAGTCCTCACACCGCACGCCATCGCTCGCCATGTCTGGTGCTCCCTCGAACACCAGTTTCTTGGCAATCACGAGCACCGTGCACTCAACCTCTAGGGCAATTTATCCGTCGTCGAATACTGCCGCAAACTCAAATAGATGGATGACATGCTCGGCAATCTTGCTGAATCCGTCAGCGACCGTACCCTCGTCCTCACCACCCTGAACGACCTCTCTGACAAGTTCGGCCACCTGAAGACTCTGGTGCCCATGCAGCGCCCCTTCACGTCCTTTGCCGAGGTCCGGTCCCAGCTTCATCGGGAATAACTCTATGTCACCAAATGCTCGTCTGATGCCTCTGTCTTCTTTGCTGGTGCCAACAAAACCATCCTTGTCAATCCAGCGCGCTCCACCGGCTTTGGCACAATACAGCAAAGCGGCGGCTCTAGTGGGACTCCAGGCAGCGGCAGCAACTCCCACAACCGCCAATGCCGTGGAGGAAACCAGTAGAACACACCCAATCCCAATCCCGACAGTGTTAGACCCGGTGGCCAACCCCAACTGTGGCCTACTCCGCACAATCCCTGGGCCGGTACAATTCACATGTGGTCAGGCCCATTGGGTCGTGGCCTCCTGGGACCATGCCCGCAGCCTGCTCCCTTCGCTAGCACCAGTGTTGGCAGCCCGCCTGGTGGTCTTCCTGTTTCCCTTCAACAAAAGCAGCAGCCGACCTCCCTCTATACAGCTCCTGGTGGCATGGGCTTCCCGGCCCAGCAGGCGCCTTTCCAGCCTCCGATGTCAGTTGGGCCATCGCTGATGAACTGTACATTGGCCCAATGGGATCGGGCGACCCTCGCCAATTCTTTCAACACAACAACCCTGCCTCAACTCGCCCCACACGAATGGTATATGGACACCGGTGCAACTGCTCACATGACCTTTGACGCCGGTACCGTCTCTTTCACCCAACCCCCCAAAACCTATCACCCCTCACATAGCATCGTAGGCAATGGTTCCACAATTCCTATTTCCCTTATAGGACACTCCCAACTTCAACACCACAATTGTTCATTTACTCTCCGCGATAGGCAATGGTTCCACAATTCCTATTTCCCTTATAGGACACTCCCAACTTCAACACCACAATCGTTCATTTACTCTCCGCGATATCCTTTATTCTCCGCACATTATTAAAATTTTAATCTCTGATCGCCAATTTGTCATCGACAACTGGTGTGTAGTTGAGTTTGACCCCTTTGGTTTCTCTATGAAGGATCTTCACACTAGGATTGTGATCTCCAGGTCCAATAGCACTGGTCCACTCTACCCCATCCGCCATGACTCGCCATCGCCTTCATCAGTAACCGCCCTAGCTGCCAGCGCCGCAGATGTCCTCTAGCACCGCCGCCTCGCCCACCTCGTCCATGACACCCTTGCTCGCTTGGCTCTTGTTATTCCCATGACCAAAGGGGGTATCATTGGAGTCTGTCACGCCTGTCAACTTGGTCGCCATGTTCAACTTTCGTTTCCTAGCTCTTTTCATAGGGTCTCAATAAACTTTGAGTTGATTCATTGTGATCTATGGACGTCTCCTGTCCCTAGCGTTTTAGGTTTTCAGTATTACCTAGTCATTTTGGACGATTGCTCCCACTTTGCTTGGACCTTTCTACTTCGTTATAAGCCCGACACTTTTTCCACCCTATTACAATTTTTCACTTACGTCAAAACTCAATTCAACACGACCATACACAACGTCCAATGCGACAACGGCCACGAGTTCGATAATTCTGTCGCCCGCACCTTCTTTCTAACCCATGGCATTCACCTACGGATGTCCTGTCCATACACCTCCCCACAAAAATGGCAAGTTCGAACGTACTCTTCGTTCCCTTAACAACATCACTCATTCCCTCCTTTTTCAGGCTAACCTTCCCGGTTCCTTTTGGGTCGAAGCTCTTCACACCACAACCTACTTCATGAATAGACACCCCACCAAAACCCTTGAACGCCATACACCCTTCTTCGCTCTTTATGGAGTTCATCCCACTTACACACACATTCATGTTTTCGGCTACAAATGCTACCCTAACCACTCCGCCACCATCCCCACAAACTTGCACCCCGTTTAACAATGTATGTGTTCCTTGGCTATCGGTGTTTTGACCCTGTCACCAATAGGGTCATAATTTCGAGGCATGTTGTGTTTGATGAGCATTCATTTCCATTTGTCAAGATTAACAATAACACCACTACTGATCTCGATTTTTTGGAAGATTTTTCGGCTCCTATGCAGGCGCCCATCACCACATCTCGATGACGCACAACTATGCCCCCTACTATTGGGCCGGTTGTCTGCTCTAGATTAGCCTCCCTACCCACTCACCTGACTGGGCCTCGCGGTCAATCGGGCCGGTCTCGGCTGGAGATCCCTCACCCGCTAGGACCGCACAGTCCACCGAGCCGGTCTCAGCCAAGACTCCCTCGACCTCTCAGTCAACCGAAGAAGCATCGATTGCTAGTACACCGGAGGAATAGGTGCTCCCTAACACCACCATACCAACACGACCACGCTCGACGCGTCAAGGTGGCCCTACTCTGCCCCTTCGGCTAGGCGTCTCCCTAGTCATCAACGAGCACGCTATGGTAGCACGTGGCAAGGCTGGTGTCCGCAAGGAATCCACACGGCTGAACCTCCACGTCGCTACCATCTCACCCATACCTCGCACATACCGCGCTGCCTTGGCTGACCCCAACTGGCGGTAGGCCATGGAAGCTGAGTTCAATGCCCTTCTCACCAACGGTACATGGGATCTTGTCCCATGCCCCCCTAGCGCCAACATTGTCACCGACAAATGGATCTTCAAACACAAGTTTCACACCGATGACACCCTCGATTGTTACAAGGCCCGCTGGGTTCTTTGTGGTTTTACACAACGCCCCGACATCGACTACGACAAGACCTTCAGTCCAGTTGTGAAACCCTCCACGGCGCGCACCGTACTTAGTTTGACAGTATCTCACGATTGGCCCATCCATCTACTTGATGTCACAAATGCCTTCCTACATGGCACTCTCCAGGAGACAGTATACTGTATCCAACCACCGGGCTTCATTGACACTTCTCGTCCCAACATGGTGTGCCACCTCAACAAGTCCTTGTATGGCCTAAAACAGACTCCTCGATCTTGGCACGACAGATTCACCTCCTTCCTATTGGCTCTTGGGTTTATTGAGGCAAAGTCAGACAATTCTCTCTTCATTTTTCGACGAGGCTCAGACATAGTTTACCTCCTACTCTACGTCAATGATATCGTCCTCACTGCCTCTACCAACAAGCTTCTCTAGTGGACCATCTCATCACTACAGTCTGAGTTTTCCATGAAGGATCTTGGAGCCCTTCATCATTTCCTCGGCATCAGTGTGTCTCGGTAGCCCTCTGGCTTACTCCTGAGTCAATGACAGTATTGTCTCGACATCCTGGACCACGCCGTTATGACAGATTGCAAGCCTTGCAACACCCTAGTGGACACTTGTGCCAAACTCTCGAGTTGCGAGGGTGCCCCAGTTGCCGACCCTATAGATTTTCGCAGTCTCACTGGGGCGCTTCAGTACCTCACCTTCACTCGCTCGGACATCTCCTATGCTTTCTATGCTGTTCAATAGATATGCCTTCATATGCATGATCCTCGTGCACCTCATCTCAGCGCCCTCAAGAGGATTCTTCGCTACATTCGAGGCACATTGGATCTGGGTCTTCACATTTAGCGCTCTGGCAACACAAACCTATTGGCTTATTCCGACATCGACTGGGCTGGCTGTCCTGACACACAACGCTCCACATCTGGTTATGCCATCTTCCTCGATGACAACTTGGTGTCCTGGTCTTCTAAATACCAACCTACAGTTTCTCGCTCCAGTGCAGAAGCCGAATATCGTGCCGTCGCCAACGTCGTTACTGAGGTCACTTGGCTCCGTCAGCTTCTTCAAGAGCTCCAGTCTCCTCCTTCTAAAGCCACCTTGGTGTATTGCGACAATGTTAGCGCAGTCTACCTCTCTTCACATCCTGTGCAACATCAACACACGAAGCACATCGAACTCGATCTACATTTTGTGCGTGAGAAAGTTGCCATCGGAGCAATACGCGTTCTTCATGTACCTAAATCATCTCAATATGCTGACATCTTCACTAAATGACTACCTTCTATAGTTTTTTCGGAGTTCCGAACCAGTCTCAACATCCACTAGCTCGACGTTGTGACTGTGGGGGGTGTTAAACTATATCGTGTTAGAGTTTGTTATGGCTACTCTCTTTTATCCTCCCGATTTTGTTTCTACAAGTCGGTTGAGAGATTGAGGAAAAAGAAACCTATATATTCTTGTTATTTTCTGTGAGCAATACATCGCGTTGACAAGCCCGCCTCCGTGTCCGCATCCTGTGCTGGTGCCTCCAGTGGGGGATTCAGGGTGCGGGTCAGCACGTGCCTCCGTAAGTCTAGGGGGATGGGACTCCTCGGGATGGTCTCCAAGAGCCCTTCGCCCCCGAGCCGCCTCCTGCCCCGCCGCCGCCGTGGCTGTCTCTTTCGCCGCCACCTGCGGCTGGGGTATACGAAGGGAGGGACGGTGGGAGTGGACTAGGAGGAGATGATAACCCTCCGATCCGGTGGCGGAAGGGCGATCTCATCGGGAGCGGCGCCTTCGGGCAGGTCTACCTCGGCATGGACCTCGATTCCGGCGAGCTCCTTGCCGTCAAGCAGGTCGGGAGGCGTCCGCGAAGAAGATAGCATTTGAAGTTTCGAGCATGTGGCGATTTGGTCTGATTTGATCGGTCCGTTGCTGTTTCCTTGGTTGTAGGTTTTGATCGGAAGGAGCAATGCGACGAGGGAGAAGGCCCAAGTGAGTATTTTTGCTCCGTACCTCAGCTTTATTTATTTTTCAGACTAATTGTGCAATTGTAATGCTTTTCTTTGACACCTCGAAGTGCTTTTCGTTGGAAAATTTCGATTTGGGACACATAAAGGAGCTTGAGGACGAAGTGAAGCTACTCAAGAAGACAAGAACCTCTCACACCCCAATATTGTTGTGAGTAGACGCTACATGGATATATATTGTGTGTTCTTCTTTTTGGTGATGTTGTTTTCTATATCTATTTTGGTTTTGAGCAGCGATATATTGGAACGGTGCGGGAGGATAATTCACTAAATATTCTGCTGGAGTTTGTACCAGGAGGGTCGATCCAACACTCTTTGGGAGGTTCAGATCATTCCCCGAGGCTGTAAGTACTTGCTGTCATGTTTGTTTTGTCTTTGACGAGTCACTGAACAGTAGTTTTGATCGAATGCATTTGTTTGTCAGGTCATCAGGAAATATACTAAACAGATTTTGCATGGTCTGGAGTATTTACATCGGAATGGAAAGTGCTTTTTTGTGTTGGTTGTAATGTGGGATTATTGTATTTTTTTCACATTTCAGGGAGCAAATATACTAGTCTTAACTATATTAAAGCGTTTAGTTGATCGTCCGTCCGTCCGCATCCTCTTTGCGCGCAGCGCGCAACTCTGCGTTTTCGTCCGCTCAGCCTCGTTCCCTCCCCTCCTCGCGCGCAGCGCACTGGCAACTGCCCCACGCACGTAGCACAGCATGCAACTGCCCTCTCCCCACGCAAGAGGATGGTTTCCCTCACCTACCCAGTAGCACTTCGCCCCCACCCACCCACAGCCTATACACCACATCCCTGTCGCCGCCCCCCACCCAGCCCCATCGCCGCCTCTCCCCTCCCCTTCGCACTGCGCCCCCTGCGACCCAGCCCCATCGCCGCCTCTCCCCTCCCCTTCGCACTGCGCCCCCTGCGACCCAACCCCATCACCGCCCTGCCCAGCCCCGTCGCTGCCTCTCCCCCTTCCTTCCGCACGGTGCCCCCAGTGTCCCAGCCCCCATCCTGCCTCTCCCTCTTCCTTCCACACGGTGCCCCCATCGCCTTACCCTGGCTGCCGCCCCCTACCCAGAAGATTGCCGGTAAGAAGAAACAACCCCACCCTCGTTTCTTTGATCGATGCTTTTTGGTCCAAAATCCCCCTTTTTGTTTCTTTGATCGACAAGCTTGGGAGTTGGTCAGTTGGGACTGCTGCCATTGCAAAGCTTTTCGTGCTCTCCGCTGCAGCTAGGGGACCAAGGTTGCCAACCGGAGGTGACGGTGCCCACGGGCAACACCGGCCAAGAACGGAGACGAAGACCCGTGGCGTGGCCTCACTGGGAGGCTGAGGCTAGGATGGAGATAGCAGCCCCTGCCTGTGTGACAACCTTGGTGAGTATCACAATCTTACCCTCTCGCATTTACTCCATTCGTTTATTCGTTCATTTGTCTACCCCCTTTCTAGATCTCCGTCATCCAATTCGTCATTGCTGTTATTAAGCGAGTTTTATTGTGCGCCGAGTCTAATTTGTTTATTGATAGGGTAGCGACTAGCCAAGCAACCAGCTATCTAATAGAAGGGTGGAAGGATTGGGCAAACAGGAACAAATCTAATTATTTAGGAACAAATCATAGAATTTCTTGGCTTCTCTATATGTACTTACAAATAATAAAATCTTTGAAGCTGGTGTTCCTTTTCTGCTCGCAGTGGACAAGATGGCATCTTTGAGTTCCGGGGAATTTCGTCAGATTTATGCTCTGTTAGGTATTGTTGTGCCAGAATCTAACTTCCATTTACACAGGTTATTGGGATAGCCAATCTTTGAAGCTGGTTTTCCTTTTCTGCTCACAGTGGACAAGATGGCATCTTTGAGTTCCGGGGAATTTTGTCAGATTTATGCTCTATAAGGTATTGTTGTGCCAGAATCTAACTTCCATTTACACATGTTATTGGGATAGCCAAGTGAGGTATATTTTTCTTGCGCAACATACTCTTATTATTTTATTGTCGAGCAACCTTGAGAAATATTTGGAATTCTAGAATCTTATCTTTCTGTGTTAATATTCTGACTTTATTCAAGCATGTACTCCTTAATCCTTTTTAAAGCTTTCATTTCGCCTCGCCCAAATATTTCCTTCCTCTGAACAATTATTTTTATCTATTATTACCATGTGCCTCTTCCTATTCATCAAATTGTGATTAAGTAGGAAACTCAACCTTATATGTCAGGTTTTCAAATAATTCAAAATAGAAGACCTTAGTTTTTAGACTTTTATGTTTGTCTGTTGCTATATATATTGATATTTGATTTTGCATATGTAGACCTGCCCCTCAAACTAAAGTACCTTGTTACATTCACCGTTGGATATGCACAAAAGAAAATATAAACAGAGCAGTGAAGAATATAATGTTATTACAACATTATTTTGGTTAACAATTAAAATGTTACCTTCCCCCAGTTTTGATAGCACCTGAAGCTTTAAATCTATATGTCCTGTTTCGTTGAACTTACATGATCTTATAATTTTGTTCTTTTATATTGTAGTTCTTTGACAATTTTGCTATCCTGTTATTTCACTATGATGATCGAGTGAGTGAGTGGGATGAGTTTGAGTGGTCAAAACGAGCAATCCATATTAGTGCCAGGAAACAAACTAAGTGCAATATTACTGTTATCTGATTTAATTGTCATTATTTCAGGTGTTTTAATTTGAAGGATTACTTCTAAAGATTTATTTATGCACATACATGTAGGTGGTATGCCAAAAAAAAATTCCTTCACCCTGATATTGTGGTAGCTTATGAGTACATAGTCACTTGGGATGAGGACATTGGGTGGAGCATTTTAACGTGGATGGTGTCTTTCTCTTAACTTTTCAGTTTAATGCCTCTTGAAATGACTTACTAACATATGCTCATTGATGAGACATACATCAAACTTGTCAACAAATACCGTTTGGATATCTCTCAACTTGGTTTGGATCCTGATTAGGGATTAACATGACAGATGACCAAAAGAAGAGGTGAACGTGAGGTGCATAAGTAAGTGAAAGCATTCTAATCTGAAATAGATTCTTTTAAAGTTAGCATAAATCCATTATTCTTTTAGTACTATTTTTGGGACCTAAAGTTGTCCTCGTTCTTTATCATAGGGTTACAGAAGAGAGGCCAGGGTGGTGTTCTGACCCTCATCTTCCTCTTTGTGCTGTGTATGTTATTATTTCCCTCTTTCCTAAGTTTTTGTTTACATTATATTCCACTTACAAACCATTACAGAGAGACTAACTAATGTATTTGGGTGTTGTACAACTTTGTTGAAATAATGGCTCCAGTCTTCTCTAGAGATGCATGCATGTCGATGTGTATAGCATATGATTCAGGTTAGCAGTATATCATGGTAAAACTCACCGGTATCTTGCCACTCCCTCCACTAAGTTATTTTTGGTGCTGATGGCTACTTGTGAGTTGTGATGTTTTTTCGGTAGGTAGATGTTTCTGTTTATTTCATATTCTGTGCATGTTTGTCAGGTATATTGATGTTCAAACTTCATGTAAAATCTTAAACATTCTATATTTGTTATCTACCAAATGGTCAGCATGGGTACAATAAGCCACAACCTAAATGTTCCTTTATTAAAAAGAAAAATAGCAGCAGGGTTTGTGACCTTAGCAACACCTGCATTTCATCATATCCGGATATTTGATAATGGTCAGAACTAATCGGCTTTGGTGATTTATGGTCACCTCAGAAGTTTGCTACTACTTCAGCCATAGAAAACAGAAAAATGCTATGTAAGCATTTCATTTTATACAATTTTCCTTATCATTTCTCAGTACCATCACTTTTGAAGAACATTATGTTCCTCTTGGTTTAGGTATAGAGGTTGGGATGGCAAAAATAGCTGCCAGATGTATACATCATGGACACAAGTAAGTTAACTTATGTTCTTCATTTTGGATTGAGCATTGAATTTATTTTGAAAAATTTAGTCAAGATGGTAACAATCATAGGTGAGCATTGAATTTATTTTGAAAAAATTGTTCAAGATGGTAATGAAGATATCAATCGTGTTTAATTTTCGCATTCTCTATTGGATAGTGTTACTTGAGTGGATAGAATTATCAGTTATTGGATTAGTGCCACCTCAAGATGAGGACATTATGTCACAATGATTTAGAAGTGGCTACTTATATTTGGTGGCAGAGGTAACTTTCATTTCTTGATTTGTCTCATGGGTTCACCAAGGATTCATCTCACTATTTTAGTCCAATCGTGATTTCTAATTACTAATGAGTTAATGCATAGATTTTTTATTTTTATCATCATCAACTCCCTCTCTGATTGTTTTATATCTTCTTTCCAATAGGTGGAGTCCACCTAGACCCATAATGGGTGATTTATGGAGCCATAATACATTTGGAATTGTGTTGTTAGGATGCCAATAGAAATTCAATAAAGCTTTTTCGGCTAAATGGAATTGCAGTTTACTGAAAATGCCCTAACCTTATAATGTTTGTGTAATGCAATTTCTAATTTGGTTAAATGACATTAGTTTGCTTGATATGAGAATTGCTGAGTTTAGATCAACTTACAACTATTTATACTTATAAGTGCTCATGATCAACTATGAATCAAGAGTATTATTGTTGATCTTTCGAAATGGACTAGCTGGATTGACCCTTTTTGGTAATCAGAAATAATTTCGCTTTTGATTGAGACATTGTAGGAAATGGGAAGTAGAAAATGGGAAAGATTTTATGTTTTTGTTGGTGATAATTGAATCTGTATTTATGATTTATTTTAGATAAGAATAACTATTGCTTCTTTTCATTGTAACATTATTAAACATGTTTAAATAAATGTTATTTTTTAAATAGATATTTGTGACTAAGAATAAGGTTCCGTTACAAAGCACGGGCATCTGACTAGTTGATAACGAAGGATGCATTAAGTTAGCAGATTTTGGGGCATCTAAGCAAGTGACGAAGTTGGTGAGTAGATATATTACTTATTGCTTAGTTTTTGTTGATACGTTAATGCCAATTTTCTACCTTTGGCTTGGTCTATGAATTGACCATAAATTCTACTATGTATTAGGGGGGTGTTTGGATCAAGGTACTAAATTTTAGTCCGTGTCACATCGGATGTTTGGACATCAATTTGAAGGACTAAACGTGAACTAATTATAAAAATAATTGCATAATTGGAGGATAATTCATGAGACGAATTTATTAAGCCTAATTGATCCATAATTAGCAAATGTTTATTGTAGCATCACATTGTCAAATCCCGTGTCCTAAAAGGCGCTAGGCGCTAGTCGGGTGGCGGTGCCTAGGTCCAACTCATTTCTCTTCATTTTGCTAGTTCCAACCATCCATTCCCAGGCAGAGTTTTCTTCTTTTCTCCCACCCGAAGCCATTTCCCCTCCTCTCTGAGTACAGGCGTTTCCCCTCCCCTCTCTTCCCCTCCCCTCTCTCCCCCTCCGGTCAAGCCATAACCGGATCTGGCTGCATGGCGGTGAAGAAGCAAGAGGAGGCGGCGGCGGTGCAGGATGTGCAGGGCCTGCCGTGTGGAGAGAGCGGCCTCCGGATTTGACCCCTTGCTCCCCTACCGCCGCCGGATCTGGCCGCTTGCCCCCCTCACGCCGCCGGATCTGGCCGCTTTCCCCCTTCCTACCGCTGGATCTGGCCGCCTTCTCCCCTCCCATCGCTAGAACTGGCCACCTAGCCCCCTCCTGCTGTCGGTTCTGGGCCGCCTAGACGCCGCGGTCAACCGCCCAGGCCGCGGTTGACCCGCCTAGGTGCCCCGCCCGCCCAGCCGGCCTCCGCGCGGCGCTGGGGTGACGCCCAACGCCTTTTGCCGCCTAGGCGCCCGCCTAATCTGATTTTTAGAACACTGGTCAAATCATGGTGTAATTAGGCTCATTAGATTCGTCTCGCGAATAATCCACCGATTATAAATGAGTTTTGTAAATAGTCTACATTTAATACTCTAAAATAATATCTAAACATTTAATGTGACGGAGGCTAAAAATTTAGGCCCCAATCCAAACACCCCCTAGGTCTAACATTAACTTAATATGCTAGGTGGCAGGTTCACCTTGCATTTACCTCTCTATCCATAGAATTCTAGTGTTCCACTTAAAGTAGAACTCACTGCATCAGGTGGATGTTTTTCCTTTACGTCCTACTACATTTTCAGGTGACGACGGCAAAGACAATGAAAGGGACTCCATATTGGATGGCCCCAGAAGTAATTGTTGGGAGTGGGCATGACTTGTAAGTGGATAAGCTCTTTCTTCAGTATAGCTAGATGCTCATGTTTTTATTGTTGGATCCTATGTGATACCTATGGCCTTCTCATTCTCTCACTTTAAGAATAATAATAACATATTATATCCTTGAACCAAGCTTTTGACTAATCATGTCTGCTAAATGGTTAATGTTCTGAAAATTTATTAAAAGACATAAATGTATCCTACATAAAAGAAAAGTACAATTAGCCGTTTAGCACCATGGCCTTTTCTAGCAACATCTGTAGTCGCCTTTTCATTTGTAGAAACATTTCCATCAAGTGTGCTGTCTGAGAACATCTCCAGAACTACACGATGGTTGTATTTCTTGAATTAATCTATCTTTTGCAGTTCAGCTGATATATGGAGTGTTGGATGCACTGTTATTGAAATGGCAACCGGCAAAATTCCATGGAGTCAGGAAATTCAAGAGGTAAATTTTGGCATGAACATGTCCTAAGAAAATTATAGACATTGTTTATTCTTAACAACTGCAATTTCAGGTTTCTCTTCTGTATTATGTTGGGACAACAAAGTCACACCCACCAATACCAGAGCATCTCTCCCCAGAAGCCAAGGATTTTCTATTGAAATGCTTACAAAAGTATGACTATAATCACATTTGAATTCATAAATGTTATCTATTGCAGCACGAAGTACAATGGAAACTATAAATGTTTAGCTTAATGACAAGCACTTGATATGCTCAAAAATTCTTGTCTATAAAAAATAAGAAAATCCGACTTATACAAACTAGCAAGTGAAACTAATAAATAATTTTGTCCTGAGTTAATTTACTAATCTCTGATTAGCTATTGCTAAACACGAATACTTTTATGAGTTACAAGTCAAACCTAGAATTGTGCGTCGAAGTAGAACTACCTCTGTGTCTTACATATTATGAAAATCAAGGGAAACTATCTGAGAATGGAATGCAATAGATTCTAACATTTATAGTTTTATATGTTCTTGCGGTAGCTTACTTTCAGTGAACCGGATTATGTACAAATTATGTGTTCATTGTAAATTCAAATATAATTACTTGTTATTACTTTCTATTTCTGTTATCTGATTACATGGTAGATTAACGAATTCCAGATTTGGAAATGTAACTTGTGCTGTTTGCTTAATGCCTATTCAATTCATACTCTGGGAACTTTTGTCTGTGAGGTAGTTATATGCATGCATTGTACAATTAACAGCTGCTGATTAATGACATATGTTGTGATCCATTTGTAAATTACTAAATTTACCTAGAAATGATGAGAACCATGCTCTAAACTGCAGATTTTCCTGCATTTGGAAATTATAATTAATAAATGTCACTCCATTGCCTTCACCGTTTTCTCTCTCCTTTCAGAGAACCGGAATTAAGATCTGCTGCATCAAACTTGTTGCGGTATGGTTACATTATTGTACTATTTATTTATTGCGTTATAGCTGGTGTTCTCTGACAGTAATGATCAGTATTGTACTGTGTGAAGAGTAACACTTTATTTTATTTTTCACAGAACCCATTTGTTACAGGAGGATCGGAAGATCTTCATCAGCTTAATCATGCAGCACAAAAGGTTGGATTATAATAATTTTTTTACTCCCTTGTTTGCCCCAAAAATGTAAATCTAAGCAATAATATACTCACAAGAAACACCCAAGCTTCCTGCATATATATGCCAACTGGTGACCTGTAAGTATTGTTCATCTTCAAATTGACTGAGAAAATTCTTCAACATGTAAGGAATTGAATAACTCTGCCAACTTATGCAGCTCGAATTCCTACAAGTTATCAGACACCAGACCATTATGGGATTGGCACAGTGGCAATGACATGTGCCAGTTTGCTGACAATGATGTTGTGATGGTGTCAAGGGCAGTAAGCCCGAGGGGAGGAGGACCTCGGCTACGTAGATCGTAGCCGCTGTCCGTGGTGGCCGGCCCGGGTTATACCCCCGTTGCCGCCGTATCTCGTCGGTGGGTTATACCCCCAGCCGCCGGTTTAGGTAGAGAGAGAGAGGTAGATGGGAAATATTCTTCTTATTCACCAATGCCTGATTACAACTTATTTATAGCCTTGAGCCTAACCGAAAATGCTAACCAACTCCACTAATTAAGTGCTAACAGAATAGCTAACAAACTCCATTACTTAAGGGCTAATCTTTGACTAATAGATATAGATCTTATCCCTTCTGCCGGCCCTATCCTGTGCGCGCCACAGCCCTTTCATGGGCCCTGCGCACGTCGCGGGCCCTATGGCGCCGGGTATAGACATGTTTGAACATGACATCTCCCTCCCCGTCGAGAGCCAGCTCGTCCTCGAGCTGGAATTGGGGAAACTTGGTGCGGAGAGCTGCGACGTCTTCCCAAGTGGCCGATGCTGCTGATGCGCCCTTCCATTGGATGAGTACTTGGTGCACACCACGGGCCAGGCGGTAGCGCACTGCTTTTTCTGGTTCTGGGCTGATTGCGCCATGATGGAGGAGCGGCAACGGTGGAGGCTCTGATGGCGGAGGGCCGTGGAACTTCTTTAACAGCCCCACATGGAACACGTTGTGGATGCGTGCGCGCGGAGGAAGCTCTAGCTGAACAGCAACTTTGTTGATGATCTCGATGATGCGGTACGACCCGAAGTAGCGTGGCTTCAGTTTCCCGCTCATTGCCTGTGAAAGGGATGACGCCGCGCGCTGACGTAGTCGAAGCAGCACCCATTCGCCGACCTGAAAGGAGATGTCGCGGTGCACCCGGTCATAGTGGCGCTTCTGGTATGCTTGTGCCTGCTCCAAGCGATAACGGATGTCAGCAAGGAACTCGGCTCGTTCCTCCATGCTCTTGGCGACGGCCGGTACTCTTGTTTCCCCTGGTTCGTAGGATCTGATGGAGGGGGGATCACGCCCGTAGACCACGCGGAAAGGTGTGTCATGCAGGGATGTTTGATATGCTGTGTTGAAGAGGAACTCGGCCCATGGGAGCCATCTGAGCCAATCGCGTGGTCTGTCCCCTGCCAGACACTGCAGGTACATGAGTATGACGCGGTTGGCTGATTCGGACTGTCCGTCGGACTGGGGGTGGAAGGCCGTCGTCATCTGCAATTTTGTCCCCATCATCCGCATCAACTCCTGCCAGAATGTTGATGTGAACACCGTGTCTCTATCAGAGACCATGGATTGTGGAACGCCGTGGAGGCGGACGATGTCGTTGAAGAAGGCCTGGGCGACTGATTCGGCGGAGTATGGATGTGCCAATGGAATGAAATGGCAGTATTTGCTGAATCTGTCCACTACCGTGAGAATCACCGATTTGCCGCAGACCTTTGGTAGTGCTTCCACAAAGTCCAGTGCTACATCTGTCCACACACCTTGTGGAACCGGCAGTGGAAGGAGGAGGCCAGTCGGGTGTTGATGCTCGGATTTGTAGCGTTGGCAAACTGCACACTTGCACACCGTGTCCTGCACCACCTGTTTCATGTTAGGAAAATGGAAATCACGGAGGATTCGATGGAGTGTTCGCTGCACGCCCTCATGTCCGTCTTCGTGTGTGGCCTCCACGATTTCTTGTAGCAGGGGGGAGTCGGCTGGAATGTATAGCCGCCCTAAAAATTGGACCATACCGTCCACCACTGCCCATGGTGCTGTTCTGTTGCCTGCTGTGACATCTTCGTGGAGAGCAATGAGGGCCGGGTGGTTTAGCTGGGCCTGCCGTAGTTTGTCGATGAAGTCGAACCGCGGAGCAGATAGGGCGAGGATTGCTCCCTCCACGGTATCGCGCCTGGATAGTGCATCGGCGACGGTGTTTGATGCGCCCGGTTTGTACTCGACGGAGAAGTCGAAGCCCAACAATTTGCCCACCCAGTGGTGTTGCGGGATGGTGGCCAATCGTTGGTCTAGCAGGTACTTCAAGCTGTAGTGGTCCGTCTTGACGGCGAAACGGCGTCCCCATAGGTATGGCCGCCAGTGGCGTACTGCTTGTACCAACCCGATGAGCTCGCGCTCATAGGCTGCCAAGGCTTGATGACGCGGTGCCACCGGCCTGCTGAAGAAGGCAATCGGGTGTCCTTCCTGGATAAGGACCGCCCCAAACCCATGGGACGATGCGTCGCATTCGACGGCAAAGGGCTTGTCGAAGTCCGGCATAGCAAGTACTGGTGCCGAGGTCACCGCCTCCTTGAGGGCGATAAAAGCCGAGTCGGCCTCCGGTCCCCATGTGAAGCCTTCCTTCTTTAGCAACTTGGTGAGTGGCGCGGCGATGGAGCCGTAGTTGTGGATGAATTTGCGGTAGTATCCTGCGAGGCCAAGGAAACCGCGTACCGCCCGTGCCGAGCGAGGCATCGGCCAATCATAAATGGCCTGTACCTTGGCGGGGTCCATGGCCACTCCTGCCTCCGAGATTGTGTGCCCGAGGTAGGCGACGGAGGCGACTCCAAATGCACACTTGGTGCGCTTGACGAAGAGGGTGTGCCGCTGAAGCTCGCTAAGTACCGCGCGGAGGTGGCGTAGGTGATCTGCCCATGACTTGTTGTATATCAAAATATCGTCAAAGAAAACGAGTACAAATCGGCGAAGGAATGGCCGTAATACGTCATTCATGAGCGCCTGAAAGGTAGCCGGGGCGTTGCAGAGCCCAAACGGCATTACCAGGAATTCATAGAGGCCATCGTGTGTGCGGAAAGCCGTCTTGTGGACATCCTCTGGCCTCATGCGCACCTGGTGGTATCCTGACCTTAAGTCGAGTTTGGTGAAATGTTTGGCGCCATGCAGCTCATCCAAGAGTTCGTCGACGACGGGGATCGAAAATGCGTCCTTGATTGTTACCGCATTGAGGGCGCGGTAGTCGACGCAGAATCTCCACGATCCGTCCGGCTTCTTGACCAACAGGACCGGCGATGAAAAAGCTGAGTCGCTACGTCGGACAATGCCATTCTTGATCATGGTTGCACACTGTTTCTCTAATTCAGTCTTGTGGGCGACCGGGTATCGGTACGGCCGAACTGCCACTGGTGCGGTGTCCGGCTTGAGAATGATGCGGTGTGTTCTGCCGCGCTCGGGAGGCAGCCCCGTCGGCTCGGCGAATACCTCGGCGAAGGATGCCAGTAGATCGTTGAGGAGGGGTTCTGTCCCGGATGTTGCGTGGACGCGTGGTGGTGTTGGCGGCGCGATGCTTTGCCAGCAGACCTGTTGTTCTACTGCCTTGAACTCCATAGTCCCGGCGGCCATGTTCCAGATGATGTCTCCTAGGGTAGCCAACCAGTGGGTGCCCAACACCAGGTCATAGCCGGCCAAGGGCATGATGTATAGATCCACCGCGAAATGCCGTCCGTCGATGAAGATGGGTGCTTGGCGGAGAACTCCGGGGCAGGCGATCCGTTCACCGTTGGCCACGGTCGCCGTTAGTCGAGGTCGCGGTGTGATGGGCAGGCCGGCCTTCTGTGCTGCAGCCTCGCCGATGAAGCAGTGGGTTGAGCCCGTGTCGATGAGGGCGATCAATGTGGCCGCGCCCACCTGTACCTTTAGTTGGATTGTGCCACCCATTGGGACGCCGGCGATGGCGTGGAGTGAGTAGACGGGTGCCTCCTCAGCGGGCTCGTCCCCTTCTAACTCTATGCCTTCAATGTAGAAGATGCGACGGCAGACCCTGTTGTGGCCGCGCGTGTAGGGCTCGTTGCAGTTATAGCAGAGTCCAAGGCGGCGCCGTTCTGCCTGCTCCTCCGTCGAGAGGCGCTTGCCTCCGGTTCGTGGCGGTGGCGGTGCTGGTGGTGCCATGGGCTGCGCCTGTGCCACTGGTAGCGCCTGGACCGTGGGCGTCGGCTGGGCGGGTGCTGGAAGGGCTGTTACGGCCCCTGGCCGAGGTGCTGCCGGTTGACTTGGCGTGCGTGGTGTAGCCTTGCTGGGGGTGGTGTTGAGGCGGTCGAGCTCCACCAGTTCCAAAGCCCGCGCCAAGCTCATGGCTGCCGCGAGGGATTCTGGCGCGTGAATGCGTACTTGGTGGCTGAGGGGTGGCAGCAAACCGTCGGTGTAGAGCTGCACCCGTTGGCTCTCCTCAAGTCGGCCAGCGCGGGGAAGAAGCGCCTGGAATCTGTGGAGTATTCTTCAACTGTTCCCGTGCGGCGGCACTCGGTGAGCTCAAACAGAGGAGCGGACCGCAGCACCGGGCCAAAGCGCTGGTTCAGGAGCTCCTTGAAGCGACCCCAAGGCGGCGTTCCCTCGTCTTCTTGTAGCTGGATGAACCATAGTTGGGCTATGTCCTCCAAGTTGTACGACGCCATCCACACTTTCTCCTTCGGCATGGTGTGCTGCTGGCGGAAATACGACTCGCACCGATTGATAAAAATCAGTGGGTCTGATTTGCCGTCGAAGCGCGGAAAATCCATCTTCTGGAACCGTGGGGGACGGTCCGTGTGGTGCTGACCGTCATGTTGGGCGCTGGAGGTGGTCGAAGAGGCGACCTTCTCCTGCATGCCCGCCATGTCGGTTTGCATTTTTGCTACTGCGGCTGTCAGGGACTGGAGCATCTTCATCACTTCTGTCATGGCTGGTTGATCGCCATCTCCCATGGTTGCCGGTATAGAGGTTGCTGTGGACGAGGAGGCTTGCGACGGGGACGGTGGCTGGGCTGGCGTGGAAGATGTGGTGGAAGAGGATCGGCGAGACGCTGATACCAGGTTGTCAAGGGCAGTAAGCCCGAGGGGAGGAGGACCTCGGCTATGTAGATCGTAGCCGCTGTCCGTGGTGGCCGGCCCGGGTTATACCCCCGTTGCCGCAGTATCTCGTCGGTGGGTTATACCCCCAGCCGCCGGTTTAGGTAGAGAGAGAGAGGTAGATGGGAAATATTCTTCTTATTCACCAATGCCTGATTACAGCTTATTTATAGCCTTGAGCCTAACCGAAAATGCTAACCAACTCCACTAATTAAGTGCTAACAGAATAGCTAACAAACTCCATTACTTAAGGGCTAATCTTTGACTAATAGATATAGATCTTATCCCTTCTGCCGGCCCTATCCTGTGCGCGCCACAGCCCTTTCATGGGCCCTGCGCATGTTGCGGGCCCTATGGCGCCGGGTATAGACATGTTTGAACATGACAGATGGCTGGAACAGTAAGTAACAGTTGAGCCTATTCTTGGGTCATACTTAATATTTCATTTGAGTGCCTATACTTGTCTACTGTAGCCATTAGATTTTAGTTTGTGCACAACTACACATTCAAGAAATGCATGTTTTGAATCCCTAAATGTTATCCTTAATGTTAATTGATGTCATCTCCAGAGCTTCAATCCAATGCCTGAACCATTTGATGATTGGGAAAGCCCAGAACAAAGTTCTAGTCAATCAAGGGAGTTTGGTGGATTAGCCAGACATGTTGACACTCACATGTCTGAGAATGATTTTCCATTCCCATGTGAAGGAGGCTGTGAAGAGGATGATGAAGTCACTGAATCAAAAATAAAAGAGTTTCTGGATGAAAAGGTATTTTCTTTCATGCTTTCCCTTTTGCTGCTTGTTCTCACCTCGTTATTGCTTTCTTTTGCACTCAACAGGCCATTGATCTGAAGAAACTACAGACACCTTTGTACGAGTTCTACAACACAGTAAATGCTGGAATATCTGCAGGAGTTAGCGATGCTTGCCGAGTAAACAACATAACTAATCCCCAATTGCCCCCTCTAGGAAGGTCATCTCCAATTAAAATGGAGGGCCGGGAGTTGCAGCAGAACCAATTTGTGGTAATCTGAATAATGCCAGTCCAACTAGTTGCGCTAGGCGTTTCTCAAGAAGCAATGTGGAAAATGGTCGAATTTTGAGAGAAGTAGCTTCTCAACTTAACAAGTTTGAGGACAAGGTTCATGATATTCAAGAAAACCCCAGGTTTGTTTAGAAATTTCTTTAAGACACTGACCAGTTTACAGCTATGCTGCAAAAGACCGAATAGCAGACTTTATTTTCAAAAAATGCCTTTTCTTTTTGGTCAATTTATTTTAATCGTGTTATGTGGTCAATACATGGTCTAACAGCTCAACTGTTATCTGTTGCAGAATCAGCTTTTCCGAAAGGCAGAAGAAGTGGAAAGAAGAATTAGACCAAGAACTAGAGATTGGAAGGGGTAAATGAAAAACCTTTTTCTTTCTATTTTTATGTGCACTATCACCAGCTTACGTGTGTTTATCTTGTTCACGTCATTTCTGAATTCTGACAGTAATGAGATTCAGTAGCTACGGTAAAGCGCCATCGCCAAAGAGCAGAGGCCTGAGCAGGAAACGTGATCGCTATCCTGTCTACTGAATACAAAATGAGAATGTCATCATACGGCAGGACTAATGGTGACTTGACTATAACTGTACAGTGTCAGCTATTGCTGGCCATACTGGTACAGTGCACTACGTCACCATTGGTGTGACCTAACAAAACCTATTTAGCTGCCAAATCCTTTTAGTGCTCATTTTAGTCTCAGGCGCTTCTAAAGTGGACGCCGGATTGAATCCAGGCTTTCACGTTCTGGATGGCAAACGGGCGTGCCCCGTTGTTGTCTACAATATCCAGCCAGCTTTATGTTCGCAATGCCCTGGTGATTTTTGGGAGCCCTTGGTGTGCTGGTTTGGTCCTATGGTTTATGCGCAGAAGAAATTGTTGTACCTTTTGTTTTGCATGTTTCTCTTAGTTGTTTTTTGTAAGCAAGATATGTCGGGAGCGTGCGTTTTTCAAGCATGCAATAAGCAATGAAATGCAGTGTGTGTTATTCAAATTTGTCAGGTTTTAAGCTTTCCCTCAACCTCCAGGACCAGAAGTGTATACTGAATTCATCTGAGACAGCTACACAAACAGTGCTGATGCTCCGTTTCCAAACTTGTTGAAACTGTACATGAAGTAGGCAACCTCGTCGTGCTTTTGATAGTACACTTATAGTGCTTATTTTATATTTTAACATAATCATGTCATCAAAAAAGTATGCTTTGGATAGTGAAAAAGAAAAAACGAGTGGATGAATTGATATAATTATTGGATAAGATTTATATTGACACTTAACATCAAGATCCAGGAACATCAAAAGGATTTTTGAAGTATTTTAATATACACATTATTTTATATCAATACTATTTTTAAATATATTTTCATTACAAATCAAAAAGGGCCTCTAAAACTTAGTTTGCCTTGGGCCTCCTAGATCTTAGGACCGGCCCTGATGTTAGCGTCAGTGACCCTGACGCTAAGCTATTAATGCTTGGCGCAAATGACTCTAGCGCCGAGTTTCACGTCTATTCATGGAATAAGTTTTTTACGGATCTATTTGTGAAATAAGTTTTTAAAAATGACTCAATTGTAAAAAATGATGTGCAGATAATAGTCAAAGGTCTCCATCTAGACAACTTAAAATAATTACGATTATTTGATAAGTAGGATTAAGTTGTCTATAATTTTTCATTTGGTTCAGAATCTAATTATTTTTTTAGTATAAGTTGATTATAAGGGTGTGCTTGGTTAGATGAGTTTCTCTGGATAGGAGATGGTCGCCCAGGTTATTGAAGTGTTTGGTTGAGTGTCAAGAGTGGCAAGGGCCACCCTCGATGGGAATATTCCTTAAATATGTCGACTAAACTCGTATCTCAAATATGGTTGGATGGAGATGGCCAGCGTTAGCTAATGGCGAAGGGTTAATGTTGCTTCGAAGCCTGGTGTAGACACCCATCTTCCCGTGTGCCGTATAGAATCCCACCACTTATTCTCTGACACCGATTACTTCCTCGCTACCACCCCCGTTGAGAAGTAGCCTGATGTCGATTCCTCCCCCATCATTGAGAAGCTCCCTCCCCTACCAACGATGCACGATAGGTTTCCCTCTCCACCCGCTTCGCCCCTCCCCCTATGCACCATGGCCATCATGATCGCTGAGCATCAACTCCCCTCCCTCGTGTCACCTCTTGCCCAATGCCCCGTGTTTGTATCAAATTGGATGCTCTTGCCTTCCCTCATAGAGTGCACAACCGAACAACAGTGCGAGCTGTCCCTAGCCTAGATTAGTTTGAGATGCCCTGCTAAGCGCTAGTGAGCCTATGGCACGTGGCATAGATGTTTTTGGTAGTTCTGAACATCATTTCATTTTCTTCATGTTTAGAGAAATTGAATTTCCGTTGGTCACTTTATCTAACTAGCTTGTTGGTAATATTGCTTGTAAGGTTTTTCGTCAATAGATCCAATCCACCATCGACCAAGGGAGAATATAGTTCGATGAAATGGCAAAGCCAATGAAGATTGATGGGAACCCTTTCCCAATGAACATGGTACACATTGGCTCACCAAGATTTCATGCTAAGAAGAGTCGAACTCTGAGGCATCATGTTAAGGCTCATCAACATCATGAGAGGGAGCAACGTGCCACACCATATGGACATGAGGAAAAGATTGATCCACACTAGAAGTGCACTTTTTCATTTATGCTAGGAGAATGATATGAGGCTCACATCAATTAAGAATTTCTCGGAGTGCGCCGAAAAGGTTAGACATGATGATATCAGTTCTGAGGGACAACCCTCAAGGAAGAGATTAACTATAAAGAACTAGCTAGGGTCACCCGAGCAGGGGACAGTGGATGATCAACATATTCGAACTAAAGATAGATGGCAAGGAGGTCAAAACCCTGTATAAAAGCCCCGATGTTGTCCAAAGGGTTTAACATGGTGTCAAAAGAGAAGGCTCCAACATCAGATACATTATGAGCAGTTAGTAAGAGAATACAAAGAATATAGACAGAGCAAACGATGGGTGAGAAAAGAGTGGCACCCAAAGAAGAAAGACGACATAGAGGACAAGACGATGGAGGTAAACATGATTTTTATATTGCTTGCAGAGTACACGGCGCCTACATCGGATAGTGAGGAAGAGGAGCAATCGACTGCACACTTGTTGTTACAACCACAACTAGTGACATTTGAAAAGCCAGAAGAGGATGAGCATTGACACTTGAGGCCCTTATATATCAAGGGACACGTGAATGGAAAGCATATGTCAAAGATGTTTATCGATGGAGGGACTATTGTTAACATAATGCATTATTTTATATTCCGCAAGTTCGGTAAGGTGAATGAGATTTTAATAAATACCAACATGGTGTTAAAATACTTTGGTGGTAATTTATCAAACACAAAAGGAGCTTTGAACGTTGAGCTCATGGTTAGAAGAAAAACACTACCGACCATGTTTTTTGTGATTGATGGTAAAGGTTTGTATAGCCTCTTGCTAGGAAGGGACTAGATTCATGCCAATTGTTGTGTTCCCTCTACAATGCACCAGAGTTTAATGCAGTGGCAAGGTGATCAAGTTGAAGTTATCCAAGCCGATAGATTAGTTATCATATCCACAACTGATGCACCTGACTTTGAGAACATGGAATGATTTTTTGGACGAGTTTGTGAACAATATTTTTAAGGGTATTGGATCTTGGTCTTCAGTCGATCATTGAGATGATTCTGGGCTAAGATCCATATGTAGAGAGATAGATAACAATGAAATAAAGCTCAATAAATGGTTTACGTCGACCGATGAATTAGATGAGGTAGATATCGGACCTAGAGATAGGCCAAGGCTGATGTACATTAGTTTCAAATTACCTTCTTCTATAAAAGAAAACTTGGTTGCACTATTGAAATAGTTTCATGATTGTTTTATTTGGGAATACCATGAGATGCCTAGATTGAACCGATCGATTGTAGAACATTGTCTCCGAATAAAAAAGGGTTTCAACCAGTAAAGAAAGGTCAGAGAAGATTTAAGCCACATATGTATCCTCATATAAAAGTCGGGATCACGAGATTATATGAAGAAAAATTTATAAAACCATGTTGATACGCAGAGTGAGTATCAAATATAGTCTCGGTGTGGAAAAAGAGTGGTCAATTGAGAGTATGTGTAAATTTTAGGGACCTAAATAAAGCCGCACATAAAGACGAATACCTGATGCCAATAGCAAATATGCTAGTCGATGCGGCTTCATAACATAATATCATCAATTCTATGGATGGGAATGCCATATATAATGAAATATTCATGGTAGAGTAGGATATCCCAAAGACTGCATTCAGATGCCTCGGAGCCATCAGATTATTGGAGTGGGTTGTTATGAATTTTGGCTTGAGGAACGCTGGGGCAACATATCAAATAGAAATGAATTATATCTTTCATGATCTAATTGGATCCCTGGTGGAAATTTATATGGATGATATAGTCATGAAATCATAGGACAAAAGACATCTAGCCAAACTGAGAAGAGTTTTAGAGAGGGCGAAGAAGTATGGTCGTCATATGAATCCCTAAAATTGTGCCTTCGGCATACTGACTGGGAAATTTATAGGTTTCATGGTTCACGAGAAAGGGATTGAAATAAGCCAGAACATTATCCAAGCCATCTAGAATACATTACCACTAGAGAATAAGACAAAGTTGTAATCGCTAAAAGGCAAGATCAATTTTGTTCGCTGATTCATATCAAATTTATCGGGCCAATTAAAGTCGTTCACACCTTTGCTAAGGGTAATAGAAGGATATGAATTTGTTTGGACTAATAAATAACTGAAAGCGTTCGATGTTAATCCCACCACAACCTAATAAACCTTACAAGTTATCTAAGTTGAGGGTTGTTGGATGCCAAAACTAGGTACCCCATGGTTGAAAATTTGTGCTTGTGCCTCTATTTCTCCTTCACAAAATTAAGGCACTATATACTATCGCACAATACACGGTCGCATGTAAAGCTGATGTGATCAAGCACATTCTATCAGCTTCAATTTTAAAGGGGAGGATTGGCAAATGAGTATTTGCATTGATAGTGTTTGACTTACAATATGAATTGGCTAAAGCAGTCAAGGCCTCAAGGGACAAGACATCGCTGACTTTAGTGTGAAACATTGATGGATCAGTTTGTAGGCATGGATGTAGAATCAAGTTAATAATCATATCACCTCAAGGGGAAAGTTTTGAATTTGCTTACACTATCAAGTCCTACCGTACCAACAATTATACAGAATACAAGGCAGTCCACAAAGGTTTAAAATTTCTAACTAAAATAGAGGTCGATGCCATTAAGATTATGGGGGATTCATTATTGGTAATCTAGGAACTCTCTAGATAATATGACCACAAAGACGAAAATTTGAGAGTGTATTATGAAGAATCTAGGAACACATGTGTCGATAAATCAAAACCTAGAAGCATAAGCCACACTGGGATATCAGCTGATGGATAATATGATCAAAGCAGAAACAACTGATATCAATGTTGAATACTGGAGGGTTGAAATAGTAGGTTACCTGTGGAATCCAACACAATTGGCCTAAGAATGCTACGCTACAAAACCTTAAAGTACATGTTGCTGGATGAGGAAGTATACTATCAAATGATTGATGGGATTCTGTTAAGGTGCCTACATTTGGAGGAAGCTAAGGTCATAATGTGCGAAGTGCACAAATGAATTTGTGGAACTCATCAATCGACATACAAAATGAAGTGGTTGTTGTATCACATTGGTTATTTCTTGTCGATGATGCTCAAAGATTGTTTTAAGTATTATAAAAGATGTCAAGACTACTAGAAGTTTGGAACATACAACAAGCTTTATCATTGGCCATGAACTCGATCATCAAGCCATGACCATTTAAAGGTTGGGGAATAGACACGATCGGCCAAATATTTCCGTCATCTAACAAGAGACACAAGTTTATACTAGCAACCACCGATTACTTCACCAAGTGGGTAGATGCGATTCCTTTGAAAAGGTAACTGCCTAAGAAGTCATAGAGTTTGTCACGAAACACATTATTTATAGGGTCAAGATCCCACATACAAGTATCACTAATCAAGGATTTGTATTCATGTTAGAGGAGTTTTAGTAGTTTGCAATAAGTATGAGAATTAAATTGCTCAACTCATCGCCCTACTATGAACAAGCAAATGGCCAAGTTGAAGCCTCAAATAAAAGTCTAATAAAATTGATCAAGCACACAATTGCATAAAACCCTAAAAAACAACATGCAATGCTAGCTGATGCTTTATGGGCATATTAGATGGCTTGCTATGGATCAACTCAAGTGCCACCTTATCAGTTAGTCTATGGGCATGAAGTCTTCCTACCATGGGAGATGAACATCAACTCAAGATGTCTCACTCTTTAGAATGTGTTGACGACCGATGAATACTATAGACTAACGACCGATGAGTTAAAAGACTTGGCGCAGAATCAACTTCACGAACTTAGAAAGATATAATAGAATAAGGCAAGGGTGGATAGACATTATAACAAGAAGGTATTGGCCAAGGCATTCAAAGACAATGACCTAGTTTAGAGACTCGTGTTGCCTATTTGGACTAAAGACAATTGCTTCCGCAAATGGTCCCCTAATTGGAAAGGTCCCTATCGGGTGAGCCGAGTCATACCAGGCAATGCCTATATCTTGAAAATGCTAGGAGGAGAAGAATTCATGAAGGCGCTCAATGGAAAATACTTGAAGAAATACCACCCGAGTATCTGGATCGAGACTTAATCAACCATCAGTCCAACATGCATGAGTATAATTGTAACACCCCAAATTTTCAATACAATAAAAATATTATTAAATTCAATTTCTTGGAATATATATTTCTGAAAATACTTTAAATACCCTTTTATACCAAATTGAACTACAGAATAGAGTAGATGGCCAAATTAGGAGGTGAAACTTTTTGTATATGATCCTAAGACCAAGATATATTTTTGAGAATTTTTATAAATTTTTACCAAGCAGAGAAGTAGCCCTATTATTTTAAATCAATTTCTGCAATTATTTTTAATCAGAAAATAGTTTCAAACAGTAATGGGCCCTCTCCCTCCTTTCTCTCTCTCCCGGCCGGCCCAGCCCGTTACCTCGCGCGCCTTAGGCTGACAGTCTGACCCCACCTGTCGGCGCCGACTGCCTCCCCTCGCGCGCGCGCTCGATGCCACGGCCCCACCCGTCAGCTGCCTCCCTCGCTCGTCCGCGCTCGCTGGCCAGTGGACCCCACTCGTCAGGCCCGTCGTCAACCTCGCGCCGTCGCCCCCAAACTTCGCCGGCCGCTTTTACTCCCTCGGATCCGCTCGTCGTCGGTCCCCTCCCCTCCATTATTCGCCAGCATTAAAACCCCCGTATCACGTCGACCGTTTCCCCCTTAATCCCACGCGTAATCCCCCCCGCTGTCGCCCGTATGCAGAGAAACCGCTCGCCGGCGTCAACTCACAGCCCCCCCGATGGCGCCCTCCCTGCCCCCGTCGGCACCCCTATTTAAACCGTTGCCCTCCACCGCATTCGGTTCACGCGTCCTATTGCACTCAGACCAAGCAGAGCGCCCGCACTCCTCCTCCTAGCGCATCCCTCCTGTTTCGCCTCCGGCCACCGCTCGCCGTCGCCTCGGACCACCTCTCTCCGTGCCTCCGCCACCAACGTGACCGCCAGGACCTCACCGACCTCGGCCACCACTCCGTCGACGATGAACCCCGCCAGATCGCCATCGCCGCCAAGGACCCGAACGCCTCCACCGCCTCCGCTCGTCGCCGACCTAGCTCCGTAGACCTTTTCTCACCGCCGAGGTACCTTCGTGACCCCCTCATTGCCCTCCTTCCATTTTAGGCCCTAGCATCGACCGCCGTCACCCACCGTGGCCGCTGGCCCGCTCGCCGTCGTCGGAGAAGATGACCGGCACGGGTCGAGTACCCGTGCCGTGTCGGATTCACGCACGACCGTGCGATCTGGATCCGACGATGACGATTAATTCCCGTGTGCAATTTAATCTGATCCGTTAGATCTGTGCGAAGGGGTACGTTTTAATCTCGTGCGCCCGTTAGTTTTAAAACCCCGCATCGCATCTAAACCGTCCATCGCATACCGGTTCAAACGTTTTAATCCTGGCCGTCCACGTCGACTTACGCGCCCCACCTCACCCGCACGCGTTGGATCTGGATCCAACGGTCCAGATCGACCCGGTGCACGCGCGCAGTGCGCGGGTTCACCGTGGGCCTGGCTCACCGTGGACCCGAGGGGTTTAAAAATTGAAAATGAATTTCAGAAATACTTTTAAACTTGTAAAATTCATATCTGGTGCATTTGAACTCTAAAAATTACCATTCCAATTTCATAAAATTCATAATATTATTCTCTACATGTTTATGCAATAAAAACAGTAGGTTTACTTTGACTTTTTCATGTTTATTCAAATGAATATTCAAATGCCTTTAGGATTAAAATATAAATTCAAATGTTTAAACTTCAGAAAAATTTAGATTTATTTCCATTCTGTCCATATACTAAAAAACCATCAAATTAACATGAACTTTTCATTTCACATTTATTTGAGAACTTAATATGGCAATAATCACATTTAAACCCCCTTTTCTAAAAAGGACAACTCTTTAATTCCTTTAAAGTTTAATTATAAAATAAACCACAAAACCTTAACCATTGAATTTATTTTATTTATAATCAAACCAACTTTAACTTATGTGCTTATAATGTAATGTTATATTGTTTGATTGAATGTTGTGTTCTTTTTATTTTACTTTACTATATCAAAAAGACTACGACGTCGCCGAGGAGCCGGAGTACTTCCCCGAAGTCCCTCCCTCTCCTTTTGCTGAACAAGGCAAGTCACCAAACCAATCTTTTGAGCATATTGAACCCATGTTTGATTAAACTATTGCTAAAACTCATAGGTTATATATGCATTAGTCAAATGAACCCTTACAATATATTTATTTAGGATCCCCCGACCTTGATGTGCAACCCAAGCCATGCCCTCTAGCCTAAACTCCTTGTCACCTTATGATTAATGTTATTAGCTAGTGTCCAATGTATCGACACAATTGCTATAGGATAAAAATGAGTCGT
This sequence comes from Zizania palustris, assembly GCA_019279435.1. Classification (NCBI taxonomy): domain Eukaryota; kingdom Viridiplantae; phylum Streptophyta; class Magnoliopsida; order Poales; family Poaceae; genus Zizania; species Zizania palustris. Next base: position 17,500,193 of record JAAALK010000290.1, read on the forward strand.
AGTACATGGTTCTACTATATGATCCACATTGTTTCTTATCTATGGAATTCTGTCGGTGTTGGAGTTGTGGTTGTGAGTGAATGCATGGTGGGTTCCGGGTGCAAGCTAGGGCATTGGTCGGTAGCACCCGGGGCACTATAAGGACCGGTCTGAGGGATCCGTTGCAATACACTTACGTACTAACCACAAGTCTAGTGGGTAAGTCCTAACTAAGGTATGGGTTATTCCAAACCGAGGCCACCATTTGGAGATGTGTCAAGTTGCACCTGCGGGTGACTTGTACCAATGTGGCGCAAAAGGGGGTGCGACGTTAGCCGGGATGCGGCCCGGCGCGCCGGCGAAACCTAGAGCGGGTGGTTATCGCTTGGAACATTTCATGCCGAGGTTTTGGCACGAGTTCCCGTGGTATGGGTCATCTCGTTTGGGATGAGTGCGTGCCTTGTGGGTACAGTAGTACATCTCTGATCAGAGTCTTAAATCTTTTCGAACAGCCGAGCCCACGGTCAAGGACGGGTTGCGTGACATCCCCCAGTTAGATTACTTTGAATATGTATGTGCATGATGGATTGACATGTAAGGACTGTTGTGCGAGGAGGTAAAACGTACTCCTCGAGTTAGTTGATGTTGATGATATTCATGTTTACTTTCCGCATGATTAAAATATGATTACACTAAATGCAATAACTGAAACTGTACTTTTCCGCAATGTTAGCCATTACCCTTCCTTGTTTATTATCCTGCATTATTACTTGCATTTGCGGTGGCTTGTTGAGTACGTTTTGTACTCATACCCGTTGGACCCCACAGAGGATGCTTACTTTGAAGACGGTCTGGAGTAGCGACCCAGTCGAGAAGAAAGATCCTGAAGAAGATGTTCGTCATGCCGCTTTCTAATTATTTTTAATTTACTGTTTTTATTAAAACTTTGATGTAATAAATATGGTCTGCGTACCATGAATATTGCCGTATGTACGTTGTCGCATGATGAACCTCTTGTATTATTGTTTTTCTTATGAAATTCAATAATGTCTCGATTTTGATAAATCGGGGCGCTACAATAATGTTCAATAGCATATATCGAGGGTATTACCTTTACAAACATTAACAATCGATACTAAGGGTGTGCTTGGTTGAGTTTTGGATTCTGAAAAAGCTGTTGTGAGCTATGAGCTGTAGAAAAGCTGCTATGAGTCGTGAGCTGTGGAAAAGCTAGAAGTTGTTTGGTTGTAGTAGTTGTATATTTCTATTTTGACAGTAAATGTCTGCAATCCCCTTGATGTTTGGTTGCACTATTAATATGCACTCAATATAAACAATGACTTTTTAATGATGTGCATTTAGGTCATTGTTGTAATAATAAAACTAAAACAAAATTATTTATAACTGAAATGTATTTATGTTTTCCAAAAATTATATATTAACTTTTATTCTTAGAAAACTATTTAGTTTTAAGTACTCTATATCAACAGAAGGGGTATTTCATTAATGGCAAATGTGGGTAATTTTTACCAAAAGCTGGATGCGAGAATATATGGAATCTAGGGTATCCCAAACTTCTTGTTTGCACTGCGAAAATATGTAGATTCTAAAAAAGTTGGGTGCCCAAAAAACATGTTTGGTTCAGATTCCAGCTTTTGGGACAGGGAACTGGTTTAAAAATATGAACCAAACACACCCTAAGGGTATCACCTTCATCAACAATCTATAGCTGATACCAAGGGTATCACCTTTAGCGCAAAATCAACACATAACATTGCAGGCATCAGAAAAGTACTATAATAAAAATGTTATAAAGAGAGCAAATGTTTGATTGTCATTTATGCCCAAGAAGTTAACAAGGGCGGTTATAGCACGATCTCAAAGACCAATAATGGTGGCTAGTTCTTGATGATCTTCATCATCACTCCTAGCAATAGGCTTTAAGCCGTGGAGACAATGGAGGACTTCTTTGGCAAGGACTATAAACTCCTATCGGTCTGCTTCAAGCGTCTCAAGGTTTACTGACAGACGCTAGCAAAGAGAGGAAAAGAATGAATGAACTGTTGACAAGCGAGAGGCCAAATCGACTTCCTCAACAAGAAGCTGAGTGATTCGACCTTCAACACTAGTAGGTTCAGCTGCCAAAGCTTCAAGAGCATCCTTTCTTTCTTCAAGAGCAATCTGGTCAGCTTGGATGTTTTGCTGCTTGTGTGATGTTGAGTACGAGCCATAATCTGCCCCTAAAGTTTCTCGAAGTGGAGCCGATGGACCTCAAGGTAAGTCCTTGGGGTCACATCCTCCATAATGCGTGGAGGAAGTAAACCTAAAATCTCAGCAAGCTGTGCCCTTATGGGTCCTGAATCAACCACTAAGGAATCAATCGGTCCCCGGAGTAGATGTAGGACATCAACTAGTATAGCTCGGGCATCTACATAAATCGACTCCATAGTGGGGATCTCAAAATCAGCTACCTCATCATCCACGACGACCTCACCAATGTCAAAAGAGAAGAAGTTAGCGAAAGATTACAACTAGACAATGAGAAGGTAAGGAGAAAATGTAGACAAGGAGAAAAGCGCCATAATACCTTAGGAAGCTCGGTTGTAGCAACTGGATCAACAATAGTCAGAGGAACATGTTCATCGGTATCAAGAGCGGTGGTCACTCCCACTGATCTAGTTTCAACAACAACGACCAAATCAGATACCAGCCCTTGACCCCTAGCCATGATGAGTTCAAAGAAAGACATTGCCAAATCAGCAACCGGTGGAACAGTAGGAAGATAATGATGGACCCACAAAGGAGGTATCAGCTGCACCAGGGGCACCTATGCTTCAACTACCATAAAGGAGTAGTCGGTAGATCGGTCACCTCAGACTAAAAAGATGAACAACGAAATAAAAAGACAAGATATGAAGAAAGGCACGGTGAGGTAAGGAGAATTCTTATAGAGACAGCAGGAGCAAAAGAAGCCAGATAAGCCATAGGAGACAAGAGATCAAAGGGGTCTGTTGGAGGAGAGAGATGATTCAGAAAGCTTGCATTGGAAGGAAAAGGGGTCTCATACTCTATAACAACAAGATGGCAATGGATGGGTTTCTAATGTAGGGCTTAAAGGATGCAATAGTAACAAGATATCAGGTAGAGGTCGAAATGTGCTTGCACACGTCCAAAACTCGGGGGGGCATACAACACGTCGTTACAAAGGCATCCCAACAAGCACATGCTTATTTATAAGAGACAAACAAAATTAATCAACAACGCTCGACTCGGGGGGCCATCACACTTTTTTGAAGGTGATGAGCATGATCCAATAGACTTGAAGTCCTTCTAGTTCAACATTCAGAAGTTTGAAGGTGAAATTTTTGAAATTTTTGGAGTTTTGCTAAACTGACTCGGGGGCCATCGTGCTTGTTCGAAGACAATGAGCATGAACAGATGGACTCAAAGTCCTTCTAGTTCAATAATCAAAAGCTTGAAGGTGAAATTTAAAGATTGTCGATGTTTTGCTAAAAGTGTTGTGACCTAAATAGGAGGGCAACCAGTCTACAACTCTAGAAGGTTGATTGACTGAGTTATGGCTACATCGGTTGAGTCTGATCTCTAACTTTGATGGGGATAGCCTATTTGGAAAATTGATTTGTGTGTTCATGGCTTTCTTAGTTAAGTCTGATACTATGATCAGATGGAGTAGGTTTGTTAGTTATCAGTTTAATGCATTGATTCATCTTATCGTACTGTGTCTTTTTGTCTAGATCTCTATGTTTGCCAATCAAGGTAGTTTAGCTTGTTGTGCTAGATTAGATCGCATGCCAATCATCAACTATACACTTGAAGGAATTGTGCCCAAGAAAATTCTCGGAGGATAGGAAGTTAAGATTATTTTCTGAATTAGAAACTGAGAGCTCAAATCGGAAGTTCTGATATGGTATCAGAAGTTTCGATAATTTATGGTTTGAGAAACCGAGAGCTCAATTCGGAAATTCCATTTGGAATCAAAAGTTTTGATTATTTTTGATTCAGAGACAGAGAGTTCAAACCAGAAGTTACGATTTGGAATCAGTTGACCGGAAGTGCCGATAGTGGTATCAGAAGTTCCAATGTGTTCTGGATTGCAGATCGGAAGTTCTGATAGGGGTATCGGAAGTTCCGATCAGGACATAACAGGTTGGATCTGTTAGGGATTTAGTAATGGTTAAAGGCCCACACCTTGACATTATAAATAGGGAGGAAGTTGTGGATGTAACATGAGTTAAGAGCACTTCAGTTTTTAATTTGCGATCTATTCTTGAAAGAGAGAAATTGTCTGGAACAAATTTTATAGATTGATACAAAAACTTGAGAATTGTTCTCAAGTAGGAGAAAAAGGATTATGTTCTAGAGAAATCCCATCCTGATGAATCAGGGAAAGATGCCTTTGCAGCAGATAAGCGTGCTTATGAGAAGCATACTAGTGATTCTGTGGATATCAACTATCTAGATCTTGTCTGCATGTCCTCTAAGTTTTCGAAACAATATGAGGAAAGGGATGCTTATGATATGATCATAGGATTCAAGGGCATGTTTCAAAACCAGACACGGGCTAAGAGATACTATGTATCTAAGTCCTTGTTTGGGAGTAGGTTGGCAGAAGGGAGCCTAGTTAGTCCTCATGTAATCAAAACGATTGGTTACATTGAGACTTTGGATAGGCTGGGTTCTCTACTGAATCCAGAATTGGCTACATATGTGATTCTCCAGTCACTCTCTTTGAGATTTGAGCCATTCATTATCAATTTTCATATGAATGGACAGGAGAATACACTGGCCGAGTTGCATGGGATGCTTAAAACTGTTGAGGAGAGTATCAAGAAAGCTCTTAATCATGTGATCATGGTTCAGAAGGAGATCAAAAAGAGAAAGAGGAAGGGCAAGGCTAAGACTTCGGATACGATCTCTAGTGTGAAGTATTAACTTACTAGAAAGTCCAAGTCGAGTCCTGCTAACTCTGATGATTGCCACCATTGCCACAAGCATGGGCATTAGAAGCACAATTGTAAGGTGTATCTAGAATAGCAGAAGAACAAGAAGGGAAGTGTGACTTCCACTTTAGGTATAAATATTATAGAAATTAATCTTGCTGCTCATCTAAATTATTCATGGGTATTTGACACAGGTTCGATGATTCATACTTGCAAATCATTGCAGGGGCTGAGTAGGTCAAGGAAGTGTGCTAGTGGCGAAACGAATGTCCGTGTCAGAAATGGTGCAAAAGTTGCAGTGTTGGTCATCGGCGTTTATTCACTGTCGCTAACTTCAGGATTAGTTTTGGAGTTGAATAATTGTATTTCATTCCTGCCTTAGGTAGAAACATTATCTTTTCTTCATGTTTAGAAGAAGATGGTTTTGAACTCGTAATAAAAAACACATGTTGTTCAATATTTTTGAATGGTATTCTCTATGTTGTTTGTCCATTGGTGAATGGATTATATGTTCTGAATCTTGAAAATGCACACGTTTATAACGTTAATACAAAGAAAAGATAGCTCAATAATTTGAATCCTACCTATGTCTGGCATTGTCATTTAGGTCATATAAATGAGAAGCACATACAGAAGCTCCATAGAGATGGACTTTTGGAGTCATTTGATTTTGAATCATATGATACACATGAGTCTTGTTTACTTGGAAAAATGATAAAGACACCTTTCACTATTCAAAGTGAGAGGGCGAATGATCTATTTGCCATAGTACATACTGATGTATGCAGACCAATGAGTCATACCCCTAGAGGTGGTTTTCAATACTTTATCACTTTTATCGATGACTTGAGTAGATATGGTTATGTCTACTTAATGAGGCATAAGTGGAAGTCATTTGAAAAGTTTAAGATGTCCCAAAATGAGGTACAAAATCATACGTGCAATACAATCAAATTTCTACGATCTGATCGTGGAGGTGAATATTTGAACCATGAGTTTAGTGATCATCTGAAGCAGTGTGAAATTTTTTCCACAGCTGACTCCACCCAGTACGCCTCAATGGAATGGGGTGTTCGAGTGGAGAAATTGTACTTTGTTGGATATGGTTCGGTCGATGATGAGTCTTGCTGATCTTCCATTATCCTTTTAGGGACCCGCTCTAGAAACTACCGCTTTCACATTAAATAGAGTTCCATCTAAGTCAGCAGAGAATACACCATATGAGATGTGGTCTGGGAGGCATCCCAGTTTGCCTTTTTTAATATTTGGGGTTGTGAGGCGTATATCAAACGTTTGACGTCTGACAAGCTCACGCCTAAATCTGACAAGTGCTTTTTTGTGGGATATCCTAGGGAAACCAAAGGATACGGTTTCTATAATAGAGAAGAGGGCAAAGTTTTTGCCGCTCGGAATGGTGTGTTTCTTGAGAAAGAGTTTCTCTCGAAAGGGGTTAGTGGGAGAACGGTGCATCTATAAGAAGTTCGAGAGCCACTAGAAAGTGTTCCAGATCCCACTGAACCACAACAGGACATGCAAAGGGTTGCAGAACCTGTTGTTGAGACACCAGCCCCACGAAGGTCTAAGAGGGTGAGTCAAGCGCCAGAGTGGTTCATGTTCTTGACCACCGGGAAGTGGGACGTGTTGTTGTTAGACAACGACCACCCCAAGACCTATGCGGAAGCAATAATGAGACTAGACTCTGATAAATGGCTTGGAGCCATCAGATCCGAATTAACGTCCATGCGAGAAAATCAAGTTTAGAACTTGTTCGATCCACCTGATGGTGTAAAAACTATTGAATGCAAATGGATATATAAGAAAAAGATAGACATTGATGGAAATGTTCACATCTATAAAGCACAATTGGTGGCAAAAGGTTTTAGACAGATTCAAGGTGTTGATTATGCGGAATCATCCTAGGAATTGCCGTATTTTATGATTATGAGATATGGAAAATGGATGCCAAGACAATTTTCCTAAATAGAAACCTAAGTGAGGATGTGTACATGACACAACCTGAAGGTCTTGATGATCCGAAAAATGCTATGAAAGTCTATAAGTTGTAGAAGTCCATTTATGGGATGAAGCAAGCATCCAAGAGTTGGAATCTTCGTTTTGATTAGATAGTCAAGGGTTTGGCTTCATTAAGAACAAGGAAGACCCTCGTGTTTACAAAAAGGCTATTGGGAGCTCACTTGTATTTCTAATCTTATATGTGGATGTCATATTATTGATCGAAAATGGTATTCCTTTGTTTTGCTATCAAGACTTCGTTGAAAAATAGTTTCTCAATGAAAGATCCTAGAGAGGCAGCATACATTTTTGGCATAAATATCTATAGAGATAGATCAAAACGACTAATTGGATTAAGCTAGAGCATGTACATTGATAAGGTTTTGAAGTGGTTCAAAATGGATAATTCCAAGAAAGGTTTTTTGCCAATGTCACATGGTATTTCTCTTAGTAAGACTCATTGTGCCTCGACACCTGATGAGCTATAGAAAATGAGTGTGATCATGTATGCCTCCATGATCGGGTCGATCATGTATATCATATTATGTACACGCCTAGATGTCTCCTATGCTCTAAGTGTTACGAGCAGATTCTAGTGAAACCCGGGTGAAATTCATTGGGCTGTAGTAAAAGTATCCTCAAGTACTTAAGAAGGACTGAGGATATGTTCCTAGTTTACGGTGGTGAAGAGGAGCTCGTTGTAAGTGGTTACACTGATGCTAGCTTTCAGACCGACAAGGATGATTCTCGATCGCAATCTGGATTTGTGTTCTGCCTCAATGGAGGCGCAATAAGTTGAAAGAGTTCCAAGCAAGAGACGGTGGCCGATTCTACAACAAAAGCTAAGTATATCACAGATACGGAAGTTGTCAAGGAGGACGTTTGGATCAGAAAGTTTGTTTCTAAGTTGGGTATTGTCCCTTGTGCATCCAGTACAGTGGACCGCTATTGTGATAATAGTGGTGCCATTGCGCAAGACAAGGAGCCTAAGTCACACTAGAAGTCCAAACATATACTTTGGCGATATCACCTGATTCACAAGATCATAGAGAGAGGTGATGTGAAGATTTGCAAGGTGCACATAGATTTGAACATAGCAGATCCATTGACAAAACCTCTTTCATAGCCCAAGCATGAGGCACACCTGAGCTCCATAGGTATTAGATACTTGTGTGAGTGAGTCACGTGTATGTGAAAGATGTTATTGAGGTCTATGCTTATGTATAAGGATAATTGTTATCTAGTTCCTTGAATAAACATCGTTTACATTGATTGATGAGGTGATGACTTATCTGTGAGACTCTTTGTTTTATAATGATGTTGTTCAAAAGGTATCCTTGATCTTTTCGTTATGTGGGACAATGATGATACATAGATTAGCACATCTGATTGATTGATGATCATATTTCACGGATCATAGACATGAGGATGTCAAATCAGAGATGTGGACACATGTTGGAGAACATGGTGTTGGATAGACCCACCTGAGATACTGTTGATATTGTTCTTTTTATGTGCCATCAGTTGTCATCTCAATGGTGTACCTATAGAGTCCTCACACCTGAGATTGTCATTTGATTCCAGAATACGTAGCAGCACACTTAGATGCTTGTCGCGCCCCAATTTAATAAATCAGGACTTTATTGAAATTCCATAGAAAATCAATAAAACAAGACGTTCATCAAGCGACCACGTACAATACGGGCAATCATTTACGGTTCGTAGACCGCATTAATACAAAAGTGAATGAAAGTGAAGAGAAACTAATAAAATCAAGGGTCCTAGATGAACGCCTCCTTCCAGTCTCGCCTTGACTGGGTCGCTACTCCAGACCTTCATCCTCTTCGTAGTAGACGGGCTCTAATGGTGTAAGTCAACGGGGTGAGTACAAGATGTACTCAGCAAGCCACCGAATGCAAATATAATGCAAGATAATAACAAGGGAGATAGTGGCTAGTTTTGCGGAAGCAGCATATTTGTAAAGCATTAAATGTGAGCAATTTATTAGTACAGAAAAGTAAACATGTGAATGCATCATCATCTTCTAACTCGAGGAGTACGTTTTACCTCCCCGCACAACAGTCCTTACATGCCATGAATAACTCAATCTTTCAACCAATGGTAAACTAACTGCGAGTAGTCACACAACCCGCCCTTGACCGTGGGCTCGGCTTTTCGAAAAGATTGAACTACTCTGATCAGAGATGTACCACTGTACCCACAAGGCACGCACTCATCACTTACACTGAAGTGTAATGAGATGACCCATTTCACGGGAACTCGTGCCAAAACCTTCCATATGGTCCTCTCCGACTCAACAGCACCCTATTATAGGTTTCATATGGTGTCCCGACGCGTCGGTGCCCCACCATACCCCCCCTTGAGCCTCCTTTGGTACAAGTCGCCCGCAGGCTTGCCCCTTGCCCCCTCCACTATGGTGCCGAGAGACGGAGTGTTCCACACTTCCAGTTAGGACTTACCCATTAGACTTGTGGTTGGTACGGAAGTGCTTTGCAACAGATCCCGCAGACTGGTCCTTATAGTGCCCCGGGTGCGACCAACCAGTTTCCGAGCTTGCACCCGGAACCCACCATACTTATAACCTAGCCAACTCCAACAGAGTCCAGAGACGAGAATAACAGGGAAATTCATATACAGAATCCAGCTATCTACGACTCATTCTTTTTATCCTATAGCAGTTGTGCCGGTACATTGGGCACTAGCTAATATTTTAATAGTAGAGTGACAAGGAGTTAAGGCTCAATAAGCATGGCTTGGGTTTGCACACAGGGACGGGGATCTAATAAATATAAGTGTAAGGCTTGATTATTGGACTAATGCAATATTAGCCTATGGGTTATAGCGATAATTTATTAAAACATGGGCTCAATTATGATCAACTGTTTCCACAGAGGTGGTCGATGACTTGCCTTGCTCAGCAAAGGGTGAAGGTGGAACCTCGGGATAGAACTCCGGATCTTCGACGACGTCGTAGTCTTCTCGATACGGAAAAGTAAACACAACATTCAATAATCAATCCAAAATCAAGCATATAAGCATACAAGTTGTTGTTGGATTTAAGTAAGGGAGATAGAGTCTTAAATCCTAGGGAATTGTCACTTAAATATCTAAGATTGATTTCTAATGAGATTTCTGAATTTATGACTTGATGTAATTTACTTTTCCTAGGGGTTTTTATTTCCCCTTTTTAGAGGTGAACATAAAAAGGTATGAATTAGCCTTGATGTTTTTGTGGTATCAACAATAGTGACTTTAAATTATTAAGTCTTCTGAGGTTGGTTATATAGCTTTAAGATAATTTCCTAAAGTATGGATCTTTACCACATGAATTAATTAAATCCTAAAAGGGTTTTTGTAATGTGATTTAATAGAACAAAGTGGGCAAAATGAATATTCTATTTTTATTGACTTATAAACAGTGTACTGGATTCAATATATCATCTAAAATTATTATATAAATTTCTAAGAGTTTTTCTGTATTATTTAAATGGAATATTAATTAAACCCTACAGGGGTCTTAGGAAGGTTAATTAACAAAATGTCATGGACAACATGGTCCTTCCATTTTTATTGTGTTAATAACAGTGAAATAGAGCCATTATATCTCCTGATATTATTTTATAAATTTTTAAGGGTTTATATGAATTATTTTATTGAAATATTAATTATTTCCTAAAGGGGATTTTTATTTATTATTTAATAAGATTATTATGTGCCAAATAAACATGTTGTTTTTATTGCATAAATGTGTAGAGAATGAAAAGACAAATTTTCCAGAATTAAAATGGTGAAATTTGGAGTTAATTTGAGCAAGATATGAATTTTGGAAGTTTAAACTATTTTTCTGAATTTTATTTAAACAGAAATCAGTCTCTGGTCCACGGTGAACTGGGTTCACCGTGAACCGTTGACTGCTTGCGTGAGCCGGGGTGATCAGGACCGCAGGATCAAGATCCAACGGCCAGGGCGCGTGCGGGGCGGTTAAGTGAGATCCAACGGCCATGAGGCCTTGGTACCCCTTTGACTGAGTGGACGGCCCGGATTAAACCCGAGCGGGTTCTAATCCTAGTCATTCATCTCCGATCGCACGGCACCGAGCCCGTCCGGCATGCGCACGGCACGGGGGAAGCCGAGGGCTTCGTCCCCAGCGCCGGCGGAGCGACGGCGAGCGTCGAGCGGCGATGGCGGTGGCCCTTGACCCTTGGCGACGGCAAAAATGGAGAGAGGGGAGGATAGGAAGCATGTGGGTACCAGCGACGAGAGAGAATGACGACCGGCGATGATCATCGACGAGGAGCACGCGGCGGTGTCCTCGGGCTGGCGATGGCGATGACGTTCCGGCGGTTATCCGGCCCAGCGGAGGCGATGCCGAGGCAGAGGGCGCGACGACGGTCCCGGCGGAGGCGATGGCGAGGACGGCGGTGGCCCGGAGCGTCGGTGATCGTCGGCCGGAGTGGAAACAGGGAAAACCAAAGGAACTCGAGCGGTGGCGCTTCGGTTTGAAGTGGCTTGGGCTTACCGCGGCGTGGTTGAGTGCGGTGAAGAGAGGGGGTTATAAAGGGCTCGCCGGTGCTATGAATGGAAGGCAAAAGAGGGAAACCGAGGGGAAGTTTCCATTTCCGCCGGCGAGCTTCCATAAGCTCGTATTCCCTTCCATCTGGGCGAGATGGCGTTGGCTTCTAACAGAAAGAGATGGGCGGAGATCGGGGAGCAAGAATCCGGGACCGGATTGGGGTCACGAGGCGGCCGGCGGCTGAGATTGGAAAGGGGGCACCGGAATCAGAAAGAGGGGATCCCCTTCCGTCGGGGAAGAAGATGCTGACATGTGGGGGCCACATGTCAGTGGGTGCTGGCGGAACCAGGCGCGCCGATAGGTGGGCCAAGGCTGCCAGAGAGAGGAAGGCGAGAGCGGGAGGCTGACGGGTGGGCCGGCTGGGCGCGAGAGGGCGCACGCGCGGTGGCTGCCAGGTGGGCCTGGCGGAGCGTGGCGCGGAGGAGAGAGGGAGGGGGAGTGCCGACAGGCTGGCCCCGCCTGTCAGCGAGAGGGGCGGGACTGGGCTGGGCCGAAAGGCCATTGGAGGAGAATTCAGGGTTTCGGCCCAATTGAATTTTAAAATTCATTTTTCTTTTAAAATAATTCCAGAAATTAATTTATTTTTTTAAGGCATGAAGAACTGTTGGAAAAATTTTGTAAAAATTCTCAAAAATATTTCTTGGCCTCTAGTTTATCCCATAAAATTTTCAGGTCCAAATTTTGAATATCTATCTCTGTTTGGCTTTAATAGGGCTCTTTTAGAATTTTCATAAATAACAAAGTTCAGAAATTCATTAAATATTTTATTTCCTTTATTTTATTTCTTTTTAATTTTGGGGCTGTTACAATGCTTCCTAACGTTATTCAGTAATTGGGTAGTCATAAGGGTTATTTTTAGGTATGTTGTGAAACATGTTGTGGGATGTGAGCGGTCAAGATGGAATTTACCCCTCCTTATAATGGGAGATATGTCTCTAGGCCCCTCGAGGTATTCCGATTAGAAAAGTGCATGGTCATGCCACTATGACTAAAGAGTTATTCATGATTTGAATCTGATACTTGTTCGAGTGAAATGCCAAGCTAACCAACAAGGGTGGCACATATCTCACCTTGAGCTTGACTAATGTCATCTGGTAAAGGGACTGGTGCATGCATATATCAAGGTTCAACGAAAATTTGATTTTGCATGCTTTCGGGGGTCAATATGTGTTGCTAGGTACCACTATTGATCAGTGAGCCGGAAAGGATTTCCGGTGAACAGTCGTTTGTATATGAACCTATTGGGTCACACATTTAAGGAGATGGATTAAGAAACTTGCTAACAATTGGTTCTTGTGTAAGTGGGAGATTGAAGAAATTGTGACCAAGAAAATTCTCAAAGGATCGGAAGTTCCGGTTTGGAATCATAAGTTCCGATTATTTTCTGAATTAGAAACCGAGAGCTCAAATTGAAAGTTCTGATATGGTATCGGAAGTTCTAATAATTTATGGTTTGAGAAACCGAGAGCTCAAATCAGAAGTTTTGATTTGGAATTGGAAGTTCCAATTATTTCTGGTTCAGATACACAAAGTTCAAACAAGAAGTCCCGATTTGAAATTGGTTGATTGGAAGTTCTAATAGGGGTGTCAGAAGTTCCGATCAGGACATAAAAGATTAGATATGTTAGGGATTTAATTATGGTTAAAGACCCACACCTTGACAATATAAATAGGGAGAAGGAGGTCATCCAATTGGTCCACCCTAGCCTCCATACCTCTCCTCTTCCTTCCTTCTTGATCACAAGAGTTGAGATTGAGATTTCTCCTCGGTTCTCAAGAGTAGTGCTAGCATGCTAGCGTGGGAGCAATCCTTTCTTGTACGTGTCGACTCCGTAGAGGCTATGCTCGAATAGCAACCCTCATCATCTTCTCCACGTGGATATCACTAGTCTTCACCAATTGGATCGCTAGAGAACAGGCAGAGTGAGACGAGGATTAGCGAGGATGCACTTGTCCAATATATTCTTCCGTTGTACTAGCGTGTCTCGCGTTAGAAGGTAATTGTTCATGATCCCTCACGCGCATGGTTCCAGGGTTTGGGCGCGAAAATTTTGAAATTACCGGCTAGCATAGATTTCACATGTCCCAACAACACTATTTCAGTTGGGTCCGATCCATGGCATTGATGGGGTTACATATGAGATGATCTTACCCAATTTGTTAAAACGACGTTCACCACAGTTTTACCCAATGAATTACCTGTCACTTTGTTAATCAGATTCGTTATGTTCGTTATGCTCTCAATAACCTATCTTTATGATGCATTAGTTTAGTTCAAATTGTAGCGACTATAAGATTAGAGTAACAATGCTAGAGCTGGTTGATAGAGTTTATTACGCTTTTAATGAAGCATAGAGATTCTCACGTGTGCTATCGTTGCCGATGCCGATAGGCTATCGCCGATAGTGTTAGGACATCTCACATTTGTTTCCTTGTCAATTGCAAGGTAAAATTGACTGACACACCTACTAACACCTCTAGGTTATTGAGGACCTATACTGGAGCTAAATAGATACTCTAAGACCTTCGAGTGTGAAGATATAGGAATATTTGTGCTTTTTACATCACCAATGGCTAAATCCAAAAAACTAGATGGCGATATCCCATCTAGTTTTGCCCTCCAACCAAACAAGCCCTAATTGGCCTAAAAGGGCCATAAAAACATATATTAAAAAGTATAAGTTGTTTAGGAAAAAGTTAGATCCAATATAACAAACTTATATTTAATTAATAGTTAATAGAAAGGTATCTTGACGAGGGAAAGATAAATTTTAATAGTTTTAACCTCTAATACAAAATCATATAAATAAGATTAAAATTATATAAGCTTGAAAGCCATCGCCCATTAGAGCGTCTCCAAGAGATGTCTTAAATTTTATCCCCTAAAACCTGATATAAAACCATCATATTTGTCATTCCCTAAAAATAACTTGATGCACAACAATTTTCCTTTATTTGTACTCTCTATTTTTAAATCAATCAATCCATACTTTCTCCATGCTCCATTGTGAAGAGCATTCTTCATAGCGTGATTTCTCTCCACATCTCATCGCGTCGTCTGAAAGAATAGTGCATTCGACTCTAGTCCCCCACATCGTAGCCCATTTCTTCAGCATCACTAGCGCCCACATGCACAACACATCGTGCATAGCAGCCTCTAGAGCCAATGTTGTTTGGCTTGTGGACACGCAACATGCTGGCACACACGTAGTTCATCCGATGGCCAAGCAACGAGTTGATACCCACACAATCGCCCACCTGCTAGCACTACATCATGTTGGCACCCCATGCAATCACTCGCCTGCTAGTAGTAACATCAAAGATTACTCAGATATCCAAATGCATACGCTGCAAGATCCTTTTTCATATGGACAACCTCAACTTGGACAACCATATGAGCCTTCTTTACAGTTTCATAAAGAGTTTTGCATGTTTCTAAAAATTCCTGCCTACGAGATAGTTATAAATATAGATACAAAGTGGAAAGTGCACTAGGTATTTGTGCATCAAAATGAAAGAACAAAATGAGTTTAGCTCATGTATCTTAGGTAACTATACACTGCTGTAACGAGATCAATAGAAAACAAAGCATAACGAAATAAAGAAAATCTATTGTTCACTTGTGAAATAGATTGAGGGGAGATTCCATCATACTAACCTGTTAAGGAGACGCGTAGCCTTGACCTAGAGGAAGAGGATGATGAGGAGGAGAAGCGGGACGTTAGAGGCGAGGGAGAGGAAGGTGTAGCCACCACTAGAGTCAAAGAGCAGCGGTGGAGACGATGGACACCAGCAGGCCGGCGATCACGTCAAGCCGCCACCACATCACCACATCCCCAACTTCAAATGAAGCGGTGATCTAGAGAAGTGGCACGCTAGTGATGGCAGAGTGCGGGGGGGTGCTGCAAAGGGGATTTGGGCAGGGCAGTGTGTGGGCAACGTGTAGGGGATGGCGGGGTGCGGTGGCATGCTGTGGAGGGTAGGTGGGGGTGGCATGTTGAAAAGAAAAGGTGCTCTAGAAGAAAATGATGGCGCTAGAAAAATGAGGAACCAAAATTAAATTTAAGATAGGAAGAAATTTAGGAAATGGTTTAGGATAGAGATTTTTTAGGTGTGTTGTTGGAGACTAGTTTTTAATCAAAATCTCAAATTTTAAATTTAGGAAACTTGATAAGATAAGAGCCCTCTCGGAGATGTAAGGGCAGCTCCAGTGAAAAGCTTACATCGGTGCTTAGAGAAAAAAATCATTTTTTCAGCATGGATGCTTCACGTCTAGCATCGACTCCTAATGGGTGATAGTCAAGATAGATGCAGCATTGCATGGCTAATCAAATAGTTGTAGCAACAAATATCCACTATATGAAGAGACTAAAATGTCATGTACATCGTCCCTCCCGCGCGCGCGTTTTGAGTCAAGCTAACCGCCACTTCACGTGCTGCAAGTCTCCAACCGCCCTCCCATCCACACCATTTCTTCACGTGTGACTCCCCTCTGAGCTTTCCCTCTCTCTAGCCAGCTAGAGTCTGCCTCGCCCTCTTCCCTCCATATTCTTCTGTCAACCCGGCGTCACCGCCCACCTCCTACCTTTGCACCACCGCCCACACTCCTCCGCAGCTTGGCACAGTTGACGGTGATCTGGTGGCCTAATGTCACGCCCCGATTTAATAAATCAGGACCTTTATTGAAATTCCATAGAAAATCAATAAACCAAGACATTCATCATGCGACCACGTACAAATACGAGCAATCATTCACGGTTCGTAGACCGTATTAGTACAAAAGTGAATAAAGATGAAGAGAAACTAATAAAACAAAGGGTCCTAGATGAACGCCTCCTTCCAGTCTCGTCTTGACTGTGTCGCTACTCCAGACCTTCATCCTCCTCGTAGTAGATGGGCTCTGGTGGTGTAAGTCAACGGGGGTGAGTACAAACGTACTCAGCAAGCCACCGAATGCAAATATAATGCAGAGTAATAACAAAGGGGATAGTGGCTAATTTTGCGGAAAAGCATAATTTGTAAAGCAATTAAATGTGATCAATTTATTAGTACTGAAATGTAAACATGTGTATGCATCATCATCCTCTAACTCGAGGGGTACAGTCAGCCTCACCTCGCTCAACAGTCCTTACATGCCATGAATATCTCAACCATTCAAACAATTGTAAACTAATTGTGAGTAGTCACACAACCCGCCCTTGACCGTGGGCTCGGCTTTTCGAAAAGATTAAATACTCTGATCAGAGGTGTACCACTGTACCCACAAGGCACACACTCATCACTTACACGAATGTGTAATGAGATGACCCATACCACGGGAACTCGTGCCAAAACCTTCCATATGGTCCTCCTCGACCCGACAGCACCCTCTTATGGGTTTCATATGGTGCCCCGACGCGTCGAGCCACACCATACCCCCCTTGATCAACGTCGGTACAAGTCACCTGCAGTTTGCCCCTTGCCCCCTCCACTATGGTGCATCGAGTCAGATTGTTCCATACTTCCAGATAGGACTTACCCATTAGACTTGTGGTTAGTACAGAAGTGCTTTGCAACAGATCCCGCAGACCGGTCCTTATAGTGCCCCGGGTGCAACCAACCAATGCCCTAGCTTGCACCCGGAACCCACCATACATATAACATAGTCAACTCCAACAGAGTCCAGAGACGAGAATAACGGGGAAATACATATAGTAGAATCCAGCTATCTATGACTCATTCTTTTATCCTATAGTAGTTGTGCCGGTACATTGGGCACTAGCTAATATAATATTTGTAGAGTGACAAAGAGTTAAGGCTCAATAAGCATGACTTGGGTTTTCACACAAGGACGGGGATCTAATAAATATAATGCAGGGCTTAGTATTTGACTAATGCAATATTATCCTATGAGTTATAGCGATAATTTATTAAAACATGGGTTCAATGATGATAAAAATGAGGGTTGTGACTTGCCTTGATCTGCAAATGGTGAAGGTGGAACCTCGGGGTAAAACTCGGGATCTTCTACGGCGTCGTAGTCTTATCGATACGAAAAATAAACACGACATTCAATAAACAATCCAAAATTTACCAATACAAGCATACATGTTTTTGTTGGATTAAAATAGTGAAATGAAGTTATTATATCCTCTGAAATTATTATATGAATTTTTAAGGTAATTTTAGAGAGTTCTGAGTTTTTATTATATGAAATAATCATTTATCCTAAAAGGGTTTTTGAATTATTATTAAATAAGAATAAAATGTGCAAAATAAACATGATGTTTTTATTGCATAAATGTGTAGATAATAAAAAGATAGATTTTAAAAAATTTGAATGGTCAAATTTGGAGCTAAATTGAAGGAGATATGAATTTTTGGAGTTTAAAATGAATTCTGGAATTATTTTTGTACCGTAAAAACGCAGGTCTACATGCGCGTGCTGTGCGGCATGCAAGGCGGGCCTACAGCGGGAGCAGGAGAGAAACGGGAGAGTATATAAATGAAGTTTTAAACCAATTTCTTATATGATGTTTGTATTTATTGTAATAGTTATAAAAATATTAAAAATTCAAATAAAAAGCCTAGTGTATATTTTTAGCTTGAACAATTTAATAAAAATTTCCAAACCCAAAATTTGAATTCTTTTGAGATTCTTAATTCCTCGTTGTTTTAACCATTTTATTATTCATACACGGTCATATAATTTAAATTTTATTTTCTGCAATTTAAAATGAAATTTATAAAATCTCATAAAAATTTATTTTGTCTTGAGAAACCTAACATAAATTACTCATCTCAAATCCTGAGTTATATATCATGATTTGTATTTATTTTTCTCTTCTTAATTCAGTATATAAAAATAGTTTTTTAAAAAAGGATTTTTAACGAAATTTAAATACGTAGTTGAAATGAGATTTTGACCTAATAAATCGAGATATATATTATTAATTTGACAATAAAGGATCCAGTAAAAATAACGAATAAATTAGATTAAATAGATTATCAAGGATTAAGGGATGATACGAGAATAACCTATTATATATATTATAATCAAAGCGGGATTATCGGGTTTTGATAATGATATTTTATGATCAATATTAATTAATAGTTGAAATGCATCGATGAACAAGATGACATAGTGGAAGAGAAACAATTATGATGCGATAATTAGAAATGGAATAATTTAATTGATAAGGAGCAAGTGAATCAAAAGATAATGTGTCCTCACCGGGAGGGAACAAGAGACGATGATGTGGAGTATCGGTTTGACGATGTATAACAGATGGCGGCTTGCCGAAGGAGCGGTGCGGCATGGTGGCAATGACGCTCAGTGGAGGTAGCAGGGAAGAGGAGAGGAGCTGCGATGAAGGAAGTGGGAGAGGTGTGGGCTTGTGGAGGAGAAGAGGGAAGATGGCATGGCTTTTATAGAGGAAGGAGGCGCCTGGAAAAATGGAAGCTGTGAACATAAGATGGAAAGGCATGTCGAAGGAAAGAGAGGAAAAATAAAGGAAAGAGGAAGAAAGGAAATAGAAGGGGAAAAGAAGGAAGGAAGAGGGTGCGGGTATGAGAAGGAAGGGAGAAGAGAGAAGGAAAGAAAAGAAAGGAAGAAAGAGAAGAGAAAAAGGAAAGGAAGAAAGAGAAGATGGAAGGAGAAAAGAAGGAAAGAGAAGAAGCCTTGCCATCGCACACAGCCAGAAAAAAAGGAAAGAGAAAGAGAGAAGGGAAAGAGAAAAGGAGGAAAGAGAAAAAAAGAAAAGGAAAGGAGGAAAAAAATATGAAAATATTTTTTTTTTCTGAAATTCAAATTTGGATTTTTAATAAAAAGTGAAAAGTTTTTGGAAATTTTTAAATTTAAAATAAATTTAGAAATTTTGGATTTCAAAGAAATAGCGCACGAATAAACGGCGGTTTGGAAAATCAATAAATTTTGTATTCATGTCGAAATTATCAATTCTGAACATGAACACCAAACCAAGGTTTTTAATTCATTTTTGGGAATATAAAAATAATTTTTAAAGTGATTTTTAATGGAATTTAAACACGTAGTTAAAATGGGATTTTAATTTCGCGACCGAAAATAGAACGTTGATTCCTCCGGATTTTTGATCGGGAAAAGATATTGATAGTTGGAAATGATTATTCAAATTATATTGGAAAAAGAGTGATTTAATTATTAAAGTTATTCATTGAAATATTATGGATTACTATTCTTGTTACAAAAATCCTTAATAAAAACCTAAATTTATTTGAGGCGGGAGAAATTTACTTGAAATTTCTCTAGCCTAATTTTATTTGATCTTATATTATTTTTAATTGAAACGATTTATCATATATTTTATTCACACAACATTCTTGTTGAAATATATTTTATTAATTAGTGTTATAGTTTTATGATGAAATGATATTGATTATATTTAATTCCTTTGCACCAAAAGTTCCAAAAAAATTTTGGGATGCAATTTAAGGCTAGGAGATTTTGGGGGAAAATACTCTAGCTGCGATTTATTTTTAAATGAAATTTTTAGGTCTATATTTTAGCTTTTATATTTATCGATTTATACTGAATCCTTTTCTTAAAATTCATTTATTAATTATTTTATTTTATTCTTTTAACTCCTGACGAAAATCAGACCGTTACAATTCTAACCCCTTAACCACTGCCCACACTCCTCCGCAGCTTGGCACGGTTTGACGGCGATCTGGTGGCCTAAGGTAGGGGAGGAGGTGACGAAGCGGCACCGGAGGCCATCACCATCCCTACCACGGGATCAGAGGCCCTTCTAGCTTCATCCATCGGCGGCGTATGCCATCACGCGATCATTGCAGTGTGAGCCGCCATTCGGAGCTCCGACGATGAGGAAGGGAAGGAGGAGGGTGACTGGGCGAGTGATCGGTGGCGCGGTGGAGAAAGAGGGCGCCCTCTACCGTCCCTGCCTCGTGCCCCCATGTATATATTTCTCTACCTTCTCATCTCCTATTTCTTTTTTTGGTGAACCGTGTGCTACGTGCACTCGCGGGGTTGCGGTGCCAACACGCGCTCTGCGCTTGAGCGGCGTGGCCACGAATTGTTTCCGTTTAAAATAATTTTCTGACGAGTTCTATCATTTTTTTTTCAGTTTGTAGTGAAAATAAACATGGATATTCTAAATACAATATGAAAATGAATAATGGTGTAAACGAATATAATCATTATAGAAATTATATACAACATTTTTTGAGTGAACTGAACATTTTTTATTAGTCATTTTTTGAGGATTATTTTTTGATATTTAGATCACTCAATTATGTGCTTTTCTATTTTACAGAACTCTATATTTCTTGTATGAGCGGTCTCGTACCTAGATATTGCTTCTACTACTGAGGTGATCACTGATCTTAGTTTATTTTTTATCTACCTATATATATTAAGGTTTAATCCATTGAGCTATATGGTTGTTAATTAATCAAATAGGAGCTATATGGTTGTTAATTAATCAAATAGTTCTTCTGTTCGTTGCAAAAATTTTAGATTTTTACTATGACTTATTGCCGATGTTATACTATTTTCTATTTTGAGACTAATCATGGAATGCTGACATGTTATATAATGCAAGTAGATATGACATTTATATGGTTGTATTATGTAATTTTATATCACATTTATAATTATAGATATATAATAACACTTATAATTAGTAAAGATGATTCTATATAGTTTTTATGAGCAATGACTAATGTTAATGCATAACTGAATTTATATCTATGTGTTTTGGGAACTAATATATCACATTGCTTCTTATCATCACAACATTATTAATTGCATTTGAATAAATGTTATTTTCTAAATACATCTTTGTCATTAAGAATAAGATTCCGTTGTGAAGCACAGACACCTAACTAGTTAACCAATAAATATAAAGGTACGCAGAACTCTTAAAAAAGATGTTTAACTTTTTTTTTATTCTAAGTAAGCATCGAATATGGCTTAGCCTATCCAGGACGACGATCATTGGTGCCGTTCTAGCATCAGCATGCATCCATCCAACATAAGTTTCTCCGGGAGATACCGTCCATGATCAAGTCATGCAGTTGGTGGCATCGTGTCCCAGCTTGCCGCAGTTCCAGCACTTGCCGTGGAGCTTGAGATCTTCCCTGCGGAGGCGAGAGGCCTCCACGATCCGGGCAACATGCCAGACGTCGCGCATGGTCGCGCCGCCGCCGTCCATGCTAGAGCGAACCATGGCGGGGAGGGCTACGTTATCCGGGAGCTTCTCGCACAGCGTGTCGGCCAGGCTGTCGTCGCTGAGAGGGAACCTCATGGCGGCGGAGAGGGCCTCCCCGTGCGCGATCTGCTCCAGCAGCGGCGTCCCGTCGTCGAACTCGAGGTCGTCGAGCATTCGCCGCACGACGCCCGAGGCATCCACGTCGTAGGTTCGCGCCACGGCCTCCCACGCCGCCCTTGCGGTGCCGTGGCGGACGTAGTCCGGGAAGATGCGGTTGGAGAGCGCGGCCAGGATGTGGCCGCGGCACACCGCGTCGTCGCGCGCCCACTTCTTCCTCGCCACCGCCAGCGCGCCGTCCCCGTCGTCGCCGCTGGCCACAGGCGGCGGGGGGTCGTCGAAGAGCACGTGGGCGACGCTAACGGTGTGGAGGCGGAGGAGCATCGACTCCTTCCACCTGAGGTACCCGTCGGCGTTGTTCAGCTGCTTGACTGTCGTTCACTCGTTGCCATCGCCTCGACCAAACCACCACCACCTGACAAAAGCACAACCAAATTAGCTGCAGCAAACCATGGGAGTGGAAACCGTCATGCTTCTTCTTCCTGTCTCCTCCGGGGCATTTTCACAAATAGTTGGTGCGCAGACGAACCAGAGGATCGATGCTAACGCGTTGAAAGATTCAGCCCGTGATCAAATCTTAATAATGAGGAGAGGATATGGTATATAATATATATAACTTCTGAAGCTTAGGGTTTGTTCGGGATCGACGGCGATGTTGTTGCCGTTAATCTGTGATGTTTGCTTCGGAAGTTCCAACTTTTGGACGGAGATTTCGGATTTGACAGCTTTCGTTTTGGGAGGATGACTATTTATCTCTTCACAGATGACACCATGCCAACAATCCTCGCCTTCCGAGGTATGTGCATGCCTCATCTCCATCATTTGTGCTGATTAGTTTTGTGATTTCAGCATCAGGTGGTTCCCTTGGTTGCTTATTTCTCTTATCCTGTTATCCATTCAGATAGAAAAACATAAGAAGAAAGCAGGAGAAGAGATGAAAAGGACGTGAAGAAGAGATTTGTCTTGTATTGGTGACATTTACCTTTTTATTATAATTCGGCTAAGGTGATATTGTATTTTCTTGGCATTACGGCCTTTAATATTGATTGAATTCATAATTTAGTTTTCGTTTATAGTACCGATATTTCTGGCATGTTCATCGTTGCAGGATCTATTGCTGATTTTTTGTTGAGTGATATGCTGCGTTTCCAGGATTTCAGCAGCCTTGCAATTGAATGTTCAAAATATTCAGTAATATGGTGCCCTCGTTGTGCTGCCACAGCCCACAGGTACGATCTTTGCCTCACCATCCACATGTAGCAACCCCATGATTATATGGTCCAAATATCATGGGAAGCTAAATAACGATGCAATAATTTAGGGAAAATTACTTGTATACTATTATAATTTTTAAAAATTACCTACATACCATTATCAGTAACTGTAATGGTCCCTATCTATTAGTGACATATCAATCACATATTGACAAAACGTAAAAATTGCAATGACACATAAAAAATTAACACAATAATTTATGGTCCAATTGATGGACCATGATGCTTTAAACTCTCTTTTCCTTTTTTTTCTTAAAAAATCCTCTTACAAGTTACAATGGAACAACTAGTCCTGTACTGTTTGCGAGCTGCTTTGGAAGATGTGCTACAATGAATTTGGTATCAAACGGAATACATATTTCCTTGCGCCTGCGGTATATTTGGCTTAATTCATACTGTACGTGACATGGACATGGACATGGACTGTAGCATCAGTCGCCCTTCTACTCCGCCTATCATCATTTGGTAAACTTGATTAATTATTGATATCGATTATCCTGTTTCACTAATGAAAAGATTAAAATGTGTACTTTCGTTATTTTCCTTATTTTTATTACAAGTGCTAGCTTTGAATTATAAAGTGTTTGTGTACTTTCGTTATATTTGTTAGAAATAACGCAAATTTTGTTTCCTGGCAATGAACATGGGCATTTTCACACATTTTCAACTTTTGTTCTCGAAAGGAACCTGGTTTACATGTTGGAAATGACAGCACTATTAGGTTTAACTTATTCCATAAATAAATCATGACGTGAAACAGATGAATACGCATAACCAGGATATACCAGTACACTATACACATGAACGAGAATAATGTACCGAACATGGTAAGAACATACCAGATGTTCACAGTTGGAGCAGTCACAGATCGGACTGGTACCACGACGACGACGCGCGGTACCAGACGACGGCGACGACGGACAGCAGTCGAGCGAAGAGGAAGATGAGCTGTGGTGGACGAACGCGAGCAGTCGCGCGAAGCGCTTCCCAAAAACCTTATTCACTCTCTCCCGGTGCAGGATCTCGAAGGCGACGGGTTCCGGAGACCTGCTCTTCCGCTCAACGGTGCACGCCGATGAGAGGAACGAAGTAGTCTACGAATGGCAGCACAAAACAGAGGAGATCGGCGAGACTCTTCAGTTCTCTCTTTTGCAGATCCGTCGCTCAGTGTTTGGTGGAGGAGAAAATAGACACGTGATCAGGGCGTCTCTTCTTTCTCCACTAGTAACTGCTCCGAAGATGAATCGGAACCATTCCAACCAATTACACCCGCAGCAAAACGGAACGGCAAAAGGGAGCCGCGTCTGCGCAAGCAATCGGAGCCGATTTCGACGGACCATTCACGCGCATGTCGTGCGCCCGCGCCCCCCGGCCCGTGCCCGAGCCCGTCCCGGCCCGGTGAGGCGAGGCGAGCGAGCGCGCGCGTGTGTTTCTCTAGTCTCCTCTCACCCATATAGGTCTAGTTGCAAGGAGAGCACCATCTCTTATAAGTTGGTCTTCCTCTCCTAGAACTAGCAAGGTGGGACTAAAGATTCACATGCTCCCTCTACATGGTGGGCCTTTAAGATTTTTCCAGGAATTATTCTTCAAATAAATTTGGGCCAAGCCCATTTATTCAACAATCCCCCACCATAGCTCAAAGTCCCACAGAGATTTGCCTGATTCTTTGTGTTGTTTATATACCAGTGTTTTGATGGAGACCGGTTAAGGTTGAACATCCATCTAGAGCTTCAAGCTACACTCACTCATAACTTGAACAATGGACTATGCCTTGAATTACAAGTTTTGTGCAAGTAAGTTTTACTTAAAGTCTTAACTGATACTAGGCTACCAGTAGCCTACCCCTCGAGTGGAGCGTATAAGTCATACTCCTTGGTCTCTTCATGAGCTTACTAGGAGACTGCCCAAGTCTCCATAGACTGCGACCAACAATCGAGCTCATATAGGTGTGTTCTTTCAAGAATGCTCTGCAGGATAGCATCTACACTAATATAGCCAATAGAACACATTAAGACAGTCGTCAACCTGCCTAGCAGTTTCTGAGAGTATTGCATCTTCACTTAGAGTGGGTTAAAATTACTCTCTTCAGTTAACTGATGGCTTGTTCTTCCTAGGTCCTAATTCACGGGATCGCCGATCACATAGGTTGGGTTACTACCATAGTATAACTCACATGGGTCTCATACCCATCTCCTTCGATGCATTGTCTATCACATTCCGTGATAATCCCTTTGTAAAGGGATCTGCCAGGTTTTTAGATGTTTGGATATAATCCAATGTTATAACTCCGGAGTTTCTCAACTTCCTGACAGATTTCAATCGTCTCTTTACATGTCTAGACGATTTCATGTTATCCTTAGAACTATTCACCTTGACAATGACCGTTTGATTGTCACAGTTCATAAGGATAGCTGGCACTAGTTTTTCAACCACTGGTAAATCCATCAATAGATCACGCAGCCATTCTGCTTCAACAGTGGCTGTGTCTAGTGCCGTGAGCTCTGCTTCCATGGTTGACTTCGTCAATATGGTCTGTTTGCAAGACCTCCATGAAACAGCTGCACCTCCAAGAGTGAACACATATCCACTCGTGGCTTTGATCTCATCAATATCAGAGATCCAGTTTGAATCACTATAACCCTCCAGTACCGAAGGGTACCCAGAATAGTGAAGTCCAAAACTCATAGTACCTCTTAGATAGCGCATGACTCTCTCAAGCGCACGCCAATGATCATCTCCCGGATTAGAAGTAAACCAGCTCAATTTTCAAACAGCAAAAGAGATGTCAGGCCTAGTAGCACTAGCTAGGTACATGAGTGATCCAATGATTTGGGAGTATTCCAATTGATTCCTAGCAACTCTCTTGTTCTTTCGAAGTAACAAACTAGGATCATAAGGTGTTGGAGACGGCTTACTGTCCATGTAGCCAAAGCGGCTTAAGACCTTTTCCACATAATGGGACTGCAAAAGTGTGATCCCATTCTCATCCCTTGTTAGCTTGATGTTTAGAATTACATCAGCCACTCCCAGATCCTTCATATCAAAATTTTGAGCCAAGAAAGTTTTGATATCATTAATCACATTAATGTTTGTCCCAAAGATCAGTATGTCGTTGACATATAGGCACAAAATGACTCCCTCACCCCCACCATAGCGATAGTATACACATTTATCTGCCTCATTGACTGCAAAGCCCGCAAATGTTAAAGTTTTATCAAACTTCTCATGCCATTGCTTAGGAGCTTGTTTCAGACCATACAAAGATTTTAATAGGTTACACACCATGCCTTCTTGACCTTTTACTACAAACCCATCAGGCTGATCCATGTAAATTTCCTCATCCATCTCTCCATTAAGAAAAGATGTCTTAACGTCCATCTGATGAACGAGAAGACCATGTGAGGCAACCAAAGAGAGTAGTACTCGAATAGTGGTCAATCGAGCAACATGTGAGTAAGTGTCAAAGAAATCTTCGCCTTCTTTCTGGGTATAGCCCTTGGCTACAAGTCGAGCCTTATACTTTTCAATAGTACCATCAGGCCTAAGCTTCTTTTTGAACACTCACTTGCACCCTACAGGTTTGCAACCATAAGGTCGTTCTGTCACCTCCCAAGTCCTGTTAGCAATAATGGAATCCATCTCACTACGGATAGCCTCTTTCTAGTAGTCTGCATCAGGAGATGCATATGCTTCTGACATAGACGTGGGAGTGTCATCCACAAGGTACACAGTGAAATCAGCACCAAAGGATTTAATTATCCTTCGTCTCTTGCTCCTCCTAGGAGCTTCACTATCATCCTCCTTAAGGATAGTTTCATGTGTTTGTTCAGAAAATTCAGGTGGTGAGATTGAATTGGGAATTATCTCAGGGGTTTGACTAGAAGTGTTATGAGTATCTTTCATTGGAAATATGCTGTCAAAAAATGTTGCATCTCGAGACTCCATAATTGTACCAACATGCATGTCTGGAACCTCAGATTTTACTACTAAAAATCTATAGGCAATACTGCGATGAGCATATCCTAGAAAGATACAATCCACAGTTTTAGGTCCAAGCTTGCGCTTCTTAGTTATTGGTACATTGACTTTCGTCAAGCAACCCCATGTGCGCAAGTAAGAAAGTGATAGTTTTCTTCCAACCCACATCTCGTATGGGGTTTTGTCCTTATTCTTGTTAGGAACTCTATTTAATACATGACAAGAGGTCAGTAACGCCTCCCCCCACCATGCCTCAGATAATCCCGCAGTGTCTAACATGGCATTGACCAAGTCAAGGTGCGGTTCTTCCTTTCGGCAATCCCATTTGATTCGGGTGAATAGGGAGGTGTTCTCTCATGTATAATTTCATGTTCCTCACAGAATAAGTCAAACTCATTTGAAAAATACGCTCCACCACGATCCGACCTAAGTCTTTTGATCTTTCTCTCTAGTTGATTTTCAGGTTCTGCCTTATAAATTTTAAAATAGTCAAGAGCCTCATCTTTCGTTTTTAATAGATAAACATAGCAAAATCTAGTCGCATCATCAATTAGCGTCATGAAGTATCGTTTTCCACCCTTTGTTAACACGCCATTCATTTCACAAAGATCTGAATGTACGAGTTCTAGTGGTGTCAAGTTTCTCTCCTCAGCTGCCCTGTGAGGCTTACGAGGTTGCTTTGACTGCACACAACTATGGCACTTAGAACCTTTAACAATGGAAATGTTTGGAATTAAGTTCATACTAGAAAGCCGAGACATCAAACCAAAATTTATATGACATAAACGTGAGTGCCAAACATTGACATCATCACCAACATTGCCACATATATGGTTCACAGATTTATTGCAGAAATCAGAAAGGGAAAAGCGAAACAAGCCACCACATTCGTAGCCTTTACCAATAAATAGTCCATGTTTTGACACGACTACTTTATTAGAGTCAAACACCAATTTAAACCCATCCCTACATAGACGGGAGCCACTAACTAGATTCTTGTTGATAAAAGGGACATGCTGCACGTTCTTCAGCTGCATGATCTTTCCCGAAGTAAACTTCAGATCTACCGTGCCAACATCATGAACAGAAGCATGAGACCCATTCCCCATTAGGACGGAAGAATCCCGAGTGGCCTGGTAAGAAGAGAACAAAGATATATCAGCACAGACATGTACATTAGCCCCTGTATCAATCCACCAATTGGTAGACTGATCAACTGAAAGAACGGTAGGAAAATTACCATACTCGTTCCCATCTTCAGTATTGCCAATGGTCACATTGACAGACTTTGAAGTCTGTCCTGCAGGAGCTTTCATCCCTTTGTGATGTGGACACTTCTTGGCCCAATGGCCAACTTATCCACATACAAAGCAAGGCTTCGCATCTGTGTTACTCTTCTTCTTCTTGTAGTCGGTAGTTTGTTTAACTTTGAATTTCCCTTTGTTCTTGTCTGAGGGTTGATGAACCACGTTGGCGCTCGATTGCCCCTCACCTTTTGCCACAGCGTCCTTTTCCCTGGCTTTCTCCTCAACATCAAGAGACCTTATCAAACTCTCAACAGAGAATTCATGTCTCTTGTGTTTGAGTGCAGTACCGAAACTCCTCCATGAAGAAGGTAATTTCGCAATAATGCAAGCAGCCACAAACGTGTCGGGTAAGGCACACTTTAGGAGTTCGAGTTCTTTAGCAATAGCCTGTATTTCATGAGCCTGATCCACTACAGAACGGTTTTTAACCATCCTGTAATCATGAAATTGCTCCATGACATACAAGTCATTGCTAGCATCAGTAGCACTGAATTTGGCATTTAGTGCATCCCATAACTCTTTCGTGTCTGTCATGTGCATATACACCTCGCACAGACGATCAGCAAGAACACTAAGAATGCATCCTACAAAAATTGTAGTGGCATCCTTGAACTCTTTCTCCTTTTCAGCAGAAAGATCTTCTTCAGGTTTGCCATTACTAACCCAGTAGACATTTATAGTTGTTAGCCACAAAGTGACTTTGATCTGCCATCTCTTGAAGTGCACACCGGAAAATTTCTCCAGCCTCAGTGCATCGGCAAATCCAGCCATATCAAAACCACAGTGCCTAAAATAAGGTTTTTGGATTGTTGGAAATGACAACACTATTAGGTTTAACTTATTCCATAAATAAATCATGACGTGAAACAGCTGAATACGCATAGCCAGGGTATACCAGTACACTATACACATGAACAAGAATAATGTACCGAACATGGTAAGAACATACCGGATGTTTACAGTTGGAGCAGTCACAGATCGGACTGGTACCACGACGACGACGCGCGGTACCGTACGACGGCGACGACGGACAGCAATCGAGCGAAGAGGAAGATGAGCCGTGGTGGACGAACGCGAGCAGTCGCGCGGAGCGCTTCCCAAAAACCTTATTCGCCCTCTCCCGGTGCAGGATCTCGAAGGCGATGGGTTCTGGAGACTTGCTCTTCCGCTCAACGGTGCACGCCGATGAGAGGAACGGAGTAGTCTACGAATTCAGTTCTCTCTTTTGCAGATCCGTCGCTCAGTGTTTGGTGGAGGAGAAAATAGACACATGATCAGGGCAAAACAGAACGGCAAAAGGGAGTTGCGTCTGCGCAAGCAATCGGAGCCAATTTCGGCGGACCATTCACGCGCATGTCGTGCGCCCGCGCCCCCTGTGCCCGG
Organism: Zizania palustris; assembly: GCA_019279435.1. Taxonomy (NCBI): domain Eukaryota; kingdom Viridiplantae; phylum Streptophyta; class Magnoliopsida; order Poales; family Poaceae; genus Zizania; species Zizania palustris. Next base: position 17,529,986 of record JAAALK010000290.1, read on the forward strand.
CGAGGCGAGCGCGCACGTGTGTTTCTCTAGTCTCCTCTCACCCATATAGGTCTAGTTGCAAGGAGAGCACCATCCCTTGTAAGTTGGTCTTCCTCTCTTAGAACTAGCAAGGTGGGACTAAAGGTTCACATGCTTCCTCTACATGGTGGGCCTTTGAGATTTTTCCAGGAATTATTCTTCAAATAAATTCGGGCTAAGTCCATTTATTCAACATTACACATCAGCTTACAACCATTCCATTAGCATTTATTTAAGTTACATCTTTTTTATTGGGTAAGCAGTTTAGTGTAAACATTGTGAAAGTTAAAAAATTTTAATAATATTTTTTAAAAAATCAAATCTAGTAGACCATCGCTTGAACCAAGTCACGTCAGCTTGGTTTGGGTGATCAACTGTCGAACCAAGCCCAACGACTAGTCCATTCAACGTGCAACGATCATGCAATAGGTACTTCGGCCAAACTAGACCACGTGAGCTTGGTTCGTCTAATTAAGCACCGAACCTGACCCTATATAAAGAGAGGAGCAACCCCCCCCCCTCCCCAAGTTCAGCCGATAGTCCATCGACGAGAGTCTAATTTTGTAATTCGTCTACCAAATTTGAATTTTTTTAAAAAAATAAAAAATTCGTGAAAGTTACGGCGAACCACAAATACAAAACGAATAAATTATACTTTGTATCAGAGTAAATTGTACTTTGCATATTTCGGTTTAGAAAAATTATATCATACATTTAGAAGAAAATCTTGGAAAATATAAGTAAAAAGTATGAACCATCTTAAATTCAGACCATGTTTTATGGAGTATCATTCAGCGTTTATAAAATTTTCAATAGGTTTTAATTATGTTTACTGGTGTCAAATGGGCAATAATTAAATACAACCTAATACGAAAAAAGATGAAATCTGGGATATGTACACCAAGATGAAGCCACGTCGCTTTCTTCTTCCCATACACCGTATGCATATGTCTTATTTTGGACTTTTGAAAAGAAGTAAGAATTTCTAAGCTATATAATTTATAAATAAACTTTTTAGACTTTAAAATATAAAAACAAACTAATATTTAGAAATTAAAAATTAAAACAATAAGTCCTTTATATTCTTATATGAATCTTGTAATCTCTGTTCCAAAAGCCATCAAAGTCGCTCAGATTGATCCGCACCGCAGGCCATTGTGGCAGATTAGGACCTGGCCTTTGGCCTTTGGGCCGTCCGTCGGCGGCGCAACTGCCAACTGCTGGCATCGTCTTCCTGGAAGGCTGCGAATGCGAGATTGTCAAAAATAGCCGTTGTCGTCCTAAACAAGCTTATCAACTCTCTTTAGTTATTAGCCGGAATGGCCTCTATGTTATTAAACCGGTATATATTAATTGGTGTATCAATTTGCATCTAATACCAGTCATTTTGGTCAACACCGACCATTTCGATCAATATCGGTGTTTGAAATATAATCTCGGTCTATTTCTCAAACGATTTCAAGACCAACGGTTGGATTTCTCCCGTGGACATCTTTCATTGATCTGCAAGCACCCGAGTTGAGTACTCGGGAAAAGAGCTCCCTGATCACTTGCTTTCGGACGGTCACCATCAAGAGTTGTCATTAAATATCTATAAACTCGCAGTTAATCAAAACGGTTATCTCTAAAATTATTGCCCATAGACCGATTGTTTCCTCCTTTAATTAGTCTTTAATGGGGCTCATTACACTTATTTTGTAACCTTGATTCCTATCATATAAAGGAATCAGAGGGAGTCTGAAAAAGGGATTTAGAATCTCTAAGATTACATCGGATCATTTTCTGATATCATACACATACAAGAGTAGAATTATTATCCCTAGGAAGGTCCGAACCTGTCTAAAAATTATTGTCTTTGTCTGATCACTCGAGATAACCATTGGATCATAGCACATCACCCGCTTTAACCTAATCAAAACCTCTCTTCGGGTACTCCCGTTGAGAACTGTTTTCACATACAATGACAGTTGGCGTGCCAGGTAGAGGAAGGGTTAATGTTTTTCGACTGATTCAATGGTTTTCATTTGCAAGGTTGACACCAAGGTTTCTGTTGGTGCTATGATCTCCTTCAGAAGTTTGACTTTCGTTGAAGATTGCATGCATCAGTTGTATTGATGCCAAGATTTGGTAGAGCCCAAGGCCCACCAGGAATGCCGCACGGTCAAAAGAAATCAAAGGAGGTCCAGTCAAAGTTGGTCAAAGAAGCCCGTCCATGACGCATGTGCGGCCGAATAGGAAGAGTCGATAGAGATAAAAGTGAGAAGAAGATGAAGATTATCTAGAATCAGTTAGGATACGATACTTGGACAGCAAGTCTCCAGACTATAAATATGTACCCCTTAGCTCGGTTAAACACACATCTCTGTCAAACAACTACTCGGCGCATCGCTACCCTTGGCTTCCCAAGGTTAATCCCGGCATGACGCCACGTTGTCGTCTCACCTCACCATGTCCGCTAAGTATTCGACGAAATGGTGCCATGCCTGGGTCCTATTTTTTAATTTTATATTTTTTTTCTTTGCTCGAGTGCCACATTTTGACACTCAGCAAACCCACGTCATATTTGTAAACACACCGTGAAGTCACTTTTTTCACCGAGTGTCGTGTGTAATACTTAGCAAAAGATTCACTAAGTACTCGACGAACCTACTATTCACTAACAGCGGGTTCGTCGAGTGTATTTGGATTCACCGAGTGGCTGCGGTACTCGCCGAATCCCTATTTTACCATTCAACCAAACTGACCACATAAGTTGCTGGCGGTGATCTCGGCTGGTGCTGACATGGTATGGTGATCTTCGGTGTGTGGGGCGAGGGAGAGCACCGCCGGCCACCGCCGATTTGCACTCCGCCTAAAGGCCAGCTATATGTACTCTACTCGTTGCTGCTGTTTAATGCACAGAGCTATCGGTCGCACTATCGCAGGGCAGCATGCGGAAGCCATTGAGAAAATTGATCTTACGTCACTCCTTAATGTTAGCTTCAATAAAACGACACTTATTTTTATAGCAATTGTTAAAATTACGCTCGATATATTATAACTCTATAATTTATATTTTCATCATTTTCGTGTCCTTCCTTCTAAAATCATCGTGAAATGTAATTTAACGGAGGTCAGCGGCGGCCGGCGGTGGCAGTGCTAGGCAGCTCCGATGAGTGACGTCAGCATGCATCGATGGCGGCAGCTAGGCGTTGAACAGCATCGGCCAAGTGACGACAGGCAGCGGGCAGCCATCGGCTAGGAACAATTAATGTGCTGTAAACAGAGAACAGATGAGAGAAGTAAAAAAAATGACATTTCACGTTGATTTTTAAAAGAAAAAACAAAGAAAAATTGTAACAAGAAAATTATAGAGTTTTCGATGTATTGGGTGTCATTTTAATAATTATCATATAATTGGCATTTTATCAAAACTAATATATAAAGTGGTATACAGGGCCGTTCCTAACATTTTGGGGGCTTTAGGCGAAAAAAAATTTAGGGGCACTTTGATCTATTATCAATGGGTGCGCGAATCGCATGGGTAGACGTACAAAGGTATTAGCGATGAGCAACGGTGGTAGGTGAGCATCGGCGAATCGATAGCGCAACCTCCTACCATGTTATCAGTCAGATCACTCACATGGCTCACCGCGAGGGCATAATCATCGTTGTTACCATCCACCAATCTAGCATTAGAATTTAGGATGGGATTTGGACCGATCACCACTCACTAGCGCTTTAGGCTCCAGTGGAGTGGTTGAGGCGACGAAAACCTTGATCGTCTATTGTTCATTGCCCATTGCGGCATTGTCATAGCTGGAGTCGTGCCATTGTGAGCCGACGAATAGGGGATTTAGGTTGCCGAGTGAGCAGGCGAGGATTTTGGGCGATATCACGAGAGGACAGGCATCATTGTGTGGCTGCCTAGCTATCTTGCATTTGCCCATGCTGGACTGCTTGCTAGCGTGTTACATTGGACTAAGGGCGATATGGTGCTAGGTAAAGTTCCAATTTGTAAATTTGTTATGCTACATGTTGAACCATTTTTGAGTTGTGGATTGTAGTATAAAAAATATAAAAATACTAAGTTATATACACATATATAAATTAGGGGCCCCTAATTTTCCTGGGCCCTAGGCGGTCGCCCCTCTCGCCCGGGCCCAGGAACGGCCCTGGTGGTATATTATTAATTTTCTCGAGGCTATCATGGGACTAGACTAAATGGTGTTGTGGATAGGATCTAGTGGTTTTGGGCAGGTTGTACATAGACAAGAGAAGGGTAAGAATGTTATTTTACATCCATTTTGTGAGGGAAAAGAAGAGAAAATGGTGAAAGGATATTTTATAAAAATATATATAGTGTACTGAGTAGTATTTTAACAATAATAATACAATATTTAACAATTATGTAATGTTCTAGTCCGATAGATAGAGATCCAAGTGGTCTCTAAAAGATATCCGAATAGTCGGATAGAGACGTCCGAGTGGTTGGATTGATATTCGAGCAGTCAAATAAGTATTTGAATGAATTTAAATAAGAAATCCAAGCATACTCAAATAGGGTTCCAAATAGACACCTAATGGGTTTCTATAAATAGTGAGATGTAGGAGCTAAGAAGAATTATTCCCACGTGTGACACCTCCTCGAGCAAAGCCCTTTTTACCACTCCCAGCCAAGTCCTAGTTGTGTGCAAGTGTTAGCACATCGATGATCGATTTTCCACCCTTATATGTATGGATATCAGTAGAGACATTTGTTTGGGGCAAGTAGGGAGGCCACACTGCCCCCTCCCCCTCTATCCCGAGCGCTAATTTTGAATCTTTGCAATAATTTTTAATTAGTAATTTATTCTTTTTTTCAAATTTTAGCACTTTATATCATCTAGAAAGCGTGCATCGCATCGTGAAAAGAAAAAAGAGAGAGAAAATAAGTAAATAAGTTGATAGAATCACAAAAAGAATCCAATCATTGACAAATTCTTTAAGAGTAATACAAGCACTTGAAGAAATCCAAATAAGTTTACAATAGTTGTTGTGGAAAAAGTTACTAATATTATTTTAGAAGACCAAGATCCTATATTGACACTAATAGAAATGATAACAATGTGAATGTTCATGAGCACATATCTCACTCATCGATCTGCTACTGTTGATGAACAACCAACTTTTTCCTTAGATATTTATAAACAAAGAAATTGGGTCAATCTTGATAAAAGAGACATACTAGTAATCAATACATAAATATTTCAAAGTTTATGTTTAATGGGCCACTTTTTAAATTTCATCTTGGCTACCGAAATGTAGCGAAATCTCATGATCAGCTCTGTGACTATCTCAAACACTACGGGCCTGTTTGGCAGAGTTTCAGATCCCGAAATCTACATTGAAGCTAGAGTGTCGCACTTAAACTTAGCTAGATCATGCTCCACCACTCCAGTTCATTTTTCTGGAATGCTCTCAGTGAGATCCACTCCTCAGAAAAAGTGTTTGGCTTAGGTTCAGCTTCACAGGATAAAGAAGCTGGAGCCCCGCTAAATGCACCCTACATCGACACAAAATTCCGCTGCTTGTATGTCTAATAGTAACAAAGATTTATAATCATTTCTCGTAGACTCTGAATCTCTGATGATATATTGTTATGCCTAATGGACGATAACAAAATTTATTTGCACCACCATATAACCTAACCATATTCCAAACAATTAAAAGGGCCGGGGTCGCTGCGATGCCGTCATCAAAGCCCCTCTGCTCGTCAGGGGTGACGTCGCCACCGTGGTCGACTTGGCACTCCCTGCCACCGCCGTCGTCGAGGGCTCTTCCAGCTCAGGATCACTAGGCTGTACGTGCTCAATGGCAAGATGCATGAGCTCAGAGTCAGCAATGGTTTGTGAAGGTACTTCAGGATGGCGAGAGTGATTGAATTTTGTTCTTATCTACAGGATGAGAAGACGACGATAGAATTAAGAAGTGTCTTTAATTTTAGAGGGTTTTTATCATCTTTGAGGAAAGTACCATGAGGTACAAGGTGTGAGAGGTATCAAATCAAATCTAGCAATTGATTTGAAAAAAGTATGACCAGAAAAAATTAGAAAAAAAATGGAAAATTTGAAAAAATAATGCCCTACCGCTGGCGCCGACGACCCGCCGTCGAACCACGCTGCCGACCCACCACCGCCGCCCCACTAGCTCCCGCTGACACTGCCGAGCCGCACCGCCCCATCGTCCTCGCCCAGGTTGCCCCACCGTAGGCCGATCCGCTTTTCAGGCCGTCGCTGCTCCACTTAGGTCACGACAATCCGCTTCCTAGACCGTCGCAAGATGCGCCGCCACCCCCGCTCCCATTGTTGTCGGGCCTCATCGCTCTATCCAGCCTAGCTGCCTCACATTCTTGTACTACTCACGCGAAAAGACAAGAATATCTTTCCACCATTTGAGGTATTTTATTCCCACCAAGTACCAATAGGTACCAAATTAATTTAACCGTTAGATGAATATTTTGAATAATTCAGTCCATCAAGAGGGTAAAATTCCTCTTAATTCTATGTCATCACTCCTTACCCTGAGATGATAATATAACTAAGAGGTAGTAATTTAAGAACGGCAAATCAACAATTTCTACCTGCCAATTTACTGAAATGTAGTGATCAACAACCCGGTGAAGCTAAGCTGGTGGCAGTGTGGCACTCGAGATATCTGCTTATATATCTGCCCACTTTATGCACTCGTGCTACCACTACTGCTGCTAATGCACCACCAAACGCGCCCACTACGTAGCGCCCACTACGGTCTTCTTCATCTCCCACTGCCGGTGCCAGTACACACCATATTTTTACCCTCGCTCCGCCGCTGGCCATAGATAGATCGATGCATTAAAGATAAGAGCTGAGACTCGCGCCGGCGGCGTAGCTAGCTAGCGACGACGACGTATACGTCGGGCCAGCGCGCGGCCAGCTAGCTGATCGACGAACGGTGATGGGCCCCATGGTGGCGCCGCCGGCCACCAGAGAAGACGAGGACGACGTCGCGTACCTCCTCTGCACCGAGGACGCCAGCTCCGGGGAATTCCAGATGCAGCACGAGGAGGCTGTGGCGTCGACGTCGTCGTCGCCGGCTGGTGGTGCTGGTGGTGATGGCGACTACTCGGTGGCTGGCGAGGAGGAGGCGTCCATCGCCGAGCTCATCGGCGGCGAGGCCGAGCATTCGCACTCGCCGCGGGAGGACTACCCCGGCCGCCTCAGGTCCGGCCGGCCCATCGACCTCGCCGCCCGCGCCGATTCCATCGCATGGATCCTAAAGGTCACTTAATCAATTATCCCTCTCTCTCTCTCTCTACCGTCTCTAATTAAGCCTTGATTAATCCTAACTACGAGTAATTAATTAGTTAATTAACAGAGAAAATGTACGTGATAATACAAAGATAGTTCATTAGCAGTAATTAATACATAATGTTGCAGGTGAGAGAGGTGTACGGTTTGCTTCCGCTGACGGCCTACCTCGCAGTGAGCTACATGGACCGCTTCCTCTCTCTACACCGTCTCCCGGTACGTACGTACTGCGTACATATATACGTGTAACACTAATACATACGAGTACGTACGTGTGTATGTATAGGCCAAATAATCCCATTCTTGCATATTTTAATTGTTGGATAAACAGAGAGTTGGTTAATTTTGATTATTAATTATGTAGCTGATTATGCTTATTACTTAAACTAATTATATATATTTTTTGTTTACCACATAATTAACTTCTATTTTAAGTATAAATTGTTTAGAAGTTGTCATAAAAGAGGCCTTGGACAAATGCACAGTAACGTATTTTTATGGGGATTTATAATTATACTAGTCAGAGGCATGTGCTTTGCAACAGAATCTTATTTTATAATAGAGTTTTGCGCAAAATTCATATTTCTACATGATTTTTTCAGAAATCTAAGGGTTTTTACTTCCCGCAAAATATATAAATTAAAATACTGAAATATAAATACAGTTTTATTTTTCTTGTTTTTTATTTTTTATTTTATTTTTTATTCTTTTTTATTTTTTATTCTTTTTCCTTTTTTCTTCTTTTTTCTTTTTCTTCTTTTTCTTTTTCCTCTTTTCTTTTTTTCTCACGCGGCCAAGCGCAAGTTGCTGCGCGCCCATGCATGCTCGCGCGTTGCAGGGAGGGTGGAACAGCGGCGCAGGGACGGTTGCAGGCGCTCCGGCCCGGGCGGTTGGGGGCACCGGTTTTTATAGGGTATAAGTTTTGATTGGTTTTTTGTGGGAAGTGGGGAGACAGTACAGGGCTTGCGGACGAAGGAACGGAAAACTAGCCGCTTTATAATAGTAGAGATTACTCATACTACAATGCGATGGTTGGTGAAAAGTTGTTTTTGTAAATTGTGAACATATCTAAAAATAGATGTTGTGGCCAGGGCGATTTCGGGCCAGTTACCGCCCAAGTCCAGATGAGCGGATAGTAACTACTCTCTTTGGTGTACAAATATTAGTCGTTTAGATAAAATTACACATACTAAGGTGATATTAAATAAAGTTACAAGGGTTGTTTCAATTGGTTATGGAGCCTATATTTTAGTGGTGTCACCTAAAGTTCAACTCCCGATGACCACATTCCATTTGGTAGCAATGCTTCGATCGACGGAATGACTAATATTTGTACACTCTCAATAAAAACCAAAATGACTATTATTTGTACACCAGAGGGAGTAGTTGGTAACCGGTCTAATTCAAGCAAATTTCGAATTTTGAATTTCAAATTCAAATGGATTCGTCAAAATAGTAACAGTAGTATTGGGCTGGGTAATCACTCGGTTTGGAGCGGTTATCGAGTGGATTGCCGTCAGTTACTGCTCGGTTTGGCTCAGTAACCACTCGGTTTGCGTCGAAAACCGATCCACTTTTAAAAATTTCAGAAAAAAAACAGAAAATATAAAATCTAGTTAAAATCTAGAAAAAAAATTAGGAGTATAAAGAAAAACTTTTGATATAATGATAAAAATATTTGGTATAAAATTTATTGTTTTTGGTTGAATTAAATTGTAGAGCATTAGAAATATAGTAATACCTTTTTAAAAAAACAAAAAAATCTGCCTATAGCATGCTTTTGGATTGAGCCATATTTTTTATTTTTTTACTGATCTTGTTTTACTCATAATTTTGCAAAGTATAATATTTTTAAAAACAAATTTCACTCTAAACCATCCAGTATCTATAGGATGTTTTGAGATTTTTAAAATTTTTAAATTCAAATTTAAATTTTGAATTAAACCGGTCGAATTATATAAACCGATCAGGAGCGGACGGTCGGTAACCGAGTGTTCCGTTAACCTTTGTTGTGGCATGAGTATGGCCCTGTTTGGCATTCAGGGTGACTTTAGCCCCAATCACATTATGCTAATTAGTGATGCTAATTAGGACTAAATTTAAGTTAATTATAAAACTAATTGTAGAATCTCTGGGCTAATTTGTGAGACCAATTTATTAAGCCTAATTAAATTATGATTTGACAATGTGGTGCTACAGTAAACATGTATTAATGATGGATTAATCAGGCTTAATAATTCATCTCGCGAATTAGTCTAGTGATTCTGCAATTAGTTTTATAATTAGCTCATGATTAATCTTTCTAATTAATATCTGAACATTAGGAAGGCTAAACTTTAGCTCAGGAGTAATTAATAATGCCCATATCCAATAAAGCTGGCAGACATGTCATCAATTGGAGATAAAAAAACTAGCAAGCAAATCCTATATACTGTAGTGTATGCGATGCGACATCCATTCAGTTCACCATAAATTCCGGTATCATTCTACGGAACCCTAATATTAACTGATATGCAACAAATTAATGTCCCTCTTAATTTCCTCGGATAGTACCATGCAATGCAAGCTCTCTTAGGCCCCGTTTGGATCGGGGTTACTTATTTTTAGGGACTAAAGTTTAGTCTCATTTAGTCCCTAAAATCCTAAACAGGATTGTTTATTGGGACTAAACTTTAGTCAGATGTTGCTTATTGGGACTAAAAGTGACATGCACACTATATCCTCATTTATGATCCCCTCATTAAATGATGTTTAGTCCCTACATCCAAACAAGAGGACTAAACTTTAGTCCCTACTAAAATAAGCAAGTTTTAGTCCCTAAAAATAAGCAAGGCCATCCAAACGGTGCCTTAATAACTCAATTAATTAATCAAACAAAGATTGCCTTTGGAAGCAAACATGCACTTAATTATGTGCTCATGATCATGTGTAAATATAATAATCCATATCCATGGAATTAAATCTACATGGTACACTAGGTGGTGCCAAAAACATTTGGCCATTAGAACTAACATAACTGTTCTTAACTAATCATTCAAAAAATTTAAAAACTGTCATATCAATTCAATTAAAAAACAATAAAAATATATATAGGATGCTAGCTCTGGGGTACACTGGTACAAGGTGGTCCATGGCACACACTTCATTTCAAGATTAAAGGTGCTCATGAGGACCATGCAATGATGCAACATATATCATAACTCCTCTTGAGACTGGAGATGGCTATCTATGGTGGCCAAGGACTTCAAGAACATAGTACAATTGCAAGCACAGTGTCCTTGATTTAAGAGTCCTTGCTCTAGTCTTTAATGCAGTGCTTTGCATGTGTTTTTATTATGCCAACTGCAGGGCAATGTCTGGGCAATGCAGCTGCTTGCAGTCACCTGCCTCTCCCTTGCCACCAAGATGGAGGAAACCCTCATGCCATCCATCCTAGAATTACAGGCAATCTACCCCAATCACATTATATTGATATTTCAATCTTAGAGAAGTACCATTATCCAAATTCCCTGACTGAAATACGTTCTTACAATTGGGATACACATTGGTTGTACATTGGCAGATAGAGGGAACAAGATACATATTCGATTTACGGACAGTTTTTCGGATGGAGCTTCTAGTCCTCAATGCACTTGATTGGAAGCTTCGATCGATAACGCCCTTCACTTTCATGTACCTCTTCGCATACAAGGTCGATTCGAGTGGCAAGCACACGAGGGAGCTGATTGATCGAGCCACTAAAGTAACATTAGCTGCAATACACGGTATGTTCCTGCAAGGCATCAGCTGTAGTACTTCCTGTGAAATCCCTGCAAAAACATTTCAAAATTCTTGCATGTGGAAGCCCTGAACATGCATCTGCTACAAATATTAATTGTTCCAATGCGAGTTCTTAAAAAGAATAACTGAAACTAAGAGTGCTGCAGATATTGAGTTCTTGGACCATTGCCCGTCGTCCATCGCAGCAGCAGCAGTGCTATGCGCCTCCAGTGAGATCATGCAGCTCGCATCCATTGATCTTGGAACCGTGGTTAGCTGGTGCATTATTGGCCTTCACGAGGTACATGCAGTCTCAATTGGTATCCAGACCTTCATTCAACGCGAGATGCTCGCGTGGTCATGAACTCATCATCACTAGATGGGAATGCAGTCTCAATTCGAAACCACGTTTGTCTTGTCAATGCAGGAAGCTATCATCAGGTGCTATCAGCTAATGCAGCAACTGACAGTTAACAACGTGCAGAGAGAATCGACAGTGACAACAACGGCGACGGCCACTACAACTTCAGAAACAACTGCCATGACCTCGAAGGAGGTAGTGTCCTCTCATTGTTATTCCTCTTCTCCCCCATCAAAGAGGAGGAAGAGTTCATCAGGCACATGACACAAGTTGACATTATTCAGATTACATATATAGGGTGTCACCATCCAGCAGAGTCCTTCTTTCTGATGTTCAGTTCCTGCATTTTCTCATATATATATATATATATATATATATATATATATATATATATATATATATATATATATATATTGGCCCTTCCTTTATGTTCTTTTACTTTTACACCTTGAGGTGTGGGATCTTGTAGATAGCCCTACTGGTACAGTACAGTTGTGTCATCATGCATTCAAGCTAGTGGCTGCAGATGCTGCACTGCCAGTCTGTTAAGAAAACAAGTGAGAGAAAAGAGAGAGAGAGAGATCTGTGCCTGGCTACTTGTCCCTGTTGGCTTGTAGCAATGTCTGGACTGAGTAGAGCTAGCCCTGCTCTCATTCATCAAATGCATGGATTTCTGAATGAATGAGGCCATCTGGGAAAGGGCAATGGAGTGAGCTGAAACTGAGCTGGCCATGTAGCCATAAAGTCAAGATTGGTCAGATATGTAGTTGGCCTACTCCCTGCCAAGATCTGCTCATGTTCATTGGGGAGAATTTGTCTGCTCTTGAGTGATGCTCTGTCTGAAATTTCCCTTGCTGCTTTGTATTATCAAGTGAGTCCAAACTTCCACCCCCATGATGCTACTGGGAGAAGCACATGCAGCCTGAAGTTTGTGTCCATCTCCAGGCACATTGTATGCAAACAAGGTATCAGGGCCTTTGGGGCCTTGCCATTTGTTCCTATCTGTATTTATTGGTTACTTTCATCAATAATAATAGGGTTAATTTCTTTGGTGCTATTACAATTTTTACAGTTTGGTAATATGTCATCGGTGTGTCAATTACAAATAAAGGTCACCATAGTCACTGACAATAATATATAGGTAATTATTAAAAATTATAATGACATGTGAGTAATTTTCTCGTAAGAATAGTACATGCCAACTAATTTGTTTCAGAAGAGTTCCCTGTCAACACACAACAGGAGATGTGTCCCTTGAAATGCACAAGAATGATAATGTTTTTCCCTCTAGCTAAATGGTGGTTATCTGGTCTAAATGGGCACATTGTTGCATATTACATCAAATTCAGGTTTAGAAATTTTTGAAGAAGAAAATAAAAAAATTACAACATTTGTTTTTGTCTTTTCAAAATCAATCAGATATAACTTTGACCACTCTAATCTTTTGCATAAATAAAAAAAGTTATACAAGTATAATATTATGAAAGCTTTTGCTAAAACAAATTTAGCCATGTCAATTTCAAACGCCCAAAATTTATATTGTAAACAACAATTATGATTAAAGTTAATCTTATGTTGACTACACATATTTGAAAACAACTTCCTTTTGTGATAATGAGTACATGACAAAACATCGTATGTATAGATGGCCATATGGGCCGCCCGGCCCGACCCGGCCCAAGCACGAGGCAGCCCGACCTGCTTCGTGCTCGGGCTGACACGGCCCGACTGTCCCATCGTGCCGTGCCGTGCCAGCCCATGGGCCGAGACCTCAGCCCAGGCACGGCACGCCTGTACGTAATTTCGTGCCGGGCCGGCCCGAAAGCACGCCAGCCCAAAAAAATCGTGCTAGCCCATGGCCCAACACTCCAACATCAACACTCCAATTGCCAACATGCAAAAAATTAAAATTTGTACAGCACAACAACTTAGAATCACAGAAAAACACACAAGTTAACAAAAGTATTTATAAGGGTGTAGTTGTTTATATTGCTGCCTCATTAAAAACCTTTCTAGGTAAAAACTCACACCTCGTGAGAAAACCCTAGAAAGGAAAAGAGTACAGCACAGCTATAACGTCCAATTGTCAAACAGTACAGATCCAAAGTTCATAGTGTTCAAAGTGCATATTACAGATCCAAAGAAAAACACAAATTATTCAGTGGCAGTGCCACTAGCATCGAGATCCAGATATTGGCTCATGAAAGCTTCAAGGTCTTTGTTCTCCACATTATGCTGAGCACGAGCTTCACCTTGCTCCCAATCCTTTATACAACATAACATCTCAACCATATCACTGGATAGTCGACGACGACGATCTTCAATAACCCTGCCAGTAAGACTAAAACAAGACTCCGAAGAAATTGTGGAAACAGGCACTGTTAATATATCTTTAGCAAGCAAAGAAAGAATGGGAAAAGAAAGCGTACGCTCCTGCCACCACATGAGTAAATTGAAGTCATCATCAAAATATTTATCAGGTTCACTATCAAGATATGATGTTAGTTCAGAAACACCTGGACCAAGAGCAAAGGAAGGCACAGGCACAGTACTAGATGTAGACAATGACAGTGACACAGATGATGTTGTTTGAGTTGTTTCTACAGAACTAGAATCAGTATATATCTTTCTCCAAATTGTTCTTTTCTTACCAGATTAAGGAGTTGGTTCATGTTGCCTTTGCAAATGTGTGGAACCATACTTAGATTCATACTTTGAAAATAGAATAGTTATTTCAGCACGAACATTAGTTATATAAGTAGAGTAATCAGTAGCACTTATTCGAGATAACAATTGTAAAACATTATAAAATCCTCTCATCTTAGCTCTAGGATCCAAGATAAATGCAAAAGCATATAACATTGGTATATTCCTCCAATATTTTAGAAACTTAGATTTCATAGGAACAACAATATCTCTTAACATTTCATCATTCTCATATGCATTTAGATGACTAGCTATTTCAACAATATGATGCATCATTAAATAACATGTAGGATTATAAACAGCAGATAAAGCAACAGTTGATTCATAGAACATCTCTAAGAATTCTAAAATTTTCTCACCTACATACCAATGTGCATCTGTGAGTAGTTCGCAATATTGAGTATGAGTACTAATGAAAACTGAAAATGTGTTTTTATGTGGCATGAGATGCTTAAGCATTAGATAAGTTGAGTTCCATCTCACATCCATATCCAATCCAAACTTACGAGGGCGTACCCCCATAGCAACACAATAAGCTTTGTATGAAGCAATTCGTTGATTAGATGAATTTAAAAATGATATGGCAGTCCTAAAAGCCTCAACATAAGGCTTTAGCCTCTTAAGCCCAGATTTGACTATCAAATTAATTATGTGACAAGCACAACGTTGATGCAGTACAACAGATCCAATATATCCAGAAAATTTTGGAGTGAGAATGTCCATGGCAGTAGAGTTAGCAGATGCATTATCAAGTGTAACAGATGCAACTTTATCAAGTAAACCATATTCTTCAACTACACATGCAACACGATCAGCAATATTTTGGCCTGAATGGGACACATCAATAAGCCTAAGAGCTATAACCCTTTTTTGTAATTCCCAATCAGCATCAACATAATGAATAACCACACTAATGTAATCCTCCTTAGCATTGCCAGACCAAATATCAGAAGTAAGTGCAACAGAAGAAACAGATTTCAAAGTTTCTCTAAGATTAGCACGACAATCATTGAAATACTTAATCATATCTCTAGTAGTTGTTTGCCTAGATACAAAACAGAATCTAGGATTGTGTGACTTCTTAATGTAATCCGCAAAGGCTGCCGATTCACCAAAGCAAAGAGGTAAATCTTCTCTAGCAATTAAACGACAAAGCTCAATGCGAGCAACCTGAGCAGAGTACTCCCATTGCCTAACAGAGCCATCAGGATTATATTGAAGTAAAGATTGATTCAATGATGAATGTGCATTTTTAGCTTTGCAATTTTTAGCATGTCGAATTAAATGTCCAGTGCCACTAGTAGATCTAGCAGACAACTCAGTTTTGCAAATAAGACACTTAGCGGCATACCTTACCTTCTTACCTCTCTTCTCCTCAAATAGCTCCTCATAGTCTAACCATACTGAAGATCTCTTGGCAGAAGACTTTGACATACTTGAGGCTGTCGCCGGCGAGCCATCGCCACCTTCGGCATCCACATTGTGCGGTGTACCAGCAGTGCCATCGTGTTGGCTTGGGTTCGTGGAGTCTACCTCCACCGTGAGCAAGGGGTCAGCCCGGTTAGGACTGTCGGGCTCGGGCTCACCATGAGCTTCATCTGCCATCGATGAGCCGACGAGGCAACACCGCTAGCCCCTAGTCGCCCTGGATCTGCGCCGCGCCGTCGCCTCGCTACGTCGCTGCACTGCGCCGTCACCACGACACCTCCTGCGCTGCGTCACCGCCGAAGCGTCGACATGTGCGTCTAGGTCTAGCGGTGGTTGGAGGGGCGGCGAGCGGCGGGCTGCGGTCGCTACGGGCACCGGCTGCGCAAAGTCGCAAACTAGGGTTAGGGTTTGGGGAGTGGAGTGCGGCGGAGGCGGAGGGGCGGAGAAGGCGAAGCGGAGTGTGCGAGGCGACAGCCGACAGGCGAATCGACTCAGTGGAGTCCGCGAGTGGAGTCCGTGAGGCGACGTGCGGCGACGATATTTATGGTGGCGGAGTGGGCCTGGGCGATGGCCTGCTGGGCTGAGGCCTGTTCAGTACACGGGCCGAGCTCGTGCCTAAGGAAAATACCGGGCCGTGCCGGGTTAGCCCGTGGGCTGGCCTCTCAGCCCAAGCACGGCCCGAGTCTTCGTGCCGTGCTGGCCCGGCCCACTCAATTTCGTGCCGTGTCGTGCCTGGGTCGGGCCTAAATCATCGTGCTTCGTGCTAGCCCATTTGGCCCGGCCCATATGGCCATCTATAATCGTATGCCGACCCAAAGATCAACTTCTGTTCTGACTTTTTTTAAAAAAAAATAGAGTTGCACAATTTAAATTTGTCGCAAATCAATAGGGTGGTCAAATTGGTCGGCCAGTTTTAACAGTTTCGTAAACCTAGACAACAGTCGGACTCATTATCATTTGGTTCATGAATATGATAAAATAGAATAGCTCCATTCTAGATTCTGATAATAGAATGACTCCGCTCCATATTTGGAAGAAAAAACGGAGTCACTATGTTTTCTGTTTAGTTATGAAATCTGATAGAACAGAGCGGTTATGTCCCTTATTTGGTTCGAGAGCGAAAATCAGAAACAAAAGTGAACTGGAGGATTTTTTGGGAGGCATGGGAGGTGAGCCGCTTGGTTC
Source organism: Zizania palustris (assembly GCA_019279435.1). Taxonomy (NCBI): domain Eukaryota; kingdom Viridiplantae; phylum Streptophyta; class Magnoliopsida; order Poales; family Poaceae; genus Zizania; species Zizania palustris. The sequence continues at coordinate 17,546,750 of JAAALK010000290.1, forward strand.
GATAGATTTTTTGAGAGCAAATAGTTCTAGATCTATGAGGATTATTTCTTTTTGGGAGCCGCTCTGTTCTATCTAATTTTAAGTCAAACACACGTAAAGTGGAATGAAACTGCTCACTTCCACTTAACTCCTGAACTAAACGCTACCAAATTATCAAACGAGTAACCTATATGCACGCCATCTCTGCCTTTGAGTGACAATGTGTTTTTGTACTGTGAAATCAAACACTACACAATGGCAGAGGTCGACAGATTTTATTTGGGGTCTAACGAATTGTCATGACACATTTGCATTATCAGTAGCTAATATAAAATGAATTGCTCGTTTTTTCTGATCAACTTAAGTTTTTAGGTTGTATTGATTGATGCATACAACTTAATTTGGTATCAAAGCCAAAGATCTTGAGAAATTGCAACCCACTCATATTCCATGCTTGAGACCAACCGAAGTCTCGTGTGAGGAAGAGTATTGGAATATAAAATAAATTATTTGTCTTCACTCATTAACTTAAACTAAACTTTTGGATTGAACTAATTATTACGTGCGACTTAACAAATATTATTTGCCCGGTGATCATTGGATCAAATGACCGCCAGAAAAGAAACATGTCTGCTGGTCTATCACATCTCTTGTCTTGTGTGTCATCTTTCCAGCTCTACAGTGATGTGCTTCCAACAATGGAGGACGCATGCAGCAATAATTCCAATAAACCAACCTACTACAGACAAGCTGGGTGTCGCACGATTTGCGAACCGAGTATTCGTAAGGAGGTAGAAATAAAATGTTTTCAGGCGAGTTGAATGGCTGGAAAAAAATGTCTTTTTTGAGATGGACGAAGTAGCTTCCTAATTTTATTTGTTCTATCAAATCATGCAAAATTGATTTTTCAGAGCTGAAGGGGCACGACGCGCGTCAAAGAGAGCAGCACCTCGCAGCTCGAAATATTCCTCCATCGTCTCAACTTCTTTTGACCTGTCGCCGCCCCTGGCCGGCTGGCCGGCCGGGGACCCGGGGTCCTACGCGGCCACCATCACCGCCGCACCACCGGCAGCGCCGCCTCCACGCCATGAGCCCATGACAGCTTGAACTTGTTTAAGATCTAAAGTGGCACGCCCGTGTAGTATGCAGGAGTCAGGACCAACGAAAAGGCTGTGCGCTCTCATCTTCTTTGGTGCATGAGTGCATGACCACCTCTTTTCTCTTCGTCTTCTTGGCGCTCTTCTAGGATTCCAAAAGTGTAGGGTTCTTGACAGAACAAAAGGTGCAATGTTACACCACTATAGTGAATTGATTGCTTGTGCTGTTGAACTGTATGGAACATCTAAAGCTTCCCAAGTTACCTCCATGGTGGCTGTGGTGACTTGTGGGCTTTTGGGAGCAAAAGGAAGCAGAAAAAAAGAAGACTTTACTCTGAAAATGCAGGATTGATGGGGACTTGCACTTGCTCTATGTCACGGAAAAATAACCAGAGTTTCAGAGTTTCTTTTAAGCTGACCAGATATTCTGAATTTTCTTTTTTTTAAAAAAGGTTACCAGATATTCAGAGTGACTGACTGAGCAACGATGATCCATGCGTACGTTGTCGCGGTGTGTCGGCTGTCGGCAAGATCAACATGTTTCAGTGAGCTCCTGGAGTGAATCTGCCAGACAGATAGCCTGAATTCCATGCAGGGCTGCAGGCATGCTGCCATGCATTCCAATATTCCATGCATGTTCAGCAGTCTCTCTGCCCCTGAAGAAAGGTTGCCGTTCACAGTTGCATTGGTCAGGAATTCCATCTTGACGGCATGAAGAGTTAAGTTTAATGCCTTCCCTGCACTGATGCAGTTCTGGATCTGATTAGATGAACAGCAGGGCTTGGCTGCCAACCAGGATGTGACTGTGTCTGACTGATGAGCAAGAACAGCCACCTGAGAGTATTTTCTGGATCTGTCAACGGGCGATTGGTTCTTGCCAAAATAATTGATAAAACTTAATGATTCCCTACAGTTAGATTCTAAATTTTAAATTTTTGGGTAGCTGAGGCTGTGCTAATTAATGGATCGTGTCCCCTTGAACCCCACAAAAAAATATCACATAAAATCTCTGAAGAAATTACAGATTCCTGCTTGCTTATGAGAGCCGGCTTGTGTCGAGAACAAGTCTGCATCTGAAACTGATGAGTTGTTGCAGTGAACTCTCAGGCCCTTTTCGGCCCGGCCCATATAGACCTACTTTTGTACCCAAAAAAGTTACAGTTGGCTGGGCCAAGTATAATTTAGTAATGGCCTTTTATGGGCCTATATTTTGGCCCAATCTGGCCCGAAGTTGCTATTAGGCTCATGCGATACATCATGTTAATCTCACGAGTGTGTACAAATGATAAAAATTTGTTAATAATAACTAAAAACGTTTTCGAAAACTTAAAAGGAAACTTAAAATTTTAACCTAGACTCTCGCTTTCTTTTTAATTTTCTGAAAAATCATTGTGGTTGATATTTTTCTTATTCTAGATTTCTCATGTCATGAGAATGAAAATGATTTCTTAGATTGCCCTAGCCTAGACGTGATGAAATGCTCGGGAAAATGATGAATGTTATTGGGATTCTAGCTACTAAACACAAGCTTATGTTTGTTACTTTGTTTGCCTTCCTATCCTGTAGTACAGAACTGTTTCAGTGGGACCACAGTTTCGTCAGCTAATTGGTTTAGTACAGAACTGTTTTAACGATCGCTTCAACTTAGGGCCTATTTGGATTTAAGGGACTAGTGTAAAGTAACTAAAATCAGTGACTAAATTTTAATCACTCCCTATTTTGATCCGGTGACTAAAGTAGGGGCTAAAGACTTTATTAGTGTGGAGAATAACTTAAATACCCTTCATTTATTGTTCCTTATTTTTCATGCATGCATATATGGTGGGAGTAGGATAGGAAAGGGGGCATTTTAACCCCTCGCTAAAAAACTTTAACCCATTTTAACTCTCGGTGTTTGGTTCTTCAGCTTCTAAAGTGACTAAATTTTAGTCAATTTGCATTAGCCCTTAGATTTAAAAGCAAAGCGCGCAGCTGCTCGTTGGCATTGAATTGTAGTTTATACATGTATTTGTCATTTTCAACATGATCTTGAAACATTAAAAAAACACAACTAGAAAAGGAGGGGGAAAGTGCACAAGTTTCGATGTACTGTTCTTCTCTGGTATCACACACCCTCTTGCATTCTTTATGTGCTTGTCTCTGCTGACTCCTTTTGCATAACAAGAGCTTTCATGATCCAGCAAATACCTGTCCTGAGCACAAGTCAGCCACATAATCTTGCAAATTGGCACGCTATAATATCTGGTGTTCTTTGTATCTCAAAGTAAGCAACCTTGTTTGTACGAACTGTCATTGTTACCATGGTTTTTTTATTGCTTTGTGCACTCGACAGGCATTCACAGTTCATGGTTTAGGTTTTGCATGTGTCCACAGTCCAGTGCAACTGTGCAAGTGTCTATGCAAATATAAATGAGTTGCTATTAGAAATTGGAAGTGATGTGACACTGTAAGTTAATAAAGTGAGAGGTAGCAGTGATGTCTCCTACGAGACATTAGCATGTTGAGTAAAAAAAAAGAAACTTGTGGGCAAATATTATTTTGAAAGTTGTACGAGACACTAGACATATAGAAAGTACCTATTAGGAGAGTTTACTAAACTCTCTCACCCATCTTCATACGATGGTTCAGAATATCGGTTTACTTAGGTACGTTTAGTTCGCTGGATATCTCTGTATGGATAAGGTTATCTCATCCAAGTCAGCTATTTGATTGGAGAACAAAGGTGGATGAAATGACCATCGAGGGGAATATTCTTTCAATATGTTGGATGGAGAGATTTAGGAAATTTTTTTGGATGAATTTATCTAATATTGGACGAGATGATGTATCGTCTTCTGATTTGTTATTACACATTTAATTTTTCATTTATAAATATTCAAATGATTTTTACTCCCAAATTATTTATTCAATTTATGATCTAATTACATCATTGTATTGATTATAATTTAATCTATAAGATATGATCTCGTATTATTATATTTTTATTAAAAAATATATTTGACAAGTGGGTTCCACTAAATTTAAGCTTATTTCATTCAAGTTATATACATCTAACTAAACATATTCATCCAACCAAATACTTTAAATATATCATTTCATATCTAAATCTACGGATGGATCACCGCTCTCCGGTACACATGGTACAAGAACTAGTGTTTGTGAGTATGCTTTTTGTCTGTGAAATCTTTAGAAATTTGACATATAGATGATCACTGAAAGTTTAGTAGAGATGCTGCACCTCCAGTATGATGCCTACTGAATCTGTTCTTCATTTTCTTTATTTAAAAAAACACTCTAGTGTCGACCTCACATAGTATTCAAGACATCCAGTGCAATAGTTTATGAAGTTCAGATCACAGTGATCTTGAGATTAAGACCAGGATATATGCATATATGTCTTCTGCCGCCCAAGCTAAGTAGTATTGAATATTGCCCATTTTCGACATGATCTTGAAACGTGCCGACCAAATCAATTGTTGTCTCGAGCTGTTGGGAGTGTGTGATGCTACTGTTAGAAATTAGCTCTCGGCGAGGAGAGGGGGACCGAGTCCCTCTCCTCCCTGGAACTCGGATTTAGCCTTAACTAACCCTCCTAATCTTCAGGCGCCCTGATCGGGGGCGCTCCAACCGAATTGGTTGAGGGCCCTGTTGCGCGGCACATAAAGGGCAAGCTGGGCGTATGAACAGTGGTGGTTCATACGCCTAACTCCACCCATTGTTCTGGCTACCGATCTAAGCCGTGCCGAAGCAACGGGAAGCTCCCTCCTCCTCCGTCGCCGGACTTCAACACCATGGCCACCATTGCCATGGCGTCCTCCTCATCCCGGAGCAACCCAAAGGTACACACCTAAGATCTACCCTACTAGCTCTAACCCTAGGAGATCCCTAAGCCCCTTAGTAATATCTATCAATGGTATCAGAGCAACCTAGGGCTAGACTAGCTAGGGTTTGGGCGTCGACCCGACGCCATTTTCATGTTCTGAGACTCTCTGTTAGACCTATTGTTCCCGCATAAGACTCTAAGGAAAACCCTAAGAAAAACCCTAAGAGAAAGCTTCGGGTAGATTAAGAAATCCCTAAGAGAACGCCTCGGGTGGACGCCCGGGCAGTCATCACTCACCGCCGCTTGCCGGCGAACCGGTGCAAGGGCTCGGGTCGGTCGAGCAACACCAAGAACCCCCTATGTACCGCATAAGACTCTAAGGAAAACCCTAAGAAAAGCACCCAAAATCCCCTCTGTTTCCTCTGTAAGACCCCCCACAGTAAGCCTTCGGGTAAGACCAAGAACAAAAAAAAAAGAAGAAAGGGAAACCGGAAAGGGGCTCAGATCCGATAGTTAGGGTTAGGGTTTTCACCCTAACCCTAACCCTAACCTTAGGTAAGAAAGGGTTTCGGGTTTTCTTACCTTGGCCCCTCGGGCCGCTCCTCGCAGCCGCCCGCAGGAAGCCAGAGACCGCTCCTCGCCGCCGCTCGCCGGAGTGCGGGACTTGGCCGAGTGCGCGCCACCGCGGACCGACTCGACGGAGGGCCGCTCACCCTCGGGTGAGCGCGCGCACCGGCGAGCGGGCCCGCGACGGCGCCTTCCGCCGCTTAGCCCCCCTCGCCGCGCCGCCGCACGATCGGCCGCTGGCCCGCCGCCAGCTCCGCTCGCGCCGCCGCGCCGCCGCTGCTCTGCGCCGCTGCGCTCGCTCGGGTGCGGGGGGTGGGGGGGGATTTGCTCCTAGGGTTAGGGTTTGGCGCCGCGCGAGGCTTTTTAATCGGGCGCCGATCGCGCGCGGCCGTCGGATTTGATCCGACGGCCAGCGTTGATCGGGCCGTTTTTGGCCCAGGCGGGGAGCAGCTTTCGCGGCCCAGGCCCAGGTTGTGGCCTGGGTGCGCGCGGGCGCCGTGGGGCGCTGTGGGCTGGACTGTTTTCACATGTGGGCTGGGCCTTTTTCACAGTACAGGCCAAAATTCAATTCTGAATTTCCAGATTTTTTGAATTAGTTTTTCATTTATTTTTTGTCTTGAAAATTCAAAACAAAATGCTCAAAATTAAGAAAAGATAAGTTATCTGTGGGGAAAATTTTGTATAAGTTTGTACATACTGAGAAAATTTATTCTGAATTTTTCAGCAATTTTAAGTACTTTTATGACCTATTCCTTATTAAATTTAGTCTAAGTACTATATTTAATTGATGGATATTATTTAGAATTTTTTAAGTTTAAATTCAGAATTTTATTACTGTTTTAATCAGTGTATTAATTAAGATTAAGTCTTCCGCTGTGCATACACTTTTTAAAATTCCTCAGTAATTTTGTGTTCTGAATTTTTAAAGCACTTTTAGTAATTTTTGTGATATTTATTTATTAAATTTAGTCCAAGGGCTACATTTAATTGAAGAATATCTATTAGGAATTTTGTTTAAGTTTAAATTTAAAATTCTTATTACTGTTTTAAGCAGTGTATTAATTAAAATTAAGTCTTTTGTTGTGCATGTTTAGATTAAGTCTTTCATTACACTGTTTAAAATTAGTACCATGTTGTAAATTCAGAATTTTATTATTGATTAAGCAGTGTATTAATTAGTTTTAAGTCTTCCGCTGCGAATACACTGTTTTAAGATTAGTACCATGTTCATCCTATCAATTAAGTAGCATTTATTCTGTCAATTAAATTTGAACCAACGAGATAATTTAATTTGGCATTATAAATGTTGTATTTTGCTAACATAGTAATTTTATCTCCTGACCAACGTTGGTGATGAAATTACTGTGGTTTAGTTGAATTGATTCTATTTCTGCCCAACGGTGATGTAGAATTAATTCGCCTCTTAAGTATTAAGTATATCACATGTTAATTTTGACCAACGTTAAATTTTCATGTATCATATTATATCTATTTTAATATATTTTGATAATGTTCCTTATTAGAAATTTGCTAAGTCATATCTCCGGCATTGAGTCTCTCAATGGTGAGAACTACGGTTCCCGGAGATGAGATATTAAGATAGCGATTGTGCTATAGGACATAGATCTTGCTTTAATGCTTGATTGTCTAACTAAGCGTGCGAAGCCCGTGATCTGAGAGGATGAAAGCCAAGAGGCTTTTGTCATAAGTTTGCGTGACTTCGCCGAAATAAGAATAAAATAAGACATATAGTACTAAAGGAAATCAGTGGAAACACAAAATGTATTATGATTAAGAGCTCCTTTATGGAGCCAATTAGGGGTTCTATCCCACGTCATGATACTGCAAAGAGTATCTGAAAGTGACTTTTCTAAGGCGTATGCTAGCACGCTTATTAAGAAAAGTTTAATAAGTTTTGCGACATGGTTTTCAAAGCTGAAACCCATGAATAAGGAGCTCGAGGACGATATTGTCGTCAAATTTTTATTATGACGTCACACTAAGTTTTCTGATCATTTTGTGATCAACTACAACTTACAGCGAGAGTGTTGGAGTTTGTAGATACTGATTTCAAACTATGTATAAGGCTTAAGAAAGCACACAATGATTTAGGTCATAATGTGCAACACGAATAAAGGGGAAGAAGCATTATAAGACTTGTTCTAATGATGCTAAGGACTCCTCTTATAAGCTCACATAAAGGAACATGATGTCCTGAAGGGCATGTACAGACATGTAAGGAGAAACACCACATGAAGGAATATGTGGAGTTCACAAAATGGATGAACAAGAATGGTAATAGATGAATTTTCACACTTAGAAATAAAGTCACCAGTCTTGCCTTTGAGCATGACAAACCTTATTTATTTTCTCAAGATGATTTTATCATTTGAGAATAATGATAAGAACAAAAGAATTGATGACGTATTTTCGAAATTATGGCACTATCTAATGGACCATATTTCGAGGGGGGAGGATTGAACGTTTAGTCAATTCTTCCGCTTTAGTTTCTTTAGATTGAGTTTCAAGCATATATTGCATTAAGATAAATACGTCAAATAAATTAAGAAAGACGCGAAATTAAGTTTAATGATTGTAGTAATTTTTATCTCCTGACCAACGTTGGTGATAATGTTATTATATTTAAGCTCAATTGATTCTAATTCTGCCCAACGGTGATTTAAAATTAATTGATTAACATTTATCCAATCTAAGAGCGATCAGATCATAGCGATCAGATCATCAGTTGCTCTAGATAAATTTAAGACGTTTTTAAGGCTGATTCTAATATCAGCATGATCTAAAGTTTAAAAAGAGTAAGATCTGACCGTGTTACGGTCAATATACCCCGTATGGCCGATTTCTTGAACTTTTTTGCAAGGTTCTATAGAAAATGGAAAAATAGCCCGGTATTTTATACCGGGTGTACCTTAGCAAAATAGAGTGGCTATAAGGTGCACTCGCACTTCAGTGGACATAGTAAGTAGTATGGTAAGTTATTCCACTCTACCGATTAATTTGTGGATGGAGGCATTCAAACCACCATTCATAATTTTAATTGGATCCTTAATAAGTCTGTGCCTAAAAGCACCATAAGAATTATGACAAGATAAGTTAAATTCCTAAAACAGTAAGTTGTCAATTTTATTGACTGCAAAGATAAGTCTAAGTGATCTCGTTTTGTAATGTCCTAACAGACATGTTAAGTTTGTAGAAACGAGATATGCATTTTATAGAAGATGCTTTAATCAGGGGGAGCACGGTACTTAGAAAAATTAATCTTGAAGAGAAGTGGTTTAGTGAATCCACTCCTATGATTCAAGAGCAATTTTCCATGTACTTGTGGTAGTGTCCTTTGTCCAACACTTAAGTTTGGACCTTCATTAGCGACATCTATTGTTCATGAGGCTCCTGTTATTTTAGGAATCTGCATTTCTAGATGATGCTAACGAAGAAGTAAAGGAACAAGTCTCCAACTTAGTAAAATAATGTGCCAACTCAGATAAGGAGCAGATTAAATGAGACATTTTTGTATGTCTTATTTAAGGATTCTTTAAGAATCGTTAAGGCATATTATGACTCAGAACTGCATCAATTTGATGTAAAAGACGACATTTTCAATAAGTTTTAAGTGAGAATGTCTATATGACACAATTAAGTGTTTTGTCATAAAAATGAAAGGAAATTTTATGATACCGCTTTATCTAAGTCCAATGGACTTAAATGAGTTTTAAGTAAGGGTATCTGAAATTTAATTAGACTATTAGAAAATTTTGGGTTTTAAGAATAATGAAGAGGACAATTGCGTTTGTCTAAGTTTGAGAATGGGGAATTTATTTTCCCAAATTTAGCATGTGGATGACATTCTGCTTGCAAGTGGTAGTGTCCATCTAATATTAGAAACTAAGAAATCTTGTTCTCTCATTTTAACATTAAGAACCTTGGAGAAATTTTTCTATATGTTAGGATTAGAGCTTCTCTAAGATATCATTAAGGGAGTATTAAGATTATCGCATACGGCATACAAGAAGATATACTGATAGAGTATATAGTATGCATGCGTATAAGCTATCGCCTGATCCGATAGTCAAGGGTGATAAGTTGGGTACTTTTAGTATCCCAGGAACCAATATGAGATCGATCAAATAAGATTGGTTCCATATGCTTCTGCTGTCGGAAGCCCATAGATGCTCAATTATGTAGTCGCCCTGACTAAGTTTATAGCGCCGGAATGCTTGGCAGACATCAGAAAAACCAGAAATAGATCACTGGATTAAATTAAGAGAACCTTGAGTTTTGTATAAGCCACAAAGGCCTCATGCTAACGTATGTAAGATTAGATAACCTAGCGATTGCAGGTTATTCAAATTAAGTTTTTGCGAGAGTTGTGAATACTAAATAGTCCACATTAAGTTATATATATTCACACTCGCAAAGGGAGCTGTGTCGTGGAAAAGCTCCAAACAAACTATGATGGCATCCACGACGATGTATGCCAAGTTTTGTAGCAAGTTGTGAGGCCGTCGGACAGGCACTATGTTTTTAAGAAATTTATTCCGGTTTTAAGAGTGGTCGACAGCATTTTAAAACCACTTAAGTTATACTGTAACAATGAGTCAACAGTATATTTCTCCTATAACAACAAGAAGTGTGTTGCTGCCAAACACATCTAAGTTAAGTGTTATATTGTTGAGGAGAGAATCCAAGATCAAATGATAAGTAGAGCATATAAGTACCAAGCGAACGCTTGCAGATCCGCTCACAAAAAGGCTTACCTCCCAATGTGTTCAGAGAACACTTAGTCGACATGGGTTTAAGGTAAGCCTATGATCTATGGATTTATAAGGGCCCAAAATGAGTTGAGGAACTATTTCAAAGTGGAAATGTGCATTGTAGTTGTTGAGTCATATAGTACGTAACTGACTATTGTGATGCAGCGTGCTCTATGCATTAATCTATAATGGAATAGATGTAATGTTAAGTTAAGTTAAGGATTAAGTCGAGATCTAGGGGGAGAATGTTAGAAATTAGCTCTCGGGGAGGAGAGGGGGACCGAGTCCCTCTCCTCCCTGGAACTCGGATTTAGCCCTAACTAACCCTCCTAGTCTTCAGGCGCCCTGATCGGGGGCGCCCCAACCGAATTGGTTGAGGGCCCCTGTTGCACGGCACATAAAGGGCAAGCTGGGCGTATGAACAGTGGTGGTTCATACGCCTAACTCCACCCATTGTTCTGGCTACCGATCTAAGCCGTGCCGAAGCAACGGGAAGCTCCCTCCTCCTCCGTCGCCGGACTTCAACACCATGGCCACCATTGCCATGGCGTCCTCCTCATCCCGGAGCAACCCAAAGGTACACACCTAAGATCTACCCTACTAGCTCTAACCCTAGGAGATCCCTAAGCCCCTTAGTAATATCTATCAGCTACATGCAATGTATTATCAGAGCAAGATGCCATTTTATATTGCAATTTTGGAAATGCTTTCGTGGCTTAAACATACCTGTTTTTGCCTGGTCAAAGCGCTGTTGGAGGTGTACGTACCCATCATTTGGACATTATTGGTTGGGTGCTTCGTCACTATGGGCCTGATTGTTTGGACTATTTGGCTCTAGTTTCAGCAAAATCTAAATTTTAAAACTAGTTTTGAATATTGCGTAGCAAGCTCTATATTTTGAGCATATTTAGGCTGCGTTTGGCAGGGCTCCAGCTCCAGAGATTTTTTGCCCTGTGAAGCTGGAGCCAAATCAAACACTTTTTTCTGATGAGTGGATCTGAATTAGAACACTTCGGAAAAATAAACTGACATAGTGAAGCAGGATTTAATCAGCTTCAAGTGTTCTACTCTGGCTTTAGTATGGATTTCGAGAACTAGAGCACTACCAAACATACCCTTATTTTAGCTGAAAATTCTTAATAGCTAGTTGGAATAAGTATCTAGCAATTGAGAATTTAAAGAAATTGATGTTTCGCATCCTCTGAATTCTAACCGTTTCTAAATTTTTTAACTATTAATTCTTATGATTTAAGTTCATAATTTAGATAGTTTGTTTTAGCTTTAGATTCGAAAAGTAGATTAAGTTCTGAAATCTAAAACAAACGGCCATTAGTAACGTTCTGACACCGGCCCAATAAAATCTATTTTGTGCAGAAAAAATATGATTAAAAACGAAATCTGCTGGTCTCACTTCTGCCTCGACGGCCTTCAAATATCTGCTTGCAAATAGTGAAATGGAAAATGTCCCCCGTAAAAAAGAAGAAAAAATAGAACTGATGATGAACTCTGCTCACTTGTTCAGTCTCTCCCTTCCCCTGATTCCTACACTATTTAAAAATGTGTTTGGCAGAGCACTAGTTCTAGTTTCTTTGTCATGTGAAGGTGAAGCTAAGCCAAACACTTTTTTCTAAATAAGAGATCTCGCTGAGAGATTTACAGAAAAATAAATTATGGTCTAGCCAACATCAAGTGTTCCACTCCAACCGTGTGGATTTTATGATCTACGGTTCTACCAAATAAATCCTAGAATTCGTTCGTCCGAAAAGTTATGATGCCGTGCTCTTCCCTTTCTCATCACGCAAACACACTAGCTCTGAGCCTCTGACACTGCCCCTTTTAGGCTTTTAGCCATCCCATCATTGCTTAGCACGCATTGAGACGCTAATTAATATAACCATCAGGCATCAGGCACGCCCAAGCCATGCTCATCAACAGTAATTACATCTCTTGCTGAAATGAAGGAGAAAAATTAATCAGCATATATGCAGAATTGTTTAAGCTGTTCACTCTGCTCCACGCAGAACAGTTCACAGTTCACGCCACATGATCAATGGGCATGCTGCTCCGACCTCTCTGTCAGCAGCCTCTGGATCCGGATCTCTCCCTCCGTTTATTTTTTCTAGATCGAAGTGACCCAGCTCTTCCAAATTTTCTTTTATCTTTCTGAATTTTAATTTATTTTTAGATTCTATAACTATTAATTCTTATAATCTGAGTTTAGACCAGCTTCGCTGTATTATATCGATCTCAGGGAGTTAACCATTCGATCCAAAGGATGCGGAGCAAAATCATCTGAAACTTACTAGAACTTAATATTCTTTTAATAATGGAAGAATATAAACTACTAGAGCTATGTATTAGAAACTTACAAGTTAGTATTTTTTTGCTCGTACACTTACCCAAATAGTTTAAATTCGTGCGTCCCAACTCCCAAACAAGATTTCGACGGTGCTACACCGTGCGAGATCAGAAGGGATCTCTCGTGGTTGGTCTAGTTACGTGCCATCGTGGATGAGGTTATGCATGGCCCTGTAGCGTCTTCAAATACTGTTTTGGCCGCGATGTAGATAGACAACTTTACTTTCCTCCAAAACCATTCAAATTCAAACAGCAACACAAAATCCACGCAATTTTTTTTAAAACTCTCATGTTTGAATCAGCAGCTGCAGCTGAAGCTGATGAATTTGTTGATCCTAGAAATAGTAAACTAGTAGCAACACTGTGCTGTTGCAAACTACTCTACTTGTGAATTTGAGTCCTTTACTGTGCCAACAAGCTACACTGACGGACTGACCAACCAAGAACTCTCTCACTCTCTCTCTCACACACCTAATGTACATTTCTACCTCTCCGAACATCTGAACTAATTGGAGTATAAGCGGCCGTCGTGATCAGCTCGCCGACTCAGAGATGCTCTGCAGCGACGGCTGCCAGTTCCGGCCTCTGCCGCTGCCGCTGCCGCCGATGCTCCGGTGCCGGTCTTTCTCCGCTCGCTTCCGTTCCTGAGGTACCAAGAGGGTAAGCTACCATGGATCAGATCACAAATTCGATCGGACCCAGGAGAAGATATTCTGAGAACGAGGAAGCGGACGAGCGAACGAGCGAGCAATCACCTGGTGATCGATGGATCTCCTCTGTTCTTCGCCGGCGGCGGCGGCGGTGGCGGCGGCAGAGTCGCCGCTTGGCGGTTGCTGCTGCCGGAGGTGCGGCGGCGGCGGCGGCGGCTGGTGGTGGTCGGTTGCCTCCTTGCACCGCCGCATCTTCTCCTGCCTCCTCGCCTGCAGCGCCTTGGTCACCTCTGCGCCGACAACAAACGCAGGAGCAGCCGTGTATTAGCTTCCAGCCTTCCATGAATGGGTCGAGAAGAAACCGAGCAAAAAACAGAGCAATCCGAGAAGCAATCTCTGATGGATGGATGGAGGCAGAGCACCAACCTTGGGAGGTGACGAGGCGGTAGACCTGGCCGAGGAGCAGCGTCTCCTTGGGCTTGAGGAGCTTGATCTTGGTGATCTTGGGAGGCGCCCCTTCCGATCTATTTTCGGCGTCCGCGGCGGCTGGGTGGTCGGCCTTAGCGCCGCCGGCGGAGACGCGGAGCACGACGAGGGCGACGTAGTGCCCGGGGTTGACGCGCATGACGTCCGCCGCGGTGGCCGCCCAGTACAGCCGCTCCACCTTGCCGCCCGGGTGCTGGATCACCACGGCCGCCGCCTCCGCCGCCTGGCAGTTCCCCATCGCGCGCGGCCGCACGTACGCGTTCTTCTCTCCCCTCCCAGTCCCGCGGCACGGCGGTTGTCCACCCCCACAACTAGCGCCTCGATGTCACGGGAAGAAAGAGCCAAGGACGAGGTCGGACGTCGCGCGCGGCGGCGGAAGTGGTCGAAGGCTCGCTCGAAGCCGCAGCTGCTGCCTGCGCTCGGGGGAGGACGGGGTGGTGATTATATGGGGGGCGATAGAGGGGGAGAGAGGCTACAGTGATTAGCGACGTAATTAACGATTTGTTAATCCACTTTTGATCCTAATCGCTGGCAGTTTGCGAGGTGGTAAACGTCTAAACGATGGGTCAACGTGTCAATTAGGATTAAGGTTTAGGCGTGTGAATGGACAGAAAAGGAAAAAAAAAAGTAGCCACCCGGCCGGAATGGATGTTAACAGTGGCTGCTGACTAGATAGACTCCATGCTTGTCTTCACATTAGGGCATTAATTTCGTGGACGGCAACGTCTCCCAAACGGGTTTGAATTGAAGATGATTTTGGCACAACTTTGGAAATTAGTTTTAAATAAGTTTGGTTTTGGTGTGCGGTCATCCTTGTCCTAGAGGCTAAAACCTTGGGTTTAACCTTGGTTCCATCTTAGTTTTTTTAGATAAGATCATTTATCTCGAGTTTGGTTACGAGGGATGAGATATTCTTGTTTCGTGTTTAGTTCGTGGATTGAGAGAAATGTGACTCTGTCCAAGAATATATGCCCTACCCCGAAAACTCCGACCCACCTTGAAACCTACGATCCATTCCTAGAGTCTTCACCACAGAACCTCCAGTCATGTCTCGGACCCTCCGCACACGAGGTGAAACGAGCTTCCCTTTTTTGGATGAGTTTATGTCAAATATTAAAGGAATATTTATTAGTGGGACAACCCCATCACACCTAATTCCAAACCAAATACCATAAAAATTAGACTGTATCATCCCGTCCCATCTCGTCCATAGAACCAAATATCACCTTAAACAACCCTGAGCAACCCTTTCCTTCACCACGAGAGTGACAAAGTTGACATTGGTGGTCATGATTCATGATCTTGTACCACCACAATTGGCATCCGGCAACCAACCTTCACTTTGAACTACCGTACACACCGACCTTTATTATGCAAAATAATTTATATCAATTAATAAAAATAATTTTATATATGTTATTGAAAGTTTATTCATTCTCTGATAGCAACTATTACCTTATAGCCGCTTTTCGAAAAACCGAGAGCGCCGGCATAAACTATTTGATTTATAAAGGCATTCCACCCTAATTTAGTTTCTAAATCACAGTGATCTTTCTCTCTCTTTTTAGATTAAAAAAAAATCATGAGACAATCTACACCAATCCTCTTTTACATCATAGATCCCATTTCCATGTTCCTTCCTTGTGGTGGATGCCATATTCTTTCACCTCTTAATGATTTTGTTTTTCTCCTAATCTTCCAGTTTTTAGGGTTAACATCGATGGAACCATATTCTTTCCCATTTTACCGTGCTGCTAACCTTTTCAAGGCAAAAAGGTGGCATATCTTAGCTCAAAATTCCATCGCGTGCCCAGCTCAACACGTGGCACGACCCCCAATTGCACTAGATTAGAGCGACTTTATAGCATCCCCAATGTTAAAATAGGTAGTGGTGTTAAGAATATTTTTTTGACTCGGTGGTAGTAGTGCTAAGCAAACTAGATAAGGTTATTCACAGTGGTGGGTTTCATAACATTGTTTCTATTTTCTAGAAGTTTACATCAGCTTTACAATTGAATAAAATACTTTCTTTCAGTGAAGAGTTTCATTTCATTATTTCCTAGGCTAACCAGTTTAATTAAATACAGCTAGCTCTCATGAAATACCCTTTCTCTAATTAAACGATTTGGCTCTCAGTGGGCATTTCATTTCATTTCATCCGTTTTGGAAACGAATTAGCACCATGTCATGATGATGACACTACTTCATTCTCTTTCCTCATTAATAAAATGTCATGTCGTCAAAAAATCTGATGTGTCATGATAATTAATATCATAAAACCCTCCATGAAACCCTCACTGTGAATAACTTTAGGGCAACCATAATGTAGTGTTAAAGTAGTGCATAAGCAATAAAAAATTAGATTCAACTATCTATAAATATTGTGAAACTAGTCCATAGCAAAGAAATAGATTCAGCTACCCATAGTGCTATGGAGTAGCCATAAAAAATAAAAAATTTCTATTCTATCTCTCTTCTCTCACCTATGCTTTTGTTGATTTATTTATTTGTGGGCCCATCTATTCGGTCAATTTAGCTATTTATCTTTGTATAAATTTCTATAGCTAAAGACCAATTATTTTTAATTTATCCACATGAACCAAGTAGTTCAAATACATTGCGTTGCTCTTAATGCACTTGGCATGGTGACGTGGCACCGGCCAACATGCGCGTTGGGCCCCACAGGACAGGTATGGCTCGGCTGCTGAAGTCATCTCGTACATGCGTACGTGTCGACCTCTACGGCGTGGCTGCACTGCTTCCATGCTCCTAGCTACTACCGGCCTACGGAGACCGTAGATACGAGTAGACGTTAACTGTGCAAGCGAAGGACACAACGCTGTACTGTACAGATCAGCGTGTCAGTGATGTAACCTCGTAGGCGTACAGCACTGCACAATTGTACAAAATATTTTGGACAAGAATTCTTTATCCCAAGCAATTACTGGAAGCTTCTCAGAACACATCGGCCGTCAGATCAAAGATCAGATGAAGACCAGGCTGCCAAGCTTGGAAAGACGTGCTCGTGTAAGGATGTGACTAGAGATTGATCTGAGCGACCCAATCCATCCATTCCATCACGGCACATGATGATGATGTCGTCACCAGCACGCATGGAGAGCTTGGTTGCCATCAGACATCACTCATGACGAGCCAAAACAGAACTTGGATTTTTTTTAAAAAAATCAAATCTGTACAAAATAGCATAAAGTCGACACTTGAAGTGCGGACTGGATACCACGTTAGCTCCAGTCAGGGATGCTGCCTCCTTATCAGATTCTGCCACGTCAATTCTAATTGACAATTAAAATGCCGACCGCATGCTACTTTTGTAAATTTTTCAAACAGTATTACAAATTTGATTTTTTTTAAAAAAATCAGAGAACTCGTGTTCTTCATCTCGGGTTTTTTCCTTGCTTGATTAATAAATTTAGATGATGGTCCCTCCTAATAAAAGAATTTATTTCATTTTCTTCTATTTTATGATAAAAAGACTTTAGTTTCATTTTTCTCTTACTTAAAAAAGTTTCATTTCGTTGCTACACCTTATCGATTACATATCAATTCATAGTACTATTGATGGACTGTTTGGAGGTCACATCGAAAATTTAAATACTAATGAGAAAGACTAAACATGAGTTAATTATAAAACTAATTATAGAACCTCTAAGCTAATTTACGAGGCGAATGTAGTAAGCCTAGTTAATCCATTATCAGCACATTTTTACCGTAGCACCACATTGTCAAATCATAAACTGATTAGATTTAATAGATTCATCTCGCGAATTAGCCTAGAGATTCTGCAATTAGTTATCTAATTAGTTTATGTTTAGTCCTTATTAGCATTCAAATATCCAATGTGACATGGGCTAAACTTTAGCTTATGGGAGCTAAAGGGGCATAACTTTATGCTAAAACATAAGTTTCTACATTGTTTTTAACATAGCATCAGTTCACCATACTATTTTATCACTAACTTCATTCTAAAGTACAAGTCAAACTATAAGTTTTCTAGATTGTTTTTTGACGTAGAACGTTTAGTACTCCTTCAAAAAAATATAGCATCTTTTAAAGTTTAAAATTTGTTCTAAATATAGCAACCTAGCACTGTTATTTTTATCTCTAAATTACTCATATTACCTTTAAATTTTATTAGTCATTATTCTACCTAACCACTATCATATATACATCTTCTTAAGACAAATGTTCAAGCATAAATGTTGTTGTATTTTAGCACAGAGAAAGTATAAGATATTTTTACTATAAAAGTTGTAAATGTTGATTTTTTAATATGAGTGACTTATATTTGAGAATAAATATAATACTTCGTATGTTCCAAAATACAATCATTTCTACCGTTCAAATTGTGTCGTAAATATTACAACTCCTGCTATCTCTCTCCTAAATCTTTATATTTACTAGTTGCATGTAGTATTAATGGCCTCTACCATTTATATTTACAAGGGATAGTTCAAACTTTTTTCATTGTATCTTAATAAACACGTTAAAGCCCCCCAAATTACTATAATTTGGGACGGACGGAGCATTATTGTAGAGCATTCTCGATCTTTTACTTTCTATAACTAATTTATCAATTTTATTTTAAAAGTAAATTTTACCGGAAGCCAAGAGAGTAATACGCAAATACTCTGGACATCAACAACAATATCCAACTAATAACGAAGGATGATTTTGTTTCTATATAAATCAAGGATCCACTAATGCGCACACACTTCTAGGGCTCATCTTGCTTGATTCGTATTATTATATTATAATAAGCTACCAAAATGTATAGACGCACCATACCATACCATACCATGGTCTAAAGGCGTGCAACTATCCAGGTTTCTTTTAGCATCCCAAGCTTGGGTGGTCAACAAAATGTAGTTTAGGTCGTCCATCTACACCATTTTCAATGCATAGTCACAGACAAGTAGGGCTGCCATTGGGTACCCTTATCCATTATCCAAACCCATACCCACAAGGAATGGTGAGGGTATGGGTAGAAATTATTTTACCCATTTAGAGTGGGGAGGGTATGGGTATTATCCAATTAGAATTGGGGAGGGGAGGGTATGGATAAATAAAACAATAATGTTTTATTTACAATATTATATTTTACCCAATTAACCAATGGGTGTGGGAAATTTTGGGTAATGAATAATTGGGGAGGGTAAAATTGGGTAAGGCTTGCTATGGGTATGAATAAGGGGAGGCATGGATATGCCCATACCCTCCCCAATGGTAGGCCTACGGACAAGCTAGCTTAACCACCATGTACTTCACACATCATTACGCATGTTATTAAGGTTTAGCTCCAAGATTAATATTAGATCTAAAATTAAAACGATAAGGTATAATAGAGTGGTTTAAACTTTAAGTTTTAGTTTAAAATTAAAACCAGATGGCTGAAAAATCCTCTTAATCTACTCATAGCTTCACACTATAAAAAGGTTAGTATTAATGGGTCATAAAAGTCATTAGTGATAGGTGTTCATCCGTTATTCTTATCACATCACTAATGATGGATATAGATGTACGCCCGTCACTAATAGTTGATCATTAGTGATGGGTATATATTTATGATTGTCACTAAAGTTGAATCATTAGTGACGTGTATAGATATACACATGTTATTAATAGTTGATTTTTTAATTTTAGAATTGTTTTATACAGCTTCATTTAGTTACGCTCAGTTCAAATGAGGTGACGATCAAATCCGATTCAGTAGTGGAAGGGCTCTTCCTATTATGTCTGTCATCGTTCTGAGGGTACTTTTCATGTGGTCATCGTCAGTGAGGCCTCTACCACGAGACAGAATGAGGAGGAGAGAGGATGATGGTGGAGAAGGAGGATGAGAGGAGCAACGCCAATAACGGAGGAGATTGGGGCATAGGATTTAGTGGAGCGACAACAACAACTATATACCCTTCGTCGAAGAAACTTAATACCGATGAACTTATGGTCGGGTAAAATACAAGGTGAGGCCGGTCATTGTCAGATGGATCTTGGGGTGATGCTGGTCACCATCGATAGAACTCGGCATGACGACGATAAATGTGAAGTAGAGAGAATAGAGGAGGGAAGTGTAGAATGATTGAGAGTAGAGACGAGAATTTATGATAGTTGTGTGTTTTCGAGATAGTGCTCTTTTGTTCCGCTCAAATTTTTATAAAAATCATGTGTCGGTCTTTAGTAACGAGCATCAACTGATTTAGAATTTGGTAGTTTATAATCTCTCATTAGTGATGGACATAGTTGATATCCATCACTAAAGGTAGGTTTTTAGTGATGGTTGTAAATATATACATTGCTAAAGGTATATTAATAATGTGTGTTTTATCCATCATTGAATCTATGTCACTACATGTCATTTATATGATAGTGTGAGATTTAAGATTTTAAAATTTTGATTTGGTTCGCTTAAAAAACCTTTAATATAGAGATGTGTTAGTGGATCTAACAACATTACAATTTTCACCTATAGAAAACAAAATGGAGACACTAGCTAGTCTATGGGTTCGTGGGTCTGTTTGGTTCAGATTTTGGAACCAGCTTTCTCGCTCGAAAGCTGGAATCTGAACCAAATAGTTCTTTTGGGCACCCAACTTTTTCAGAATTTATAGATTTTCACAGTGCAAATAGAAAGTTAGGGATACCCCAGATTCCGCATATTTTCGCAACCAGCTTTTGGTGGAAATTACCCACCTTTGCTATTAATGAAATACATCTTCTATTGATATAGAGTACTTGAAACTAGATAGTTTTCTAAGAATAAAAGTTAATATATTATTGTTGGAAAACATAAATACATTTCAATTATAAATAATTTTGTTTTAATTTTCTAAATGCACATTATTAAAAAAGTCAGTGTTTATATTGAGTGTGTATTAATAGTGCAACCAAATATCAAGGGTATTACAAACATCACTATGAAAACAAAAATCCACAACTACTTCAACCAAACAACCTTTAGCTTTTTCATAGCTCACAGTAATTTTTTACAGCTCACAACTCATAACATCTTTTCTACAACTCACAGTTCATAACAATATTTTTAGAATCGACGGCTCAACCAAACACATTAATACGTAGCTCGTGCAGACGCCAGAAATGTAAAGTCTTCTCGGTTATCTAAGAAATAAAACTGAAGATACAACATGGTATGTACACGCAACTGTTGTTCGCCTGTATATATTGTGCATGTATCTACATGCTGTGTGGACATAACTCAGCTTTGCAATATATATTTTCGAGTTTTGAAAGATCATGCTTGATGTTTGGTTTAGTTACTGTTACATCTAATCTTTAAATATTATTTTAAAATATTAAATGTATACTATTTATAAAATCTATTTATAACCGATGAATTATTCGCGAGACGAATCTAATAAGCCTAATTATTTTATAATTTGATAATGTGATATTACAGTAAATATTTACTAATTATGAATTAATTAGGCTTAATAGATTCGTCTCATGAATAATTCTTCAATAATACAATTATTTTTATAATTAATTCATGTTTTACCTTTTAAATGCGAGTCGAAACATATGGTGACACGGGTAAGCGTTAGTCCATGGAAATGTCTCTTTAAATACAAGATTTTTTACTGTCTTTAAATAAATAACTCTGACATGTGAAATCTAGTTTGTACTCCCTCTGTTTAGATGTTTTAGTTTTATTGTTAGTCACCCTCCACTAATTTTGATCAAATTTTTTAAAAAATACATAAATATCTATAATATAAAATTAATTTTATTAAATCCACCATACAATATATCTTAATAACTTAATAATATATTTATTTAATATTATAAATATCAATATATTTTTTCTATAAATCTGATTACATTTAGAAAAAAAATAACTTATTACAAAACTAAAACACTTTGTAATATACATGGAAGGGATGAACATGTAATTTGCAATAGTAGGTTATATATATACACACATGAGAGCGCTATTTTAAACCAAGTGTGTAAAATAGCTATTCTACACCGATCACGGGAGTAATATTTTCAGTAGTAGATTTTTTTAGTAGAATAGCAATTGAGTACTACTTTCTTCTCGGTAGTAGATTTCTTAGTAGAATAGTTATTCTACACGCATGGTGTAGCATATCACACATAAATATATACAGACACACAAATATATACAAATGCTATCATACACCACGGGTATAGCTATTCTATACCCGTAGTGTAGAATAACTATTCTACTAAGAAATTTACCATTGAAAAAAAAGTAGTACTCATTGCTATTCTATTGAGAAAATCTACTACTGAAAGTAGTCGGTGTAGAATAACTATTCTACACCAACCACGAGAGTACTATTTTCAGTAGTAGATTTTCTCAGTAGAATAGTAATTGAGTACTATTTTTTTTTCAGTAGTAGATTCTTCGATAGAATAGCTATTCTACACACGTAGTGTAGGATAACATTTGTATATTATATATATTGTAATATATCATTTAAAATGAACCTTCACGGCAACATCATCGTTGCGAAGCACGCGGAACAGTGACATTTAGATAACAACATATATATAGTTCTGAAATGCCTATGGAACAAAGTTCGATTCCATGCACAAGAAATTCCCGGAGAACAAAATCGTCCACGACGATAACAAAAAATAATGAGGCCGGATTGCTGATCAATCTTAACAGATTACGATGTTAAACTAATGGCTGGGACTTCGCACCAGGAAAAGGCACGATAAAGATGGAGATATAGAGCTAAGCTAGCTACGTGGTAGCGAATTCCTTTCGTCCTATAAAAACAATTTATGTTTATCTGTTTACATTTGTGAAAATGACTTTTATTTCTAGCTTGTTACTAACCCTCTATTTGTAAATCAATAAGTTTTATTCTTTTAATATCACATACATATTACTTATCTACTACCTACATTTCATATTATAAGTCTTTTATTCGTACCTAGATTCGTATAGGTGTTAACGTGTATATATAGACACGTATACAAAACGTATATATTGATATTCATATTAATCTAAGCATAACTAAAAATATTTACAGTGCGAAATAAAGGGAGTATCACATTATAATATTGTTTTTCTTATTAATAATGAGTATAATATATGAAAGTCCATTATGCCCCCTTTCTCTGCCCTGCCGGTTTAATATGGAAGTCGATCATCTGTTTTATATGAACATTATTAATATATGAAAGCCCATTATGGCCTTTTTTTCTGTTACCGGGCCCTATCTGTTTAATATGGAAGCCGATCTTCTGTTTTATACGAACATTATTAATATATAAAAATCATCAATATATGAAAGTTGATCTGTTTTAGATGAAAATTATTAATATATGAAATTCATCAAGATATGAAAGCCGATCTGTTTTATATGGAAATCATCAATATATTAAATGTTGATCATATATAGTGAAATATATGGAAATATGATTAGTTTTATATAGAAATAGTAAATAAATAGAAAACATATTCATGACATAATATTATTTTTGAAAGTCTTGGAATCCCCCTTCGATATCCACCCCTTTTCCTTCTCTATTGCCTCCCTATATAAATCTGGTGTCGATAGTCAAATCTTGCCATCAATTCTAGCCTTAGCTTCACTAACCCGAGCCTACGTCGTATGTTTTTGTTTCGTCTCCGCCCATTGAGCTCGAGCTCCAGCCATTTGACCTCGTCACCGGAAGTCACATCCATCCTCTCTATTGATTCCGTAGGGTCCGTCATCCCCTCCCTATCCAGAGCGGGAACTCCCTATCCTGGCCGCCGCTCTGATCGGATCCTTGACGACTAGATCGTCATCGCTGCTTTCATCTCAAACCGTCCTCGCAGCTCTCGCTCACCACCGGTCACCTCTGTTTCATAATTGTTTTATAATTCAACCGTTGCATAGCACGAGTACTATAATAGTAACTATGTATTGCTGAATTAATTAGTTCTGTACTAATCTCGCATGAGAAGTGAGTCAATATTAGTCTGCTCACAAGCATGGTTTTCCACGCAATTAACGGAATCAAATCAAGAAAGATAAAGTGGAGTTTTCACTACGGAGGCCATGTGTGTCTCCCGTGCTTCGATCGTTTTGGTGAAAAGCACTACGCACTGAAGCCCTGCTGATCTTGCCTTAACCGAGAATATATATCCTACCACTCTTATACTAACCACTCTCATAAATACTTAATTTACGGCAGTTTATAATAATTATTTAAGGGCTGAAATAAATAAAATTAATTCTAAAATGTTGATATATATATATACAATTTTCTTCAATGATTTATACTATTTAAAAGCTTCCGAAGTGTGCCTAGATTTATGGTGTGTTTGGTTGAGTTGCAGATTTTGAAAAAACTGTTGTGAGCTGCTGTAGAAAAACTACTGTGAGTTCTGAGCTATGGAAAAGATGAGAATCTGTTTTGTTGAAATAGCTATGATTTTATATTTTCATAGCTCATTTTTTAAAATATACATTATTAATATATAATTTTGCATGTAAATTATTATAAGCATGAATTTTTGTAATGTTTATACTAAAATTATACGTTTTGAATTACACTAAAATGATATATTTTACTAAAATTTCATATTTTCAAATTTTATATGAACTAGTACGTTATAATAATGTGATGTGTAATTTTCGTTCAAAGTAGAAATAAAAAGTTATGAAAGTTGAGGTCCCTTTACACTACGAAAAAGCTACAACTTTTAAAAAAACTGGTTGACTCTAGTACTTATTTGGTTCAACTTTTAATTTCCAGGAAGTTAATTGGAAAAGTTGAATCAAACGCATCTCAGACATAAACCAAGCCCGGAACAAACTGAATCTTAAGTTCGTGATGTCATGTGATGGGAAGAAAATGGCCACATTAGCCTCAATTATTTTTTCCACTGAAATGTGGAAGACAATGTTTTCTCTCTCTTTTTTTAATGTCGAGGATCGAATAACGTCGGATTCAAAACTGACAATTGAATTCAAATAATGAAGGCTGCGCTACTACTCCCAAACTAATCATTCCCGTTGCAGTTGAAGTTGCAGATGCAGAGTGTCCCAAAGGCACCCATCCACTCAAAGGGGTGATCAGTGACAATGCACACACACCTAATCCTACCGTTTGCCTAATCGCCTTGCATTATATAGCTTTATTATCATCTTTGGTATACCTAGTATATATTTAAACCACTAGGTGCCATGTAATTAGTAGTGTGATGCCGAATCATCTTGATTAGCTTGATTGTTTAGCGTCTGGTTCGGATTTTTAAACCAGCCTCTTGGCTCGCAAGCTGAAATCTGAATCAAACAACTCTTTTGATTAACTAGTTTTTCTAGAATCGGTAGATTATCGTAGTATAAATGTGAAAACTAGTATAACCTAGATTTCACAGCTTTTCAGTTCAATTTTGAATGAATATTACCTAACATGCCATTAAAACATATTTAAAATTAAAAAAATGAAATTTTAGTAAAATATATCATTTTAGTGTAATTTTAAAATATATAATTTTAATATAAACATTACAAAATTTCATGATTAGAATAATTTACATGTAAAATTACACATTAATAATGTAACTAAACATAATGAACTACTAAAATATAAATTAATAACTATTTCAGTCAAACAACTTTTTAGCTTTTTACAGCTCACAACAGTTTCTTTAAAATCTACGGCTCAATCAAACACACCCTTAGCTAACCACGAGTTGCCGTCCATCACATTATCTCCTTTTAACTAAATTTTTTCTTTCTCTTCGTCATGTTGCTTGTGCTTGTGCCTATCCTCTTGCTTGAAAGGGATACAGAACGAACGGAATAAAAGGATTTTGAGTCTCGGCCATAAATTCTTCAGGCCTATCAGCGTCTCCTCGTGACTATGTACTTGGTACAAATCTCCGGAAAAATACCTTGTTGTAATTGACGGGCCCAATTTGCAAGATTCTTTCCATGTTGATTATATATTGTGTAGATATGCATTGGATTGCATTGCAGAGATTATGTGGGAGAGCAGTGCATTTGGAGATTAGTCCTAAAAGTGACCTAGTAGCTCAACATGGAAGGAGGAGATACCAGAACATATATCACAATTTAGTGAAAGTGACAGGGTTCCAAGCTATAGTACAACCACACAATCATTGGAACCTTGCTAGTTAAACAGTCAACCAATTCTAGACAACCAAGGTGGTGTTTGGTTCCATAGATTAAAGTTTAATCCGTATCATATCGTAATACAAACACACAATCATTGGAACCTTGCTAGTTAAACAGTCGACCAATTCTAGACAACCAAGGTGGTGTTTGGTTCCATAGATTAAAGTTTAGTCCGTATCATATCGTAATACAACCACACAATCATTGGAACCTTGCTAGTTAAACAGTCAATCAATTCTAGACAACCAAGGTGGTGTTTGGTTCCATAGATTAAAGTTTAGTCTGTGTCATATCGTAGTACAACCACACAATCATTGGAACCTTGCTAGTTAAACAGTCGACCAATTCTAGTCGATGAAGGCGGTGTTTAGGGTGTGTTTGGTTGAGCTGTGGCTATGGAAAAAAGTTGTTGTGGGCTGTGGGCTGTGGGCTGTGGAAAAGCTGTCGTGGGATGTTAGCTGTGAGAAAGCTGAAAGTCGTTTGGCTGAAACGACTGTGAAGCTGCTTTGAGCTGTGAGCTGTGTAAAAAATTCAATTTATAAAATTTTGGATGGTTGTATGAAATTTGAAATGTCAATTTATAAATTTTGTATGGTTGTATGAAATTTGAAATGTCAATTTATGAAATTTTATATTGGTTGCATCAAATTTGAAATGTCAATTTATGAAATTTTGTATGGTTGTATGAAATTTGAAATGTCAATTTATGAATTCTTGTATGGTTGTATGAAATTTGAAATGTCAATTTATGAATTTTTGTATAGTTGTATGAAATTTAAAATGTCAATTTATGAAATTTTATATGGTTGTATGAAATTTGAAATGTCAATTTATAGAATTTTTTATGGTTGTATGAAATTTGAAATGTCAATTTATGAAATTTTGTATGGTTGCGAAGCCAAAAGCCAAAAACCGCAGAAAGTAGGTCTGGAGGAGCTTTCACATTTATACTGCACCAAAAGCTGCTTTTACTAAACGCCGCTGGTTAAAAATATGCCCTTTAGTTTGGCTTTTGACTTCCAGGAAGCAAAAGCTGCTTCCGGAAGCCAAACCAAAGGGGGACCCTTAGTTTCATAGACTAAAGTTTAGTACATGTTATATCGTATGTTTAGACATCAATTTGAAAGACTAAAGGTAAACCGATTATAAAAATAATTGTAGAATCAGATGATTATTCGCTAGATAGATTTATTAAGTCTAATTAATCCATAATTAGCAAATGTTTACTATAGCATCACATTGTCAAATTATGGTTTAATTAGACTCATTATATTCGTCTCGCGAATAATACATCGATTATAAATGAGTTTTGTAAATAGTCTACATTTAATACTCTAAAATAATATTTAAACATTCGTGTGACGGGACTAAAATTTGGACCAGAGGGAACAAACACCCCTGAAATAGGAAAATAAGAGGAAAACGAAAGAAGAGAGATTGAACCGAGACAATTTCAAGACTGAAAATAAACTTAGTAGTATTATATTTGGCTCCTTTACGAATTAATTTTATAGGTCGTAGTTATTTTTAACATAAAATTAAGAAAAAAAAATCAAATTACAGAGACGACCAGGGTTATGTTTGGCGCAGCTTCTGCTTCTAAGAAGCTGGAAGCGCCCCCAAACTGCTAGCTTCTCGCCACGGCTTTAAGAAGCGCTTCTGCTCTTTTCAACTAGAAGCCAGAATCCATCTTGAGGGCAGCTTCTCCGGCTTCTCAGAACAATGTTTTTCTTTTCGTTCCAGATTGTTAAGAATATTTACCCACGAATTATCATTATTTATATACGAGTGGATATTAATTACTAATACAATATGGTAAAGAATATTTTGGATATTATTATTTTTATTATGGTATGAAATATGAATAATTATTATCAATTCATTGTAAAAACGTCAAACCATTATCATTTAATATTGTAATCACGAAAATATATATCCAAACCTTCTTAAATAGTTGGATAATGGAGACATGGGTATTTTAATCATTTTTAACCTCTCATCCATCTTATAGCTGATCAAAAAGCTAGACTGATAAACACCTAGCTTCTAAGTACAACACTTCTAATATAATCCAATTTAAATAAAATCTCAGCTGCAACTGTCTTTTACAAAATTCACGGTCATCCCAAACAGGACCGTAGTTTGGCCATTAGATAGCATTTGGAGTAGAATTTTAAACTATCATCATCCCACCATGCTTGCATTAGCAACACAACATCCCCTTGCCTGACACTGCCCTACAAGGTAATCCTGTTTATTTCAATTTGGGATCATAACAAATATAGCAGCTTATTGTGCTAGTTTATTATAATCTGTAGCGCGGATTATAACAATCTATTAAGCAGGCACAACCTAACTTTTTTCTATAAACTGAAGTATTATAATCCCGAGTTGAAACAAACATGCTCTAAGATCACATTTCACACTTGAGACAGAGAGAAAGAGCCTCAGCTCAGATCAAGAACTGCAGGTTCATGTGGTGTTCACGTTGACTCCAAAACCTAGCCCTAACCAGTAAACTAATCTGAAGTGTCATCCAATTACGGCACAGCCGGCCGCCATACACAGAATACCCGAGGCAGAAGATACATATGTTAATCAGCATACACCTAACTAATAAAGTTCCTTCCTTCCTTTGTTTTTTTATTTTTTTTCTCTGGGGGCTATGGGATGTTCCTGGTGATGGCACTAGGCTGCAACCCAACAAGAAGAAACGGACACAAGAATCTTCTTGTGGTTGTGGCTGGCCTTTGTCCCCATTAGAGGACAGGGATCCTGCCCAAGTGCAAATCTCCTCATGGACTGCCCTCCCCAGAGGGAATTGGCAGGGAGCAAGCAAGGGGACACAGCATGACTGCTTCACATTGAGTTCAGCCTCAAGAAAAGATTGGAGGTTTGCTACAAGAGATGTTCTAAATTTGATTTCCTAAATCTCATATAGAGATCATCTTAAACTTTATATTCTCCTAAAAATAATCGATCTACGTCAATTTTTCTATAATTTCAATACCTATTTTTTAAACCTTGTGGAAATGGCAAATGGAACGTGGTACAACGCTGATAGTATTCAAGTAATATAATAGAATAGAAAAGACTTCAAAGGAAAGAAGATTTTTACTTCAAAAGGGACTCATTTGAGACTTGAGAGAGATTAGAGGCACGAACGGAAATAGGGATCAGACATGCTAATCCTACATTTAAGAGAGATTGAGAGTGATTTAGGGGCTGGATTAGAAAATGCACTCATTTAGGAGAACCGTTAGAGCTTTATTTTTTTACTAAAATGCGTAAATTCAAATTTAGATAGCTCAATAGGAGATCTCTTTGAGATACTCTTAGCGTTGTTTTGGGCCAACCAAGATTGACCGGTGTGTTAATCAGCATGTATGTTAACTAATTATTGGGGAGGCTGAATTATAGTTGTAGCTAGTCTTTAAAGTGCAAGGTGGTGTCATTTCTATGTGTCTAAATACAGTTCTTTGTCTGAATTTTTCTCTTTTCTTCACCTGACTAGTTAAAACACTAGTGGGTCATGCCAATCTACCTACCTGCTGCTTCTGCTCCTACCATTTTCTTTTCTTTTCTTTTCGGCAAGGTTGATGCATAATGCATTAATGCTCGTGTTGGAATGATGGTTCAAAGGAATCGAACACTTGGGATAGAAAATCGTGGATGACTCCTGTCAGGAAACGGATCATATAAATCTCTGCGATGCAGTCACCTGCTGTCTGGCTGTCTCTGCCTGCTTGCATGCGTCTCCACGTGCTTCAGAGTTGCCGGGAAGGTCCCAGTGGATATCTATCGATCGAATCTCTTTTGCCGGGGCGATTTGATCATGCAGACGATGCCAGAGAGAAAGAGAGATTGTGCGATGCCACAGGCCACGAACAATCGCGAATTACTTATCTTTTTTTTTTCCATTGGCGTGAGTTTTCGAGTGGAGATGGGTAGACTGTTGCAGCTTGCATGGGGTAGCGCGGAGCGGAGGAAGGAGCAGCAGCCATGGCCGATGGGCCGGCCCACTCAGTTCACGCGGGTGTTGGGCTGCAACGCGTCGGGTAGCCCTGCCCGTGCGAGCGTGGCCTGGCCTCCGATTTACCGCCGCCGCCGCGCCGCCAGCGCCTCCGGCGAGCGACTCCCGCCGCTGCCGCCAACGCCTCTCGCCTCCTCCCTGCGGGAAGCGAAATTGCGCAAAGGAAGCCAGCCGTCTTCACTGCGTGGTCGTTGGTATGCTGTGTCGAACACTCGCGGTACGGGGCTGGCTGAGGCAAGCGCGACGAGGCGGATCGTCGCCGGCGCCGGCAGCAAGCCACCCGCATCGACGGTGGCGCGCGCCTCATGATCTCACGCTGTGCTTAAACAGGTATCAGATTCTTATTAAAAACCATAAAGGGTAGCGGATTGGGCGCACCTGGACATAGCCACGTCGACACGATTATTTCGGCCGTTCGATCTCCGTCGTGCGTTTCAGATATAAATGAATAGGCTGTTATGATTTGCATGCGTTGTAGTGACTTTTTCTTTGTTCCATGCATCGGTCTTGTTGCACATTGCATCCTTGAAGATTGAGAGAAGCAAGTATCCTAACATTAACTCTGTAAGTAAGTAAAAAGCAGTAACGAATCAAAGAATGGAAGCGTGCACACGCAACCTCTCACAGACCAATTTCCATTCCGACTGCTCCTCCTCGACTCCTCTCTTCCCAATCCCAACATGCAAAGCTCTCCTCGTCACCGTGACAAGTATTTATTTATCATCCTCTTTGTTACCATCTGTCCGAAAATCTCTTTGTTGCCTTTAATTTCTTGCCACTTTTAATATGGGCAACCTAATATTTTGTCACTTTGCAGTTAACTGACGCCATGTCACTAGCCACATCAGCATTTTTGCCACGTCACCATGTCACGTTATCATCATCTTCCTCCTCTTCCCTATCCCCAACTCCTCTCATCGTCGTCGCCGCCCTCGTCAGCCGCTCACCGCCGCTGCCTCCGCAACCCTCGTGGCCGGCTGGCCGCCACCTCCGCAGCCCTCGTGGCCGCTCATCGGCTGCGCGCATGGGGGCGGCGGGGGCTGCAACACGCGGGTGTTGTGGCACCGGCACGCTTGGCCGGTGGGGGCGGGGCGTGGGGGTGACGGCCACGAGGGCTGCGGATGTGAAGGCTATGGCGGCGACCGATAGGAGGAGTTGGGGAGAGAGAAGAGGAGGAAGAAGATGATGACGTGGCATTATGACATGGAAAAAATGCTAACGTGGCTAGTGACATGGCGCCAGTTGGCTGCAAAGTGGCAAAATATTAGATTGCCTATGTTAAGATTGGCAAAAAAATGATGGCAATGAAGAGAGTAGAATTTGACCAGGTGACAACGAAGAGAGTAGCAAATAGTTAAATTTCCCCATCACTGTCGCCTCTCACTCATGATTCTCCATTCTCACTCACCAATTCTTCAAGGTCGGCCTCCGTCCACTCACAATCCCGATCCTTGCCGAAGACGACTCGGCCACCATTGTGCACATGTGGCTCCCTGCCAAACCGTTATGGAACTCGCTCCTCCTCCTCCACTGCTTCGGCGCCTCCGCCATGTGGCAGTGGGCGTCCTACCTTCACCCCTCATCGTCCCTGACCTCCTCTTATTCGAAGCCTCATGCACCCGCCTCCACGAACGCTCCGATGCCTTCCAGGCGCGCTCGATCAAGGACACAATGGAGGTGATCGGGGTGACGAGGTTTAGGCTTGTGGGAGTGAGCTATGGAGGCTTCGTTGGGTACTAGAAATAACAAAATTGCAAAACTTGCCTACCGTCGGTGGTCCATCGACCGAACCTGGCTGACGTGATCCTTCTTCAGTCGATGCAGTGCCGAACCAAAGCCACTTCATCCTGGTTCGGCCAACCAATCACCGAACCAGGCTGGCCACGTCAGCCGTCGCGCTCCGCTGGCCGCGCCGGGCGCAACGCCCCGCCCGTGCCGCGCGTACCCCGCCGCCTCGCCTCCCGCACGTCTCCACCGCCTCACCTCCCCTCCCGCCCCACCGGTCAGCGCGCCCGCCCGCCTCCCGCCCCCTCGCCTCCCGTGCCCACCGGCCCCCGCGCTCCACATGGCGGCAGGAGGCGGGCGGGCGGCGGGGAGCACGGGGAGGCGAGGCGGCGGGGACGTGCCGAAGGAGAGGCGGTGGGGGCACGGCCGAGGCAGTAGGGGCGCCCGGTGCGGTGGATGACGTGGCCAACCTTGTTCGGTGGTCGGTCGGCCGAACCAGGCTGACGTGGCTCTGGTTCGGCACTACATCGACCAAATGAGGGCCACATTATCCAGGTTCCGCCGATGGACCGCTGACGGTAGGCTAGATTTATAATTTTTTGATTTCGTGTACCAGAAATGTTTTTTTTAAAAAAAATATATTAAAAAAAATTCGTGGGAAAAGAGAGCTCAACTGGAAGATCGATGTTTAGGTCAACCGGAACTAACGGCAAACGTTTGCGTTAGAGCCTCTCCGAAAAATGTCTTAAATTTTATTCCCTAAACTTGATATAGGGATCACCGTACCTATTTATATTATTCTCTAAAAACTAATTTGGTGCACAGAAGTTTTTTTTTATATTTCAGAATCCCTATTTTGAAATGAGGAATGAGAAGGTAATACTAAATTTTGGATAGATAGTATGAGATTTAAAAAATTGTTTAGGATAGGGATTTGTTGATGGATGTTATTAGAGTCTAATTTTTCATCAAAATCTTAAATTTTAAATTTAGGAATCCATATAAAAACTTTTTTAGAGATACTCTTAGTACCGAATTTGATGGGCCATGGCTGTAGGGATGGATTCGGATCGGATACGGATGGAAACGAATTCGGATAGCACTATTTACCACATTTTAATTCGAATACGAATACGGATTCGAATGTTCTCGAATACGAATACAAAACGGATGTTTCGAATACGAATATGTATTCGGATGTTTACTCGGTTTAACTCCAAATGTTCGTTGTTTCACAAAATTTTTAAAAATCCAAAGGGTACAATATACCAAATTAGAATAATAATTAATAAGAAACAATGATACACAATAAACCATGCACAAAATAAATTTTTAAACAACACTAGCTAAATTTAATCATACGCAACAACTAATAAGAACTACATAAAGTCTTGAACCGAAATTCATCATACATTTCAACCAACAAGAACACACAAATTGAGTCCAGGTGCGCAAATGCAGAAAAAACAGGCGGCAAATTGGAAAGAATTGGCTGAATTTTATTGTTTTTAAAAATTAAACATTTTCAAAAATTTATTAACATCCTATATGATAAATTTCTCAAAACATTTTCAAACTTTTATCATGGTATCTAAGTATAATATTATAATACTATGACAAGTCTCATATTTTTCAGACTTTATTTGATTTTTTATAATTAAAAAACTCTTAAGCTCCACATTACTCATGAAGTGTTGTAACATAAATTTTTTAACATTTCTTTAAATTTAGTGGATAACAACTAAAAATGGACACAAAATAATGAATGTGATTTTTATATAAATTTTAGTGCATTATTTTAGGTACTTGCAGTTCAAATTTCACATATTCCAATTTAAATACTAGAAACACAATTAATGAGTTAAAATAGCAAATAGATGTAGAAAAATACAAAACAATTATATGGTATGAGATATATTGTATTTTAATTATATAAAAAAATTCAAGTTAAAACAAACATTTAACCATCAATTTACTTTAAACCATAATCTATTTGTTCTCAAAACTCTATTTCCTCTATGAGAATCTCAGATTTCTTAACATCCTATATGATAAAATTTTTGAAAACATTTTAAAATTTTATCATGATATCTACGTATAATATTATAACACTGTGACAAGTCTCGTATTTTTCAGACTTTATTTGATTTTTTTATAATTAAAAAACCCTTAAGCTCCACATTACTAATGAAGTCTCGTAACATAAATTTTTTAAAATTTCTTTAAATTTACTGGATAACAACTAAAAATGAAAACAAAAAAGTTAATGTGATTTTTATATAAATTTTAGTGCATTATTTTAGGTACTTGCAGTTCAAATTTCACATATTCCAATTTAAATACTAGAAACACAACTAATGAGTTAAAAATAGCAAATGGATCTAGAAAAATACAAACAATTTATATGGTATGAGATATGTTGTATTTTGATTATATAAAAAAATTCAAGTTCAAACAAATATTTAACCATAAATTTACTTTAAACCATAATCTATTCCTTCTCAAAACTCTATTTCCTCTCGAGAGAATCTCAGATTTCTTAACATTCTATATGATAAATTTCTCGAACAATTTTCAAACTTTTATCATGGTATCTACGTATAATATTATAACACTGTGATAAATCTCGTATTTTTCAGACTTTATTTGATTTTTTTTTATAATTAAAAAACCCTTAAGCTCCACATTACGAATGAAGTGTAGTAACATAAATTTTTAACATTTCTTTAAATTTAGTGGATAAGAACTAAAAATGGACACAAAATAGTTAATGTGATTTTTAGATAAATTTTAGTGCATTATTTTAGGTACTTGCAGTTCAAATTTCACATATTCCAATTTAAATACTAGAAACACAATTAATGAGTTAAAAATAGCAAATGGATCTAGAAAAATACAAACAATTTATATGGTATGAGATATGTTGTATTTTGATTATATAAAAAAATTCAAGTTCAAACAAATATTTAACCATAAATTTACTTTAAACCATAACCTATTCCTTCTCAAAACTCTATTTCCTCTTAAGAGAATCTTAGATTTCTTAATATTCTATATGATAGATTTCTCGAAACATTTTCAAACTTTTATCATGGTATCTACGTATAATATTATAACACTGTGATAAGTCTCGTATTTTTCAGACTTTATTTGATTTTTTTATAATTAAAAAACCCTTAAGCTCCACATTACTGATGAAGTGTCGTAACATAAATTTTTAATATTTCTTTAAATTTAGTGGATAAGAAATAAAAATGGATACAAAATAGTGAATGTGATTTTTAGATAAATTTTAGTGCATTATTTTAGGTACTTGCAGTTTAAATTTCACATATTCCAATTTAAATACTATAAACACAATTAATGAGTTAAAAATAGCAAATGGATCTGGAAAAATACAAAAAAATATATGGTATGATATATTTTGTATTTTGATTATATAAAAAATTCAAGTTCAAACAAATATTTAACCATAAATTTATTTTAAACCATAACCTATTCCTTCTCAAAACTCTATTTCCTCTTAAGAGAATTTCAGATTTTTAACATTCTATATGATAAATTTCTCGAAACATTTTCAAAATTTTATCATGGTATCTACGTATAATATTATAACACTGTGATAATTCTCGTATTTTTCAGACTTTATTTGATTTTTTATAATTAAAAAACCCTTAAGCTCCATATTACCGATGAAGTGTCGTAACATAATTTTTGTAATATTTCTTTAAATTTCATGGATAAGAACTAAAAATGGACACAAAATAGTGAATGCAATTTTTCTATAAATTTTAGTGCATTATTTTAGGTACTTGCATTTCAAATTTCACATATTTCAATTTAAATCCTAGAAACACAATTAATGAGTTAAAAATAGCAAATGTATCTAAAAAATACAAAAAAATATATGAAATTATATATGTTGCTTTTTGATTATAAAAAATTAAAGTTCAAACAAATATTTAACCATCAATTTATTTTAAACCATAACTTATTAATATTCACTAACTTAAGTATTCCATAATTATATAAATAATAAAAAACCATTAATATAGTGATAATATATTATCTTGAGTCTAAGTTTAATCTGTGTGAAATCCTAAAACAAATACGGATGTATCCATTTCCATATCCACATTCAGCAGAATTCGGATATCCATTTCCATATCCACATTTGTAAAACGAATTCGGATATTTCCGAATATCATCCGTATTTAATTCGGATACGAATACGGATATCCATATTTACAGTAATTCGAATACGAATACGGATAATTCGGATATTCTGACATCCATATCCATCCCTACATGGCTGCATGCCTGCATATGTCAAGTGTGCCGGAAATTCTTTTCAAATCCAGTTTCATAACAGTAATCGATCGCATATTGATCATCTTATGGCTAAATGGTCCATGAAAATTGGTCAAACAATCATAAAACCGAACCGATAATACCGCCAATATATAACTGGTCCAAGAACAGTCATGTTAACCCTAGTCATAGCTCACAAATATAATTAAAAGTAGCAGCACCAAACAACCATGTAAGTGTAACCAAGCAGTTCAACATAACATGATTGCCACAACCCTAAATAAAACCTGAAATAGCACAACTTGTTGAGCTTCTGAAAATTATTTCTCCTATTGTGTATGTATGCATATACAGACATATTTGCATGAGATGTACAAACAGTGCCAATGTACACTCAAGTTACACAACACAAGTTATGAACAGGGAGTACTATAAAAATGAGATTTGCTGTTTCATATCTCAGATATCTATCTATGTATGTATGCATGCTGTTCTAACTTCAGTAGTTCTGACATTGGAAGTCACCTTAGCTCACCAAAAAGAAGGCTCACTCACTTC
Source organism: Zizania palustris (assembly GCA_019279435.1). Taxonomy (NCBI): domain Eukaryota; kingdom Viridiplantae; phylum Streptophyta; class Magnoliopsida; order Poales; family Poaceae; genus Zizania; species Zizania palustris. Next base: position 17,583,255 of record JAAALK010000290.1, read on the forward strand.
TTGGCAGTGACAAATTATCAAATCTCTTCACTCAATGTCTCTATGCATATCTACCCATTATTAGTAACGAGTACGGATACGGGTGTATAAATATTTCATGGGTATGGGTATAGGTATGCACTGTGAATTCCAGAGTTGAAACAAAAATTTAAGTCTAGTTCCAGCAAAGTTCATAACAGAACGGTAAAACCAACCAAACATACTTGTAACTTGCAACATTCAGTTTTGAAACAAAAACTGAAGTCTAATTCCAGCATAGTTCATCACAGAACGGTGAAACCAACCAACATCCCGATAACTTGCAACATTCAGTCAATCGACCCTTGTGAATCTTGGAAAATAAAAAATCGCAGTTTTGCCCAACGACAGGGCAAACCGGAACAAGAAAATGCAGGAGAGGAAAGTCCCCCAGCTCAGCCTTGTATCATCAACTGCTTCCCCTTATTCGTCTTATTCCCAATGCTTGGGGTGGTTGGATGATCCACTTCATCCCAGCGCCATATGTTGCCATCGTCGCTGCAGGCAACGATTGTGCTGAACAAGACCAAGAAAAACAGAAAACACATTCTTATGAATCACTGAACAACGCAAGACAAAAGCAACAAAACTGATGCATGCACACAATACAGAGGAGAGTAAGGTCATGTTTGTTTGATCTTAGAATTATTGTACTCCAGCTTATACGTGTGGATTATAATAAGTTGTCTTATAATAATAATGAGGAAAATAAGTTGTGAGCTGTTTGGTAACCTAGATAATCACTAGTACGGTTTATTATATTTGACATTTGGATGGTAAATCATTGCAATGACCTCAAAATAAAGAGTGGAGGGCTAAGATTTTAGTATAAGATGACAATGGATATTCTAAATAAAAGTTGAAAAAATGGTGAGTTCCACTAGCTTATTGGATTACTATAATTTGAGTTACCAGATTATAATAAGATGATCCAATAATCTGATTATTTATTTACACTTTTTACTAATAAACTGGATTATTATAATCTTAAACTAAAAGAAACAGAGCCTAAGTAGAGGATATATGTACATGCTTGAATCTGCATCATGAAGAACTGAATGAAATGTAGTGAAATACCTTCCATCAAACGACATTGCAGTCTGCCTTATGGGTGATTTCAGCTCTGGGTTGCTAAGGCTGTAAATGATGATGTGTAAACATTCAGAAGACATGAAAGTTAGTAACACCCAACATCTATCATATGCAGACGATTTCTCAAAAAAAAATATATTACCAAGCAGTTAGAACAGGAGGGCAGGCTTGTACTTCCCATACATAGACTTTACCTTCACGGTTCCCTGTTTAAATAAGCAAATAGTTAGCTTCCAGCATTTATATTTTATTTTAAAAAAATCAGAATCATTACTAGCATATTCTTATTTCACTACATAAATCAAATAAGCATCACTCCATAGAAATTCATATTTCAGTACAGAATCTGGGCTTCACTTATGTAAGTTGACCATTTTGTCATGTATGAACATATAAAATAACTTGTGCTACATGAAATTAACAAAAATAATTATAACAATTTATAACAGTAAACATACAGAAACAATTCTTCAGAAAACAATGCATCATTAGATATTACCTATTGCCAGCTGATTGAAGTGAAAATCACATGAGAATTTGATATTCCAGATGTCACACTCTGGCACAGGGTACTTCTGAAGAACATCAGCGCGAGGCTGCAAATGAAAAAATAACCAATTTCCTTAGAGGAAGCCATTTAGTATGAAAAGAAGAAATTAAATTAGATCACCTCGTCAGGGATTCCTTCGTTCGTTATTGGCTCCCAAAGCAGGATTTCATTTTCACCACTCTGCAAATTCAAGTTAGAACAGATCAGAAGTATTCATCCATCAGAAATAACCCATCAGAAGTTACAATAATCTAATCACAGGAAAGTCTGTTCCAGGTACACCCTGGAAATTTGCACCATTACTATGTATGCATTATGCAGAAAATTTCAATGAAACATCGAATTTGCGAGGCGTGGGAATGAAATCAATTGATAAAATATTCCTCATTGTTTATGTCCTTCATGAATGTGATAAATCCACAATATAATAATTTGTGACCACTAGAAAGTTTGAGTTCTAATGAATAATAATAAATTTTACCTTTGACAGGATAAAGTCCCCAAGCCACCTAGTACAGTCCACATAGTCAGTATGTACTGCAGCAACCATGACCTGTAAGGAGGATGATGTCACATGGGTAAAGTGATACCAATAGCTTACAAAAGAATGGATTCAGAGACCATCAGCAGGCACAAAGCTTACCGGAAGTTGGACATATTTTGTTGGAAATCTTGCTGGAATATCAGTCCATGTATAGGATTTTTCAATATATGGTGAGAATTCTATGGCATCCACAAAATTTTACACTGATAAGCATCAAACAGTTATAAATAAAAATCTATTAAGCTACAATGAAATGGTTCTCTAACATTTCATTGACCAGATTCTCACAGTGTTATCCATGCCACAGCTTGCAAAGCGGTACATATCAGAAGGGCGGAAGTCCTGCGGTAATATATTAATTATGATTAATATTTGCAATCCTGATGTAATGAAAGTGTGCACTGAATTTCAGTGGCTGTGGATCAAAGATATAGTATACTCCTAGTGAAATGAACAAAAAATGTATCTTCTCAATGGCAAATGGTGACATCAGAAGTAGAATGATTGGTATTTGGTATCTTCTCAATGACAAAAATTGGATCTTCTCAATGACAATGTCTTAAGTAGGCAGAAGCAACTTACAAGACTGAGTACTTCATTTCTGTGACCTCCAGTTCCTGCAAAACACAGAATGAAGATCCCTGTGTGCACATTCCACAGCCTAATAGATTCATCCTGCACAATGCCGCAGTAAGTAGCATCAGTACAAAAACAACTAAATGTATATGCCACATTCAAACCAGGTTATCTTCCAACCCTGCTTGCAGAAATGATGAGCGAAGGCTTCAATGGTTGTGCTTTTATTTCGTTTACTGGAAAACCATGGCCAGCAAGAGTCTGTAAAATTTCGCAAACAGAAATAAGACACTGATCATCTCACACTCGTCATGTTGTATAGGATGATAAATAATCGACACTCCAAATTCCTGACTAGACATGATAAATCAGGGAAGACATAAAGCAGCGAAATTTTCATAACAAAAGGCACAATTTAGTAGCAAGATAATGTGGAAACGAAAGTACGAAACAAGTCAGAGCAAATTCCAAGTGACCTTCTGTAATGGAAAACATGGATAAACCACAATTTACCATATATAGATTGATAGAAAATGTGTCACTACTGGACCTTATGTATCTTCTCGGTTGCGCAGTTGATGATCCGAATGACCCCAGATTTTCCAGCAGCCACTAACAGTGGTGTGCCATCAGTGTCGCAAGCCCAGCTCACAGTGTAGAATGACTCATCCCTCTGAGATGCAATGCAGAGCTCACCATGGTTAGAAAAAATGCACGCCGTCAAAGTGAAACAAGAAATGAAGCTGAACACATTGGGAAGTGTAGCGGAGCTTACTTCGTCATCATGATAAACTTGCAGAAGAGCAAAATTGCCATTCATGAGGCAGCGGTAGGTTGACACCTGCAAAGATCAGAAGATTAGCTAGCTTCTATGCACGAACAGATTGAAATTAATATCCATAAAAAAACTGCAATTTTTTGTATCAAAATCCTAAAACTAAAATTGCTAAAGAACAGTCAAGGAGATTCAATCCAAACATTCGATCAAATTCTAGAAACGCGAAAAGAGGCTACGGCATCCGCAGTGAAGGCTGGCTCGTCGGAAATCTTACGCGGGGGCCGCAGGCGGTGGCGAAGACATCGTAGTAGCGGACGTCGAGGAAGTTGAAGACGACGGCGTAAACAGGGCTCTTCCCCTCGGCGTGCCTGTTCGTCGCCTTGTACACGCACTTCCGGCTCGGCGTCGTCGGAGACCACACCACCACCTCGCATCCCAGCCCCACGTCTGGCACCACCGTCACAATGCGCGCGGCAGGCGTCGGGGTGCTGGGATAGTCCAGCACCGTCGGCCTCGTCGGCTCGCCCGCCTCCGGCGAAGACTTGCCCTTACCCTTGCCCTTTCCCATTCCATTACCATTGCCATTGCCCTTGCCCGCGGCGGAAGAAGAGGCGGACGCAGTGGCGGCGATGACGACGCGCCGTGATACCGGTGCGGTTGGGTAGGCTTGGTGCTTCACGAATAAAAAAAAGTGTGTCAACCATTTCAAATATGGCGGGAATGATGATAAAAAAATGGGTACTACACACTTACCTCTTTCGTAAGCTCATGTATTGTTTAGTTGGTTTTTCCGGTGATTTTTTTGGAGATTCCATCTTACTGATCGGTTTTTCCTTTTGGTGACGCGAATATGCTACAAAGACATAAAAAATTATTGACAAACAAGTAAAGATTTCAAAGCAAAGCTAAAAAACCAAACTTGCCTTAGCGGCAAGACCACGTTGATCTCAAAAAATTCTTCGCATACGCGGTACAAACACAAATCCAAGGCATAAAAATGTATACAAAGAAGTAAATATTTCAAAGCAAAATAAGAAAAAACAAACTTACCTTAGCGGCGAGGCCACGGCAATCTCAAAGAATCCTTCAGATGCGTGGTACGAATGTACAACCAAAACGTAAAAAACGAGACCAAAAAGTAAAGATTTCAAAACAAAACAAAAACCAACATACCTTAGGATAGGATCACTATGCGACAAGGTAGCGGCGACGATGAAGAAGAGGGTGAAATAGGGATTGAAGATGGGAGCGAAGAATGGAGAGGAGACGACGGCGGCGCGGTGGTAGGGTTACGGCGGCGACGCGTAGGGAGGGTTGCGGCGGCGGAGGCCCCACCACCACCTCGCATCCCAGCCCCACGTTCGGCACCGTCGTCACAATGCGCGCGGCAGGCGTCGGGGTGCTGGGATAGTCCAGCACCGTCGACCTCGTCGGCTCGCCTGCATCCGGTGAAGACTTGCCCTTACCCTTGCCCTTTCCCTTTCCCTTGCCATTGCCCTTGCCCTTGTCGGCGGCGGAAGAAGGGGTGGACGCAGAGGCGGCTATGGCGATGTGTCGCGGATACCGGTGCGGTTGGATAGGCTTGGTGCTTCACAAATAAAAAAAGTGTGTCAACCATTTCAATAATGGCAGGGATGATGATAAAAAATGGGTACTACACACACTTACCTCTTTCACAAGCTTTTGTATTGTTTGGTTGGTTTTTCCGGTGATTTTTTTGGAGATTCCATCTTACCGATCGGTTTTTCCTTTTGGTGACGCGGACATGCTACAAAGACATAAAAAATTATTGACAAACAAGTAAAGATTTCAAAGCAAAGCTAAAAAACCAAACTTGCCTTAGCGGCAAGACCACATTGATCTTGAAAAATTCTTCGCATACACAGTACAAACACAAATCCAAGGCATAAAAATGTATACAAAGAAGTAAATATTTCAAAGCAAAATAAGAAAAAACAAACTTACCTTAGCGGCGAGGCCACGACGATCTCAAAAAATCCTTCGGATGTGTGGTACGAATGTACAACCAAAACGTAAAAAAGGAGACCACAAAACAAACATTTCAAAGCAAAACAAAAACCAACATACCTTAGGATAGGATCGCTATGCGACAAGGTAGCGGCGACGATGAAGAAGAGGGGTGAAATAGGGATTGAAGATGGGAGCGAAGGATGGAGAGGAGACGACGGTGGCGCGGTGGTAGGGTTGCGGCGACAGTGTGGAGGCAGGGTTACGGCGGCGACGCGGAGGAAGGGTTGCGGCGGTGGCGGCCCCACCACCACCTCGCATCCCAGCCCCACGTTCGGCACCGCCGTCACAATGCGCACGGTAGGCGTCGGGGTGCTGGGATAGTCCAGCACCGTCGGCCTCGTCGGCTCGCCCGCCTCCGGTGAAGACTTCCCTTACCCTTGCCCTTTCCCTTTCCCTTGTCATTGCCCTTGCCCTTGCCGGCGGCGGAAGAAGCGGTGGACGCAGAGGCGGCTATGGCGATGTGTCGCGGATACCGGTGCGGTTGGATAGGCTTGGTGCTTCACAAATAAAAAAAAGTGTGTCAACCATTTCAATAATGGCAGGGATGATGATAAAAAAATGGGTACTACACACACTTACCTCTTTCACAAGCTCTTGTATTGTTTGGTTGGTTTTTCCGGTGATTTTTTTGGAGATTCCATCTTACCGATCAATTTTTCCTTTTGGTGACGTGGATATGTTACAAAGACATAAAATTTTTTTGACAAACAAGTAAAGATTTCAAAGCAAATCTAAAAACCAAATTTTCCTTAGCGGCAAGACCACATTGATCTCGAAAAATTCTTCGCATACGCGGTACAAACACAAATCCAAGGCATAGAAATGTATACAAAGAAGTAAATATTTCAAAGCAAAATAAGAAAAAACAAACATACCTTAGCGGCGAGGCCACGACGATCTCAAAGAATCCTTCGGATGCATGGTACGAATGTACAACCAAAACGTAAAAAAGGAGACCACAAAATAAACATTTCAAAGCAAAACAAAAACCAACATACCTTAGGATAGGATCGCTATGCGACAAGGTAGCGGCAACGATGAAGAAGAGGGGTGAAATAGGGATTTAAGATGGGAGCGAAGGATGGAGAGGAGACGGTGGCGGCGCGGTGGTAGGGTTGCGGCGACGGTGTGGAGGTAGGGTTACGGTGGCGATGTGGAGGAAGGGTTGCGGTGGCAGTGGCCCCACCACCACCTCGCACCCCAGCCCCACGTTCGGCACCACCGTCACAATGCGCGCGGCAGGCGTCGGGGTGCTGGGATAGTCCAACACCATCGGCCTCGTCGGCTCGCCCGCCTCCGGCGAAGACTTGCCCTTACCCTTGCCCTTTCCCTTTCCCTTGCCATTGCCCTTGCCCTTGCCGGCGGCGGAAGAAGGGGTGGACGCAGAGGCGGCTATGGCGACACGTCATGGATACCGGTGCAGTTGGATAGTCTCGGTGCTTCACAAATAAAAAAAGTGTGTCAACCATATCAAACATGGCGGGGATGATGATAAAAAATGGGTACTACACACACTTACCTCTTTCGCAAGCCCTTGTATTGTTTGGTTGGTTTTTCCGGTGATTTTTTTGGAGATTCCATCTTGCTGATCGGTTTTTCCTTTTGGTGACGCGAATATGCTACAAAGACATAAAAAATTATTGACAAACAAGTAAAGATTTCAAAGCAAAGCTAAAAAACCAAACTTGCCTTAGCGGCAAGACCACGTTGATCTCAAAAAATTCTTCGCATACGCGGTACAAACACAAATCCAAGGCATAAAAATGTATACAAAGAAGTAAATATTTCAAAGCAAAATAAGAAAAAACAAACTTACCTTAGCGGCAAGGCCACGACGATCTCAAAGAATCCTTCGGATGCGTGGTATGAATGTACAACCAAAACATAAAAAAGGAGACCACAAAGTAAACATTTCAAAGCAAAACAAAAACCAACATACCTTACGATAGGATCGCTATGCGACAAGGTAGCGGCGACGATGAAGAAGAGGGGTGAAATAGGGATTGAAGATGAGAGCGAAGGATGGAGAGGAGACGGCGGCGACGCGGTGGTAGGGTTGCGGCGACGGTGTGGAGGTAGGGTTACGGCGGTGATGCGGAGGGAGGGTTACGGCGGTGGCGGCCCCACCACCACCTCGCATCCCAGCCCCACGTTCGGCACCACCGTCACAATCCGTGCGGCAGGCGTCGGGGTGCTGGGATAGTCCAGCACCGTCGGCCTCGTCGGCTTGCCCGCCTCCGGCGAAGACTTGCCCTTACCCTTGCCCTTTCCCCTTGCCATTGCCCTTGCCCTTGCCGGCGGTGGAAGAAGGGGTGGACGCAGAGGCGGTGATGGCGACACGTCATGGATACCAGTGTAGTTGGATAGTCTCGATGCTTCACAAATAAAAAAAGTGTGTCAACCATATCAAACATGGCGGGGATGATGATAAAAAAATGGGTACTACACACACTTACCTCTTTCGCAAGCCCTTGTATTGTTTGGTTGGTTTTTCCGGTGATTATTTTGGAGATTCCATCTTACCGATCGGTTTTTTCCTTTTGGTGACGCGGATATGCTACAAAGACATAAAAAATTATTGACAAACAAGTAAAGATTTCAAAGCAAAGCTAAAAAACCAAACTTGCCTTAGCGGCAAGACCACGTTGATCTCAAAAAATTCTTCGCATACACGGTACAAACACAAATCCAAGGCATAAAAATGTATACAAAGAAGTAAATATTTCAAAGCAAAATAAGAAAAAACAAACTTACCTTAGCGGCGAGGCCACGACGATCTCAAAGAATCCTTCGGATGCGTGGTATGAATGTACAACCAAAACATAAAAAAGGAGACCACAAAGTAAACATTTCAAAGCAAAACAAAAACCAACATACCTTACGATAGGATCGCTATGCGACAAGGTAGCGGCGACGATGAAGAAGAGGGGTGAAATAGGGATTGAAGATGAGAGCGAAGGATGGAGAGGAGACGGTGGCGGCGCGGTGGTAGGGTTACGGCGGTGATGCGGAGGGAGGGTTACGGCGGCGGCGGCCCCACCACCACCTCGCATCCCAGCCCCACATTCGGCACCACCGTCACAATCCGTGCGGCAGGCGTCGGGGTGCTGGGATAGTCCAGCACCGTCGGCCTCGTCGGCTTGCCCGCCTCCGGCGAAGACTTTCCCTTACCCTTGCCCTTTCCCCTTGCCATTGCCCTTGCCCTTGCCGGCGACGGAAGAAGGGGTGGACGCAGAGGCGGTGATGGTGACGCGTCATGGATACCGATGCGGTGTGATAGGCTCGGTGCTTCACAAATAAAAAAAAGTGTGTCAACCATTTCAAACATGGCGGGGATGATGATAAAAAATGGGTACTACACACACTTACCTCTTTTGCAAGCCCTTGTATTGTTTGGTTGGTTTTTCCGATGATTTTTTGGGAGATTCCATGTTACCGATCGGTTTTTCCTTTTGGTGACGCGAATATGCTACAAAGCCATAAAAAATTATTAACAAACAAGTAAATATTTCAAAGCATAGCTAAAAAACCAAACTTGCCTTAGCGGCAAGACCACATTGATCTCGAAAAATTCTTCGCAAACGCGGTACAAACTCAAATCCAAGGCATAAAAATGTATACAAACAAGTAAATATTTCCAAGCAAAATAAGAAAAAACAAACTTACCTTAGCGGTGAGGCCACGACGTTCTCAAAGAATCCTTCGGATGTGTGGTACGAATGTACAACAAAAACATAAAAAAGGAGACCACAAAGTAAACATTTCAAAGCAAGACAAAAACCAACATACCTTAGGATAGGATCACTATGCGACAAGGTAGCAGCGACGATGAAGAAGAGGGGTGAAATAGGGATTGAAGATGGGAGCGAAGGATGGAGAGGAGACGGTGACGGCGCGGTGGTAGGGTTGAGGCAACGGTGTGGAGGCAGGGTTACGGCGGCGACGCGGAGGGAGGGTTGCGGCGGTGACAGCCCCACCACCACCTCGCATCCTAGCCACATGTCCGGCACCACCATCACAATGCGCGCGGCTAGCATCGGGGTGCTGGGATAGTCCAGCACCGTCGGCCTCATCGACTCACCCACCTCCGGCGAAGAGTTGCTCTTACCCTTGCCCTTTCCCTTGCCCTTTCCATTGCCCTTGCCCTTGCCGACGGCGAAAGAAGGGGTGGACACAGAGGCGGCGATGGCGACACATCGCAGATACCGGTGTGGTTGGATAGGCTAGGTGCTTCACAAATAAAAAAAGTGTGTCAACCATTTCAAACATGGCGAGGATGATGATAAAAAATGGGTACTACACTCACTTACCTCTTTCATAAGCTCTTGTATTGTTTGTTCGGTTTCTCCGGTGATTTGTTTTGGAGATTCCATCCTACCAATCGGTTTTCCTTTTTGTGATGCGGATATGCTACATAGACATAAAAAATTGTTGACAAACAAGTAAGATTTCAAAGCAAAGCCAAAAAAACAAACTTGCCTTAGCGGCAAGACCACAATAATCTCAAAAAATTCTTCACATACGCGGTACAACACACAAATACAAGGCATAAAAACCGTATACAAAGAAGTAAATATTTCAAAGAAAAATAAGAAAAAACAAACTTACCTTAGCGGCGAGGCCACGACGATCTCAAAGAATCCTTCGGATGAGTGGTACGAATGTATAACAAAAACGTAAAAAAGGAGACCACAAAGTAAAGATTTCAAAGCAAAACAAAAACCAACATACCTTAGGATAGATCGCTAGGCGATGAGGTAGCGGCGACGATGAAGAAGAGGGGTGAAATAGGGATCGAAGATGGGAGCGAAGGATGGAGAGGAGACGACGGCGGCGCGGTGGTAGGGTTGCAGTGGCGGCGACGACGCGATGGTAGGGTTGCGGTGGCGGCGGTAGGGTTGCAGTGACGGTGAGGAGGCAGGGGTACGGCGGCGACACGACGGTAGGGTTGCGGTGGTGGCGGCACGACGGTAGGGTTGCGGCGGCGTCGGCACGACGGTAGGGTTGCGGCGGCGGCCCGGCGGTAGGGTTGCGGCGGCGGCGCGGCGGTAGGGTTGCGGCGGCGGCGCGGCGATAGGGTTGCCGCAGCTTTTATAGGTAAAACCTAGGGTTCGTAAAACTAGATGTGCTAAATGGGCTTTATCCAATAGCATATGGGCCACACCACTTGATGGATCAATACCCATCGAGTGGTATGGGCCCATATTATCGATTGGTTCATAAGTTTAAAAATGTGAGTACCATTGAGAAAAATAGATGTACACATATGTGGTTTTTTATGTCATATAAACACGACAACAATCGCCTAATAGATTGGTGTTACTGATTAGTGATAGAAAGAGAAAACTAGCATGTGTAACTTCTCTCGCTTCTGGTTGTAACTTCTCTTCCCTCTCTATATCCTCATTTCTATTCTCTACTATTTTATTTCCACCGATATTTTCTCCTATCTAAATGAAAGCAACCGATTCTCTCGCTTTTTTCAAAAAAAAAACTAGCACTCAAATAACATTTTATTTGGGAATCAAGGAATAGGATTTAGGATGACTTTTTGAATATTTGAACCGCATTTAAATTTCTAAACCGAGTTTGAATTTGGATTTTCCATGGAATTCTTGGAAAATATTTTTGGAGGGAGCTATAAAAAGACTGATTTTTTTTGAATTTGGATTTATTGAATAGAGAGGAAGGGCAACTTGAGATCCTTGACAATTTGATGAGTTTTAGCTTTTGGCGGTGCCATGTTTGAGAGGTTTGGGGGGGGGGGTTGGGGTGTTTAAATACATCATCATAGCATGTGTTTCAAACATTTTGGGAAAGAAAACATGTACTAAATAAGATTGCCATTAATTACAACTTTCATAAGTATGTGTGTTGCCCACTATCAAGAAAAGTGTATATGGAAATGTTGAAAACACTCACACAACTTTGATATATGCAAACTACATATGCAAAGTGTCATTGGTCATTAAAATGGGTTTAGTTGGGCTGCACACGGTTTGTAGAGTGTCAACTCTTTGACCCAAGGTTGTTTTTTTCCTGCCAGAATATATATAATATAATCTATCAGATTATATCATTGTTTCTTCATGATTTCAATAGCTGGATTGATGATTGAACCAAGAACTAATGCCAGTTAAGCAGCAAACTAGCAATTACATCTCTTTCTTTTGGGGGATTTATTACATTTACATAATTTTCAGGTATACTATGTGGTATCCACTAATTAATTGCTTGTTTCAGTTTAGGATTACAATAATCTAGTTTAATGGTTAAAGTGCAAATAAACAGTCAGTTTATTGGACCAATTTATTCTAATCTAAAACCTAGATTATACCGATCCAATAATTTGGTGTAACCCATGTTAAAAAAACAATACTTTTTATTCAAAACTATAATTTTAGGTATGTTTTTTAAAAAATAAAGAGCCATTTCTTATTCAAAATTACAATTTTAGTTTTTTTAGAAAAAATGTAGAACTAAACATTTATCGAGTAACCATTGGTCGACAAGAGTTATGTCGATCAAACAACGATTGACAAGACCCCTATCAAATAATGGTCGATTGATTGACAACTTTATCTAATTATTAGATTTGCATGTGGACATTTCAAAACTATGTCGATATTAGACTTATCGACCATTGGTTGATCAACAACACTTTATCGACCATTGGTTGATCAACAACACTTTTATCGACCATTGGTTGATCGACAACACTTTTATCGACCAACGATTAGTTGACGGAAATCTAGTTTGGCAATTTAAAAAAAACAAAATTATATTTTTGAATAAAATTGATTGTTTTTTAAAAAAACACTAGAACCTAACTTTTTCTAGCTTACTATGGAAAGATTAGAATATACGTTGCACCTTTGTACAAACTACTCACTGTCTACTCACACTTAAATGTTAGCCCTTTATACATTGTTTTGAGAGCATTGCAATCTTTTACCATCCAACATAATAATCCATACTAGAATCAAACAACAACAACTATTTTCTCTCCAAATTATTATAAACTAGGTTATTATAATCCAAACATATAAGTTGTATTATAATAATCTCAAATCAAAATAAATAGGGCCTAACAATTTTTTTTTTAAAAAAATAAAGGACTTTCTATGTGTGCTTCTAATCATATTCCACTTGTATATATAGTTTGGGATTTAGAATCATTGTATTTTAGCGGTAAAAAATGGAAAGTTATTACACATTTAAGGATATAAGTCTGTCAAATTTCTCTCCTTTTCTTTGTTTTTTGTATGAAGAGTGATACATTTTTAAGAGTACTCTACTCTACTATATAATTGACAAGGTTGAATGTCTACATGACTAGCCATCTATTCAATCTTAACATTTCCTTTGTTTATATTAAATATGAACTCTTCCTCTTAATCTAATATCTTTCCTCAAAACAGTATGCATTACCACCTAACACATCTCTACACTCTCCTTCTCTTTGCCGCTAGGCCACGTATGGCGCTGTCTTGCCCACATCCTCCCCCTTTCTCTCTCCGTTGCCCAACCCCACCTGTTAGTGCTCGCTCGCAGCCACATCCCCACCTGCGTGCGTCCTGCGCTTGTCTATGTGTGGACCTCGCCTACCAACTCTGTGCCTACGCCTGCGCCAGTCTTTGCTCTCATATGCTCTGCGTCTGCCTGCACCATGTGCGCCTACCAATCCGGTTCAGCTCACCAGCATCTTTCCTACCACTGCCTCTGTTTGTGGGTCCTAGCTATCAACTCCGTCTTTCCCATGAGGAAAAATCCCCAATATGCACACTATTCACCAAGAGCCCTAAAATCCAAATCCATTGTTTGTCGTGGTCGATTCCCCTTTCTAAAACTATCGTTTCACTTGCATTGTGCCCGGATAGCTTTCCCCCTTGAATTCCTGCACCGTTTAGCAAGAAATCATTGGATCCGAGTAAAATTTGAAAACCCAACAGTATTATTTTTGGAAGCATCGGAATCTCCTTCTATAGTCGCCTCCTTTTCTTCTCCGACATCTCCCTATAAAATCTGGAGTCCATGGTTGAATCCCACAATTAATTCTAGCACTAGCCTCGTGAACCCGAGCTCGCATCGTGAGTTTTTGATCCAACGAGCTCCAGTCGCCTGCCCTCGTCATTGGTAGCTACATTCATCCTCATCGTCAACTCCGTCGTGTCCATCGTCCCCTCCCTGTCCTTAGCCGCCACTCCGATCGGATCCCCAATCACCGGATCGTCATCATCGTATTTATCCTGAACCATCTTTGTAGCTCCCACTCATTGTCGTAGTAGCGGACGTCGAGGAAGTTGAAGACGACGGCGTAAACAGGGATCTTCCCCTCGGCGTGCCTGTTCGTCGCCTTGTACACGCGCTTCTCGCTCGGCGTCATCGGTGACCCCACCACCACCTCGCATGCCAAACCCACGTATGGCACCACCGTCACAATGTGCGCGGCAGGCATCGGGGTGCTGGGATAGTCCAGCACCGTCGGCCTCGTCAGCTAGCCCGTCTCCGGCGAAGACTTGCCCTTACCCTTGCCCTTTCCCTTGCCCTTTCCCTTGCCCTTTCCCTTGCCCTTGCCATGCTTGAGAGGTTTGGGGTGTTTAAATACATCATCATAGCATGTGTTTTAAACATTTTGGGAAAGAAAACATGTACTAAATAAGATTGCCATTAATTACAACTTTCATAAGTATGTGTGTTGCCCACTATCAAGAAAAGTGTATATGGAAATGTTGAAAACACTCACACAACTTTGATATATGCAAACTACATATGCAAAGTGTCATTGGTCATTAAAATGGGTTTAGTTGGGCTGCACACGGTTTGTAGAGTGTCAACTCTTTTGACCCAAGGTTGTTTTTTTTCCTGCCAGAATATATATAACCTATCAGATTATATCATTGTTTCTTCATGATTTAAATAGGTGGATTGATGATTGAACCAAGAACTAATGCCAGTTACGAAGCAAATTAGCAATTACATTTTAGGGGATTTATTACATTTACATGATTTTAATATATACTGTGTGGTATCCACTAATTAATACATTGCTTGTTTCGGTTTAGGATTACTATAATCTAGTTGAATGGTTAATGTGCAAATAAACAGTCAGTTTATTGGACCAATTTATTCTAATCTAAAACCTAGATTATACCAATCCAATAATTCGGTGCAACCCACATTTAAAAAAAACAATTACTTTTTATTCACAACTATAATTTTAGGTATGTTTTTCAAAAAATAAAGAGCCATTTTATTAAAAATTACAATTTTAGTTTTTTTAGAAAAAAATGTAGAACTAAACATTAACCATTGGTCGACTGGAGTTATGTCGATCAAACAACGATTGACAAGACCCCTATCAAATAATGGTCGATTGATGGATATCTTTATCTAATTATTAGGTATGTATGTTGATGTTTCAAAACTACCTAATAATCAGAGAAAGATCAGGAGATTAGCTAGCTTCTATGCACGAACAGATTGAAATTAATATCCATAAAAAACTGTAATTTTTTGTATCAAAATCCTAAAACTAAAATTGCTGTAGAACCGTCAAGGAAATTCGATCCAAACATTCAATCAAATTATAGAAACGTGAAAAGAGGCTACGGCATCCGCAGGCGGTGGCAAAGACGTCGTAGTAGCGGACGTCGAGGAAGTTGAAGACGACGGCGTAAACAGGGCTCTTCCCCTCGGTGTGCCTGTTCGTCGCCTTGTACACGCGCTTCCCGCTGGGCATCATCGGCGACCCCACCACCACCTCGCATCCCAGCCCCACGTCCGGCACCACCGTCACAATGCGCGCGGCAGGTGTCGGGTGCTAGGATAGTCCAACACCGTCGGCCTCGTCGGCTCGCCTGCCTCCGGCGAAGACTTGCCCGTACCCTTTCCCTTGCCCTTGCCATTGCCCTTGCCGGCGGCGGAAGAAGGGGCGGACGCAGAGACGGCGATGGCGACGCGCCGCGGATACCGGTGCGGTTGGATAGGCTCGGTGCTTCACAAATAAAAAGTGTGTCAACCATTTCAAACATGGTGGGGATGATGATAAAAAATGGGTACTACACACTTACCACTTTCGCAAGCTCTTGTATTGTTTGGTTGGTTTTTCCGGTGATTTTTTTGGAGATTCCATCTTACCGGTGATTTTTGGAGATTCCATCTTACCGATCGATTTTTGTTTTTGGTGACGTGGATTTGCTACAAAGACATAAAAAAATATTGACAAACAAGTAAAGATTTCAAAGCAAAGATAAAAAACCAAACTTGCCTTAGCGGCAAGACCACGTTGATCTCGAAAAATTCTTCACATACGTGGTACAAACACAAATCCAAGGCATAAAAATCTATACAAAGAAGTAAATATTTCAAAGCAAAATAAGAAAAAACAAACTTACCCTAGCGGCGAGGACACGATGATCTCGAAGAATCCTTCGGATGTGTGGTACAAATGTACAACCAAAACGTAAAAAACGGAGACCAAAAAGTACAGATTTCAAAGCAAAACAAAATCAATGTACCTTAAGATAGATCGCTATGCGATGAGGGTAGCGGCGACGATGAAGAAGAGAGGTGAAATAGGGATCGAAGATGGGAGCAAAGGATGGAGAGGAGACGACGGTGGCGTGGTGGCGGCGACGGTGCGGCGGTAGGGTTGCAGCGACGGTGTGGAGGCAGGGTTGCGGCGGCAACGTGGAGGTAGGGATGCGGACGCGGCAACACGGCGGTAGGGTTGCGGCGGCGGTGACATGGTGGTAGGGTTGCGGCCGCGGCAACACGGCAGTAGGGTTAAGGCCGCGGCAACACGGCGGTAGGGTTGCGGCGGCGGCGTGGAGGTAGGGTTGCGGCGGCAGCGCGGCGGTAGGGTTGCCGCAGCTTTTATAGGTAAAACCTAGCGTTCCTAAACCTAGATGTGCTAAATGGGCTTTATCCAATATCATATGGGCCGCACCACTTGATGGATCAATACCCATCAAGTGGTATGGGCCCATATTATCGATTGGTCCATAAGTTTAAAAATGTGAGTACCATTGAGAAAAATAGATGTACACATATGTGGTTTTTTATGTCATATACACACGACAACAATCACCTAATAGATTGGTGTTATTGATTAGTGATAGAAGGAAAAAAACTAGCATGTGTAACTTCTTTCGCTTCTGGTTGTAACTTCTCTTCCCTCTCTATATCCTCATTTCTATTCTCTACTATTGTATTTCCGCCGATATTTTCTCCTATCTAAATGAAAGCAACCGATTCTCTCGCTTTTTTCAAAAAAAAACTAGCACTCAAATAACATTTTATTTGGGAATCAAGGAATAGGATTTAGGATGACTTTTTTAATATTTGAACCGCATTTAGATTTCTAAACCGAGTTTGAATTTGGATTTTCCATGGAATTCTTGGAAAATATTTTTGGAGGGAGCTATAAAAAAGACTGATTTTTTTGAATTTGGATTTATTGAATAGAGATGAAGGGAAACTTGAGATCCTTGACAATTTGATGAGTTTTAGCTTTTGGCAGTGCCATGCTTGAGAGCTTTGGGGGGTTTAAATACATGATTTCATTGTTTCTTCATGATTTCAATAGCTGGATTGATGATTGAACCAAGAACTAATGCCAGTTAAGCAGCAAACTAGCAATTACATCTCTTTCTTTTGGGGGATTTATTACATTTACATAATTTTCAGGTATACTATGTGGTATCCACTAATTAATTGCTTGTTTCAGTTTAGGATTACAATAATCTAGTTTAATGGTTAAAGTGCAAATAAACAGTCAGTTTATTGGACCAATTTATTCTAATCTAAAACCTAGATTATACCGATCCAATAATTTGGTGTAACCCATGTTAAAAAAACAATACTTTTTATTCAAAACTATAATTTTAGGTATGTTTTTTAAAAAATAAAGAGCCATTTTTATTCAAAATTACAATTTTAGTTTTTTTTAGAAAAAAATGTAGAACTAAACATTAACGATTGGTCACCGGAGTTATGACGATCAAACAACGATTGACAAGACCCTTATCAAATAATGGTTGAATGATGGACATCTTTATCTAATTATTAGGTCTGTATGTCGATGTTTCAAAACTACCTGATAATCAGAGAAATATCCAAGTTGATATTAGTCTTATCGACCATTGGTTGATCGACAACACTTTTATCGACAATTTTCATGTATACTATGTTGTATCCACTAATTAATTGCTTGTTTCAGTTTAGGATTACAATAATCTAGTTGAATGGTTAAAGTGCAAATAAACAGCCAGTTTATTGGACCAATTTATTCTAATCTAAAACCTAGATTATACCAATCCAATAAATTGGTGTAATCAGTATTTGTAAAAAACAATTACTTTTTATTCAAAACTATAATTTTAGGTATGTTTTTTAAAAAATAAAGAACCATTTTTTATTCAAAATTACAATTTTAGGTCTATTTTTTTATAAAAAATGTAGAACTAAACATCTATCGAGTAACCATTGGTCGACAATAGTTATGTCGATCAAACAACGATTGACAAGACTCCTATCAAATAGTGGTCGATTGATGGACCTCTTTATCTAATTATTAGGTCTACATATGACGTTTCAATACCACCTAATAATCAGAGAAAGATCCATGTTGATATTAGTCTTATCGACCATTGGTTGATCGACAACACTTTTATCGACCATCGGTTGATCAACAACACTTTTATCGACCAATGATTAGTTGATGGAAATCTAGTTTGGCAATTAAAAAAACAAAATTATATTTTGAATAAAATTGTTTTTTTAAAAAAAACACTAGAACCTAACTTTTTCTATCTTACTATGGAAAGATTAAAATATACGTTGCACTTTTGTACAAACTACTCACTCCCGACCCACACTTAAATGTTAGCCCTTTATACTTTGTTTTGAGAGCATTGCAATCTTTTACCATCCAACATAATAATCCATACTAGTATCAAACAACAACTATTTTCTCTCCAAATTATTATAAACCAGCTTATTATAATCCAAACATATAAGTTGTATTATAATAATATCAAGTCAAAATAAATAGGGCCTAACAATTTTTAAAAAATAAAAGGACTTTCTATGTGTGCTTCTAATCTTATTCCACTTGTATATATAGTTTGGGATTTAGAATCATTGTATTTTAGCGGTAACAAAAATGGAAAGTTATTACACATTTAAGGATATAAGTATGTCAAATTTCTCTCCTTTTCTCTGTTTTTTGTATGAAGAGTTATAAATTTTTTAAGTGTACTCTACTCTACTATATAATTGACGAGGTTGAATGTCTACATGACTAGCCATCTATTCGATCTTAACCTTTCATTTGTTTATATTAAATATGAACTCTTCCCCTTAATCTAATATCTTTCCTCAAAACAGTATGCATTACCACCTAACACATCTCTACACTCTCCTCTCTGCCGCTAGGCCCCGTCTGTTGGCGCTGTCATGTCCACATCCTATCCCCTTTCTCTCTCTATGTTGCCCAACCCCACCTGTTAGTGCTCACTCGCAGCCACATCCCCACCTGCGTGCGTCCCACGCTTGTCTATGTGTGGACCTCACCTGCCAACTCTGTGCCTGCGCCTGCACCTTGAAAGTGTGTCTAGGTGCATTTAGGTCCCTATTTTATTTTGGTGTATTAATGAAATTGTTGATCAAATGCTACTAATTAAGTTGTTAAGATGGTTGCAGAAATTTCACAAGAAAAGCAATTTTCGTTGGAACAAATTTGGAGAAGAAGCTCCATTTGATCCAAATAGGCTCAAATGGATGAATTTGGGTTTTGTTCCAAAACTTTGTGCTAAAAAAAACTTTTTTGAAAGATTTTTGGACAAGTTCAAACTGGGTTCCAGATTTTTTTATACTGATCGGAACTTTCGATTTCTATCGGAACTTCTGATTTAAGCTCTCGGGTTAAAATTAAAATGCATCAGAACTTCCGATTTGAGCTCTCGGCCTTGAATTTATTTTTCCATCGGAACTTCCGATTTGGGATCGGAACTTCCGATTTGAGCTCTCAGCCTTGAATTAATTTTTTCATCGGAACTTCTGATTTGAGCTCTTTGTCTGGAATTATATTTTTCATCGGACCTTTCGATTTAGGATTGGAACTTCCGATTTTATCTCTCAGTTTGGAATTTATTTTTAATCGGAACTTCTGATGTGCCATCGGAACTTTCGAGGTGGGAGGCCAAAACTACCCTAACGGTCAGAATTTTGGGGGTGGTATAAAACCACTCTCCACCCACTTGTACAACACTTTTTGGCCCCAACTTTCTCACTTGAAACCCTAGCTCTAACTCTCAAAGCTCTCTTGTGATTCAAGTCTAGATCTAGTGCGATTCTTTGCAATTCGCCTAGAGAGCACAGTAGAAATCTTCTTGAGCGTTTGTTGCTGCATCTTTTGAGAAGATTTTCGTGGGTTGTTTTTGTTGATTTTTTTGGATTTTTTTGCAAATCTTTGAGCACAAAAGTTTGAGTTGGCAAAATCTTTAAACACATTTATTACTCTTGGAGGAGTCATTCTCCTAGACGGCTAGGAGTCACTCCACGAGCAACCAAGGAATTTGTGGTTGTCCGAAGAAGTTTGTAAAAGCTTTTCCTTGGCTTTGACAAGGAACCGAAGTGAAAAACCCAAGTTTAGCGAAGGCTAAGACTTGGTGAGGAAAGGATTAAAAGAGACTCGGCCTATCGAGGTCCCTCAACGTAGACGTAGGATCGGTGGATTCAAAGTCCAGAAAATATATCGCTTGTCTCGTGTGTTCTCGTGTTCTTAATATTTCAAGGTTCTAACTAGGTCGAACTTCATTTTTATCCGATCTACCTTTTGACCTAGTTTTAGAGCAACTCCTTGTGTAAAAGTTGTTGCTGATATACTTGTGCACACTTCTATTCAAACATTTTTTCTAGAAAACAAGTTTTTATTTCATTGATTTTTCACAGCTAATCGGAACTTCCGGTAATCATTGGAACTTCCGATCGATCAGAACTTCCGAGACCACATCGGAACTTCCGATCAGTCAAATTTTCAGAACACCATTTTCCACAAGAAATTTTAAATAGCCTATTCACCCCCTCTAGGCAACTTTCACACCTACGCCGGCCTTTGCCCGCATGCGCTCCGCATCCGCCTGCACCATGTGCGTCTGCTAATCCGGTTCAGCTCATCAGCATCTTGCTTACCATTGCCTCTATTTGTGGGTCCTAGCTATCAACTTTGTCTTCCCCATGGGGAAAAATCCCCAATATGCACACTATTCACCAAGAGCCCTAAAATCCAAATCCATTGTTTGTCGTGGTCGATTCCCGTTTCTAAAGATGTCGTTTCACTTGCTTTGTGCCCTGATAGCTTTCCCCCTTGAATTCCCGCATCGTTTAGCAAGAAATCATTGAATCTGAGTCAAATTTGAACCCAACCATATTATTTTTGGCAGCATCAGAATCTCCTTTTCTTCTCCAGCATCTCCCTATAAAATCTGGAGTCCATGGCCGAATAACACAATTAATTCTAGCACTAGTCTCGTGAACCCGAACTCGCATCATGAGTTTTTGATCCAACGAGCTCCAGTCGCCCGCCCTCGTCGTCGGCAGCTACATCCATCCTCATCGTCAACTCCGTCAGGTCCATCGTCCCCTCCCCGTCCCTAGCCTCCGCTCCGATCGGATCCCCAATCACCGGATCATCATCACTGTATTCATCCTGAACCGTCTTTGTAGCTCCCACTCATTGTCGACCACCTCTGCTCATCCCTAATCTTTGTCCTTAGTTCGGTAAGGATCCCCTTCACGTGTTGATTCTATTTCTTCCCTTATTTTCTGCCCTAGACCCTCCCCGACGCATACCCCTTTGGTGTGCAACCCGAACGTGAGTCACTCAGTTCACCATGAACCCGAACCTTTTTCAGTAGAAAATAAATCAGGAAATCCCATGAAATTCCAGAGAAGCCCCTTAACTTCAAACCTTCATAACTTTTGCTCATTTGTGATCTTTAAAAACTTTTTAGATGTCGATCATAATGCGTAGATACTGTCGTGAGTTCAAAGAGTTCGTCGAAGAGCTTCGTCACCTAACAAAGTTTCTTGGTTTCACGCAAAAACTGGAATTCCAAGGCAAGTTCCCGAAAGGAGACGACACATGCAAAGTATTGCTGTTGGACCGGAAACGGCGACCAGAGGGGGGGTGAATGGGAGCTTTTAAAAATTCGGGCTAAAAACTAGCCTTCGGTTTCAGTTCAGTCTTCTGCGGAACAGGCTTCGAACACTAACTTTGAAGGTCTGGTTCGAAGGTACTTCGACACCTTCGAACACAGGCTTCAGAGGAACAAAAGTTCGAAGCCAAGAAGACTTCGCTCCACTTACAACCCTCGAAAATCTACTCTGCTAAGTCAGTGCAGGCTCCGCACACAGGGTGCTTCGAGCAGGCTTCGCACTTCACCCTTCGCAAGAGTGGACACTCCTCTGAGGACTTCGACCACGTACTTGGCAGCAGCAACTGGTGCTGGGCTTCGTACACGAAGGTCTACACGCACACAGAAAGACTACACTAAGGGCTTCGACACAAGAAGCAAAACGGGCCTCGGTCAGGGCTACACTAGTAATCAGCGAGGTCACACCTCCTGTTACACAGAGCGAACGCACACTGACAAAACACACTTCGCTAGAAAAACAACCTTCGCCTTAACAGGCTTCGGTGCACTACAACAAGCGAGGTATGTAACGCGAGCTCAAGCAAAAAGCACAAGAAGCAGGGCTTCGCCGCTTGAACAAGGAACACAAAATAGATTGAACTCTGGATGAATACAGCGAGGTATGTGGCTACAGGAGCTCAACAGTAAATGCTCAAAGTGTTAAATGTTACCTACCGAGCCCCCATATTTATAGCCCACAGTTCACCCAAAGGAAAAGACTACACTACCCCTAGGGCTTACATTGATTTTGTCTCTACAGAACTAAGGGGTACAAAAGGTAGTCCATCTTTATTCTGGAGGCTTCTCTGTCAGCTTTGCAGAGGGGACAGTGTCAGCCTTTTACAGAACAGACAGTGTCAGCCTTTGCAGTCTTTGACCTTTTGGAGTCCTCCCTTCGCACGCGAGGGTGCGGTAGCTTCGGCGAGAAGCCTTGAGCCTGTTGGCCTTCGCTTCGCCGAAGATCGTCTCCGATACACTGACGGTTTTGAGCCGAAGCCGTCAAAGCCCTTGGGCCTTCGCACCAACACCTCCGGAGTGGACCACCACGGCTTCGCAGCTACTCCCAGCTCGAACTCCGTCAGTCCGTGTACCGAAGCCATGCAGGCCGAAGCACCTCAAGTCAATCTTCCTCCGGAGCTAGCCTTGCTCCGAAGCCTTCCTCCCTCCGAAGCCCCACCTTCGGAGTACCACCCTTCGAAGTCCCTCCTTCGTCCAAGGCCTCCGCATGAAGCATTCTATGAGCACTTCGTCGCAGTGTCTCTCCCCAAGCACACTCCTCGACGAGCCTCACCCGGACCATGCCTTCGATGCGCCTCGACTTCTGAGACCTTCGTCGGATACCTTCGAATGTCTCCCACCGGAGCACACTTCGAATTCCTTGCCTCCGCAGAGGACTTGTTCCACCCAACTCCGAAGTCACTCCGTTCGGAGTACCTTCGAAGTGCCTCACCTCCGAGGACTTTGTCTCGGAGTACCTTCAGCCGGAGCCACGCTCCGCACTCTCTGCCTTCACCTGGCACGCCTCGACCCGAGGACCGACCCGGACCACCTTCGCAGCCACCGTGACGGAGCTCCCCGCTCCCTTGGCATCAAGCCTCCCGCTTGACCCAGGTTCACCTGCTGCGAACCTTGTCTGTCGCCTCCGAAGTCCCTGCGCACCACCGACAAGCAAACAAGTGTTTCTAGTACTCCGGAGACCTCTCCGGGTTAGCAACCTCCGGCACACACTCCGGTGTACCGCCCAAAGTACCGAAGCCTTCGGTACGAACCCAGTCATCGTGTACTGTCGGACCCCTCCGACAAGCACACTCCGCTGCACAGCTGCAGCAACCAGCCACCGAACACCCTTCGATGAAACCACCTCCGAACACACTTCGGAGGTACCCTTCGAACAGAGGGTAAAATCCTGTCAATCACTCATCACAAAACACCGAAACCAACCCTTGGTTTCTCAATCTCCCCCTTGATGAGTGCATTGATAACCAATTCCAAGTTCAAGAAAATTTAAAAAATTTCAGCACACAAGTGACCATAAAAACTCACAAAAGAGCCAAATCATGTCACTTGACAAGAGAATTTTCCTCCCCCTTTCTCACAAGATTGAAAAGCCCCTTCGGCAATAAAAACTCCCCCTGAGTTAAATTTTCCCTTTGGCAATAAATAAACTTCTCCCCCTTTATGTCAAATGTTCTCCCCCTTTGGAAATTATACCCCTTGCGGCAGAGAACGAAGCAAGTCTCTTCGGAATTTCTCCCCCTTTGGCAATGCAAGCATCAAGGAGCATGTAAAAGATGCAAAGCTTCGAAATGAGCAGAATCGCAAAGACATATGAAGCAAAATATATGCCAACAATAACATCAATGATCATGGGCTCAGCTCATTCTCTAAAAACATGATGAAGCATGTGATTTGATCATTTATGAAATAAAAGCATCACCACTTAGTCAAGGAAACTAGACGAGTAAAAGCAAGGACTGCGCAAAGCTAGTCAATTTCTACTTCAGACTGACAAGTACAGTTCAAATGGAGCTTGAAAAGCAAACTTGATAATCAATGAATTTTGTTGTTCTTTTCTTAGTGCCAGGGGTTATCTGTTTTCTACCTTATACTTTCCAATCCGGCCAAGCCTAGGCATGAAAGCCATAAGAAGCTTAAGGCATAGATTTTGGCATACACTACGCTATTCCAGTTCAGACGAACGTGCAATGGTAAGCAGTCTAGAATAGGGTAGTGCGGCAAACAAACCCACCTGGATCTTTTAACTTAAAGCATGCAAATCATGTAATTTTTGATTTTAACCAAGTGAACCAATTGTTTGGTACTTTATTAATATCCATGAAAATTGAGAACAATTTTTCAAGTTGCAATTTTTTAACATCCAAAGAATTGTGTCTTGCTATCAAGCAGATAAAAGACAACTAAAGCAGTCCTGCCTAAACATGCTAGATTCAAGACTAAGTAGTGAGCACGATTTGATTTTGGAAAATAAAACACCATGCACATGAATGTTCCAGATGAATTAAAAAGAGCTGAGCTGACATGATTTCATGAATTATAAGCAGGCATATAAGTGCAAAATATGTAAATGCAATTTCAACACAATTAGACACAGGCACATCCATCTAAAACAGCTCCCCCTCACAAAATGCCGTAAGGGTGACAAATGGCAAGTTCCCCACGCAAGTAAGCAAATCGAGAAGCATCGAGGGGTTTTGTAAAAATATCGGCAAGCTGGTGTTGGGTATCAACATATTGAAGTTCAATATCACCCTTCTCATTGTGATCTCTGAGAAAGTGATACCGCACATCAATGTGTTTGGTTCTGGAGTGCTGAACCGGGTTGTTTGCAATACAAATAGCACTAGTGTTATCACAGAAAAGTGGAACACTCTTATAATCTAACCCGAAATCCCGCAAAGTGGAAACCATCCACAAAATCTGAGAGCAACAGCTAGCTGCAGCAACATATTCGGCCTCAGCCGTTGATTGTGCAACACTAGACTGTTTGCGGGAAGACCAGCAAACCAGAGAAGTACCTAGAAAATGACAAGTACCAGAGGTACTCTTCCTATCAATTCTACACCCAGCAAAATCTGCATCGGAATAACCTCGAAGACATAACGATGAAGATGATGAATACCATATGCCAAATTCAAGGGTGTGTTTGAGATACCTTAGGATGCGCTTAACCGCTTGGCGGTGCGAAGCTCGTGGTGAAGCCTGAAAACGAGCGCACAAACACACAACGAAGTGTATGTCCGGCCTCGTGGCAGTCAAGTAGAGGAGGGAGCCGATCATGCTTCGGAACTCCTTCTGATCTACGGCTTCTCCATCTTCGTCAGGGTCCAAAGCTACAGAAGTAGCCATTGGAGTGGCGAGGGGCTTCGCATCGGACATGTCGAACTTCTTGAGCAGGTCCTTGGTGTACTTTGTCTGGTGGACAAAAGTACCTTATTTGCTTTGCTTGATTTGCAAACCAAGGAAAAAGGTGAGTTCACCCATCATCGACATTTCAAACTCCCTGCTCATGGTATCTGCAAACTCGGCAACTAAAGCATGAGAAGAGCCACCAAAGATGATATCATCCACATAAATCTGCACTAGGAGGAAATCTTTGCCATGCTTGAGAGTAAACAGTGTTTTATCAATAGAGCCCATCAAATACCCTCGCTCAAGCAGAAAAGACTTAAGTCTATCATACCAAACCCGAGGGGTCTGCTTGAGTCCATAAAGAGCCTTATGAAGTTTAAGGACTTTATGTGGGTACTTGGGGTTTTCAAAACCAGGGGGTTGTTTTACATAAACATCTTCACCTATGAAGCCATTAAGAAAAGCACTTTTGACATCCATTTGATAGAGTTTGAATCCCCGGAATGTCGCAAAGGCAAGCAAAATCCTAATGGCCTCAAGGCGAGCAACAGGTGCAAAAGTTTCAGTAAAATCAATCCCTTCTAGTTGAGAAAAGCCCTGAGCTACAAGTCTAGCCTTGTTCCTAACTATAGTCCCATCCTCCCCTTGTTTGTTTTTGAAAATCCATTTTGTTCCAATGAAATGAACATTTGGTGGAGGATCAACTAAAGTCCAGACATGGTTTCTCTCAAAATTTTCAAGTTTCTCATGCATGGCATTGATCCAACTAGAATCAGAAAGTGCATGACTAACATCTAAGGGCTCGAAAGAAGCAACAAAAGCAGCATTAGTGAAATGTGCATGTGAACGAGTTACCCTTTGATCAAGCTCACCAATGATCTGCTCGGGAGGGTGCATCCTTTGAACATGGTGTGGAGCCTCGCGGCGGGATGCAGTCTCCCCCTCAACTTGTGCGTTGGAGTGGTCCAAGATGACCAATGTTGAGGTAGTCGCTTCGGGACCTCGTGCCGAAGTAGTTGAAGCAGGGTCAGCTTCGGGGGTTGATGTCGAGGGTAGTAGGGGTTCATCCTCGAATTCTCCGAGATCTTCTTCTTCAAATAAGATCTGTTCCATGTCATGTTCATTTGCCTGTTCAAAAGCAGAACTAACAGAGGGGGTTGATTCATCAAAAGTCACATCACATGACTCGATGACAGTGTTAGTTTCTAAGTTATAAACACGATAAGAATGACCATGAGTAGTGTAACCCAAAAAGATCCCGTCAGAAGATCGCGACTCAAATTTATCCAAGTTACCACGTTTTAGGATAAAGCAGCGACAGCCAAAAACTCGAAGATGAGTAACCTTGGGCTGTCTCCCAAAACGCAGCTCATAAGATGTCAAATTTAAAATTGAGCGCGGGAATATTCGGTTTGAGATGTAACAAGCAGTGTTCATGGCCTCGGCCCAGAATTTTCTAGGAGTCCTATGCTCATCAAGCATCGTCCTAGCCATCTCAACCAAAGTGCGGTTCTTCCTCTCAACAACACCATTCTGTTGAGGAACTCGCGGAGCAGAGAATTGATGTTCTATGCCATGCTCCATGCAAAAGTCAACAAAGAGACTGTTTTTGAACTCGGTGCCATTATCACTTCGAATGAATTTTAATGCACCAGGGAGTTCAGTGAAAAGTCTCAAAGCCAAGCTTCGAAAGTGTGAGAACACTTCGTCCTTGCTGGCAAGAAAGAAGACCCAAGAGTAACGAGAGAAATCGTCGACAATAACTAATACATACCACTTGCCGCTTAAAGAACTAACCCGAGAAGGACCTACAGTGTCCATGTGGAGAAGTTCTCCGGGCTGTTCAGTCATCACTGTGGTGACTGGCGAATGCGAAGCGGCAATCATTTTTCCATGTCGACAAGGAGCGCAAACTAAATTCTTCTCAAACTTGAGCTTGGGCAATCCTCGGATCAGATCTAGGGCGCTCAGACGAGCGAGCAACTCAAAGCTCATATGCCCTAGTCTCCTATGCCACTTCCAAAGCTCAGAAGTCGAATGTGCAACAAGACAATGAGAAGAACCAGACGACTCTGAAAAATCAGCTCCAAAAACTCTCCCAACTCTAAAGATCTTACAGACCACAACGCCATCAGAATTGAGCACTTGCGAAGTATCGCGATGGAATCGCACTTCGAAGCCCTCATCAAGCAACTGAGATACAGACAGCAAATTGTATCCCAGGTTTTCAACCAAAGCAACATCTTTGAGAGTGAAGTTCGAATTAATTCTTACCACACCTTTACCTTTCACTCTACTCCTTCGATTGTTTCCGAAGGTGATATGTTCCCTTTGCTTGGTTGTGGTGAGGCTGGAGAACCATGCTGCATCTCCGGTCATGTGGCGTGAACAACCAGAGTCCATGATCCACGTGCCCTCCAAGCCTCGACCTGTCGCCTACACACGATAAGAATGTCTCGATCGCTCAGTGCTGGGGTGAGTGAAATAATGACGAGGCATCCAGCACTGAGTGACACGAGTAGTAGGCACAGTAAAAGCAGACGGTCTACGCACATAATAATCAGAATGATGCAAAGTGCGAGGTCTACCTACATGCTGTGAACGAACAACATGTCGAGGTCTCCTACTCTGACGAGGTACAAATCTGCTAGCCCGAGGTCTACCACCATATGGAACATAGTGAAAACCTCGAGGAGCAAAACCTCTCCGAGAAGCACGAGGAGCCTCAAAAGCAGTACGATAGTACATCTCAGACTCATGCATACCTAAAGATGGGTAATGCATGTCCTGGTAACTCATCGCCTGTGCGCGTCGCTCATCCTTGATGCGACGAAAACAGAACCCAACCAAATGACCCGCCCGCTGACAGTAGGAACAGTGAAAAACTCTCCTGGGGGCACTCTCATGGGTCACAGGAGCAACTCTCATAGGCTCCTTGGGTTTCTTCTGTGTGGTTTTCTTGGGAGGATTTTTCTTGGCAGGAGGAGTGGTTTTCTTTGGTGGATGGGTAGGCTTTCTGGCTGCTGGGGTGTCTAACAGAGCTCTCTCTTTCTCTAGGGTAGTGGGAGAGGTAAAAACAGTTTTGGTCTTACTGTCTGAAGGTATCCTCTCAAAACCCAAACCTAGAGCTACCCCTGCTCTGTCAGCACACAACTTGGTCTTGGCCAAGAGCAAATCCATCCTACCTTTTCCCTCAGTGCATTTATTTACCACAGAAAGAAGGTATTCATTTTCAGACATGAGGTTTTCAGCTCACTCTCTAACAGTGCCTAGCTGGTCCTTAAGGGTAATGCATGTGTCACACACAGGCTGCACATCCTTAGAACTACCGGCCCTCTCCAATCTAGCCTCCAAATCATGAACATGCTTATCACGTAAATTAATGCTATCGCGTAATAAAGAGCAGTTCATGCAATCAATAACATCATGAGGTCTAGAATCCACCTCCAAAAGCTGCTTCTATGCAGTCTCAAGCTCAGAAAGAGTTTGAGCATGAACAGAACGCAACTGAGCAAGCTCACTCATGACAACCGAACAGGACTCACATTCAGTATCATCAAATTTAGACTTAAGCATAGCATATTCAGTCGAAACATTTTCTAGCCTAAGTCTAAGGTCTTTTCTTTCTCTAGCGGCTTGCACAAGTAATCTATCCTGACCAAGAACTACTTCATTCAGCTCATCTAATTTAATTAGTAGCTGGTCAGATGATAGGTTTACCTCAGATGAGTCAAGCTCATCGCCGTTGTGATCGCTGTCGGCCATGAAGCAAAGGCCGGTGAAGTATCGTCCCTTCTTGTCCTTCTTGTCCTCCTTCCTTGGGGACTCCTCCTCCTCAGAGCTCGACTCCTCAGTTGAGGATGTGTCGATGTCGCTGAGAGCAGCAACAAAGGCTCTGGAAGCGGCCTTGGCTACTTTCTTAGCCATCTTGCCGCGCTTGCCCTTTACAAAGGGTTTCCTCTCCTTGTGGTATTTGGGGCGCTCACTCTCATCTCTCTTTTTGAGCTTAGGGCAATTAGCCTTGATGTGAGAAGTGTCACCGCATTCAAAACAACCACCAAAATCACTTCTCTTCTGATCCCGTCTCTCATGATGAAAACGGGTGAACCTCCGGGCAATGAGAGCAAGCTCATCATCAGCTAGAGTGTCCACCTGCTCCTTTGTGACGGAGACCAGAGAGGACAAAGCAAAACCATCTGCAAAAACACAAGTACCAGATGTGCTTGGTTCTGCAGTGGTGCCACGGCTAGTGCTAGAAACCAATGCCAATGGCTGTGGCAAAGAGCTTCTGTGCACTGCAAGAGATGCCTTGGCAATCTCTGTGGACTTCAGCTTGCTAAAGAGTTCATCACAGGTTAAAGTGTCATAGCCTGTGGACTCCTCAATGCTGGATATTTTTACTTCCCATATGCTACGGTCAAGAGCATAGAGAAGCTTGATAGCCCTATCGTGATCACTGTAAGCAAGCGTCCCGTTGGATCGCAAGTTACTCACTATCGCGTCAAAGCGAGAAAACATGGCATCTATAGATTCACCAGGTGCCTGCACAAACAGCTGATACTGTTGATTGTAGGTGCTTTGGCGCCTGGCCTTAATCTGAGTAGAGCCCTCATGAAAGACAGTGAGCGTTGTCCAAATTTCCCTAGCAGTCCTAAGGTGTTGCACCCTATCGAACTCACTTCTACTCAAGCCAATGAACAGTATATTTCTTGCCTTAGAATTGGCATTGTACTGATCCTTCTCGGTTTGAGAGGTGCGAGTCTCAGGGATGGAGTATTGTGAGTCCACAATCTCCCAAATTGCATTTCCTTGGCTTAACAAGTAAGCCTCCATGCGCACCTTCCAGTATGCGAAGTCTGTCCCATCGAACAGAGGAATTTTACTGCCTCTATCCATGACGCCAACAGATCACAAAACCGGTTAAGGTCAACTGGTGATCTTAACCTGCTCTGATACCAATTGTTGGACCGGAAACGGCGACCAGAGGGGGGTGAATGGGAGCTTTTAAAAATTCGGGCTAAAAACTAGCCTTCGGTTTCAGTTCAGTCTTCTGCGGAACAGGCTTCGAACACTAACTTCGAAGGTCTGGTTCGGAGGTACTTCGACACCTTCGAACACAGGCTTCGGAGGAACAAAGGTTCGAAGCCAAGAAGACTTCGCTCCACTTACAACCCTCGAAAATCTACTCTGCTAAGTCAGTGCAGGCTCCGCACACAGGGTGCTTCGAGCAGGCTTCGCATTTCACCCTTCGCAAGAGTGGACACTCCTCTGAGGACTTCGACCACGTACTTGGCAGCAGCAACTGGTGCTGGGCTTCGTACACGAAGGTCTACACGCACACAGAAAGACTACACTAAGGGCTTCGACACAAGAAGCAAAACGGGCCTCGGTCAGGGCTACGCTAGTAATCAGCGAGGTCACACCTCCTGTTACACAAAGCGAACGCACACTGACAAAACACACTTCGCTAGAAAAACAACCTTCGCCTTAACAGGCTTCGGTGCACTACAACAAGCGAGGTATGTAACGCGAGCTCAAGCAAAAAGCACAAGAAGCAGGGCTTCGCCGCTTGAACAAGGAACACAAAATAGATTGAACTCTGGATGAATACAGCGAGGTATGTGGCTACAGGAGCTCAACAGTAAATGCTCAAAGTGTTAAATGTTACCTACCGAGCCCCCATATTTATAGCCCACAGTTCACCCAAAGGAAAAGACTACACTACCCCTAGGGCTTACATTGATTTTGTCTCTACAGAACTAAGGGGTACAAAAGGTAGTCCATCTTTATTCTGGAGGCTTCTCTGTCAGCTTTGCAGAGGGGACAGTGTCAGCCTTTTACAGAACAGACAGTGTCAGCCTTTGCAGTCTTTGACCTTTTGGAGTCCTCCCTTCGCACGCGAGGGTGCGGTAGCTTCGGCGAGAAGCCTTGAGCCTGTTGGCCTTCGCTTCGCCGAAGATCGTCTCCGATACACTGACGGTTTTGAGTCGAAGCCGTCAAAGCCCTTGGGCCTTCGCACCAACACCTCCGGAGTGGACCACCACGGCTTCGCAGCTACTCCCAGCTCGAACTCCGTCAGTCCGTGTACCGAAGCCATGCAGGCCGAAGCACCTCAAGTCAATCTTCCTCCGGAGCTAGCCTTGCTCCGAAGCCTTCCTCCCTCCGAAGCCCCACCTTCGGAGTACCACCCTTCGAAGTCCCTCCTTCGTCCAAGGCCTCCGCATGAAGCATTCCATGAGCACTTCGTCGCAGTGTCTCTCCCCGAGCACACTCCTCGACGAGCCTCACCCGGACCATGCCTTCGATGCGCCTTGACTTCTGAGACCTTCATCGGATACCTTCGAATGTCTCCTACCGGAGCACACTTTGAATTCCTTGCCTCCGCAGAGGACTTGTTCCACCCAACTCCGAAGTCACTCCGTTCGGAGTACCTTCGAAGTGCCTCACCTCCGAGGACTTTGTCTCGGAGTACCTTTAGCCCGAGCCACGCTCCGCACTCTCTGCCTTCACCTGGCACGCCTCGACCCGAGGACCAACCCGGACCACTTTCGCAGCCACCGTGACGGAGCTCCCCGCTCCCTTGGCATCAAGCCTCCCGCTTGACCCAGGTTCACCTGCTGCGAACCTTGTCTGTCGCCTCCGAAGTCCCTGCGCACCACCGACAAGCAAACAAGTGTTTCCAGTACTCCGGAGACCTCTCCGGGTTAGCAACCTCCGGCACACACTCCGGTGTACCGCCCAAAGTACCGAAGCCTTCGGTACGAACCCAGTCATCGTGTACTGTCGGACCCCTCCGACAAGCACACTCTGCTGCACAGCTGCAGCAACCAGCCACCGAACACCCTTCGATGAAACCACCTCCGAACACACTTCGGAGGTACCCTTCGAACAGAGGGTAAAATCCTGTCAATCACTCATCACAAAACATCGAAACCAACCCTTGGTTTCTCAATTGCTAATATAATTATTTTTTGATTTTCAACGTTGTGTAACACAGATACGATACTAGTTTGAACAAGTGGTAATTTTCTAAGAGTTATTTGAAGTCATTGTTATTTTATATCACTAAGTAATAAAATAAAATAGAAATTAGACCAAGCTGAAAAGCACTTGGTATTGGAAGTTCAAATTGAATATTGTTCTATTTCTTGTTTATGATACTATGTCCGACTCTTTAGGACATGTTTGACATTTTTAGAATCGGAAGCTCTCTAAATAAATCTAAAAATAAACTAGAAATGAAAAACCGAGAAATATCTTCTCTAAACTAGTTTTCATAATAGCCCTCTAAGAGCAACTCTAACCCTCAAATTAGAGCTCCTGTTTTTGATTTGAGCTCCCCTTCTTTTGAGATGTCTGTTTTCTGAGTTTTACTCTAGCAGCTAGCAGCGGCTCTCAAAATAGAGCTTATATTTTCAATTTCCACCATTTCTTCATACACTATACACATATATTTGATAAAAGCACAGTATATAATAAATTATTTATTGTTTAATAATGAATTACTATATTTAAATTTTTAAATACAAATATTCAAATTTACATATAGGTACATAATCATCTATCATATTTAAATATTCAAATTTTTAAATGCAAATGCAAATATTTAAATTTAAAATCTAGGAACATAATCATATATCCTATTAAACAATAGGAACATAATCATCTACCGTATTTAAATATTCAAAATTTTAAATGCAATTATAAATATTCAAATTTAAATATAGAAACATAATAATCTATTTTATTAAACAATAGGAACATAATCATTTATTATATTTAAATATTCAAATTTTTAAATGCAAATAAAAATATTCAAATATACATATAGGAACATAATCATCTATCATATTAAACAATATAAACAATAGGAACATAATTCAAATTTTTAAATGTAAATACAAATATTCAAATTTAAATAAGTGGAAAGCCTGCACACACGGCACCAACACTCAAGGAGAGTGTGCACATCCACATGGCATAAGAGCTTGATGTCTCTTTTAAGAAAGGAATTTTTGCTCTTATGCCACAACGTGGAGTGGTGTTTACTTTTTTGTCAGGTGCTGTGTGTTTGATAACTGGGCTCAAAAACCACATATCATATACTTATATGGAATAAAAAAATAAATTTCACTAACTTATGTGCAATATGAATGCAAATCTCACTTTAAGAAACCTCCTATTTTTAAGAGAGACCACCTTAATTTTTTCGTGGAGTTGCTCTAAATGTTTGCTCCTGTTTCGTTGTATTTTCCTCTCCTCTCCCCCCGGTCCCACGCAACACGGCGCGATTGCTCCAACCAATCTGCGGCGGCGGCGGCGGCGGCGCTGGCGCCGGCTGAAGACCGGAAACGGAGAGCATCTCCACGGCTGTACACTCGCAGCTTCTGTCCCGTATTCTCGAATTCCTCGTGTTCAAATAACCTCCAGCGATCTCCGTGTACCAATCAATACACACTGATATCTGAGACGCCGGATGTAGCAGAGGAAAAAGAATGAAGTGCTCACACTGAGTGAGCACCGTGATTCCTCCTTGGGTAAAACAGAACTACAGAATCATTCAAACTAGTCCCCAATCGTTCAAAATTCACCCATCCTTAGATTTACAACGGGTTAATGGCTTCTGTGCCACCGTTATTCTCCGTTTCGCCAAAAATACCACCAAAATTTCCCAAATAGCCGATATGCCATTATTATTTCAAATTCACTCCGAAATGCCATTTGGGCCCACCCGCAGAGATGTTTTTTTCGCAAATGCCCATACTATCCTTACACTATTCATCTTCCTCCTCCCTCCTCTCCTCCTCCCTCCCTCCTCTCTGTGCTAGCGCCTGGCGCCGCCATCAAACTCTAGTCCCATCTTCTTCGCAGCAGATTGCTCCATAGCATCCAAGCACTCAGCGGGCACATTGGTATGGAACAATTTACAGACCCGGCTCCTCGAGCCCTCTTCTCCTGCTTTCACGAGTTTGCGGAGAGAGTTCATGGTGACGGGTGATCCGCCACTACACAGACATCATTAGCAGCAATTCTTTGCGATGAGCATGTCACAAGGAAAAGCGAGGTCCGGCAAGAACTTCTCAGCGATGGCGTACGCTGCTTCCTCCGCAGACCCGAGGGATGCTTCGGCGGCGGAGGAGGAAGGGACGAGGGCAAAGGGCTTGGCTCCGGTCTTGTGCTCCATGGTGTCCCAGGGGAAGGGCTGGAGACAGAGCGACACATCGTCGTCGGGGTCGGCGGAGAAGGGCGGGAGGGGGGACCAGCGAGAGACACAGTCGACGTGGTATATCATCCCTCCCATCATCCTATTGCCGGACTGACGGTGTGCGGTGCCGTGGCGGTGGCGGCCGCGTGAGGAGGGGGAGAGCGAGCGAAGAGAGGAGGAGAGCGAGGGAGGCGCTTGGGTCAGACTGGTGGGGGCAGTGGAGGCGTTGGAGTGGCGCTTATGCCGCGGGAGGTAGGCCATGGCCGCAGCCGGCGACGAGGTCTTGGAAAGTTGGCCGGTGGCAACCGATGAGGGATTGCTTCTCTTGGTTCGGGAGGGAAGCGGAAAAGTAGAGGGTTTCTCGCTCATCAAATCCGTTTCTCTTGTAAGAAACAGAGAGGAGGTGGCGGCGCCGGGCGCTGGCACATAGAGGAGGGAGGGAGGAGGAGAGGAGGGAGGAGGAAGATGAACAGTGTAAGGGTAGTATGGGCATTTGCGAAAAAAACATCTCTGCGGGTGGGCCTAAATGGCATTTCGGAGTGAATCTGAAATAATAATGGCATATCGGCTATTTGCGAAATTTTGATGGTATTTTTGGCAAAACGGAGAATAACGGTGGCACAGAAGCCATTAACCCATTTACAAAAGCATCAACGACATCGACGAACAACGCCTCAGCAAGAAGAAGCTCCCCCATTCTGCTGCTGCTGCTGCCGCCGTCCCGAGCTGAGCAAAGGAGGATTGGATTGTTCTGCGCAGAACATGGATCACACGGAGGGGAAGAACTTGTTCAGATTGAACGGCAGAGAGTAGAACTCCTCACTCCTCGTGTCCGTCTTGAAGCTCCTGAACCTGTCCCACCAGTGGTACCCCCTGTCTCTCCTGACCGCATTGTCACTCCTGTGGATGGTGTTGTCCAGGAAGTATGCCACAATCCCGGCAACGAAGGGTTTCGACGAGAAGGGCACGTTATCATGTCATTGAACTGCCATGACAAAATGCACAGCATCAGTAACCAGCAAAGGGTTTAGCCAAAGAAGATGGCACAAGAAGGGCTTAAAAGGGCTTGTTTCTTGGTACCCATCGAGCTCCGGTGTGCACCGGGCCATAACCGGCGACGGATGTATACTCATTGAAGTACTGAGGAACTGATAAGCCCATGAAGAATGAGAACCCTACGATGAACTTGGTCCTGAAGCTGTTGAGGTTGCAGAACTGAAGGAAACTCAGACCACAGGCACCTGCAAAACGGAGGCATCCATAATTTGGAAACTGCATTTCATGAACTCAAATGATATGATCCCAAGCTATGCAGTGATGGATATTCTGGACCTACCGATGTACGCAAAGAAGATGCAGTACAGAGCAGCAAATATTGGTAATGGAATCGATGCAAAAATCGCTCCGAATTTCCCTGGTTTAGCATAACAATACAATTAGCCTAACAAAGCATGTGGTGAATAAATGATAAATAGGAAAATATGATCAGATTATCCATAGCAGCTGTAATTCTACAGTAGATGTCAAAACAATTCTGCACATTTCTGTCGCAGCACGCAACAGCCCTACTAAGGGTTTGCTTCATGCACATAGGTTCTTCTGAAGATCGATTTGGAGTAACAAGTTTAGAAAAGGAACTGCACATTACCAAGAATAGAAAAGAAGATCATGAAGCCAGCAGATATTTGCACTACTCTCCGGCTGCCAACATGTGTCAAAGCTAGCAAACCAGCATTTTCACTGCAAAGATCAAAATGAATAACACAATATATTCAGGAGGCAAACAGGATGAAAAGAAGTAACCCAAGAAACCCAGAGATGGTAACATTACACTTACACTGACACTGCAGTTCCATTGGCTGTCCCAAAAAATGCACCTAGTAAAGTACCGATTCCCTGCAGATGATACTCAATGCTGAAAACTTGTGATTGACAAAATTGATGCTTCTGGGGCAAAATAATCGACATATTTACCTGCCAACCAATTCCACGGCCAAGAACTGATGGAGGTATCATAGTTGCGCTTGCATATCTTGAAACAGCAATGAAGGTCCCAGTTGACTGAAAGGTAGAACATTGTGTATAAGATTGTTAGCAGTAGCAGTGAGGTACAGGTAGCAATCTATTTTTCACTTTCATGTAAAGTCATGCAGACAAACCTCTACAAGAGCAACAAATGAGGCCATCATCATGGCAAATGATTCGCCGGCATCGAATGTTGGAGCCCCCCATTGAAAAGGAAATGGAACTCTTATCCTACAATTTTTTTCAGTACTTCTATGATGAACTCCATCAAGAAGGGCCCAGGAAGAGAAATGATGAAATACTCATGAATTGCATACCATGGAGCTCCACTGATAATTCCAGAGCGATCAACGCGACAATGCACTTGTGTTTTCGGCCGTGCATTCTTGTATGCGCCACTAGCAGTGACAATGTATGCATACAACCACACAATAGCGATGGTGAAAATAACAGCGAACCGGTCGAAGACAGGCTTTGCCACATGTATAACATGAGGTAAATACTGCACATGGGACAAATACAATTAGTACATGACCTTGAGCAACAGCAGCCCTACTTGTGTGGAAAGACATTCACTGCTATGCTAGCACCTGAGAAAATACAAGCAGTAGAATGATTTCTGGGAGACCAATTTCCACACACTTTGCAACCTGCATGAACAGTGTTACTACAATCAGTCTTCCAATGGGCTAGGGAACAGCAAAGACAAAAAGAATCATAGCCACATAAAAAGGATCTCTATTATATAATGGGAGGTGCAAGATAACTCTTACCCCTGGAAAACCAAGCTCATAGAGGCCAAATCCAGCAAGTGAGATCAGAGGAACAGCAGACAATGGACTAAGCAATCTGTAAAAGGAGTGAGCAATGGTTAAGCCTGCAAACTGAAAAGTAGGCCACCTGCAAACTGAAAAGATGCAACTGTACAATGCACATAGAGAAATTCAACAATGATGCCCACCGAACTACATTGCGCCAGAGACCACTGAAACCAAGTATGATCTGGATCGTTGATGCAATGATGAGAGCGCCTTGTGTTCCTCGCATGGTCCGCAAGAATTTCTTCACAGTAGTAGCAAATTCTTGTCAACTTAACAAGTAAAATCACAGGGCCTGTGACAAACCGTACTGTGCAGATTCAGCTATTAGGGATTACCTCATGAGGGTCTGCTACATTGCTGTAACGACCAGCCACTATGATGGAAATTGTCGGTGCAACAACCGTGTAGGATCCACCCATCACCGCCGGAAGACGAGTCCCAAAGAACGATTGGCAGAGGGTGTTTATGCCAGCAACGAACAGCAGCGTCTGAATCACCCGAGCTTTCTCATCCTGAAAGCAAGGCAACGAAATGCAGCTACGGTTCAGCAGTTTAGCATACAGAAAACCACCAGAAACTTATCGCAATCGTAGAACTTGTCTTAACATCCTCAACTGCACATGTCCAGCAAAAGTGAACGCAACCAAGATTCAGACATGGCATATATTTTTCAGGTGACTGGGCACTCACATTTCCTCCTCCCATCTGGGGAACAAGAGCACTGGGTATAATCACTGATGTGCCCAGCATCACAATGTAGTGCTGGAATCCAAGTATGACGGCCTCAGCTGCGCACAAAGAGATCCAATCCATCATTACGTTAGCCGTTCGGCACACCAAAGCAAGGGTGACCACAAACGACCAAGAACACAAGAAACCTAGGCAACATGGACATCAATGCAGCAAATCTATACATACGGCAAGAGAACATAAATGCCAAAGTACAGCGGACTAACACCTCCGCCATCAAAATCAAAAGGTAAAAATGGCACTGGACAGAGAAAGAGAGACGTACGCCAAGGCGGTGGGCTGGTGATGCAGTAGGACACGCTGGGCAACTGGTCCCTCACAGGGTGCGGCTGCATCTCCTCCTGCTTCGGCGGCGGCGCCGCCCCTCCTCCGGCCATCGTGCTCGCCTCCGGTCAACAACCCAAGCTCTCCACCTCACCCCAAAAAAGTAAATATTGGGACAAGAATGGAAAATGCAGGAACCAAGAACAGTGAATCCAAGAAGCAGCGTGCAGTGGCAGAAGCAGCACAAGGGCAGTGAGCAACAAAGGCTAGCGATTCTTTGCGTGCGAAGAGGACCAAGAACCAGTGACCGAAGAAGAAAAGAACAGCCGCTACAATGCAAGGAAGCGAAGGAAAGGGAGGCTGCAGCTGCAGCAGGTGCTGCTTCTTCTTGCTTTCTAGTTTCTACCACTCCACCGGCACTGGAGCTGGAGTAGCGATCAACTACTCCCCTGCTGGCTGCTCGAACGAGGGTAGGAGCAGCTCGAACGAATCTACAGCCCCCTGCTGGCTGCTGCTTTCCTCCCGCTTTTATTTTCGCTCTCTTTTTCTCGCTACTTGTTTAGCAGTGGTACTGCTTTTCTCTGGCAATGGGATCGGAGTTCGCCTTTGCACCACCCCCGCTCCACGAAAACTGTGCTCTGCTCTTCCCAAGAAGTAATCTTTTTCCACCGTAAAAGGAGATGGCAGAGAGAAAGAAATCCTCAAAGTCTCTCTACACAGGGGACTTTTTCGTTTTTCCCACTGCGGTGCAAAGCTTTTCTGCTTTGGTTTGGTTTGCTGCCCTGCCCTGCTGTGCTTTTGCTGCGCTAATGGAAGGGGAGGGGGCGAGTGGGCGAGAGAGAGGGAGGTGCATAGACTTGAATGCTGCGAGCAGCTAGCAGCGAGCGCATGTGACCGAAGCAACGGGGAAAAAAAAGGACTTGCTCGAATGCTCGTAGCCTCATG
Source organism: Zizania palustris (assembly GCA_019279435.1). NCBI lineage: Eukaryota > Viridiplantae > Streptophyta > Magnoliopsida > Poales > Poaceae > Zizania > Zizania palustris. The sequence continues at coordinate 17,622,926 of JAAALK010000290.1, forward strand.
CTACTGCCATTAGCCATAGCAGCAAAACGCACCGTCGCCTGCACGCGTTGCCGTTCGCCGTTGCAGTCTCCTCGTCAGGAGGCAGCTGTTCACGTAATATATAACGTGGAACCACTGATCCAGTGATCTGCTCACGTAAAGGCTAATATAACGATCAGATCTAAAATTAAGCTGCAAAATTTAATCCGTTTCAAATTTTTGAACTTTCTGACTTAGAAGTTAGAATCTAAATCAAATAATTCTTTTAGGATCTGTTTGGTAGAGCTTCGGATCCTGAAATCAACAATAAATCTAGAATAGAGCATTTGAAGTTGGCTAGACTCTGCTCCATTACTCCAGTTCATTTTTTTGAAACGCTCTCAGCAGGATTCACTTCTCAGAAAAAATATTTGACTTGGCTCTAGCTTAATAGGATAAAGAAGCTAGAGCTAGAGCCTTGTCAAATGCACCCTTAGTCACCTAACTTTTTCAGAATCTGCAGATTCTTATAATATAAATTTGAAAGCTGATATAACCTAGATTTCACAGCTTCTTAGTTCAATTTTGAATAAATATTACCTATCATGCTATTAAAACATATCAGTTTATGTAAAATTTGAAAAAGTGAAATTTTAATAAAATATATCATTTTAGTGTAATTTAAAAATGTATAATTTTAATATAACCATTACAAAAAATCATGATTAGAATTACATGTAAAATTACATATTAATAATGTAACTAAACATCATGACCAAAATATAAATCTGCAACTATTTCAACCAAATAGTTATCATCTTTTCTATAACTCACAACTCATAGTAACTTTTCCACACTCACGTCAGCTTTTTCAAAATTTACACATCCTTAGCATGCCTAAAGTTCCGTGCAACTTCCGTTCAAATGCACACTGATACGTTTATTTATTCATTCTCGCGGGTTTATTGCAGTTTTTTTCGATGTTTTCCGATTTTTCTTTTTTATTTATAATACTATTATATGCATGCGTTTAATCATTTATTCTTTTCTTTTCTTATTTCATTCTGGATAGTCCTCGCAAACAAAAGTTCAAACTGTTACAATCCGCAAATTAAAAGAGAAAAACGCACGCACACTCACTTGCAAGGCTGAAGTGTTCTTGCCATGTTTGGAACAGAAATACAACATTCATGTACCCAAAACGAGATGTGGTCTCGTACGTGAAGAAATTAGCCGGTTTAGTTTGTGCTGGCGTGAGTCGTCGTTAAGGAACAAGTAGTTAATTAGAACATCTCCAGCAGTTTTTCTATCACATTCCATATAATCAAATTTAACAAATATAGCTCCAAAATATATGTCTTTAGCGACTTCCATATCATATTCTCTATCATATCTCATCATCTCTCGCTCTCCTCCTATTCCCAAAACTAGGGAAGAGAACATGTTCACTATCCCTCTCTCATACACACTTCTCATGAAACCTTCGTCTCGAAAACCCTTTCGTACCACCGACATCATGTGTGCCTCCCACAGTGTGACCTCTAGAGTGTTGTTCTCTACTCAAGCCTAAATTTTTAATAATAAAAAATAATATTTAAAAGTATAAGAAATTAGTTTTAGGGAAATTGTTAAAGACATAAACTATATAGGGATGAAATATTTTAAGTTATTCTATATATAAAGGATTAGTGGCGGAGCTAGAGGAATACTGAGGAGGGTACACCATTTTATAGAGTACATCATATTAGATCTAAGAAGATACACAGAGGGTAAAAAATTACTGATAATAATTTAAAAAAATTGGCACCCGAGTTCTTAGGAACCCTCTAAGGTCTACATAGCTCCGCCCCTGTGAAGGATATAGGAAATCAAATTTAGGGTAGCTGCTAGAATAGCATCTTCAAAAGAGCTCTTAAACTTTATTCTCTAAATCTTATATAGGGATCATCCTAAACTCTATTTCTCTCTACAAATTAATCAATCTACATCAGTTTCTCTATAATCATGATCCCTATTTTTTAAATACTGTAAATATGACCTATAATCTATAATATTTTTATGTGAAACTATAGTACTTTTAAATATATGTGACATCTAGTATATAACAACGTGCGGAAAAGAAAATAATACACTCGTAAGAAAAAATATGCATGAATGAGAATAGAGAATAACTAAAGTAATCTTATATTTAAGAGCGATGAGAGGTGATTTAGGGAATGGAATAGGTACGGGACTCATTTAGGGAGACTTTTGGAGCTTCATTTTTTACTAAAATACCTAAATTTAAATTTAGGTAATTATATAAGTAATTTCTTGGAGATGCTCGAAGTTTCTCTTATCTTCAAGTTGAGGCCGACTAATGCATGTACAAGTCGGTTAACTAGCTAGTTAGTATGTGCATATGTCCATGTATTAGTGGGTTAGTTAGATAGTGCAATAATTTGTGCATGGGTTAGTGGAGCAAACCAACAACTATTAGTTTTGTGCATGTAGTACTGGAGACCGAGTGGTGTGGATCACGCGTGTGTTGGCCTCAGATTAAGGCGGCGGTTTGCTTCTCTAGAGTGTGTGTGTGCGTGAGGCTTATAAATTTATGTAAACATCCGTTGATTAGTTGTGTACATTGCTGTACATTGCTGCGAACATCTGTGTGCTTTATTGTGTGTTCCTAGTTTAATCCAACAATTAGTACCAAAGCCTTGTGCTTTGCATGTGAAGAGAGGTGATAGAGAGTTAGAGACTTTGGATGACACCGAGATTTGGTAAAACCCAGAGTCCACTAAGGATGTGGCACGATTAACAAAAGTCAACTGTTAAAGATAGGCAAGGAAATTCGTCCATACTGTTATAACATGACCGGATGCAGAGGAGCCGATGGAGATAAAAATGAAAATAAGATAAAGATTATCTAAAATTGGTTAAGATAGAGTACTTGGACGACGAGTCTTCGGACTATAAATATGTACCCTTAGTTAGCTTAGAAACACACATTTCTGTCAAACAACTACTCGGAGCATCGCCGCCCTTGGTTCCCAAGGTTTATCCCGGCGGGGTTCGATACTCTGAGCTAGGCTGCATCGTTTCAATCCCTAGCGAAGAGGTGAGTCCCGCCACCCCTGATTACCGTATCGACTAGGTCAGTATCCTCATGGCTACATCAGATTGATCTCTTGAGGTGAACGTCGAAACTGTACGGTCGGTGGTTCTCGGTGTATTGGCTAGGTCTAAGGCTGCATCAGATTGATCTCTTAGATTGATATTATCTAGGTGTGGTAGTTTGAGACTCCATCGGTTAAGTGCAACATCTCTTGCTATTGTATATTTTTCTTGCTTTATACCATTCATCTAAATAAAACATGCTCGATACTTTGATATATTATTAAGATCATTGTGATTAGCTACTGTCTTGGTTAGGTCTGATCTAGTTATTGTGATGATTTCCATGATATAGATAAGTTATTTGACACGTTTTATTTATTTCTGTTAGAGTATAAACCGACAGGTTATCTTCAATTCAATGTCACATCTTATTTGCCATCAGAAGAGTCCTCATCGTCCAATGTGGTAAAACTGTCCATCTTATCGATCGATAGCACGTTCGCCCCGATTGATTCACGCCTGGTCATCAGCTCTATGGCCGATCGACATGATATTCCACAAATATCACATCCTCATCGCGGTCATCGGCTCGATAGCCGATAGGCTATGCTATTGATCATTTTTTCCTGTTTCCTTATTAGTTACAGGGTCAAACTGATTAGCACGTCTTGAACCCTTTTTTTAAGAACGTAGGACCTACACTAGAGTTAATCAGATCTCCTAGGCCACACGTGTGTCAAACTGTGACCAAAAAACGCACCAACACGCTTTTTAGCACGCTCAGTGGGACCATACTTTAGCAATCCAGCTATGGCCCACGAACCGTCACAAGGTTTGACGTATCTCCTCAATACTCAGAACATACTGCTATAGAATCCACAGCATACTCGGCCAGCTCCACAGCCGCAAGGGTCGATGGTGCTAGAGAAGCTGACCTTCTCGGTCGACCATGAAGGAAACAGGGCGACCCAACCATCGGCCCCGCTTGGGGATGCTATTTAGTTCATCGTATAACCTCGAAAGAGGTGCGTCGACGCTGTTCTCAGCGACTGGCCCTAGGCCGATGGGATAGGAGGCACCACAAGTCACATATGGTGTCGCAAGGAACATGCTGTCAAACATCGTGTCGCCTAGGGGGGCGCCCGACAATTTCCCCTAGTGGTACCCAACATGCCTGAATACTTTGCACTCATTAGTATGATGCTTCTTCCCATCATCGAACTTGATTCAGCCTTGCTTCACGGTCGATTGGATTTGCTGCCTGAACACTTTGCACTCATTAGGATGATGTGATGGAGAATTGTGCCACTTGCAGTATTTTTTCTTCTTCAGTTCATCGACAGGTGGTATCACGTGACCAGGTGACAAGTGGATCTGCTTATCATTGAGTAACAGATCAAATATTTTATCGGCCTTGTTGATGTTGAAGTCATACTTTCCCTCTTTATCAGTCGGTTTCACCCAGGGGGATATAACTTGCTTCTTGTTTCTGGACCATTCGGCCATATCGACTTCTGCATCTGAGTCGCTGTTCTTATCGGAGTCCGAACGGTACACTTGAGTATATGTCATCTTCTTCTGATACTTGTCTCTTTTTGCTTCTTGGAATCGGCTCTCATGTGCGCATACCCTTTGCACTAGTTGGGAGAGGCTCTTGAAGTCATGTGATGAAAATCTCTCCTTAATTGGGTTTAGGAGTCCCTGAAACGCAACTCCGCCAACTGGGTATCACTGAGGCTCAGACTATAGCATCTTCTCTCTACGTCTCGGAACCTCTAGATGTAATCTTGTCCTAATAGGTTAATTTATTCATAAAGTATATGAGATAACTTACCAATTAAGTAAGATCGGTTATCTATTAGGATTCTATCTCCCACTAAATCTTTAAACCACTACTTTTTAAATAATCGTGTGGAATAGCAATATGAATACACATGAAATATACTGGTCTTGTATACCCGGGTTCTATTCTCCTAACATTAGAGATGTCCATGGATAAAATGCATGTGGATATGGTGCACCCATACTCGTTGATATTAATTATTCCCTATACTTGTACCTATACTAGTATAGGGATGGGGGACGCAACTCGCAACATGTGCAATGGGAGGGATGAGGTAGCACACTACCACATGTTTCATAGGACAATCCAATGAGAGAACAACGACGACATCATGTGATAGGATGAGGGGTGCAACCAATGAAGCACGAGATGAGGAGAAGACTGATAAGGAACCTCCTCAAGGGTGGCCCGATCTTCACGATAGTAGGTTTGAAGAACCGAAGATAACTTGATGCAAATAGCAAGATAACTAGATTTATACCTATCCAAGGTTGGATGCGACCAAGCGATAGGGAGAGAGGCACCAAAATCGTGAAAACTTCGACTCAATCTCTGAATGATTGTAGAACCACAATCTGGAACTAATCTACACAAAATGATGCAACCATACTAGAAACCATAGAGAACGAACTATGAGATCCCAAAGGAATCTCTTCACAAGTTCAAGCAGAACAAGGAAGAACAAAGGTGTGTGTAAGATGCTCGGCAGCTCGACTACAATACCATACGGTTTATCAATTCATCAAAAAATCCTCTCTTGCAAGGACAATGAGAAGTATTTATACTAGGAATAACTCTCCTAGCCGAGTATCAAAAGACTTTTAAGATTCTTGAGGAGTTGGCAACTCAAAGATCTCTAGAAATAATTTCTGAATAGCTTCGTGCAGCCCTTCAACTTCTGTGTAGTCTTCACTAAAATAACCACAACTTTTTATTGAGAAATCCAAAAGATGATCCATTTGTTGGATGTGAAAGTAGACTTGATTATGTTTCCAACATATGCATTATGGCTATTGAATCACAATAGGTTAGATCACCCATCTCTTGGAAGTTGAAAGATTTGTCAACAAACAATGAGGTGTAAAATCGAGGAAGAAAAGTAATAGACAACCAGACCATTCTATACGGTGTAAAGTAACACCGTAGAGAAAAGTAACAAACATCAGAATGTTACACATGGTGTAAAGTAACATCGTAGAGGAAAAAGTAACACCGCAGAGGGAAAAGTAACACTCAACTAGACCATTTTTCTGAGCTCGCAAACAACGAGTTGTTGTATTTGAAATCCAACAAGACTCCTCTTCATGAGTGAACCTAAGCAACATCAATGTAGAACAATTAGATAGTATACCATCCTTAGATACGATGAAATCATAATCAATTAGGAATGAATTCACTTGTTCTAATAATTTTTTCGTGCGGCTCCGTATAAGTGGACCATGATTACGTTCACTTGTGTTAGACGGTAAATGCTCCTCATGTTACAACACATAATGAGCTAGGATGTCTCCATTACAGATGAGGCAGACAAACGAAAGGACATCTATGGGAGGATGAGAACAGGGCGACATGCGAGATAAGGGATATGGGGCGACGTATGGCCATGTGGTAGGCAGGACAAGGGATGATAGTGATGGGTCCGAGAGGGCTAAGGATTTAGTGTTACTAGAACTAGCTTTATGTCATTGAGCTAGACGGTTGTTGGATTTTTTTCCAATTTGAGTCATAAATTTAAATATTTGAGATGATGGTAAAAGCGATATATGTATTAATTTTTTATATTTGTATCCGTTTTTATCTAATAGATGTGAGTTTTTCTCATTTTTGTATCTATGTGTATGAATATCTCCCCATTGCTTAATAGAGCAATTTCTAGCTGGTAAAGAGTACTAGATATCCATTAGCATCCTATTTAAATTTAAATTCCCAAAATAATAAATTATTGATTACTTAAAACAATAAGATGTGGTCAAATATATAACACACTAGTAACCATGTAGGTCATGGAAAATATATTAGGACAATCCACCAATCTACAAAAATATTAGTAGTACCCACTACATAATATAGGTGGGGAACATGGAATTTATTCCCTCAAGACACATGGTGAGTCCCCCCACTGGAGAGTGGACCCCATACTCACTGTAAAGAAAACATTCAGAATCTTACTTGATTAATATAAAGCAGTACGTCAGCATACAGCAAGACAACAATATTACAACCAGTACCCATGAAAGAATCATACAAAACACGAGTAGCCAATTAATCTTAGGGGTGTTTGTTCTCATAGTCTAAATTTTAGTCCTATCATGTTGAATGCTTAGATTTATTTTAGAGTATTAAATGTAGACTATTTACAAAACACATTCATAATTGGTGGTTTATTCGCGAGACGAATCTAATGAGCCTAATTACGCCATGATTTGATAATGCGATGCGACAGTAAATATTTGCTAATCATGCATTAATTAGGCTTAATAAATTTATCTCGCGAATAATCCTCCAATTCTGCAACTATTTTTATAATTAGTCTAAGTTTAGTCCTTCAAATTAATATCTAAACATACGACGTGACACGGACTAAACTTTAGTCATGAAACCAAACACCCATTTATTAGTAATAATTGTATGATAAAAATAGGGATTATCTTGTTTTGTTTCAAAAGGTACACTCTTCAAGATATACTACTCCACTCGCGAATACTGATCATTTTAAAGTAATGTAAATATAAATATACGTACACAACGGGACTGTGGGGCTTTGCCGAGTGTCTAGGGCACTCGGCGAAGCCCACAATGCACTCGGCAAAGGCTTCGCCGAGTGCCACACTCGGCGAACCCCACTCGGCACTGGCCGTGTCGGCGACGTGAGGGTTCGCCGAGTGCAATTTATCGGGCACTCGGCGAAGTCTTTGCCGAGTGCAATATAGACTTCGCCGAGTGCCACGTATAGCACTCGGCGAAGTCCACGGTTGACGGCCGGGGTGGCCGTTAACGGGGCTTCGCCGAGTGCCCCACGTGGGTTTGCCGAGTGCCACGTGGGGCACTCGGCGAAAGGGGCTCGGGGGGGGGGGGGGCACGTGGCACTGGCAGGGTTTGCCGAGTGCCCCATGTGGCACTCGGCGAAGGGGGTGTGCCGAGTGCCACGTGGGGCACTCGGCGAAAGGGGCTCGGGGGGGGGGGCACGTGGCACTGGCAGGCTTCGCCGAGTGCCCCCGTGGCACTCGGCACACCCCCTTCGCCGAGTGCCACGTGGAGGCACTCGGCAAAGCCTCCCCAGAGTGCACAGAAACGTGCCACGTGGCACGTTTCTGTGCACTGCAGGTGGCTTTGCCGAGTGTAACACTCGGCAAAAAATTTTTAAATTTTTTTTTCATTTATTTCTTGCATATTTCATCCAAAAAACACATTCAATCACAAAATGCATCACAAATTCACAAAATTTGCCCCAAAATTCACACTGAATCACAGATATTCACAGAAATCACATACACATCACAAAAATCACATTTACATCACAAATTTCACGATCACATCACAATTTCACGTTCACGTCACAAATACAAGTTCAAATTGATACACAAGTTCAAGTTCGCGTTAACGGTGACAAGTTTAAGTTAATTAACAAATTCATCACGACAACTCACACCACGCCTCACAAATTATCATTACCGCTATGACCAGTGTGTGGAGATGGCTGCGTGTTTGATCCTGCTGCCGATGGATGAAACTGAAAAAAAAAATAGTTAGAACACTTGTATATAACAAAACCGAGAATAACAATATTAGAAACTCACATTGCCGCTCTGTGGAGTCCGTGGAGATTGTTGAGGTTGAGGAGGAAGTCCAGGCAGACCCATATGACCTGAGAAAGATCCACCCATCTGCGCAAACCACTGCTGCATCTGGGTCTGCATCTCGGCTTGCATCTGAGCTTGCATCTGAGCCTGCAGCCGAGCCTCCATCTGGGTCTGCCACTCGGTCCTTTGTGATCTTTCTTCATTTAGTTGGGCCTACAAAACATTATTTCAGAGTTAATGTTCTCAAACAAACAATGTGAAGTGTTCGATGATTAATGAAAATGAACTAACCTGTAGATCAGCAATCAGACCCATAGATGTGTCTCGGCGAGGACGTATACCCGGACCGGAAGTCGAGCTCCGAGCTCTCACCTCAGATAGAGAGGGGGTACTACGGGTATCAATGGCGCCGTCGCCCATCAAATATCGCCCATGTCTCTTTCCTCCTCCAGCCCTCATGACCACCTCGCCATCGATGTCATGTGCGATTGGGTCATAATCGGCGCCATGCACTTCCCTTGCCATCTCTGAATAGTCTTGGAGGCGTTGATATGCATTCCGATTAGTGTACGACTCAGCGGGGTCATTTGGATTATAGGTATTGCCTTCAACCGCCCTCCCTTTGTGAGCCAGAGCATATGCCATGACTTGGGAGCATTCCTGACCCGCATTGGCCGTTGACTGAAACAAGAAGATAGTTAGAGTTATATTGTGCAATTAAGCGAAAAAAAGAAACATGTAACTACATACCCATCTCGCCCTGAACTGGTCGAGGTTCAGCGAGCCTTGATGGTGTGCTGCCCCCGGCATGAGTAGGCGTCGCTGGCGGCATGCCTCGTGACTGCTCTGCCACTCGGCAGAACACCACCTATCAACAATTTGGCCCCAACACTCAAGATGAGCGGCACACCACTGTGGAGGGACCTATTTGATGCAAGTGAATTTGTTAATGACATAATATTAAGTATTAGAAGATACACGAGAATACACTTACCATCATGTATTCCTCTCGTGTCAGAAAGGTGGTCCGGGCATCCTTTTTGTTCTTTCTCTCTCGACGGTGCTGAGCGCAGAAGTCAATAACAGCTTGAATGCGCGCCTCATAATGCATGTCGGTGACAAGCTTCTTGGCGGCTCTGTTAATAACTGCGGCAGCCTGATCCGCATACCCCTCATCACATCTATAAAAATCCTGCATATGGATGTAAAGAGAATGTTATATGTTTTCACATGTTAATAGTATTGACACATATATTAAGAAAATAAACTTACCCAGAGCTCAGCCCTGACTCGATCGGCTAGGTGGGCAAATTGTCTCCCTTCTCGGTCAGGGGCGTCCGGCGCACTTTCATAGTGCCTCCATGAGTACGCCGGCTCCGTCCTCCCATCCAAAGATATCAAACCAGGGAACTTTTCCTTGATAAGAAGCCCGAGGATACCGTTTACATGGCGTGAGCACTCACGACCTCCTCGTTCAACCATAATCCAGTTCCTATCCCGATATCATTAAAAAGTATTAGTATATATTAAAAATTAAACTAACGAAAAGAATATATTATATACTTTCTACAACAACTTACCTATTTCCATCTGGTCGAATGAGCGGACGATCAGCTACTGCCACTGGTCGCCTCGGGAGTGACGAAGGACCACGCAACCACACTGCAGCCGCTTCTGTAGTCTGCTCCTCTCCCTCTGCCCCAACCTCCCCACCCTCTGCCCCCACCTCCTCCTCCTCCTCCACCCTAGCCTGCTCCTCCTCCTCCTCATCCGGCACGTAATCATCGTCGCGACGGGATGCCGGTATATGGCTAGTGTCACTCGAGGGCGCGGGTGCCTTTCCTCTCACTGCTGACTTCTTCGTTCTCCTACCTCGAGGTCTAGATGAGGACCCGACCTCATCTTGAGAGGGAGTGGATCTACCGCCTTTTCCTACTACCGCACTTATTAATTTCTTTAAACCCCCCACCATATTTCAATCACCTGCTACGAAAAAGAGTAAATCACTTTAGATAAACAGTGAAATGTGTTCTAAACGCATTTATTCTAAAATTAAACATAATTCTCATACAGCTGCTAGAAATAGTCATCGCCGTCCGGATTTGCTGGATCATATGTATCGTCATCACTATCACGTGATATGATGTAATCGTCCAACTGTTCAGGAGGTGGAATGTTGTCATCACGTTGAGTGCTTGAGTGCAATCTCTCTAGCAGTTCTAAGTCTCTTCCATTATGAATCTCGTCTCCTTCGTCGGCATCGGCACCACTTTCGTTATCTACTTCCATCGTCTCTGTCAAGTCAATAACAAACATGCCTGGTAGCCCATCTTCTTGAAAGAACTCTCCGTCGTATGTGTTCGGGTCTATGTTATAGTCTTCGTTGTTGGGAACAGGCAGTTTACCATGTGGCGACACCTTATACACAACATCCCAACCTTTAAGACGTGCGACGGTTTTGCACGGGTAAGACAGATAGTAAACTTGTGTTGCCTGTTGAGCCACAATATAAACATCTTCACTCGGCAAGGTGGTATCTTGACGAATTTCTATTAAGCCAAGTTCGGGAGTCTGTCTCACTACTTTGGGATTGAACCAGTGGCATTTAAATATAACGGGGTTAAGAGGTTTGCTCCCATCAAAACTCAATTCATATATTTCTTCGAGTCGTCCATAGTAGTCAACCCCGTCTGTGCCCGGAGTAAAAACTCCGGAATTTGTGGTTCTTCGGTTAGGTCGGCTCTGTTCATGGCTTGTTGTGTGGAAACGATAGCCGTTTACGTCGTAAGCTTTGAATGTCTTAACCTTGTATGCACAACCATTCGCAACTTGCCTCAACTCGGAACTCATTGTCGTGTCGGTTCTTCCCTATAGGTTTAAACGTGATGAACATGTATATTAGTCGCATATAAGATATAATTGAAAGGTATAACTAACTAAAAGTTAATTTGAGAAATACCTTAGTTTTGAACCAAGAAATGAAATCGGGATTGCCATTTCCCACACCATACTTAAGAAGGGCAGTGGATTCCTCAATGTTAGCCTCCCTCGAACCACGCCAAAATCGTCGATGAAATTCCTCAATGTACGGTTCCACTTCGGAAAGGTTTGTCAGGACATACAACATAATCAAACGCCACTCTTCATGCTGTAAGGTCTTGTTAGCAGCACCACTTGCACTTCCTAGTTGGCCTCTGAAGATGCTGAGATTTGATTCTTCTTCTGGAAGATTGTAACGGGCAGGTGGATTATGCACGCTTGGAAGATTGTCCGCATAATATCTAGTTGTGAAGTTTGACACCTCCTCCAAAACATATGCCTCAGCTATGGATGCTTCAATTTTGCATTTGTTCTTACATTTATTCCGAAGAATCTTTTGGAATCTCTCAATTGAATAGCACCAACGGCTTTGAACCGGACCTCCCATCCGGGCCTCATACGGAAGGTGCAATATCATATGTTGCATCGGATTGAAAAAACCGGGCGGAAAGATCTTTTCTAGCTTGCATAATAACACGGGCGCTAGTGTCTCCATGTCTGCTACCACGGTGTGAGACAACTGTTTAGCACAAAGTTGACGGAAAAAATTGCTCAATTCAGCTAGAACTCGCCAGACATCCTCGGGGACATAGCCACGAATCATGACCGGGAGCAACCGCTCAATCCATATGTGATAGTCATGACTTTTGAGTCCGTTTATTCGCAGAGTAGCTAGATTAACTCCCCTCTTCAGATTAGCTGCATAGCCATCAGGAAACATTAATGTTCGAAACCACTCAAGTACTTCCCTCCTTTGTCCCCTTGTTAGAACAAAATCAGACTTTGGCTTCGTCCAGGATTTCCCGCTTCTAGGAGGTATCATGTCGAGCTTAGGTCTGTTGCATATAGCCGCTTGATCCAGTCGGGCCTTGACATTGTCTTTCGTCTTCTCAGGAATATCCATGATTGTGCCGAAAATGGCCTCGGCAACATTTTTCTCAGTGTGCATCACATCAATGTTGTGCGGAAGGAGAAGATCATCGAAATAAGGAAGATTCCATAAACATGGCTTGTGAGTCCATGCATGATGCTCACCATATCCGATAAAACCAGCTCCTTGTGTATTAATTTGCAAAGACTCTAATTGAGCACGAACATCGGCTCCGGTCATTTTAATTGGTGCTGAGCCTTTAACAGACACATCTTTTGTAAAATTCCTCTTATCCTTCCTGAATGGATGGTTCCGAGGAAGGAATTGTCGGTGCTTGTCAAACGAGGAATATTTTCCACCCTTAGCTAGCCAAATGAACTTTAGAGTCGACCGACAAATCGGGCATGCGAACTTCCCATGCACGCACCAGCCGCAAAATATCGAATATGCCGGTAGGTCATGTAGAGAGTACATATACCAGACATGCATTCTGAAGTTTGTCTTTGTACATCGATCATATGTCAACACACCGTCTTCCCACGCATGGACCAAATCATCCATCAAAGGCTCCATATACACACTCATATTTTTCCCCGGGTATTCAGGCCCTGGAATTATCAAGGACAAGAAAATATTCTGTCGTTGAAAGATGACGCCGGGAGGAAGGTTGAGGGGAATAACAAACATTGGCCAACAACTGTATGCGGCAGCCGTCATACCATATGGATTGAACCCATCTGTTGCTATAGCAATTCGTACATTACGTGGCTCTAAAGCTTTCTCGGGATGGAGCTGATCAAATTTTTTCCACGCTTCTCCATCTGATGGATGACCTAGCTTGTCTGGGTTGTAACGAATCCCATTTTTATGCCATGTCATCTGTTTAGAACATTCCTCGGTCATGTACAACCGTTGGATCCTCGGTACAAAGGGAAGGTACCGAAGGATCTTCACGGGAATTGAGAGTTGTTTCTTCACACCATCATCGGAGTCTACCTCCAGATACCTAGAGGATTTGCATTTCACGCAGCAGGTTGCGTCTGCGTATTGTTTTCTGAATAAAATGCATCCGTTGGGACAAGCATGTATTTGCTCATAAGGCATCTTAAGTGCACGGAGAACTTTCTTAGACTCGTACATGCTCTTCGGAAGATTGTGACCTTCTGGAAGAAGGCTACCAACAACCGTCAGCATAACATCGAAGCATTCTCGACTCAAGCTAAACTGCGACTTGATGGCCAATAGCCGTGCGATGGCATCCAGTTGAGAAACCTTAGTGTGACCGTGAAGAGGTTGCTTTGACGCGGACAACATGTCATAAAACGCTTTTGCCGTTGGCTCCGGCACTTCCTCTTCACGTGCTTCGTCGAAGTGCGCATCTTCAAAGTCATCTAGCATAAATCCAACCCCTCCCTCATCATCATCCATGCGATGTCGCAACACCTCCTCTCTAGGACGTTGGGACTCACCATGATACGTCCATCGGGTATAATTTGGCATGAACCCATATTTGCATAGGTGTTTACCCATAGCATCCTTTGTTTGTCGACACTTATTCTCGCACCGACTACATGGACACCAGGTCTTGTCACGTACATTCCGTCTACCAAACGCCGTCTCTAAGAATACTTCAGTGTTCTTGATCCAATCCATGGTCACCTCGGCCTGACTAGGGCGACCCGTGTACATCCACTCACGTTGATCCATCTTGAACTTAACTAGGAAACAACACCCGTGTTTAGGGGTTAGATAGGTAAGATAGGTCCTAATCCCACCAGAAAATGCGTAGATTGAGCTCGTTTTCACACTCCGTTCCGATCCAACCCAAAATTTCGGCAGCACCTCCCCGCTGCTCTCCAAACGCACGTCTGGGCAACATGCCAAGAGGATGTGCGTTCGGAGAACAACGAGGAGGTGCTGCCGAAACCATGAGTCGAATCGGAACGGGGCATGAAAACGAGCTCAATCTACGCATCTTCCGGCTGTCCAAACGTGGACAATTCGAAACAGTTACGGCCACAAATATGCAAAGACATGCATATTCCAAACCGTAACTCTTCCGAACGGGAGACGCCTAGGTTACGCGACAATAACAAGAAAAATTAAAATAGGACGACATAATGGTCGTCACCCACATACACATATCACGACGCGATGGCCGACATCCACATACACACATGTATATATATATCACGGCACGATGGCCGGCATCCACATACAAAAAATATTAATCAACATAATCATTAAAACATAAAAACTATTACAACGATTATATTAAAATTTCTAAAACATGTATATTACAACAACATGGTATATTCATGGCATTAAACATGTGATTACATATGTGATTAAACATTACATTAAATATATCATTAATTTCAACTAACATGTATAAACTAACATGTATATATATATAGGCACACACACACATATATATATGAAATTTCAACAAATGAATAAACTAACATTTGATATACTATAGCATCACCACAAAATTTAAACTAATTTCAAACAAAAATTTAAAACCCTAAATTTTAAGTGTCAAAAATACCGAAGGAAGTAGGGGTTGTTGGGGGCGGAGGAGACGGCGGGACCGGCGGCCGGAGTGAGGGGGCCGGCGGCCGGAGGAGGAGGAGCCGGTGGTGCCGGGGGCGCCGGGGGGAGGACGAGGCCGGGGGAGGAGGCTAGGCGGCGCCGGCCGGCGGGGGGGGCGGCTTGCCGGCGACGGGGGCTGGGGGGGGCGGCCGGCTGCGGGGGCGCCGGCCTGGCCGGCGGCGGGGCGCGGGGGAGCGGCGGCCGGCGGGGGGGGGGGCGCGCGCAGCGGCGGCCGGCGGCGGGGGAGCACGCGCGCGGGGGAGCACGCGCGCGGGGGAGCACGCGCGCGGGCTGCCGGCGGCGGGGGAGCACGCGCGCGGGGGGGAGCAGGCGCGCGGGCTGCCGGCGGCGGGGGAGCGGCGGCGGGGGCGGGGGGCAGGGCTGCGGGCGCGCGGGGGAGCAGATCTGGGCGCTGCGCCCAGATCTGCGGGCGGGCCTTATTTAGAAGGCAACGACGTTTGCCGAGTGCCCAAATTGGGTGGCACTCGGCAAACATTTTTTTTATTTAAAAAACCTTTGCCGAGTGCCATTAGTGAGGCACTCGGCAAATATTATTTAAAAAAAAACCTTTTCTTTGCCGAGTGCAAGGGATAATTGCACTCGGCAAAGATTTTTTTATTTTTTTTTAAAAAAAAAACTAAAATAGAAATAAAACAATAAAAAATCCCATAATTTGGCATTATGTAATACACAGTTATTTTTACTCCTAAAAAATTTCTTACTTCAAATAAACAAATTTAATGTACTTGTAGTTCAAATTTGTGATCTTTTAATTAAATTCTATAAGGAAGTTCAATTAACTAAAAATACCAAGCTAGTACTAAAAAATCACAAATTTGGACATGATATAAGATACAATGGGATTTATTAGTATAAAAAGTTTTAATGGCAAACAAAGATTTGAATATCGATTTGTTTCTAAACCTAGCTCATTCCATCCATAAACACATTTACCTTCTCCTCGATTCTCTAGTTTGCAAACGTCGTACATGAAAACTTTGTCGAAACATTATGAAATTTTTATCACAGTATATATGTATGATACAATGACACCATGTCAACTTTCATATTTTTTAGGCATTAATTTAATTTTATAGAATTAAAAAAACATTAAGCTCCATGTTGCCGCCCGAGCGTCGTAAATTATATTTTCAATTTTTAGATATATTTAGTTGTAAAAGATTAAAAATAGAATCATGAACATAAATATGATTTTTCTACAATTTTTGAGTCATTATTTCATGTACATGCAGTTGTAATTTGACCCACTTGGAAGTAAATCCTACAAATAGGATTAATTTATTAAAAATAGCAATCCCACTCATAAAAGTATGAAAATTTTCCATGGATTAACAGATGTTTAATTATGACTGTAAAAAAAAATTGAAGTTCAAAACATGTTTTAAATGTGATATAGAGTGAAAATATGTTTTCACATGAAATAATGGAATCAGCACACTTTGCCGAGTGTATTTAGCTATGGCACTCGGCAAAAATGATTTTTTTTTGTTTGCCGAGTGCCATTCCCATTTGCACTCGGCAAAGATTTTTTATACTGTTTTTTAAAAAAAATAATTAAATAGAATAAAGACAGTAAAAAATCCCATAATTTGTAATTATATAATATACACTAATATTTCATCCTAGAAAATTTCTAGGTTCAAATAGACAAATATAAGTCACTTATAGTTTAATTTTGTGAGTTTTTACTTAAAATCCTATAAACAACTTTTTTAACCAAAAATAGCAAACTAACTCAAAAAAATGCCAATTTTTGACATGGTATAAGATATATTGAGTTTTAGTAGTACAAAAAGTTTTAAGTTCAAACAAATATTTGAATATCGATTTGCTTCTAAACCTAACTCATTTCATCCCTAAACTCCTAAACCTTCTCGAAGGTTGTCCAATTTCTAAAGGTCATACTTGAAAACTTTGTCGAAACATTATGAAATTTTTACCATATCATATATGTATGATATAATGATACCATGTCAAGTGTCATATTTTTTAGGCATCAATTACATTTTCTATAATTACAAAACCATTAACGTGCATATTGCCGGTCGAGTGTCGTAAATTAGATTTTAAATATTTAGTTATATTTAGTTGTAAAAGATTACAAATGTAATCATGAACACAAATATGATTTTTCCATAATTTTTGAGTCATTATTTCATGTACATGCATTTCAAATTTGACCCACTTGGAAGTAAATCCTAGAAATACAAATATTTTATTAAAAATACCAAACCCACTCATAAAAGTATGAAAATTTACCAAGGATTAAAAGATGTTGAATTATGACTGTAAAAAAAAATTCAGGTTCAAAACATTTTTGAAATGTGATATGGACTCAAAATGTGTTTTCACATGAAATATAGACTTCAAAACATCTTTGCCGAGTGTTTTTCTTGTGGCACTCGGCAAAGGCTAGGGTTTGCCGAGTGTCCGTTAGTGGCACTCGGCAAACCCAACTTTTCACCCGTGCCGTCGTCACGGCGCCAGCAAAAAAGTTTGGCGGGGGATTTTCAGTATGTTTGCCGAGTGCCTAAGGAATGGCACTCGGCAAAACCTCCCTTTGCCGAGTGCACAAATCTTTGCCGAGTGCATTCTCTCGGGCACTCGGCAAACTACAGTTTGCCGAGTGCCCGAGAGAATGCACTCGGCAAAGATTTGTGCACTCGGCAAAGGGAGGGTTTCCGGTAGTGGTAAGGGTTATTTTTTTTCGTGCCATTACAATTTTTGTGGTTTGCCAATATGCCATCGATTTGTCACTGACAGATGGGGGCCGTCACAGTCACTGACAGTGGCATATAAGCAATTTCTGAAAATTATAATGGCATGTGAGTAAGAACATTCACTTTTTTTCTAGCTATTCAATTTTGTTCTAAAAATAGTTTTCTTCTACTTTCTTACTTGCTCTCGGTTCTTGAATAAGAGATCTTGTTCATTATATACTCTTTACTTTCTCATTTCCTGTCAATTTACAGCATTATATTTTATTAGTAAAATCGTTTTTGTATTTTCCTCCCGCTGTCTAAAATATATTGTTTTATATTTTATTATATATTTATATATTTGTTTCTTAAAATAATATTATTTTCTCTTTTATCTCGCACTATTTTTTCTCCGAAAATATATTTTAATATAAGTATATATGGAAAATATATACTAATTAATCATTTCTTATATTTAAAATTATATCTAAAAGGTTTTGTTTATGAAATTAGAGGGAGTAGCAAATTAATCACTTCTTACTTGCTCAGTGTGTTTTGGTAGAACAAAAAAAATGAACTGAACTGTTCTATTTTTATTTGGTTTAATAATTCACGCTCGTTGTTTGATTTTTATTTTCTAAAAATTGAAAATTCCAAAAACAAAATGACTGCCCACCATAACATCTCTGAGATAAATAATCCATCTCTGACAGATAAATATCTCAGATTTTATAAACCAGAATAAACTTTGTTATTTGACTTTATTTCTGTAATGATCTAATAAGTAATAAGAGGGAGCATAATATTATGAAAGCTATTGTGAAGACAAATTTGATCGTGTCATTTTGTATATACACAAAATATATATTCTAAACAATAATTTTGATCAAAAATTATTCCTATTGATTGCACCAAACCTAGGCGGTATATTTTACGAAGTACTACGTCCATCTAAAAAACTTCTACCTATTACTTTTGTATCAAGATCAAGAATATATTAAATAGTATTCGTTCCGTCCAAAAAACTTCTGCCTATTACTTTTTGCATTAAATTTATCATATATTCATCCTAATGCATTAAATACATAAAATCACATGGTTACTACTATAAATGAAGCTCATTTAATACTTGAGTCTAGGTAAACTATAAATAGGTAGAAGATTTTTTGGAAAAAACTAAAAGTGTAATAGTAGTAGATTTTTGGATGGAGGGAATATTACTATTGTATTAAATTTTTCATATATTCATCCTAATGTATTAAATAGTATTACTATTGTAAACATGAAACCACATGGTTAGTGCTATAAACGAAACTCATTTAATACTTGAATATAGGTAAACTACTAATAGGTAGAAGATTTTTGGAAAAAAAACTAAATGACTAATAGATAGTAGATTTTTGGAGAAAAAAAACTAAAAGAATAGTAGATTTTTGGATGCAGCGAGTATTGCTTCAACTGAGGTGAGGAGCATATTTGCAGGGACAGTTTTGTCAGTGGTTTTGGTGAAAGCATCTTGGCTTTTCAACAACAGAGGCCAAGGAATAAACTGAAGCGTACGGTCGGTCAACGTTGGCCGTGAATGCAGCCGTTACAGTTGCTCACTCACCTCGATTCTTCTGCCCAACTGTTCGTGTGTGACAGTTTTGAATATATATGTATACACATACACACCATCAATGGAATCAGAGCACAGTAGAGCCGTCGAGGAGACACTGCAAAGTTGCGTGCATTCCTGCCTGCTTGCCCGCGTTAATTGCCCGTCTATTACTAAACCTAATTTATTATTAACTTAACCCGAAATATAAATTTTAAAATTTATATTAAATATAATAATATATTGATTATAAAATATAATTTTTAACTTTAAAATACTTGTAATATTACTGTACATAATCATTCATTGCTTCACTCAATTACTCTCGGGCAAGACTCATATGTCCCGAAAAATATATTGTTGTTTTCATATGTACTTGATATATTAGTATTGTACTCGTGCTATACAACATTGAAACACAAAAATAATAATAAATAGTATAATTATGAAACAGATGTAGTTGGCGGTGAGCGGGAGTTGCGAAGACGGTTTGAGATGAAAACGACAATGAAAATTCGGTGGTTGGGATCCGATTGGAGTGGCGGCCGAGGACGGAGAGGGACGACAGACCCAACGGAGTCAACAGCGAAGACGAATGTGGCTACCGGAGATGAGGGCGGGCGGCTAGAGCTCGGTAACAATGTTGGAGCAAAATCGCACGGCTTGGGCTCAGTTTCACGAGGCTAGAATTGATGACGAGATTCAGCCATGGACTCCGGATTTTACAGGGAGGCCTCATAGAAGGAAAGGGGCGGGTATGAAAGGAGATTTTGAGGCTTTCAAAAATAATATTATGTCATTAATACATTTTCCATTTATTTATTATTTATATATTAAACTAATCATATTTCCATATATGTGATCAACATTTCATGTATTAATGATTTTCATATAAAATAAATTAGTTTTCATATATTGATGATTTCCATATATTAATAATTTCCATATAAAATAGTTCATCTTACATATATTGATGATTTCTAAATATTAATAATTTTCATATAAAACATATCAACTCCCATGTATTAATAATTACCATATAAAAACAAAATATCAGGTTCCATATAAAATAGGTGGCCCAAGTGGCAGAGAGAAAAGGAGAGGTCATAATGGGCTGGGCCAGCCCAAGAGAGAGAAAAAGGAAGATCAGATGACTATGATTTAATAGATGGTTAATCATGTGGATACTCAAACTCATCAATTATATGTTAGAGTAGGTATGCTCATGTCTAAATGTTTTTATATTTTAGGATAAAAATTATTTTTATATATAGTAGTGTTGGTGCATTTTTTGGTCACACTTTGACACACACGTGGCTCGGGAGATCTGCTTAACTCCACTGCAGGTCCTATAGTCTTAGAAAAAAGGGTTCAAGGCGTGTCAATCAGTTTGACCCTGCAACTGATAAGAAAACAAAGAGGATAATATCAGTAGCATAGTCTATCGGCTATCAAGCCGATAACCGCAATGGGGATAGGATAATCGTGGACTATTATGTCAATCGGGCATAGGACCGATGACCACGGGCGAAACAATCGGGCGAGCACGCCATCAGTCGATGAGATGGGCAGTTTGCATGTATGGACCGATGATCGCTTTTCCGATGGTGAATAAGATGTAACATTGAATTGAAGATAACCCATCAGCTTGTACTCTGACAGAAATAAATGAAATGTGCTACATAACATGTCTATATCATAAAAATCATCACTATAACTAGATCGGACCTAACCAAGACAGTAGCTAATCACTATGATCTTAATAATATATCAAAGTATCGGGCGTGCTTTATTTAGATGAATGGTATACAACATGAAAAATATATAATAGCAAGAGATGTCGGATCTATCCGATGAAGCCTCAAACTACCACACCTAGATCATATCAATCTAAGAGATCAATCTGATGTGGCCTTAGACCTAACTAATATACCGAGATAAACCGACGACTATATTGTTTTAATGTTCTCCTCAAGAGATTAAATTGATGCAGCCGTGAGGATACTGACTTAGTCGATACGATCGTCGGGGATGGCGGGACTCACCTCTTCGTCGGAGATCGAAACGATGCAGCCCAGCTCCAAGTGCCGAAACCCGCTGAGATTAACCTTGAAAGTCAAGGGTGACGATGCGTCGAGTAGTTGTTTGACAGAGATGCGTGTTTGACCTAACTAAGGGATACATATTTATAGTCCGAAGACTTGCCGTCCAAACAATTTATCTTAATCGATTCTGGATAAAACTTTGTCTTCTCATCATCGGTTCCTTCATATCCGAACAGCGTTGTAACGGACGGGCTTCTTTGACTATCTTTGACCAGACTCTTCTTAACTTTCGTTGACCGTACGACATCTTTGATGGGCCATGGGCTTTACCGAATCTTGACATCAATGAGTAGTTTATTGTATTTATGGTATATTTGAAACTCTGGCATGTAACACAACGTTCTAAAAAAAATACTTCCATGTTTCTAACTTTCTTTAGGACAACTTTATTTTAAAATCATTACCTCACCTAATCTTAGTTCATAAATTAAGAAGTTGTATTTCTTTAATATCTTTTACCATCGTATTGTAGTACTAATTTCTTATTAACGGCAAACACTTGGATTTTTTTACTTCTAGTATTAATTTTATCTTAAAAGTAAAATATATAACAGATTAATGTTGTAGAAGTGGCAGAAATGCAAGAATGTTGTATGTAGTATGTACCTCGTTGCATTTCTTCAGAATTATTTGCAGTGCAGAACTTCATATTGGCTGAAGCTAATGCTCCCCTATGTTTAGTGTCAATGTAACATGTAACATGGTGTTGGAACACGGAGAAGCTACGTTAGCCGGAAATTTTAAAAATTTCGTCTCCAAATCTTAGAACCATACGTGTGAGGGATCATGAATCGTTATCTTCTAACGCGAGATGAGCTAGTGCAACGGAAGATCGTCTCGCTCCGCCCATTCTTCGGCGATCCAATTGGTGAAGTCCAGCGGTGTCCACGTAAAGAAGCCCATGAGCGCCGCTATTCGAGCAGCACCTTTACGGAATCCACATGTACATGGATGGGATTGATCTCACGCTAGTGTGCTAGCACCGATCGTGAGAATCGGGGAGAAATATCAATCTCAACTATTGAGATCAAGAAGGCAGAGGAGAGGTGTGGCGGCTAGGTTAGATCTGTTCTAAACAACTATTGATCTAATGTCCACGACCTCCTCCTCCTCCCTTATATAGAGGTTAGACCTAGAGTCTAAATTCAGATGAAAAGCCCAACAAATTCAATATGTTCGCCCACCTCGGAACTTTTGATCTAGGCTCTTGGTTTGCATCTCAGAAATTTGGAACTTTCGATACCCCTATCGGAACTTCCGATTGTCCCATGGAAACTTACAATTCCAAATCAGAACTTCTAGTTTGAACGCTCTATCTCTAAATAAAAAATAACCGGAACTTTTGATTCCAAATCGGAACTTACGATTAGAACTCTCGGTTTCTCAAAACATATATTATCGGAACTTCCGATTTGAGTTCTTGGTTTCTAATTCAAAAATTAATTGGAACTTCTCATTCCAAATCGGAACTTCTGGTCGTCCAAGAATTTTTTTGAGCACAATTCCTTCACATGTCTCATTCTGATTTTAAAAAGTTTGCAGGGTTAAATTTTAGTTATTAAATTCTAATAAAATATATTCTTAACAGCGATAAAACCAATGCATCTCTACGAATTTATTGGTATAATATTTATACACAAATGGGTATGGATTAAGGTTTAAATTTGTATCCATGGATTTATAAGTTCGGGTAGCTGTTTAGTGTCGGGTCAAGTGTCGGGTCTAATTTTAAACCCACGAATACTTGGTTATTATTTTTTGTAACTTTTGGCCCAATAGTTATAATGCTCCAAGCACCTATCTAGCAAACTCACACTTAAGGATGGGTATGATAGGTACGAGTAGTATATACTCGTACCTGTACTCGTTTACTCAACGAATAAAAACCCATACCCATACTTTTTACCCACCAGCACCATATACCCGCAGATATACCCGTTTACCCGTGAGCGAGGAATAGAATGGAAGAATGTGCCAATCAAAAAGGAAGAAGTTGGGGTCGTTGCCACCATCGGAGCCGACACCAGGACCTAGGGTCGACCGGAGGACGTGGTGAGGGTTGGCCACAATGGGTCGACAAGGAGGGTATGGGGCAGCGCGTGGGGCGTCGGTGTAGAGTAGACCACGAAGGGCCGACGATGGGGCATCAGTGTAGGGCCGGCGCATGGGGCAATGGTACAGGGGTAGCCGCGGAGGGGCGATAGTGCTAGGGCGATGTGCAGGGCCCCGACGTTGAGAATGCGAGTGAAGAGAGGAAAGGGGAGGGGGCCAGGAGGGATTGGTAGTCGTAATCCCACGAGAATGTGAGGAGAATGAGACGGGAGGGAGGAACAACCTAACGACTGGGAATGGGAAGGGAGAGAGGAAAGAGAAAAGGCTAAGGTTTGGAAGTGATTTATATACTCAAAATAATCGGGTAAACTGGTGAAACCGGTATAGGTAGTTAATACCCGTTGGATATGAAATTGAAAACAGACTAGACCTTAATAGGGGTTTTACCCATGAGTAATCAGGCATGATTTCCATCCCTACCCACACCCCAAAATGCCCAAATAGGGTAGTCCTCTTGCGGTCTTCCTCCTGCGCACCCAAACGGCCTCACCCAATCACATGTGTTCTTTCCATTTTGTCCACCCTGTAGTCATCGTTGTGCGGCTGTGTCTATGCCTACCACTGCTCTCGCACGGCCACGTTGACCATCCCCTGCTGCTCTCGCATGGCCGCACTGCCCATCCTCATAGATCCCACATGACTATCACCCATTGTTGCACCCACATGACTATCACTTGTCGCTCCGGCGCCATCCATTGCCCGCAGTCACCATGCTCGCATGGACATCACCCATACCAATCGTGCCCACACCGTCATCGCCCGATGCTCCTACTCATGCCCCCACTAATTCCTACGGTGTTTTAAATCTATGGTTTTCTTAGATACATTTTGATTGAGTTTTGTGGGTTTGTTTTATGGGCGATATCAAACCCGTTGTCATTACTTCTCCCTCTAGTTTTCAAAAGAAAAACCTAGGTATAGGAAACAGGGAAACTGAGGTTTCCCTGTACACGCGTGGGAAAAAATCACGCAGTAACTTTCGTCGGCTACAGTGAAAGTTGATGGAAGTTAAGTTAACTTCTATCAGCTCGTGCAAGCCGATGGAAATTATGTAACTTCCATCGTTTTTTGGAAATACAAACGGAAATTAAAAATTCGATAAAAAATTATTGTTTTCCCGTAGGTGAAGTCGTTTTAAGATTACATCTAAAGTTCTCGAAAAGATGTTATTTTGTATCTTTGTGCGTATCATGGATACTTTTACAATTAAATTAGTACTCCGGTAATCAATAGATAAATATACACGCTAAATCAAAATCCGGTGTTTTTTCAAAAAAAAAAATACAGGTTACTCCGTATAAAATAAGGATTTCATTAGGACACTGTCGGAACAGTATCTTTGCGGTGACAGAAGCGCAGTTCAATATTTTTATCTGCCAGTGTCTAATCATTCGCGGGCACGTACTAGTACAACGTAGCACGTGTGTGTGCCGGCGTACGTTCCGTCGATCACCGAGCCGAGCGGATCAAAGCGATGCGCGCGGCTTGGCGTCGGAGTACGTTAAAAAAAATTGATGAGGCGGCACGGCTTTTGAGGCGCGGGACGCAGAGATTAATAAATAAAAGGTTGGGATCCCTCTCGGTCAGCGTTCCACTTGGGCCAAATCCTGCTGCGCCCCTGCCCCAGGAATCTATGTCTATATGGCCGGCCGCATTTCGTATCCTGCAGGAAAAAAAAACTACTCCGTTATGGCCATTTTAGAATTCTCATTTCGCGAATAAAACTTTTTAAAATCTAATAGCAGAAATACACTCTGAGCTAACGTTAAGAAGGTCACTTATGTAGAGGGCGTTTGGTTGCATGCGTTTACTTTACATAGCCTGGCTAGTGTGTCGATCAGCAAAGCTTAACTTAGATCGTAGAATTTTTTACATAATATTTTTTTTAAAAAAAAATCAAAACTGATACACCGATGCAAAAAATTGTAAAAGTGGACACTTGTCGGTCCACCATCGGCCAAACCAGACCACATCAGTCTTGTCTTGAACTAGGTCACGTCAGTCTGGTTCGATCGATGATCGGTCAAACCAGACCCATTATCTAGTCCATAGGGCGCGCAACAGCTAGAACCTAGGCCTATAAAAAGGGGGCCGAACACCCCTCACACCCGGTCCTAAATACAACTTAATTATCATTAAATTATCTCTAAATTACCCCTAAATTATGTCATAAGTACTCATTAATTATCTATAAAGTACCCCTACATTATCTCTACAAAACCCCTAAATTACTTTTAAACTACTATTAAATTACTTCTAAACTACTCCTGCATTACTCATAAACTATTCTAAAATTACTTACATCTAACTATAAAATAAAGAGAGGGGAAGAGAACATACCTAGAGATTGAAGATAGCTCCAAGAGGCAGCCAAAGGGGTGTGGGAGGGTGCGTTCGGCCCCTTTTATAGAACTAGGTTCGGTTGTCCATCGGTTGAATTAGGCTGACGTGACATGGCTCGGCGGAACTAGCCATTGTGCGTTACGTCGTTGCGGTTGATGTGGCCTAGTTCGGCCGAATTAGGGCTGACATGGCCTAATTCGGCCGATTGTCGGCTGACGGATGTACATTTCTGCATTTTTTGAATCGATGTGCCAGAATTGAAATTTTTTCCAAAACAAATATTATTTAAAAAATTCTAGATCGACTAAGTGTATGTAACATATGTTTGTAGGTTTGTTTGATTGCATGTAACCAATTTAATTTGGTTAAAGTGAGATAATGTTTTATTGTTTGTGTGTGGACATATTGTGTAAGATAAAAATTGATAAACAATTCATCATCTTGGTATTTATTGTATGCAACTATTTTGTTATAGTTGCTAATCCATCTTATAGTTTTTAATATTATTTGAAATTTATTATTATTATTATTATTATTATTTTAATATGTATAAATCATATACTAACAACATTATTAGCTAGTTAATTGCTCGCATCTAGCAAGCTTGGCTAGAAAGAAACAAAAATCATTCTCGTTTATATGGAGTCCCTTTACACGCAGTAAACTAGGCTCAGCTACTTGCTACTAGTATAGATAACTAAACAACTGGATGGATTCAAATTCTCAGAGGAAAGTTTCGGATCCATATTTTTTTCCAAAACATTTTTGGAGCATGAATTAGAATCACTAATGAAATCGTTTGGCTACAACTCCAGATTCTTCTGAAATAAACTAAAATCGGTTCTCAGTTCTTCTGTTTTACACGGGAAATGTTTCTAATTCGAAACTCTTTAAAAAATACTATTTGTATATGATTCTATTAATTCTAATCGGAAACCGAAATGTTTCTTGCATCAAACGGGGCTGAAACCGACTGAGCTAAACACAGGCAATTAAACGCCTCTGTGGAGTCCCTCCGCTACTATTGTTGACGCTGAGCTCTAACTGCACAATTTAGTCTCATTTAGTCTCAAACAACTTTATTTACGGAGACTAAACTTTAGTCCCTAAAGTTTAATTCATAAGTTACCAAGAAGTTATTTATATGGACTAGAAGGTATAATGGACATTATTTATCCTCGTGCCACCTTTTAGGGAACTCTTCAATTTTCTTCCTAACGAGCTTAATCATGGTTTTATTACTAGACTCGGCCTGACCATTGGCCTGAGCATAGTAGGGCGAAGAGTTTATCAACTTAATACCATAATATTCGGCGAAGTCCCTCACTTCTTTAGAAACAAATGAACTACCTTAATCTGTAGTGAGAGTTTGAGGAATGCCGAATTTATGTATGATGTGCTTCAAGATAAAGTCAAGTACCTCATTGTGAGTCATGTTCTTGAGAGGCACGGCCTCGGTCCACTTGGTGAAGTAATCCGTCGCCATCAACACGAACCGATGCCCTTTTGAGGAAGGAGGGTGAATTTGGCCGATGAAGTCTAAACCCCAACCTCGGAACGGCCATGGCTTGACAATAGGGTTGAGTAATGAAGCAGGAGCTAACTGAATATTGTCAAACTTTTGACATGCTTCACACCCTCTATAATACTTAAAACAATCCTCAGTGATAGTCGGCCAGTAGAAACCCGCTCTTTTGAGCATCCAACTCATTTTCTGGGCCGACTGATGAGTGCCATAAAGTCCTTCATGGACTTCTCCTGTAGCCACCTAGGATCGTTCATGGTCTAGACACTTTAACAATACTCTATCAATGGTTCGGCGATACAGTGTGTCGTCTATTAACACAAATTTAAACGCTTGTCGCCGAACCTTCCGATCAACCATCTGCTTCTTCTGTACAGAAAATTTTCCTCTTCTGACTTGGTAACCAGATGCTTGCCGAGCCAAATCATTTGCAACCGAATTGGCCTCTCTCGACACATGAGAAATTCTGAAGTCATCAAAAATAGCAACTATGTCCAGGCACTTATCCAAGTAGCTGTTTAGCAAGCCATTAAAACATTGAGCACTCTTAGCCACTTGTTTTACTACTAACGGGGAATCTCCATGCGCATGGACATGTTTAACACCCATGGAATCTAACAATTCAAGCCCTAGCAGTAAAGCCTCGTATTCAGCTTGGTTATTAGTAGAAGGAAACTCTAAACGATCTGAGGTTTCAAAGTGCGCTCCACTAGGTGATATGAGGACCACTCCAATACCTTGGCCATTTTTGCAAGCTGAACCATCAAAGTAAAGTTTCCACGGCATTATCTCAATCAAAGCAACACTGTCGCTCCAACTGATGTCTATGTGGTGATCAACTATAAAGTTGGCTACGATCTGGCCTTTCATAGATTTTAGGGGTTCTTAGGCCAAATCATATTCAATCAAAACGTAAGCCCATTTTCCAATTCTTCCACTTAGAATCGGCTTTTATAACATGTGTTTTATAACATCGGTTTGGCAAACGACAACACATGTAGTAGGGAGAAGATAAGGGCGCAATTTGGTGCACGCGTAGTAAAGTGATAAACACAAATGTTCCACAAACGCGTACCTGGTCTCGGCGTCCAGCAGGCGGTGTCTCAAGAACATGATGATGTCTTCTTTCCCTTCTACCTCCTAGGTTAGCACGGCCCTGATCACACTATCCTCGACAGCGATGTACATCCGAAACGGAATTCCGGCTTTGGGTGCTCTCACCATGGGTGGTGATGACAAGCACTCCTTGATTTTCTCAAAGGCGTTTTGCTGGCTTGCCCCCAAGTGAATTCGGCCTCGTTCTTTAGCCAGAATATGGGGACAAAGGCATCAATCTTGCCAGACAAGTTAGATATAAAGCAACACAAATAATTCATCTTGCCTAGCAACTTTTGTACATCTTTTTTGCATGTTGGCGCTGTAACGTTTCTAATTTTCTCAAGCCTCTTAGGATCAATCTCTATGCCTCTCTCATGAATCATGAAACCTAAGAACTTACCCGCCGACACGCCAAAAGCACATTTGAGTGGGTTCATTTTTAAGCCATACTGTCGCATCCTATCAAAAGCAACTTTCAGATCGGCTAAATGGTTTCCCATAGCGTCCGATTTGACTACAATATCATCAATGTAAACTTCTAACATAACTCCTAGCAAGTCATGAAAGATTAAGTTCATAGCACGCTGATATGTGACGCCAGCATTCTTTAACCCAAAAGTCATAACGACCCACTCGAATAAACCGACAAAACCAGGGCATCGAAAGTCTGTCTTGTAGACGCCCTCTTCGACCATAAAGATTTGATTATAACTAGCATTGCCATCAAGAAAACTTAGTACCTTGTGTCCTGAAGCGTCGTTGATTAGCATGTCAGCTACCGGCATCGGATACTCGTCCTTTGGAGTGGCCTTGTTCAGATCCATGAAATCAATACATACCCGTATCTTGTCGCTCCCTTTCTTCTCTACAGGCACAATGTTAGCGACCCATTCTACGTACCTGCATGGCCTAATAAATCCAGCTTTGAGCAGTCGTTCCACTTCTTCTTTAACCCGGTCATAAATGGCCGAGTTAAAGCGATGAGGAGGCTGTTTATAAGGCCTAAATCCGGACCTGATAGGTAGCCGATGCTCCACGAGCTCACGGCTTAGTCCCGACATCTCGCTATACTCCCATGTGAAACAATCGACATATGACCGAAGCAGCTTTATTACTTCGGCCTTTTCATCAGGCTGTAAATGTTGGTTTACAAAAGTCAGCCTCGGGATGCTACCATCACCGATGTCAACTTCTTCTAAGGGATCGGCCGACGCAAAACCTTGTTCTAATTTCTCCACATCGCTAAAGTCCTCGATGGCCTCGGCAATGTCGTCTTTATTAGACCGATACTGTTCTACATGAGACTTTAGCCAATCCAGATTACTCTTGCTAGACATGACTATTAATATAAAAACAGTCGTGCTGCACCAGCCGGCTTTACAGACACTGTTACAAAACATCCTCCGGATACACTAACAAAATCGTAATCCAAAAGATCTCTACCTGACAGACACTCTACTTTGTTGTGAACGGCGTCAACTGATACATCGACCAACACCACTTGGGACAAAGTATCTGCGGGAATGACCTCTACTTCATCGCCGTCCCACTGAATTAGGCACTGGTGCAGAGTAGAAGGAATGTAGCAATTCACGTGAATCCAATCGCGCCCAAG
Organism: Zizania palustris; assembly: GCA_019279435.1. NCBI lineage: Eukaryota > Viridiplantae > Streptophyta > Magnoliopsida > Poales > Poaceae > Zizania > Zizania palustris. Next base: position 17,653,246 of record JAAALK010000290.1, read on the forward strand.
CAGCATGCACGCTGTAGTTACCTTGTACATCGACGACGAAAAATGATATTGGCAATGTCTTGTTGCCCACTATCAACTCCATGGAGACCACACTCTTGGCCTCGGAACTCTCACCGTTGAAGCCGTTGAGCATCAAGTTGGTCTTCTTTAGATCATTCTAATCCCTGCCAAGTTTCTTCAATAATTAGTAAGACATTAAGTTAACAGTGGCGCCACCGTCGACAAGCATCCGGGAAATCGGCTTTCCGTCAATGTGACCTCTGATGTAGAGAGGCTTTAGATGGCGAGCTGAATCCTCAGGCTTCTCAAAAATAGCATTGCGCGGACCGAGGTTCAACTAAGCGACCTCGGCCTCACCTTGCGATAGGGCAAACTCGGCGGCCACTATGACGATGTTGATGTCCATCGCTTGGGTGCAGGCCCTTCGGAGACAGGTGAGTAGTCGTCGTCGAGCATGTCGTCATCGTCGTCTCTCGGACTAGGAGCCGGGTTGGTCATCTCAACCGGCTTCATCCTCCATACCTATCTTGTGGTTGGTCGAGGGCGGGTTTCTTCAAAAATGGCGTCGCGCTCGTCCTCGGCTTTCTTCTCGCGCACCTCCTGTGCACGTAGTCGTTGCAGATGTCTATTTTGTGATTTGGACATGCCTTGAGGTGCCCAAGATGGTTGTGGCTTGGTGCCAGGTGCTACTGCCTGGTTCCTTTCAACTTTAGCCGAAGTGGCACTGCCCGCCTTGGCCTTGTGCATTCTATATTCGGAGGGGCCTTCTTGGACCAGAGCCTGCTGCAGGACTTAGCTAACCTCTAAAAAGTTCTGGTTGTCTAATATTTCTTTAATATCGGAACGCAACCCATTAAAAGCTAGTTCCGCCAAATCTCTTTCTGAAATATTAAGGCTGAAACATCTGTTTCTAGTATCACTAAAACGCTTGATGTACTTAGAGGCGTTCTCGTTAGATTTCTGCCTAACCAATGTCAAGTGTGAAAGCCTGAGTTCTGTCTTGCCTGTGTAAAAGTAATCATGGAATTTTCATTCCAAATCATCCCACGTTTGAATGGGGTTCGACGGGAGCACCGAAAACCAAGTGAAGGCGGTGCCGGATAACGAGAGAGAAAATAGTCTAATTTTTAGGGCTTCTATCCCGCTAGCTGCTCCACACTGTGCTAAAAACTGACTAACATGTTCTAGTGTGGTTTTGCTACCATCGCCGTCGAACTTAGTGAATTCGAGGATTCTATAGTCACGAGGTAGGGTATTGTATCGATATGATCGGGATATGGCTTACGGTAAACCCAAACCCGACCCTTAGGCACGAAGCCAGCACATTCCCTAAATAGCGCGCGGATCCGCTCCTATAGGTCATCTTGGCCTGCCGCCTGTGCACGTCTCTCGTGCGGGGGCGCGACACGCGGAGGGATATCGGCGTGTTGGTCATGGGCCTCTTCCCTATGTGCTAGCTGTACGACGTGCTCGATCATCCCAGGTGCCTGCGCATGTGGCGTGGGTAGTGCGGGCAGGGCCGGTACTGGCGCAGGTGGTGGTGGTGCATGATACGCGACGCTAGTTTGGCTGTAAGCATAATGACTAGTCTCGGCCACGGGTGTTAGGGTCGAAGACGTAACGGTCTTGCCAGTGCTACCATTAGTTCTGCTGTACACATGATTAACCGGAGGTATACTAGCAATAGGGATTGATGGTACGGCCTGAGTAAAGCCAAACCTTCTAAGTGTAGCCTCTACTTGGGAGCTAACTACCAAAACTAAACGGTTGGCTAGCGAAGCGCTAACGGCCTGATCTAGTGATACGACTATTTTTTTCTCAATCTCTAAAGAAGATAAACGAGGCGATATGGGTGTTACCTGGATCCGAGCAAGGTCGGGGGCGATGATGTTGCGCTTGATGAAGCCTGCGCGTGTCTTGACGTAGCCCCCAAGCATCATGTCTTGGAGTGCCTTCAGCTTTGCCTCGATCTCTGCTCGGTCTTCTGTGGGAATATCTTCAAGAGTAGGAGTTAAGATGTTGCGGTTGTCGATATCCACGCCTCCTATGTTATCCATCGGTGGTGTAGACGTAGTAGTCGTTGTAGGTGTACCGGTGGCCGATGTAGACGTACCCGTCATGTTGGCGTAGCTTTTCCCCAGCGGAGTAGCCAAAAAATGTGTTGACACGAAAACGTGCCCCCGCACTTGGGTTAGTTCGATGATCCAAAAGTGTGCGGATACTTAGGGACAGGCCTAAGCGTAACACAGCACCGACGTCGCGTTCCGACTACCCTTAGTCGTGGTAAGGGGGGTGGAGTCGCCAGGCAATCAGATCACACAAAATAATCCAAATAGCCGAAAAAATATATTGAACAGAATTAATCAGCAAACCGGTCGGAGCCTGTCTGTTTCGAAGTATGGTGCGAAGGGTGTCACCGAAGTGTACCTTCGGTGTCTGATGCGAAGTGTCCCACCGAAGGGTACCTTCGGCGTTCGGATGGATCTGATCGAAGATGAACTCCGAACGGATCTAGACACGACGATCACCTCCGAACAACGGGGGTTCGGCGTGAAGTCTCCGATACAGTAAGATATAGAGTAATGACCCGAGCGCGACGCACAAGCGTGACTTCGTTTGGATCGGAGTACGAGCGTGGCGAAGCCTATCGTGATGAAGTCTGTTGGCGAAGCGTGCGGTCGAAGCAGTAGTCTCACCGAAGGGTGTTCTGGCAACAGAGTGGATTCGAAGTACCAATTCGGCCTGAGGACTGAATTCTGCTAAGTGTTGCACTAGTGGCGAAGGTAGCAATCTGTTACGCAGATTAGTGGATACTTCACAGGCGAAGTAACAAGGCGATAGCAATCTATTATGTAGATTAATGGATACTTCACAAGCGAAGTAACAAGGATTATCACTGTTCCGAAGTGTCCGTCGGAGGGTTTCCAGGCAAATCCACGAAGAGTACAGAAAAGTAAAGATAAATAAATGCGATTCAAAGCTAGGGCTTTGAGGTTGATTTGTGTTTGGGGGGCCTCTGAACTAGCTTCGCCTCTATATTTTAGGGGCTAGACCTCTGATCTAATCTACTATAATTCGGCTGAATAGAGATAAAAACTTAGTCGAAATCATGCCCAACTCTATCTCTGCCGAAGTGGGCCTTCGGCCAGACCCGTCGAAGCCTGCTCCTCGGGCCGAAGCTTCGGCGGCGTGGGCCTCCGAAGGCTTCCTGGTCGAAGGCCGTGGGCTGGCTGGAAGCTTCCGGAGCCCATAGCCCGATGGTCCTTCGACCCTATAGGGCTTCGGCCTGACCCTGGACATGTGTATTTTTGGCCCAAATTACCAAAATCGATATTTTGACAATCTTAACCATCGATGTCATTTTTTGCTATCAACACAACTTTAAAACAACTTTCTTTTATGAACCGGAGATTGCAGTGTAGCTACGCGGTGATGGGCTAGTCAACCCCCACCCCTTTAGGGCCGGTTTGGGAGCCCAAAATCCCAGCCCATTCCCTGGGGATGGGCCGGGATTTTAGGCTAAAATCCCGGCCCATCCCCAGGGAATGGGCTGGGATTTTGGGCTCCCAAACCAGCCCTTAGAGCATGTAAAATTTTGACACTCAATAGATCTATTGATAAAGGTAGAGATTAAACATTACTTCCTTTGTTTTCTAAATGCAAGTCATTCTGATATTTTTATATTTATTTATAAATAATAAATCTAGATTTATTGATTTATAGATGAGTTTAGAAAATACCAAAATGACTTAGCCATCACTCGTCTGAAAAAAATCCATTTTACCGGACTCTGACATGCATTCACTGTGGACCGCAAAAAATCACGAAGAGTTTGATGGTTAATTACGTGACGACTAGGGAAAAAGGCAGGAAAATTACTTATACGATGTTAATTTTATATAATGGAGCACCGGTAGATATGATGGCAAACTGTAGATAAAATATTCCACTGATGTATGTGTCTTCTAATAAGGAGGGTGGAACCAATAGGGCTGAATGAACTGTTTTTTATTTTATTTTTGAAAAATCTACATAAAATTTTAATACAATTTTAATAGAATTTTAGAGACAATCCTAGGGTTCAAGCCTCAGCTGCCCGAGACTTGCCTCCACTCGTAATAACAAGTGATGTATAAAAAATTGCTTGAACTTTGGCTAGCGTATAAGAGCATTTTCAAAAGCCTCTCCATTATCGACTCTTCAATTAACTTATTTAACCAATTCTTCAAAAAGATTTTTCTCTATATCTGTTGCACACTCCAACAGACTCTCTAAAAAATTACTCCTCACTTTTAAAATCCCAAAAAATTTTGAAAATTTTGATTTTTTTAAATCTCAATTTCTAACCTTAGAAATCTGCAAATTATAAAATTTTGAAATTTTAGAAAAATTTAAAAAATATTTTTCTCTTCTTTTCATTTTTATTTCTCTTCATTTTCTTTTTCCCTTTTCTCTCTTTTTCATTTTTTTCTTTCTTTCTTTGGTTTTCTTCCTGGGCGTTCTTCGTGCGTGTGGGGCATGCAAACAGAATAGCCATCCCAATCGGCTGGCCAGATTTGGTCATTCTAGAGCTTAATTTGGTCAGTCGACTGACTTGGCCATCCAGGTAGCCACTCTTTTAAAGTGTATTTTTTTATTTAATTGGCTAAAATTTAACTTGAAGAATCGGACAGAGAGGCTTTTGGAGCAACATTCCTCCTCTCAAGCCTCAAGGTATTTTGCCACAGTTAAGTACACATCTGTAGTACTCATTTGAACAAAGTAAGACAGTAGGCTTTAAAACTCAAAAATTGGCCTTCACGCCTATATTATACTAATAGCTTTAGTCTCAAGTAGATTATGTCCTATAATACATATATTAGATTAAAATAATTAGATTTATATGTGAAAATAATATTAGTATATTTTTATACAATTCTATTTTTATAGATTTTATAAATTTATAAATAGAATATATATAAAAATATATGCAAATTTGTCATAAAAAAGTTTTTCTTGGATCAAACGGGTTTTCTGCCGGGCCAGCCATGGCACGGAAACGGGTTTTCTGCCGGGCCAGCCAATTTTTTTTGTCTTCTTGTCAGCCTTCACAAAATGGCCGGGGTTACAACGGTTTCACCCATTCTATTAGCGTATTAATGTTGAGAAACCTGCTCTAGAAGTTTAGAACGTTTTCGACAACGGACAAGACACAATATGTAGGGGGAAATCCGATTTTCTTTATTGCTCATTCCACCGTCTACAAATGATGAGAGAACCTCTTTATTTATAGGCAAAAACCTCTAAAGATAAGCATGCCCAACCATCTATCCGATTTTCAAGGGATCAAGATAGGATTGGTATCTTACCATTCCTTCTTAGGCATTCTTACGCGACATGCATATGCCTCATTAAAACTCCCCTAAAAACTAAGTGGGAAAAATTGGGAGAAAGAGTATATAATGCGCGTCTTGGTTGCACGAATTGCCTTGTTAAAAACCTTAATATGAGAAACTTCAGGAAAAATTATTCAAGGGAAAAGGAGTACAATTCACCCAAATATTTCATAAGATCTTCAAGATCAATTCGGATACTTAGTCTGCTTGACTAAGATTCAATTCTTCTTATGAGTGCTATGTGAAGTTTCTCCCCCTAAAATGTACAAGTCTTTAAGTCTAACGATCACATCTTTCAAAGCTAGATGTTTCAAGAGAGATTTAGTGAAAAACCTGTGAGATTTTCACATGACTTGGTGTGGATCACCATTAGTTCATTCGTCTTTATGGAATTCATGAGCATAGAAGAACTTGGGGTTTATGAGCTTCATCAAATTGCTCTTCACATATCTTGACTGCATTTGTGCAATGCAAGTTATATTATCTTCTTGGATAATGGTGAGGGTGTTAATATGATTCAATTCTTATAACTTCTAGATGTGATGAATCATTATTCTAAACCATATACATTCTGGTGAGACTTAATGTAAAAACTATTATTTCTGAGTGGTTCGTCGAAGTCGATGCAGGACTTTACTTTGACGATTTCTAGGATACTTTAGTTGCACCACATAAGAAAAACATAGCTAGATCAGTATGAGAATTCTGTTCACAAAATTTCTCCCCCTTTTCTCTAGATCTGTATGGATATATGGTCTTCTTGCAGTGACCTTCTATCCATAGAGGTTTTGGATGGAAATGACTTTGCAAAGCCAAACCTCTCCAACACTTTCTGAGTGTAAGTAGACTGATGTGCTAGAATTTATCAATCACATACTTTATTTACAAACTCAAATTCAAACAATGAGTTTGTTTCCTCAATTATAAATGGTATTCAGACCATATTCATAATCCATTCAGAGATCTTCATTATTCATGCAACATTTCTACTAGATAAATATACTATATACTACTAAGACTATTTCTATTCTTTCTATCTTGGTTCAAGACATGGTACTTCATGTACCTTCATACAATTATCCGATCCAAGCTCCCATACAAATAACAACATCAATTAATTCATTACTCAACATAATTTGACTTCAAGTCGATTTTCAACTTCATGTTGATTCATTCAACTCCTGGTTGATTTCAATATTCAACTGCTAGTTGACTGCCATTGAGATTATATTTCTAAAGGTAATTCAGCCTATGATCGGAGAATAGATTTCACAATCAACTCCTGCTAGTTGAATGAAAACTTTATACAACAAGTCATTCTTCATCTCTTACTATTTTCTTCTTCTTATGTAAGACAATTCAGTTGTCATTGCCTTCTTACAATATTGTCAATTTGACCTCTTCATTTATTCAACGAGCGATACAAGCTTAAGGTCAAGATTTATGATTGTGGCAACAATAAATAGTAAGTGCGGATAGTTGGCAGTTGCTATATCACAGGATTCATCCGAACTTCTATAAATTCTTGTAATTTCATTATGACGAGCGATTACTGGGCTGAGGGAGCTACGAAATCGGGCTGTCCCAATCCGGGTACTCGGTGTGAAGACGGTGGACGCTTTGTCAGTTTCAGCGCAAAACTGACGACCGCTGATCTCAGATATGACCGTTCTGAGGCGAAGCCGTAGCTGCTATGAAAGCTCTGCATCAGGACAAGTCATCTGTATTTAGGTTTTTACTATTTTGCCTTTAGGCCCACAGTCTGTCAGTCGAGCCCTTAAAAAATCCTAAGGGCATTTTGGTCTTTTCCATTTTATTTCAGCGTCTGTAAAAACCCTAAGGGTCTTTTGGTATTTTTCCTAGTCTATTGGGCTGCCTATAAATAGGGCCCCAATCCTTAAGGTTAGGGTTAACTCATCTAATGCAAATCTGAGTTCAACCACTTTAAGCCTTTTCCTCCACCGTGTTCTTCCTCTGTGTGCGCCGCCGCCATTTTTGCATCACGGTTTCACCATTGAAGCTTTCTTCTCAGGCTTGTTTTCTTCCACCTCTCCCTCGATTCGCATGTCTCTCGTTCATGGCGCTGTGCTAATCAACTAGCAACCAGGCTAGTCACCAGCCTAGTGGTGTGTCAGGGCTTAGGCCTTGGTGCTCTGCCGCACGACATCGAGGTGCGTGCGTGGGGTGTGCTGTGCACTTGCGAAGCCAGCGTACAACGGAGGCAATGAGAAGTTGTTGGCCTTCGGCGCTCTGACCTTCGGTGCTTGAGGCGTGGAGGCACGAGCGAAGCCCCTGGTCAGGCAAAGTTTCACACGAAGTACTGACTGTCTTCGCTAGAATTCTACGCGTCATGAGGCTTCGTCAGACTTCGGAGGTAGACTTCGGTGGCAGACCTTGCGGAGGTTTCGGCTTCGAAGCATGCAGAGGACTTCGAGCACATGCTTCGCACAGGCTTCGACTCGATCACACGGGCTTCTACAAGTATCGTCCAGGAGACAAATTTTGAACAGTAAAATCTCTTCTCATTTTGCGTGTACTTTAGTAGATTGCATGTGATGGTTTTTTCTGATGATGCCTGAAATGCTTATGTCTTGAATGATCTGTTAATCTGCCTTTGAACACTGTTTTGGTGTCTTTTCAACTAGGACACCGGTGATTTTTAGGTTAGATTATTTTTAGCACTCATTGTCTGTTTACTTTCTCTGGTTGTTGATTGAGGTGCGTTGGGTGTTGGGAGAAGGCCATTTATTCGCAAGAATTTTTAGGCGACCATTCACCCCCTTCTGGTCGCTACTTTCGGTCCTACAAGTGGTATCAGAGTCTGGTTAGGTTTTTTCCATACCTTAACCGGTTCTAAACCCAGGTAGTGATCATGATTTCTTCTAGCAAGGTCCCGTCCCTGGAAGCTTTTGGCTACACTTATTGGAAGACTCGCATGCGAGCCTATCTCATGAGCCGGAGTTCAGACATTTGGGACATTTGTGTTCATGCTACTTTTACCATACTGCCTGTTGCTGAGCGTACATCCCCCGAGATAATCACACAACATCAGAACAACAACAAAGCGGTGAACATTTTGTTTTCTGGTTTAGGTCCCACTGAGTTTGAGCGTGTGAGCCATCTCAGCACTGCTAGAGAGATCTGGGATACCCTCTAGGCACGTCATGAGGGGATAGCCCAGGTTAAGGCTCAGCTCTATCAGACCTATCGGTGTGAATATGGAAATTTCACACAGAAGCCGGGTGAATCTGTTGAAGCCTTGTTTGGTCATTTTCAATCGATCATCAACAAGCTTCGGGCCAACAAGGCCGAGGGAGTTCAGCTGGTCTCAGATCATGAGCTGGCGCTCAAAGTTCTTCATACCTTGGACCCTAAGATCTAGGAGATCAAGGTATCCTCTATCATTGAGAGCACCTCTTATGATACCTTGACAATTTCAGAGCTGTTCAGCAAGCTCAAGGCCACAAAGGTTGATATTCAGTTGAGATCAAATCTCACTGGCTTTGGATCAAAAACCCTGGCCCTTGCGACACCTTCTGCTGACTCCTCTTCTATGAGCTGTGCTGGGTTCTCCTTGATGTCTATCACTGAGGACCAGCTTGAGTCGCTAGGAGATGATGATCTGTGTCTGTTTAACAACCGGGTGCGTCGTGTCTATGATAAGCGAATGTTCAAAAGAGACGACACAAAATCCGGATGCTTTGAGTGTGGTGATCCATGTCATTTCATCGCCGACTGCCCCAAGCGCAATGGTCACAAGAAGGGTACCGGTGGTGGCTCCTATGACTCCGGCAAGCACGATAGCTCCACCTTCACAAAGGGCAAGCCTAATCTAAGATTCTTCCGAAAGGCCCTAAAGGACTACCGGCGTGAGAACAAGAAGCGAGACAAGACCTTCTTCACCGAGATGGAGAGAAGCTACTCCAAGCGGTCTTCGTCTTCTTCCTCTTCATCAAGCTCAAGCGATGAGGAGATCGTGATCAGGAAGGGGAAGGACAAGTATGATCCGGTGGGCCTCTGCTTCATGGCCTTTGGGGACAAGCTGAAGAGCCGCTCGCATCACCGCCGAAGATCCCGCAAGAGCTTCTGCTCAATGGCTCTTGGGGATAAGGAAGAGAAGGGCTCCCCCGACAACTCCAACGACGACGACGATGAAAAGGTATCCTCCTATGAACAAGAAGTCATTTATTTACTTGAGGAGAACCGTCAGGAGTTGAGATATCGGGAGAAACTACTTAGAGGGGCTAAGAAGAGGATAGATGAGCTTGAGAGTGAGCTTGCCGTGGCCAACGGTAGGATTGAGAGTCTATCTTCTTCCCCTTTCTTAGGAGGTAGCAGTGAGTGCCCTAACTGCGAGGAGCTGTTGTGTGACCTGATGATTCTGAAGTCCAGGTACACAGAGAGGGTAGATGAGAGGGACGCTTTGGCCACTGAGCTTGAGAGCACTCAGCTAGAGCTGAAAGATGCTCATGCCTCTGTCGTCGTGCCCTGTGTAGACTGCCCATCCCATCTAGCTAGTTTAGCTGAGCTGAAAGCCAAGGGTGATGAGCATTTGGGCGAGTTGGAGAGAGTTAGAGCTGAACTGGAGCAGACTAGGCTAGAGCTTGAGACACTGTCAGTTCCACCCACTGTTTATGAGAACTGCTTGTCTTTTATATTGGAATTGATCAAGCTGAAAGCTGAGAAGTCTGTCCAAATCGATAGAGAGTGTGAGATCTGTTTGTCTCAGGTGGAGGTACTAGCTTCCTTGAGAGAGGAGCTAGATGATGCTCAGAATGAGAACTTTTACCTCCGTCAGATCCTGAGTTGGGTGAGTGCCAGAGAGCCACAGCTCAGCATGATGATCCAGCAGTTTAAGAGACAGGATGGGTTTGGGATAGGTTACACCTATACCAAGGCTGATTTTGAGAGTGCCCTTAGCCGAGCAGTTGATGAGGACATCACTTCACATGATACACACATGGAGCCTCCACCTACAATTCAATTACAAGGACCAATCACACGCGCTCGTGCCCGTCGCTTGAACTATGAGGTTAATTCTTTCCTTAGCAACTATGTTAATATTTGTTTGGACGGGATGCTAATGAATACTAGTGATATTTTGTTGCTTAGGAACATGGGAGATGTAATAGAAGAGTTGGAGTTGAAGACGGAGTCACACGGATGATTTGAAGTCAAGAAATCGCTGGTTCGGACTACATCGACCACCATGCACCAAAATGGGCATAACTTCCTCATACGAAGTCCGATTGGCGCGTTCTTGGACTTTTTGGAAAGATGAGGAGAAGACGGATCGTTTGACGTTGGTTTCGTCTCATTTGGAGTCTCGAGTCGACCTGTGTGTTTGAAACAGTCCTGCGCGACAGAACTGGGCCGTGTTGGGCCATAGTCTGAGTCTGTTCGCCTTCTACAGGCTGCCCACACCCTATATATTCACTCCAGCCACCTTTAGGGTTAGGTTTTGCTTTGTTTGCATCTACACTTATGTGTTTAGATCCCGCTCCTTGCACCGGATCGATTGGCTGCTGCATAGGCGTTTGTGAAACCTCACCTTTTCTTCATTTGTCTGTGATTTGGCATTCGATTTGTATCCTTCCTGTTCTTGCTTGTGTTCTTGGGTTCGCTTGCAGGAATTAGCCTTCGTGGCGAGGTCAATCGCGTCCTGCGTGGTTGATAACCAACGGAGACAGTGGTGTAATGATTGCAAGGTTTTGATCCGCCGGACCGGAGCCTTGGATCACCAACGTCGAGATTCTCCACCAACCCAAGTTATCCTTTACCTAGCGGAAGATCGGGACCAATCCCCTATCAGTTGGTATCAGAGCACAAGTTTCCCGTTAGGTAATCTCGATCTACTTTTATTTCTACCGAGAGTCCAGAAAACCCTCACAAAAAAATTCCCCACCGAGAACCCCTTTGTGCCTTGCGATTTTAATTTCAGTTTTAACTTTGTTGAGTTCGTGTTCTTGGTCGAGTCTTGTTGCTGGTTTAGTAATCCCTTTGTGTCATTTGAGTAGTAGCTGGTCTTGTGTCTCAAAAAATTCCCCACCCGAAAAACCCCCCTCCACAGCCCTACTCGTTTTCCACATCGACTCTTTGTGACCCCCCTTCGGTAAAACAGGCATAACTTTTTGCTCGTTTGGCAGAAAAATCTGAAATTTTTTGAGCGTGTTCCTGACCCAATTTGGGTGGGTACCCTAACAGGGTTTCCCTTTTAGCCCTCACCAGAATCGCCAAAAAAATCAGGAAGATAAAGAAAAAAATTGGTCAAAGTTTTTGCTCGCCGGTCAGCGAACTTGTTGAATTTCTGTGAGCCACATCCCACCTCAGTTGCAGGTGCCAATTTTTGTGGTTGCATCTCTGGTCATTCTTGTTCAAAAAAATATAGAGTGAAAAAAAAGAGAAAAAAAATCAAAAAAAAGAAGAAGCGGTCCTGTCTGCAGCAGTAACAGATTATCAGCGGCGGTAACAGTTTCTGCTTGTCCGAACTCTTGTCCGATCCCTTGTTCGATCTGCGGTAGAAACAGATTATCAGCGGCGGTAACAGATTCTGCTTGTCCGAACTCTTGTCCGATCCCTTGTCCGATCAGCGGCAGTAACAGATTATCAGCGGCGGTAGCAGATTCTGCTTGTCCGATCTCTTGTCCGATCCCTTGTCCGATCTGCAGAGAGCTAAATTTGGCCTGTTATTGTTTCCATTTGAGTTTTGGGCACATAGTTCCCCTCTATTGCTTGAATTTTCACATTGGGAGCACTAGGGCCAGCAACTTTGACGAGTACTAGGGAATACTTATTGAACTTGGTTTAACTGTTATTACTATCGCTAATCCTTGCTACTCACTTTGCCTTCCAACCTACACCTTTCTCTTGGTCAGGACAGTATCATTTCCTTGCTTGACGGATTGCTTCCACCACACACCCACCACCCCGCCTAGCTGTTTTCCATAAGGATTATTCTTTGTTGTTTTGTCTTTCACTAACATGGCAGATAACAGCGGTACCCCTCCATCTGATTTTAATGACTGTGTCTCACGACGTGCTCTACTAGAGTCTCAGCGGCAGACCCAACATTCCATCGAACGTCTCGCGCGTACTGTGGCTGACCTAGTGGACCGAATGACTGCCTTGGAAACACGCTTGCCTGCTGCACGAGCCAACGAAGACCATATTGAAGAGGAAGATGACCTATCCTATGCCGGGAACAATGGCATTGACCCTGACGAGGCTGCACGTCATCCCCTTCAGTTCAATCATCAAGGTATGGGCGGCCACCGCAACCGCCATCCACGAGGTAACAATGACAACCGCAGGAACGATGATCCCTACTCCAAGGTAAAATTTTCAGTACCTCCTTTTGCTGGCACCTATGATCCAGATGCATATTTAGATTGGGAGATGTCACTCGAACAAAAATTTAATGCTCACATGGTTCCTGCTGTCCACCGCGTGCGCTTAGCTACTAGTGACTTCACTGGATATGCTCTTCTTTGGTGGACTGAAATAGTTCAGGTTGGAAATGAACCACAAAATTGGGATATGTTAAAACGACAAATGCATGGTAGATGGGTTCCTCCTTCATATAAACGTGATTTGAGAAAAAAATTGCAGCGCCTAAACCAAGGAAATAAATCGGTAGAGGAGTATTATCAGGAGTTGCAAATAGGTTGCATGCGTGCTGAAATTGAGGAGGACAATGAGGATAAAATGGCCCGTTTTTATGGTGGTTTAAGATGTGAAATTCAGGATATCATTGATTATAAAAAATACAATACTATCACTCGTCTTTTCCACCTTGCTATGCTTGCAGAAAAAGAATTGCAGGGTCGCCAACAACCACAACGCAGCCTGAGGACCAACATTAGTGGTGCTACTTCACGCACAAGTGGGCAGCAGCAACGACCACCACCACCTTCTCGACCGATGGCTACGTCAGCACCTTCTACATCTACAGCCCAGGCTGAGAGCTCCAAGGCTGCAGCATCCAAGGCGCCAGCCAAGCCCACCTCCTCGGCGGCCTCTATTGCACATTCTACAGCGATCCAGTGTCACAGATGCAAAGGATTTGACCACGTTATGAAGGACTGCCCTAGTCAGCGGGCTTATATTGCTACGGAAGACGGTGGCTACGTAAGTGCTAGTGATGTTGAAGATGAATATGCGCTTGCTGCTAACATTGCAGGAGATGACGATACATCCGACGATGACGCTGTTTTTGCGCTGGAGGATGCCTCTGCCGACCATGAAGCACTTATTGTACAACGTGTCTTGAGCACTCACATGGAGCAGGATGATCGGGCACAACAGAATAATCTGTTTCAAACCTTCTTCATCGTCAATGACTGTCGTGTACGTGTCATCATCGACAGCGGTAGTTGCAACAATTTGGTGAGCCACGACATGGTAACGAAGCTTCAACTTCCCACACGTGCGCATCCACACCCTTACCATGTGCAATGGTTCAACAATAGCGGTAAGGTCAAGGTAACACAAACTGCTCACATCAAATTTTCCATTGGTACATACTTCGGAGTTGCTGATTTTGATGTAGTACCAATGCAAGCATGTTCTCTGTTACTTGGTAGACCTTGGGAGTATGATACTGATGATACACACCATGGTAGGATCAATAAGTACACATTTATGTATAAAGGAAAGAAAGTTACATTGCTTCCTATGACTCCTGCTGAAATTGTGAAATTTGAACAAGAAAAACATGCTAGGGACGCACAAAAGAGTAAACAACCTTCTGAAAATCAGCAAGTAGCTAAGACGCTTTTGAGGCAACAAAAAGATAAAATTGCTTCTCCTTCTTCATCACAAGTTATTAATCTGAAAGGACGTGTCATGCTTGCAACTAAAACTAACCTTGCAGTACGTAGTTTTCTTGGTCTTGTAGGTTTCTACCGGCGATTTGTGAAAGATTTCAGCACCATAGCCGCTCCTTTAGCTGAGTTGACCAAGAAGGGAGTTACTTTTACTTGGGAACCAGCACAAGAACAAGCTTTTGCCACACTCAAGGATCGTCTTACACGTGCACCTCTACTTCAGCTACCTGACTCCAGTAAGCCTTTTGAGTTAGAATGTGATGCTAGTGGTTTTGGAATAGGAGGTGTGCTGCTACAAGGAGGTAAACCCGTGGCCTATTTTAGTGAGAAATTGCATGGTCCACAGTTGAATTATTCTACCTATGATAAGGAATTATATGCCTTAGTGCGTGTGCTTGAAACTTGGCAACACTACCTTTTGCCTAAGGAGTTTATTATACATTCTGATCATGAAGCACTAAAATATTTGAGAGGGCAAGCTAAACTGAACCATAGACATGTAAAATGGGTTGAATTTATTGAATCTTTCCCATACATTGTGAAATACAAGAATGGCAAAGAAAATGTGGTTGCTGATGCATTGTCTCGTAGGATTGTTCTTTTATCTCAACTTGATTTTAACGTTCCATATTTGGAAAGTTTGAAAGATTTGTATGTTGTAGATAAAGAATTTGTTGAACCATACACTAAATGTAATGATGAGAAAGGCTGGAAAAAATTTCATGTTTATGATGGGTTCTTGTTCCATGCTAACAAGCTATGTGTTCCAGATTCGTCCGTACATTTGCTGTTGTTGCAGGAATCACATGGCGGTGGTTTAATGGAACATTTTGGGAGAAAAAAGACTTTGACCCTACTGCTCAATAATTTTTGTTGGCTAAAGAGGCGGAGAGATGTTGAACGATTTGTGCAGCGTTGTGCCACATACCATAAAGCTAAGTCCAAACTTAACCCATATAGTTTGTATACTCCACTTCCTGTTCCTAGTGCACCTTGGGAAGATATTAGCATGGACTTTATTATGGGGTTAATTTTTTTCGTGCCATTACAATTTTTGCGGTTTGCCAATATGCCATCGATGTATCACTGACAGCTGGGGGCCACCACAGTCACTGACAGTGGCATATAGGCAATTTCTGAAAATTATAATGGCATATGAGTAATTTTCCCTTTATTATGGGATTGCCTAGGACAAAGAGGGGGAGAGACTCCATATTTGTAAGCGTGGATAGGTTTTCTAAAATGGCACACTTTATTCCCTGTCACAAGACCGACGATGCTTCACATATTGCTGATTTATTTTTTGGGGAAATTGTGAGATTGCACGGGATGCCTAGAACCATTGTTTCAGATCGTGATGTGAAGTTTATGAGTTACTTTTGGAAGACAATGTGGGCCAAGCTTGGCACAAAATTGCTATTTTCAACAACTTGTCACCCGCAAACTGATGGTCAAACAGAGGTGGTAAACCGTACACTCTCCATGTTGCTGCGAACAATGATTAAGAAGAACTTGAAAGAATGGGAGGACTGCCTTCCACATGTTGAATTTGCATACAATAGAGTTGTTCACTCAACAACACAATTGTGGCCGTCTGAAGTGGTGTATGGTTTTGAGCCAATCACACCACTTGATTTGCTGCCACTTCCTTTTCAAGAGAGAGCAAACATGGAGGCAACTAAGCGTGCAGAGTTTTTGAAAGCTAAGCATCTGAAGACCAAGGAAGTTATAGAAAAGAAGGCACGCTATTTTGCTCAAAAGGCAAATAAAGGAAGAAAGAAGATGTTTTTCAAACCAGGAGATCTTGTTTGGTTGCACTTGCGCAAGGATCGTTTTCCTGATTTGAGAAAGTCTAAATTGATGCCCCGTGCTGATGATCCTTTCCGTGTGCTTGAGAAGATAAATCATAATGCATATAAACTTGAGTTGCCTGCAGCTTTTGGGGTTAGTCCCACATTTAACATTTCAGATTTAAAGCCCTATTCGGGAGATGACGATGAGCTTGAGTCGAGGACGACTCCAATTCAAGAAGGGGAGGATGATGAGGACATCACTTCACATGATACACACATGGAGCCTCCACCTACAATTCAATTACAAGGACCAATCACACGTGCCCGTGCCCGTCGCTTGAACCATGAGGTTAATTCTTTCCTTAGCAACTATGTTAATATTTGTTTGGATGGGATGCTACTGAATACTAGTGATATTTTATTGCTTAGGAACATGGGAGATGGAATAGAAGAGTTGGAGTTGAAGACGGAGTCGCACGGATGATTTGAAGTCAAGAAATCGCTGGTTCGGACTACATCGACCACCATGCACCAAAATGGGCATAACTTCCTCATACGAAGTTCGATTCGCGCGTTCTTGGACTTTTTGGAAAGCTGAGGAGAAGACGGATCGTTTGCCGTTGGTTTCGTCTCATTTGGAGTCTCGAGTCGACCTGTGTGTTTGAAACAGTCCTGCACGACAGAACTGGGCCGTGTTGGGCCATAGTCTGAGTCTGTTCGCCTTCTACTGAGTCTGTTCGCCTTCTACAGGCTTCCCACGCCCTATATATTCACTCCAGCCGCCTTTAGGGTTAGGTTTTGCTTTGTTTGCATCTACACTTGTGTGTTTAGATCCCGCCCCTTGCACCGGACCGATTGGCTGCTGCATAGGCGTTTGTGAAACCTCACCTTTTCTTCGTTTGTCTGTGATTTGGCATTCGATTTGTATCCTTCCTGTTCTTGCTTGTGTTCTTGGGTTCGCTTGCAGGAATTAGCCTTCGTGGCGAGGTCAATCGCGTCCTGCGTGGTTGATAACCAACAGAGACAGTGGTGCAACGATTGCAAGGTTTTGATCCGCCGGACCGGAGCCTTGGATCGCCAACGTCGAGATTCTCCACCAACCCAAGTTATCCTTTACCTAGCGGAAGATCGGGACCAATCCCCCATCAGCAGTGGAGTGGAGTAAGATGACTCCTGAATAGAGATATCCCAAGACTCACTCCACTGAGTCTTTCCAGGCTAGTCAACCCAAGGATGGAGTGTTCCAAGAACAACCTAAAGCTCCACCCAATAAGCCCATCTAGGTCCCAAAGCCCCAACATCTCCACACTTCTCTAGACTCTCTACTTAGACCCTCTCATACCTAAGAGTCTACACCCAACACCACCAAGCCTAAAAACCCCAAGCCTCAACCACATCCCAAGAAGCCTACCTACCACAATGAGTACTGTTAGAGAGATGGGCATCTTGAGGAGTTTTGCTTCAAGAGGAAAAGGGTTGAGAGAGCAGAGAGAGCTCATGGTGGGCAGGAGTAGTTCTACCAGCAGGGTAGTAGACTGAGAGTCCCTCGATGCGGGGAGAGGCTAGAGGCCAGGCCGCGTCGTGTAGTTGGTGGTAGAGGAGACGACTTTCATGCCCGTGCTCCGGAGGTTGGTTTTCGCTCCGTCAGAGCTCCAGGCCGTTGTGGACACGGCTTTGGACCTCGTGGCCGAGAATTTAGGCAGAACCGAGGACCGCGCTTTGAGCCACATTTTGGTCCGGACTCTTATGGTTCTTTCTGCTTTCCTTCTTTTGAGCAGATGGCTCGACACTGGTTTAGTTCTTTTGCTAAACCTGGTGTCGGACCATTTGCTCCCTCTTATGACCACTGATCATGTAGGATTGAGGACTAGAGGACATGTGGATCATGGATTCAGGATGCTCTCACCACATGATGAGACATTGCAGATGGTTCTCCAGCCTCACTTCCCCGAGCTCCAAGGAGTACATAACTTTTGGGAACAGTGGTCAAGGGAATGTACATGACATTGGCTCAATTTGCATCTCTGATCATTTCTCTTTGAAGAATGTTGCTTTGGTTGGAAACTTGAATTTCGATTTGATTTCTGTTTCGCAACTTCTTGAGGATGGTTTGGAGGTTCGTTTTAAGAAGGGCATGTCTTCTGTTGTTGATTCTAGAGGATCTTTGGTTTGCCAGATCTTACCTTTCGGTAAGATTTTTCAGATTGATTTCTCTAGTTCTTTTGGCCCTGCTCGCTGTTTGATTGTTGGATCCTCCTTTGAGCTCTAGAAGAGGCATAGGAGGTTAGGCCATTTGAGCTTTGATCTGCTAGTCAGATTGATCTCTATGGACCTCATTAGAGGATTGCCCAAGCTTAAGATGGAGAAGGATCTAGTTTGCCATCCCTGTCGTCATGCGAAAATGGTTGCTGCTTCTCACGCACTTGTGACTCAGATGATGACTTCGTACCAGGGAGAGCTGTTACACATGGACACTGTTGGTCCAGCTCGGGTACGCTCAATCGGTGGGAAGTGGTACGCGCTTGTGATAGTTGACGATTTTTCTTGATTCTTGTGGGTTTTCTTTTTAGAGTCTAAGGATGAGACTTTTAAATTTGTTCATGACCTGATTTTGAAGCTGAAGAATGAGAACAATGGTCGGATGCGAGCAATTCGCTCTAACAACAGCTCTGAGTTAAAGAATTCTTAGTTCATCAGCTTCTACAGTGATCAGGGTCTTGAACACCAGTTTTCTGCTCCTTACACTCCCCCACAGAACGACGTTGTGGAACGAAAGAACCGCACGCTAGTCAAGATGGCCAGGACGATGCCTGATGAGCATAAGACTCCTAGGCGTTTTTGGGCTGAAGCCATGAACACGGCTTACTATCTGGCCAACCACATTTTTCTTAGAGCTTACTTAGGTAAGACTTCATATGAGTTGCGGTTTGACAGACAGCCCAAGGTGAGTCACTTGCGAGCGTTTGGCTTCAAGTGCTTTGTGCTCAAGAAGGGAGGGCATTTGGACAAGTTTGAGTCTCGTTGCTGGGATGGAGTCTTTCTTGGTTATGCTTTGCATTATCGAGGTTTCTGTGTTCGGAACCTCGACTCCCAACAGCTTATCGAGACTTGCGAGGTTTTTTTGATGAGTCCATACCTTCACTGACTCCTTCTTTTGAGCTTTCTGGAGATGATAAGTTTGGAGAGTCCATCTTCGAGGAAGATGATGACACTCCTATTGTTGATGAGGGTGGACCTTCTGCACAACCTGCAGACCCTAGACCTTCTGAGACTTCGGCTGAGGATGAGGGCGGACCTCTGATAACTTCTTCCACTTCGATCGAGCCCCCTAAGTTGAGTTCAGAGGTGCCAGCTGCTGACTCCAGTGAGGTGACTTCAGATCACCTAGGATCCCGAGCAGTTCAGTGTCATCACTCCTCAGAGCTCATCATTGGTGATCTTATTGAGAGAACTTTGCGCTCTTTTGTTGACACGTTTGCTGTGTTTGCTGAATCTGCTTTTGTTGCCTCTTTTGAGCCTAGAGATGTTTATCATGCTCTTTCCGATTCGAATTGGATTAACGCCATGTAAGAAGAGCTTGAGAACTTTGTTCGTAATCGGGTTTGGACACTGGTTGAGCTGCCACCTGGATGCAACCCCATAGGCACCAAGTGGGTGTTCAAGAACAAGCAAGGTGAAGATGGGGTTGTGGTGCGCAACAAAGCTCAACTAGTAGCCCAAGGTTTTTGCTAGAAAGAGGGTATTGATTTTGAGGAGACTTTCGCCCCTGTTGCCCGTCTTGAGTCCATTCGCATTCGTTTGGCATTCGCTGCTTCGAAGGGTTTTAACTTTTTCAAATGGATGTCAAGAGTGCTTTTCTGAACGGGTACATAGAGGAGGAGGTCTATGTTAGGCATCCCCCTGGTTTTAAGAACCCTAAGTTTCCTCGACATGTTTTTAAGTTGTAGAAAGCTTTATACAGTCTGAAGCAAGCCCCCAGGGCTTGGTATGACTGGTTGAAGCAGTTTTTGTTGGGGAACGACTTTGTGATGGGTTCTATGGAAAAACTCTTTTCTTGCTCAGAGTTGGATCAGATTTCCTGATTGCTCAGATTTACGTGGACGACATTATTTTTGGTGGTTCTACTAATGAGATTGTGTCCAAGTTTCTGAGCAGATGCACAACGAGTTTGAAATTAGCTTCATGGGTAAGCTCAAGTATTTCCTAGGGCTCCAGATCAAGCATACCAAGGACGACATCTTCATCCACCAGAGTAAGTACACGCGGGACATGTTGAAGAAATTCGATTTTGGTGGAGAGCTGAAGCCTCAGATGTGACGCCCCGATTTACCGAATCGGAACATTATTGAATTTCCATAGAAAAACAATAATAACAAGAGGTTCATCATGCGACAACGTACATACGGGCAAACATCCGTGGTTCGCAGACCACATTATTACACAAGTGTAAAATAAAAAGAAACTATAAAAATAGACTGCATGACGAACGTCTTCTTCAGGATCATTTTCTTGACTGGGTCGCTACTCCAGACCATCTTCCTCGTAGTAGGCATCCTCTGAATTGTGTATCCAACGGGTATGAGTACAAAAGTACTCAACAAGCCACCGCAAATGCAATAGTAATGCAAGACAATAACAAAGGAAGGATAATGGCTAAAAGTGCGAAAAAGTACATTTTTCAGTTATTGTATTTAGTGTAGTCAAATTTAATTATGCAGAATATTAAACATGAATATCATAATACCATCTAACTCGAGGATTACATTTTCCCTCCTCGCACAACAGTCCTTACATGTCAAATCATCATGCACATTCATTTCAATAGTAAACTAACTGTGGGATGTCACGCAACCCGCCCTTGACCGTGGGCTCGGCTTTTCGAAAAGATTTATGACTCTGATCAGAGGTGTACCACTGTACCCACAAGGCACGCACTCATCCCAAACACCAAAGTGTAACGAGATGACCCATACCACGGGAACTCGTGCCAAAACCTCAGCATGAAATGCTCCAAGCGATAACCACCCGCTCTAGGTTTCGTCGGTGCGCCGGGCCGCATCCCGGCTAACGTTGCACCCCCTTTTGCGCCACATCGGTACAAGCCACCCGCAGGTGCTGCTTGACCCATCTCCAAGTGGTGGCCTCGGTTTGGAACACTTCATACCTTAGTTAGGACTTACCCATTAGACTTGTGGTTAGTACGGAAGTGTATTGCAACAGATCCCACAGACCGGTCTTTATAGTGCCCCGGGTGCCACCGACCAATGCCCTAGCTTGCACCCGGAACCCACCATGCATACACTCTCAACCATAACTCTATCACCAACAGCATTACAGAGATAAGGATAACGGGGATCATATAGTAGATTCCAATTGCTACGACTCATTTTTAATCCTATAGCAATCGTGTCGATACGTTGGACACTAGCTAATAGTACTAATAATATGGTGACAAGGAGTTTAGGCTAGATGGCATGGCTTGGATTGCACATCAAGGTCGGGGGATCCTAATAAATATATTGTAAGTGTTTCATTTGACTAATGCATGTATATCCTATGTGTTTTAGCGATAGTCTTATAAAACATGGGTTCAATATGCTCAAAATATTGGTTTGGTGACTTGCCTTGTTCAGCGAAAGGAGAGGGAGGAACTTCGTGAAAGTACTCCGGCTCCTCGGCGGCGTCATAGTCTTTTTGACATGAACGATAAAAATAACATTCAATAAACAATCCAAAAACCACACACAAATCATACAAGTTTTGATTGGTTTAAACCAAGGGAAATAAAGTCATTACTTTCTGAAATTTGTCTTAAGAACATTTTAAAATGAACTTTAATGAAATAATGGCCTTTCTAAAAAGGAATAGTAATATAAACTAATGTATTTTAAATTTCTAATCACTTAAAATAGAAAGTTTGGAATGAACCTAGGGTTTCATTTACACTAGTATGAAAAGAATAAAAGATAAATCTTATCTAAAGTTGAAATGGACAAATTTTGTAATTTATCCTAAAGTGCATTTGAATATTTTAATAAATAAACATGAAATACTCAAAGTAAACATATTGTTTTTATTGCACTAGCATGTAGAGAATAAAATTATACAAGATATGAATTTCCAAAGTTTAGATCAATTTATGGATTTTTATTTAAATTGAAAACAGTCTCGGGTCCACGGTGAACCGGATCCATCGTGAACCCGCGCACTGTGCGCGTGGTTCGGCCCATCCTGGACCGTTGGATCCAGATCCAACGTGCGGCGGCGAGGCGGGGACGTTAAGTGGCGATCAACAGCCATGATTAAAACACCGAATAGGTACGCGATGGATGGCCTGGATTTGATGCGGGTTTTAAATAAGAATGGATGGCTCAGATTAGAACGTAACGCTTCGCCGAGATCTAACGGATCTAATTAAACCGCGCAAACATTTTAATCGTCACCGTTGGATCAGGATCGCACGGCCGCGATCGAATCCGACACGGCACGGGTACTCGACCCATGCTGGTCATCTTCTCCGGCGATGGCGAGAGCCTAGCGGCCACGGCGAGCGATGGTGGCCGAATCTAAGGGCTAAAATGGAAAGGAGACACTACGGGGATCACGATGGTACCATTGGCGAGGCGAGAGGTCGTCGGAGCATGGCCGACGACGAGCAAAGGCGATGGAGGCGTTCGGGTCCTCGTCGGCGATGGTGCTCCAGCGGGGTTCATCGACGACGGAGTGATGGCCGGGGTCGAGGTGGCATCAGTGGTCACAAAGGTGTGGTCACCGAGGGCAGAGGAGGACTCCGGCGACGGCGAGCGACGACTGGAGCGAGGGCGGCAGTGAGGCTTTTAAAGTGAGCGTCACGGGCGTTCTGGTCGGGTTTGTTCTGAGTGTTAGCAAGGGGTGGATGAAGGGTACCAGGGGGGTTTAAATAGGGTCACCGGCGGAGCCGAGGGGGCGCAATTTACGGTGGCCGAGAGTAAAAGCGTTTCAACGCCGGCGAGCTCGTGTTGTATGCAGGTTCATCGAACTGGGATGCAGCCGGACTGGTTTTAATGGTGGAAACGGTCGCCGGGGATCGGGCATCATAACATCGGGCTCAATTTGAGGGGAGGGGGTTGGGGGCAGTGGATTCGAGGCACGTTAAGGCGTCGGCCGGCGAGGGGGGATTTGGGGGCGGATCTCGCGGAGACGACGGGTCCGACAGGTGGGGTCTGGCGGTCGGGCGCGCGCGCTAAGGGAGAGGAGGTCACTGACAAATGAGGCCCGAGTGTCAGTATGGGCGCGGGGAAGGGAGCGGGCTGGGCCGGCCGGTTGAGGGAGAATGGGGGAAAAAGGGGCCCGTTACTGTTCCAATCATTTTCTGAATAAAAATAATTACAGAAATTAGTTTAAAATATTTTTGCTACTTCCAAGGGTGATAAAAATTTGTAAAAATTCTCAAAAATATATCTTGGCCTTGGGATCATATACAAAATTTTCTAGCCCCTGTTTTGGATATTTTATCTAGGCTTTAGTTGAATTAAGCATAGGAGGGCCTTAAAGGTATTTAAAAATTAATTATTTCTAGAAAAATGTAATAAAAGGTATTTTTATTTCTCTGAAAATGTGGGGTGTTACAAACCTATCCCCCTTACAAAGAATCTCATCCTCGAGATTGGAACGTTACTCAAATAGGTCGGGGTATTGGGCTTTCAACTCGTCTTCTTTTTCCCATGTGGCTTCTTCAACGGGGTGGTTGTCCCATTGAACTTTGCAGAAACGAACCACACGGCTCATGGTTACTCTTTCCTTAGTTTCCAGGATCTTGATGGGTTTCTCTATGTAGGTTAAGTCTTCTTGAACGTTGAGCTGTTGGAGGTCGGCCTGTTCGGTCGGCACACGGAGACATTTCTTCAGCTGAGAGACGTAGAATACATCATGGACTCCTGCCAAGGATGGAGGTAGTTCAAGTTGATATGCCACTTCTCCTTGCCATCGGAGGATCAGAAAAGGTCCGACATAGTGGGGCACTAACTTGCCTCTCATGTTGAACCTTTGGGTGCCACGGAGAGGAGTGACTCAGAGATAGACATAATCGCCCTCCTCAAAGGCTAGGTCTCTCCGTCGATTATCGGCATAGCTCTTTTGCCGGGAGTGGGCTATCTTCAATCTGTCCCTGATGATTTTGACTTTCTCTTCGGCTTCTCATAATATATCTGTCCCGAATAGCTGTGACTCTCCAGTCTGATGCCAGAGTAACGGCGTTCTACACTTACGCCCATAAAGTTCTTCGAACGGGGACATTTGTAGGCTAACTTGATAGCTGTTGTTGTAGGATAACTCCGCATAAGGTAAGTTCTTGTCTCACATTCTGCCAAAGTCTAGAGCGCAAGCTCTAAGCATATCCTCCAATACCTGGTTGACCCTTTCGGTTTGACCATCGGTCTGTGGATGATAGGCGGTGCTAAAGTTTAGCCGGGTACCGAGCTCTTCTTGAAGGTTCTTCCAAAATTTAGAGGTAAACTAACTCCTGCGGTCAGATACGATCTTCTTTGGAACTCCGTGTAGGCACACAATCTGGGTCATATACAACTCGGCCAACTTGGCGATGGTGTAAGTTGTCTTGATGGGGATGAAATGAACCACCTTGGTGAGTCGATCGATGATTACCCAGATAGAGTCATGACCAGCTTGGGTCCTAGGCAGTCCCATGACGAAGTCCATCCCTAATTCTTCCCATTTCCATTCGGGGACCCTGAGGGGTTGTAACAGTCTGGCAGGTCTTTGGTGCTTTGCCTTGACTCGCTGGCATGTGTCGCACATGGCCACATACTCAGCTATTTCCCTCTTCATGCTGACCCACCAATATTTCTCCTTTAGGTCTTGGTACATCTTTGTACTCCCTAGATGGATGGAGTATAGACTCTCATGGGCCTCTTGAAGGATGAGAGCATTCAACTCTAGCTTGTCGGGCACGCATATCCGGTTCCCAAACCATATGGTATCGTGCTCGTCTTCGTAGAATCCAGGGGCTTTACCTTTCCGCATGTTCTGTTGGATCTCCAAGATGTCCGGGTCTTCCTTCTGCGTCTCCCGGATCTGGTCTATTAGGACAGGTCTGGTTTCTAGGGAAGCGAGATATGCCCTGGTAGTGATCCCTAGATTCAGCCATTCCATCTCCTTGTACAATAATGGGGCCTGGTCTTGTACCATGATGGCATTGCAGTACCCTTTTCAACTTAGGATGTCTACTACCACATTTGCCTTGCCTGGATGATAATGGATTCCCAAGTCATAATCTTTGATCAGCTCCAACAACCTTCTCTGTCTGAGGTTCAGGTCCGGTTGGGTGAATATGTACTTGAGGCTCTTGTGGTCGGTGAATATCTCACACCGATTTCCCACAAGGTAGTGTCTCCATATCTTCAGGGCATGAACCACGACTGTCAATTCTAGGTCGTGGGTCGTGTAATTCAGCTCATGTGGTCTTAGCTGACGATAGGCGTAAGATATCACCTTCCTATCTTGCATCAAGACACATCCCAACCCTTGGCGAGAGGCATCACAGTAGACGTGGAAGTCCTTCTGGATGTCTGGCAGAGTCAGAATTAGGGCTGACACGAGCTTCTTCTTAAGGGTTTGGAAGCATTCTTCACAGTTTGGAGTCCATTCAAATTTTACTTCTTTCTGCAACAGTCTGGTTATGGGCTTGGCTATCTTCGAGAAGTTCTCTATGAACCGGCGGTAGTATCCGGCCAATCCGAGAAAACTCCGGATCTCGGTCACGTTCGTGGGTTGTAGCCAATTGGTCACTGCCTCCACAGTGGTTGGGTCCACTGCTATTCCTCTGGCAGATATGACATGGCTGAGGAACTTCACCTCAGACGACCAAAACTCACACTTGCTATATTTGGCGTACAACTGCTACTCCCTTAGCTTTCCGAGGGTCAGACAGAGTGGGTTTCATGTTCTTCCATGGTCTTGGAGTAGATGAGGATATCGTCGATGAATAACACGATGAACTTATCCAAGAACTCCATGAATACATTGTTCATCATGTTCATGAAAAAGGCTGGGGCATTCGTGAGTCCGAACGACATCACAGTATACTCGTAGAGTCCATATCGGGAGGTGAAGGCGGTTTTGGGGATGTCTTCTTCTCTAATCCTCAATTGGTGATACCCTGACCTGAGGTCGATCTTGGAAAACACCGAGGACCCTTTCAGCTGATTGAACAGGTCGTCGATCCGAGGCAGTGGGTACTTGTTCTTGATGGTTACGTCGTTCAGGGCTCTATAGTCCACGCACATCCTTTTGGTCTTGTCCTTCTTCATGGCGAAGATAACCAGTGCACCCCAGGGTGAGGTACTCGGTCGGATATACCCTTTCTGCTCTAGGTCTTCGATAATGCTCTTGACTTCGGCTAGTTCATTGGCGGCCATCCGGTATGGGCGTTTGGAGATTGGAGTGGTCCCGGGGACAAGCTCGATTCTGAATTCGATGTACCGCTTGGGAGGCATTCCTGGTAGGTCCTCTGGGAAGACGTCCATGTACTCCTTGACTACAACAAGCACTTCCTCTAGGGCTAGCGAGTGAAGAGACACCTTACGAGGTTTGCGGTTGGTCATCCGAAAAGTGACGGCTTCACCCTCGGGGTTGGTCACAGTTATGGACTTGCTGGCGCAGTCGATCACTCCCTTGTGCTTCATCAACCAATCCATCCCTAGGATGAGGTCGAGTCTGGTGCACTCGATGAGTACTGGCCCGGCCCAGAATAAGATTCCTTGGATCTCTATCTTTACCTTAGGGCTGAATAGATGGGCCAAGGTTTTCTTGCCAGGGGTGGCAATCATCATGGGGGCTGGTAGAGGGAGTACTTCCAAGCCGTTGGTTTTCACAAAGTCCTCCGAGATGAAGGATTGTGTTGCCCCAAAGTCAAATAGTACTATAGCAGGTATGAAATTTACGGTGAACATACCGAGTATGACTTCAGGAGCTTCCTGAGCTTCCTCCGCGTTGATGTGGTTGACGCGGGCACGAACCGCCTGGTTGGGTGTCGCGCCTTGTAGTTTCTTGGGGTGAGGACACTGATGCGAGAAGTGCCCTTCCTTCCGGTAGTTGAAGCAGACGACTGGCTTTCCTTGGCGGTCCCTCATTATCGGGGCCTTGGCGGCGGGCGGCGGCTGAGCGGTCGAAGCTGGTGGAGCAGGGCGGGGATGCCCGGCGTTGGATCCACTGCGGCGTGTGGTGTCCTGTAGGCGGGCCGAGGATGGTAAGCGGGCGTGGGTGGCGGAGGGATGAAGCGGGGCCTCTAAGAGTTCGCTTGATGATGCTTGAATGCGATCATCTTCCTCTTCTTGAGGTCCAACTTATTTTGCTCTGTCTCTTGGATGAGCGCTTTATTCACCAACCGTTGAAAGTCGGCGTAGTCGGTGGCGACGAGCTGAATGGACAACTCATCCTTGAGTCCTCGGAGGAACTTAGCCCAGCGGAGGGCGTCGGCTCGCACCTCTTCTGGCGCGTAGTGGGCCAGACGGTTGAACTCATGGAGATACTCCATGACAGTCCGACTTCCTTGTTGCAGGTCGCGGAACTCCTGCTGCTTCACCGCGATGACTCCGGCGGGGACATGGGCGGCGCGAAAGGCGATGGTGAACTCCGCCCAAGTCACCACGTGGTCCTCCGGTTGGGACTCACGGTAGTTGTCCCACCATTCTGCGGCGGGACCCTGGAGTTGATGAGTGGCGAACGCCACTCTCTCCCGGTCTGTGCAGGGGAGGAGGTCCAACTTCTTCCCAATGGTTCGGAGCCAATCTCCGGCTTCCATGTGGTTTGTGGTGCTAGAGAAGATCGGGGGACGCACGCGCAAGAACTCTGATAGTTGAGGCGCGGGTGCGGGGGCTGGTGCACGAGGGGTGGGCTCCACATTCTGCTGTTGCAGCCGGCCCAACTGCGCCTGTTGGTGCTGCATCTGGGTGAGGAGGGTGGTAATCAGCTGGTTCTGATTCACCATCATTTCCGCCAAGGTGGGGTGGTTGGCGGATGGTGGCCCAGTCTGACATTGGCCCGTTGCACCCCAGTTGGGCACAACACCTCCGGGCAGACCATTGCTTGCCCCTTCTCCGTTGTTGGACCCGGTGTTCTGGTTATCAGCCATCTTCTGAGCATACAAGACTTTTAGTCATAAGAGAAAGGTTTTGAAACGAATATTAGCCCAAAACAGCCCAGAAGGGCTCATATATATATAAGTGGTATAAAATGTCCGTTACATCAATGTTTTTATTTTAATCCACCTACAAGTCATTGTAGGTGGTACCACAATCATAAAATTATTACAATCAATGAATACTACTGCCTACTCATCACCTGGGGCGGTCTCTGTGCTCTCAGAGCCACGAGGGTCTTGAGGGACGGTGGGCTCGAGAAAATTCTCGATGATGGGGTCGGAGACGATGGCGGGACGCGAGGCAGGAGCGCTGGAGCTGGACGGTCCGGTGGCCGTGGGGTGTGGCGGGATCCTCTTGGGGCGAGGGGCGGGCTCGCGGATGGGCTTCTTCCTCCTCGTGACAAGGGGGATCATCTCCGCGATGTCCTTCTACAGCTGCACAATCTTACGCTGCAGCTCGCCATTCTGTTGGATCAAGTTCTTCGTCTCCTGACGAAGGAACTCGACCGCCTCGTGGTGCTCCTCGGTGTCAAGCACAGCCTCTGTATGGAGGTCTTCCATGGCCTGAAGAAGACGCGTCTGCCGAGCCATGACTGGATCACGATCGGAGTGAACTCCGATGTAGATGCTGTGGTGGGCACCGGGAGTGCGCTTCGGCACAAGCCGAAAGGACAAGTTCTGAAGACGATCATCATAGATCATCCTCAACTACATGAGGGCTTGGAGGGCGACGCGTTGGCATGTGACATCGAAGGTTGGGCCCCCAAGTGCAGCCGTGAAGAACGGCAGGTGCTCGCCGGATCCATGGATGGTGAGGGAGACGTCGCAGGGTCCGGCGAACTCTTCCATGTACACGCCATGGAACTCGGGCTCGAAGAGGAACCCCAGAAAGGTGACCATCATTCGGAGTTCCCTGACAAAGCCCTCGAAGTGGCGGCAAAGACTGTGGACTTGGTAGACCGGCATCTACAAAAACAACAAGTTGAAGAAAAGTGGGGAGAGGAACAAAGTTATAAAGTAGGTTTTCGTGAAATAGATTTTATCCCACTAAGTGTTAGGCTGGTCCGTTTGGCTTCCTACAGTCAAGTCGGCTCTGATACCATCTTGTGACGCCCCGATTTACCGAATCGGAACATTATTGAATTTCCATAGAAAAACAATAATAACAAGAGATTCATCATGCGACAACGTACATACGGGCAAACATCCGTGGTTCACTACTCCAGACCATCTTGCTCGTAGTAGGCATCCTCTGAATTGTGTATCTAACGGGTATGAGTACAAAAGTACTCAACAAGCCACCGCAAATGTAATAGTAATGCAAGACAATAACAAAGGAAAGATAATGGCTAAAAGTGGGGAAAAGTACATTTTTCACTTATTGCATTTAGTGTAGTCAAATTTAATTATGCAGAATATTAAACATGAATATCATAATACCATCTAACTCGAGGAGTACATTTTCCCTCCTCGCACAACAGTCCTTACATGTCAAATCATCATGCACATTCATTTCAATAGTAAACTAACTATGGGATGTCACGCAACCCGCCCTTGACCGTGGGCTCGGCTTTTCGAAAAGATTTATGACTCTGATCAAAGGTGTACCACTGTACCCACAAGGCACGCACTCATCCCAAACACCAAAGTGTAACGAGATGACCCATACCATAGGAACTCGTGCCAAAACCTTAGCATGAAATGCTCCAAGCGATAACCACCCGCTCTAGGTTTCGCCGGCGCGCCGGGCCGCATCTCGGTTAACGTTGCACCCCCTTTTGCGCCACGTCGGTACAAGCCACCCGCAGGTGCTGCTTGACCCATCTCCAAGTGGTGGCCTCGGTTTGGAACACTCCATACCTTAGTTAGGACTTACCCATTAGACTTGTGGTTAGTTCGGAAGTGTATTGCAACGGATCCCGCAGACCGGTCCTTATAGTGCCCCGGGTGCCACCGACCAATGCCCTAGCTTGCACCCGGAACCCACCATGCATACACTCTCAACCATAACTCTATCACCAACAGCATTACAGAGATAAGGATAACGGGGATCATATAGTAGATTCCAATTGCTACGACTCATTTTTAATCCTATAGCAATCGTGTCGATACGTTGGACACTAGCTAATAGTACTAATAATATGGTGACAAGGAGTTTAGGCTAGATGGCATGGCTTGGATTGCACATCAAGGTCGGGGGATCCTAATAAATATATTGTAAGTGTTTCATTTGACTAATGCATGTATATCCTATGTGTTTTAGCGATAGTCTTATAAAACATGGGTTCAATATGCTCAAAAGATTGGTTTGGTGACTTGCCTTGTTCAGCGAAAGGAGAGGGAGGAACTTCGTGAAAGTACTCCGGCTCCTCGGCGGCGTCATAGTCTTTTTGACATGAACGATAAAAATAACATTCAATAAACAATCCAAAAACCACACACAAATCATACAAGTTTTGATTGGTTTAAACCAAGGGAAATAAAGTCATTACTTTCTGAAATTTGTCTTAAGAACATTTTAAAATGAACTTTAATGAAATAATGGCCTTTCTAAAAAGGAATAGTAATATAAACTAATGTATTTTAAATTTCTAATCACTTAAAATAGAAAGTTTGGAATGAACCTAGGGTTTCATTTATACTATTATGAAAAGAATAAAAGATAAATCTTATCTAAAGTTGAAATGGACAAATTTTGTAATTTATCCTAAAGTGCATTTGAATATTTTAATAAATAAACATGAAATACTCAAAGTAAACATACTGTTTTTATTGCACTAGCATGTAGAGAATAAAATTATAAATTTTCTAGAATTGAAATGGTTAAATTTGGAGTTACAATGAACAAGATATGAATTTCCAAAGTTTAGATCAATTTCTGGATTTTTATTTAAATTGAAAACGGTCTCGGGTCCACGGTGAACCGGATCCACCGTGAACCCGCGCACTGTGCGCGTGGTTCGGCCCATCCTAGACCGTTGGATCCAGATCCAACGCGGGGGGGGGCGAGGCGGGGACGTTAAGTGGCGATCAATGGCCATGATTAAAACACCGAACCGGTATGCGATGGATGGCCTGGATTTGATGCGGGTTTTAAATAAGAATGGACGGCTCAGATTAGAACGTAACGCTTCGCCGAGATCTAATGGATCTAATTAAACCGCGCAAACAGTTTAATCATCACCGTTGGATCAGGATCGCACGGCCGCGATCGAATCCGAAATGGCACGGTTACTCGACCCATGCCGGTCATCTTCTCCGGCGATGGCGAGTGCCTAGCGGCCACGGCGAGCGATGGTGGCCAGATCTAGGGGCTAAAATGGAAAGGAGACACTACGGGGATCACGATGGTACCGTTGGCTAGGCGAGAGGTCATCGGAGCGTGGCCGGCGATGAGTGAAGGCGATGGAGGCATTCGGGTCCTCGTCGGCGATGGTGCTCCGGCGGGGTTCATCGACGACAGAGTGATGGCCGGGGTCGAGGTGGCGTCGGTGGTCACAGAGGTGTGGTCACCGAGGACGGAGGAGGACTCCGGCGATGGCGAGCGGCAGCTGGAGCGAGGGTGGTGGTGAGGCATTTAATGTGAGCATCACGGGCGTTCTGGTCGGGTTCATTCTGAGTGTTAGCGAGGGGTGGATGCGGGGTACCAGGGGGGTTTAAATAGGGTCACCAGCGGGGCCGAGGGGGCGCAATTGATGGTGGCCGAGAGTAAAAGTGTTTCAACGCCGACGAGCTCGTGTTGTATGCAGGTTCATCGAACCGAGACGCAATCGGGCTGGTTTTAATGGGGGAAATGGTCGTCGGGGATCGGGCATCATAACGTCGGGCTCAATTTGAGGGGAGGGGTTGGGGGCAGTGGATTCGAGGCGCGTTAAGGCATCGGCTGGCGAGGGGGGGATTTGGGGGCGGATCTCGCGGAGACGACGGGTCCGATAGGTGGGGTCTGGCGGTCGGGCGCGCGCGCTAAGGGAGAGGAGGTCACTGACAAACGAGGCCCGAGTGTCAGTATGGGCGCGGGGAAGGGAGCGGGCTGGGCCGGCCGGTTGAGGGAGAATGGGGAAAAAGGGGCCCGTTACTGTTCCAATCATTTTCTGAATAAAAATAATTGCAGAATTTAGTTTAAAATATTTGGGCTACTTCGAAGGGTGATAAAATTTTTTAAAAATTCTCAAAAATATATCTTGGCCTTGGGATCATATACAAAATTTTCTAGCCCCTTGTTTGGATATTTTATTTAGGCTTTAGTTCAATTAAGCATAGGAGGGCCTTAAAGGTATTTCAAAATTAATTATTTCTAGAAAAATGTAATAAAAGGTATTTTTATTTCTCTTAAAATGTGGGGTGTTACATCAGATGACCCGAATGAGTATATCTGGGGGCCTGGACAAGGACAAGAGCGGCGTCAAGGTCAACGAGAGAGAGTATCGAGGGATGATTGGATCGCTGTTGTACTTGACGTCGACGAGGCCAAATATTCAGTTCGATGTGGGACTATGCGCGCGCTTCCAGTATTCACCACGCGTGTCTTATCGGCATGCTGTCAAGTGCATGTTTAGGTACCTTACCTATGCGCCTGATCTAGGTCTTTATTATTCAGCATCATCGTCTCTTGATTTATCTGGTTTTTCCGACGCTGATTTTGATGGGTGCCGGCTGGATCGCAAGTCGACTTCCGGTACTTGCCAGTTTCTTGGTTCTCCACTTGTCTCTTGGTCTTCTCGCAAGCAGTCTGGAGTTGCACTTTCTACCACTCAGGTTGAGTATGTAGCTGTTGCTCACAGTTGGTTTGGATGATTTCCACTTTGTGAGATTTTGGGTTGTTCTTCCCTACCAGAGTTCATTTGTTCTGTGATAGCACTAGCGCGATTAGTGTAGGGAAAAACCCATGTCTTCATTCAAAAACCAAACATATTGATGTGTGCTTTCATTTTCTGAGGGATCAATATGAGAAAGGTGTCATTGACCTTGTTCATGTTGATACCCATCATC
The DNA here is from genome assembly GCA_019279435.1 of Zizania palustris. NCBI lineage: Eukaryota > Viridiplantae > Streptophyta > Magnoliopsida > Poales > Poaceae > Zizania > Zizania palustris. The sequence continues at coordinate 17,686,364 of JAAALK010000290.1, forward strand.
AGTTGGCTGACATTTTCACCAAACCCCTAGATCAGTCTACTTTTGAGCGTTTGCGAGGGGATGTGAGAGTGTGTATCCTTTTTAGGATATTTTGAGTCAGTTTTTCTTTCTTCTTTATTCTTTTCTTGAGTCTTTTCGTGTGTTCATATCATGCATATTCACATATCACATTTTGAGCCTGCTTCTGATATATGATTGATCTACTTTACTTATTCTAGCTATTACATGCTTTTGAATACTCGTCGATGATCATGTTTTGTTTCAGTTCACTTGATATGTCTGATATTTGTCATATGCATGTCTTTTATGCTTTTAAATTGAAAATTGATCACCATTGCTTTTGGTAACTAGCATGTGTAGGCTGAGTGCTTTTGTTATCTTTTACATGCCTGGTAGCTAGTTCCTCACTTAGATGCAGATATGCAACTTGGACATCTATATGCTTTAACATGGAAAATGTGCTATAAAAAGGATAAAAATCTGAAAAATGAAAATTCCATGCCTTTTATGCTTAATTTGAAAAGATTCAGGTGGGTTTGTTTTGTCGCATTGCATTGTTTTGAACTGCTTATCATAGCACTTTGGTATGAACTAGGACAGTGTAGTATATGCCAAGACCAATGTCTTAAGCTTCTGATGGTCTTGTTCTGGCCTAGGCTTGACTTGGTCGGTTACATAAGGTTTGACATGCAAATAATCCCTGACAAAAATGAAAAAGGAAAAAGAAAAAACCTGAAAATTAAAAAGATAACAAGTTTGCTGAAGCACTTTGTTTTGGACAATGCTTATCCTGGTAGATATCAGTTAGCTTTTGCATCTCATGCGTTACCTTGCTTGTCAACTAGAAAATGTGGTGATATTTTTGTTTGCAAAACTTGAAAAATGCATGCTAATGACTTTCTTTAGATATCATCTGTTGCACTGATCATGCCATGTGTCTTAGACAGTATGTCTTTTGCTATACCTGTTAGATGTTGTAATTGCAGTCAATCATATCTGAGAAGCATGCTTTCTACACTCCACCTGCACCCCAGTTGCATTCATTGCATATTTTGAGGGGGAGCTGCATTTCAGGGGGAGTTTGAGTCTGTGTCTCTTTAGAGTGCATTTTATCTCGCTTGATGAGTCCAATTGTCAACAAGGGGGAGAAATTTTTGGTTACTCGGTCTTTTAGAAGAGTTTAGGGGGAGTTTTGGCTTTCTCTGGGATTTGTTTCAGGGGGAGTTTTAGTCTCTTTTGCCTTTACTCTTTGGATATCCTTGTTAATTCTGAGATTGCACTCGTTTTGAGTCTTTAGTTTTGGTTAACCATAATGACCGTTTTTTCTTGCTTATGTTTGGATTTTGGTCATTAGGGTTAAACTTTTATTTTATTTTCTTCTTTATGTCTTCTTGTGTTTTGTTTTCGTGTTTCCACATGTGCTTGCATATACTGAAGAGCTGATGAAGAGAAGTGTTGAGAATGCACTCATCAAGGGGGAGATTGTGGAACCATGTTGAAGAGCATGGGCCTCATGGCTCCAAATGTGATGAGTGATTGTCAACAGAAGTCAAGAGGGCAAGAAGAGAAGATGAGACCTGTTGTGTCTCGGCCGCGTGTGACTCAGGTACACGGGCAATGAGCGACTGTTGGGCAGAGGGGCCGTGAAGTCGGGCTGGCCCAATCCGAGTACATGGGCTAGGAGCAGCAGAGGATCCACTGGTCTGTTGACTGGGATTGACTCAGGTACATGGGTGGCGAGCGATTGCCAGGCTAAGGGAGCCACAGAATCGGGTCGACCCAATCCGGGTACCCGGTGTGAAGACGGTGGACACTTTGTCAGTTTCGGGGCAAAACTGACGACCGCTGATCTCGGATCTGACCATTCCAAGGCGAAGCCGTAGCTGCTACGAAAGCTCCGCATCAGGACAAGTCATCTGTATTTAGGTTTTTACTATTTTGCCTTTAGGCCCATAGTCTGTCAGTCGAGTCTGCAAAAAATCCTAAGGGCATTTTGGTCTTTTCCATTTTATTTCAGCGTTTGTAAAAACCCTAAGGGTCTTTTGGTATTTTTCCTAGTGTATTGGGCTGCCTATAAATAGGGCCCCAATCCCTAGGGTTAGGGTTAACACATCTAATGCAAATCTGAGTTACACCACTTTAAGCCTTTTCCTCCACCGTGTTCTTCCTCTGTGTGCGCCGCCGCCATTTTCGCATCACGGTTTAACCATTGAAGATTTCTTCTCAGGCTTGTTTTCTTCCACCTCTGCCTCGATTCGTGTGTCTCTCGTTCATGGCGTTGTGCTAATCAACTAGCAACCAGGCTAGTCACCAGCCTAGTGGTGTGTCAGGGCTTAGGCCTTGGTGCTCTACCGCACGGCATCGGGGTGTGTGCGTGGGGTGTGTTGTGCACTTGCGAAGCCAATGTACAGTGGAGGCAATGAGAAGTTGCTGGCCTTCAGCGCTCTGACCTTCGGTGCTTGAGGCGTGGAGGCACGAGCGAAGCCCCTGGTCAGGCAAAGTTTCGCGTGAAGTACTGACTGTCTTCGCTAGAATTCTGCGCGTCACGAGGCTTCGTTAGACTTCGGAGGTAGACTTCGGTGGCAGACCTTGCGGAGGTTTTGGCTTCGAAGCCTGCATAGGACTTCGAGCACATGCTTCGCACAGGCTTCGACTCGATCACACGGGCTTCGACAAGTATCGTCCAGGAGACAAATTTTGAACAGTAAAATCTCTTCTCGTTTTGCGTGTACCTTAGTAGATTGCATGTGATGGTTTTTTCTGATGATGCCTGAAATGCTTATGTCTTGAATGATCTGTTAATATGCCTTTCAACACTGTTTTGGTGTCTTTTCAACTAGGACACCAGTGATTTTTAGGATAGATTATTTTTAGCACTCATTGTATGTTTACTTTCTCCGGTTGTTGATTGAGGTGCGTTGGGTGTTAGGAGAAGGCCATTTATTCGCAAGAATTTTTAGGCGCCCATTCACCCCCCCTCTGCTCACTACTTTCGGTCCTACACTCTATCATCTTGCTCTCCATTATTTTCCATCATAGGAGCAAGGTCCTTTAGTGTACCAGCGGCTATTTTGGTGAGCACCTTATCGCCAGTTTCTTCCTTCAGGAGAAGATTCATACTAGTATGCCTATTTCTGAGGTTCCATACCATTTTCCAGGTCTCAACCGGCTCCTCTTCTTTCTGTGGGGTAGTTTTCGTGATTAAATATGATAAGCTCCCATGTCATGTTTTCATCATACGTCTCTGATTACTTAGGGACATGAAGAATTGGAGTTCTCATCCTATTATTTTTGTTCGAGGCCTCTGGACGAGATGAGGGATACCTTTCTTCATTGGTATTTCACCATCTCTAGTGCATTACGTTAAGATAATGCAACTTAGTCATGCTTTTCAGATCACAAAAACAATTAGGCAGTATAACTTCTAGTTATTTGGCACTTCGGGTCCTTTTGTACTTCTTACATTGCATTCACTAGTGTGAGGTAATGTGCACAATTCATTTCATTTCTACCATAATTTACCGATATTTTTCATGCAAGGGTTCATTCTCTCCCCCTAAATGATGGGAAATTATAAAAGTAGAAGGCCACATGCAAATCTCTGTTCACAAGTTTTATAGACTTTTCGGAGAGGGCCTTTTCAATCTACTATGATAGTAAGGTATGCACATACTTCGAATAGGAAATTCAACACTAGTTGCACTGTTGTTGAGTAGATGTTGTATGACAATGGTTTGAATTTTGCTTAAGATCTGCTACATTTAGAATTGCATGTCCTATTTATAACGGATAAATTACAACTCTGCAATAATGGTATAGCAATTCTTCTAATTTTTCATTGCTTATGCTTAGTCCATTCAGGTGGACAAACGATACTTGTTGCACTACTTTGCATCTCATGTCAATGCATTTGTCATCAGGCGCTATTATGTAGCATTGTCCATTCAGGTGGACTACATTGATGATCAAGACAAGAGGGTAAAGAAGATAATAGACATGCATATGTCTATTACAAAGAATTACGAGCTTCAAACAGTATCATTAGAGCCCGTACATGGGTTCAATAAGACCAAAACATCATTCTAGATACAGTATAGAAAGAATTTCACATTGGTCTAGTAATTAATTTCCTAGTGGTGCATGCGGGCACACAAATCTTCGTGATTTAGGAAATTATTTCACTTTTAAGATATAACCATATGATTTGCTAATTTATTTTCTCATAATTCAAAAACCAAAATTGACATAATGTATAATTCAAAATGGGAGAAATAAAGTATTAAAGTAGTATACACTTCAAGTGCATTCATAGTATAACCTAAATATGAAAGAATGTATACTTCTAATATGGTTTCTTCAATTTCTGCAAACCTTAAGAAAATATCGAGTTGGTTCAAATACAATAATGCTTCATTACTATGCAAAGTTATCCCACAAATAATATTACCATGGCTCTTTAAGGGCCTAAAAAATACATTTATTGCTACTAGCAACGGTCATAATATTTCTAGTTCTCATTCATCTAGAAATATTTCTTTCTCAAAGTTATATTTATGGATCTGCAAGCCATAATTGATTCATTATTTTTATTTGAGCGCTACACAAGATTCTAGTCTAAGACAATTTTTCAAGCACGAGGAAGTAGCAACATAAAAATAAATGCCTTAAAAAGGCACACTGGAAATAATTAATCCATTACAGTGAAAGATATTTGCTCTTCGAGAACTTCTAATCTTTCATTTAGTTCACTCTTCTAGAGTTACAATTATTCTGTCCTCTAATATTTAGCTACATTCAAATGACATAAAAACTCTAAGTCTAGATAGAGTTCGCATGCATGCTAGCTATTTTTTCGTTGGTAGCTGTTTTTCACTTGTGATGGCATTGTTAGGCTTCTATTGACATCATGAGAAAATCAACCGAGATTTCACGGACATTGCCACCTGTCATGGGAGATAGTGCAGTCTCATCCATGAGGGTATCCTTACTCACTGCAATGGTGAGGTGTATCTCAAGTTGTTACTTCTAGTATTTCTACATGATTTTCTTCAGTGCCTTTGCAAATTCTAGGACCATATGGCTTTACATTTTTCTTCATTGTTTTATCTTTCTCATCACTAGGCGCTTCACTTCATATGCCATCACTTTCCTTTCATCCCTATCCTGCTTCTTATGACGAGTTTTGCGCAACTTTCAAAGAAATGACAATAGCTTCAAGGCTATTGCACTTTCGTTGTGGCTACGAAACAAAGTTCTTCTTTACAAGTTCATCATGAACGTCATCGAGGTACAATATGTCAATCGATTCAGAATACTTTATGTATTTTGATTGACTATGGCTGCGTGTGGATTTGGCCGCATTTGGGTGGAGAGTGGCAAGAGTCCTTTCAATTTCTCCTTAATATGAAATCTCTTTCTAGAGAATATTCAGAAATATGCGGATTCAATGCAACATGGAGACAAACTCTCAAGCATATTCAAAATGAGTTAGAGTCAAATCAATTCTTGCTCTACTGGAGGCTTATTTGAGACACTCAAAACGCTCACGCTCATTCATGGCATTTCATAGCACTCTCTAATTCTTCGTTACCATATATTCATCCTTCAAAGTGGAGAGGTATGTCAAAGAAAATGAAGTGCACGATCATTTTCATCTGGCATGGGATAAGTTCGTTATTTCCCATGGACTACGGTGTTGCAAAGCTTCTTGGCTCTAGGTATGATCCAGACATCCGATGCCTAGGTGAGATCGTTACAGCCATCCGCACTTTTTTAAACGAACTCCTGGTCATGATGAAATTCATATATGATGCACGTATTACTTCTAGTAAAATTGCATCACATTGCTAAATAGAGACATGAATAAAATTACTACAATTTTCAAGTAATTTTCTATGCAATTCTATATTTACTAGTAAAAGTACCGATAATTAAATGCATACGGACAATTAAATACAATAAAGTATTAAACAGTAAATAAACATAGAAATTATTGCTGAAAAGGAAAAACATACGCGAAATTCGGATTCCGAGGTCCTTTTATGCAAGAAAAGGTTATTTCCAGAATTTTCAGCAAATCTGAGGGCCGATACGTAAAATTCGTGATTTTACATGATTTTTCAGAAATTCAGGGTCTTTACTAAAAATTCATACTTCTACGTAAAATTAAGAAAATAAAGGACTAAAATGCAAAAAGTACCTTTTCTTTTCTTTTTCTTTTTTTCTTTGTCCTTTATTTTTCTGCCGCATGCTTCCTTTTCTTCCTTTTCTTTTTTTCTTGGCATGCTACTTTTCTGGCCGAATAGGCCTTTTCTTGGCCCACTTGCCTGCGGCGGCTAGGGTTGCCCCAACCGCAGTGTCTAGAGAGTTCAGATTGACCGTGCGGGGTGAAAGCGTGCGAGTGGCGGCGCAGCCGTGCGGGGGGCTTTGCGCATGCGGGTGCGGGCGTGGGTACAATCGTGGTCTGCATCGGCAGGACGCGACGGGCGGCTGGCGCGACACGGTCTGGTGCGGCCGGCGCGATGCGGTGTAATCGGCGTAGCGCGGCGTGCCGGTATGGTGCGGGGGTGTTGAGACACTACACGCCGGCAGGGCACGAGTCGTGGTGCAGCGTCATCCGGCGTGTGTGGGCATAGCCGGTGTCACGTGCACGCGGCGACGACATCATGACATATCACGCAGACGATGTGGCCGGTCGGCTACAGGGCCAGCAGTGATGCATTGTGCGTGAGCTGCATGTTCATGCACGCTACACGATGGCACGTTTGGACACCGGTGTGCCGACGTTTATAGGCACCGACTGTGCCATCATACGGGCGACACGGTGTCGCATATGGCCATAGGGGGCAGCGCTTCGTGCAGGACACAGTCGACAACATCGAGATGCTGCTCGCGAAGGTCGGATGGCGTAACCGATGACTACTATCACAACACCGTACGAGGCGGCTGACCTATCAAAGTTATGTTGGACAACATGTCGTCATGCTTCGCTCATATAATAGATTAGATCTAATCTATAAAACAAATCTATTCAGAGACGAAATTCAATTGCATACATACTTCAATTGTGGTAGATCGTTGTTGTAGATCGATTCCTCACGGTAGAGCTTCGTGCTGATAACGTGTTGAGAAACCTGCTCTGCTACATGTGTAGTGCAGAACGTATTCGACAACGAACAATACACAGTATGTAGGGGAAAAGCTGATCTTCTTTATTGCTCATTCCATGGTCTACAAATAAGGAGAGAACCCCTCTATTTATAGGCAAAACCCCTAAAGATAAGCATGTCCAACCGTTTATCCGATTTTTAAGGGATCACGATAGGATCGGTATCTTAACGATCAAAATATTTTTTATCTAAAATATTATAAAGGTGAGTTCTACTAATAAAATTTAATATTTAAATCATACAAATTTAATATAATATATCTAAAATATTATAAAGGTGAGTTCGACATATGACCCTACTTATTAAATATCTTCTCTTTTTTATTTGTATTTCTTGTATTACCATCAGGTGGGATCAGAGTAGATAGAGAACTAGATTAGCTCCGAGTAGAGAAGATAGAGAAAAATTTCGTGAACACGTTATTCTTGAGAGTCAATTAGAGTAATGAAGCTATTTTTTTAGTTATAATATTTAAAATTTAGAAAAAAAAACAGCTATTTAGAGTTTTTGAGATGCTCTTAATATATATATAGGTCTTGTTTGGGACTGCTACGCTCCCAGTTTTATAGCTCCGCTCTATAAATGTCTAGCCAAACAGATTCAGATCTCATTTTTTGGATCCACGAAAAATGCAGATCCACAACTCCGCTCTACGTTTTTTGTGGAGCACCTCAGGAGGTGCTCTACGGATTCAGTTTTTAAAACAAAATGTGGAGTTCGGGGTAATTTACTCACCAATGCCATTATAAACTTACCGGTTCACCTTTTTAGTTATTATTTATTACTTTTTTCATATAGTACTACTTTCATAAACTTTTAAATAACACCGTTAACTTTTATCATAAACTTTGATCATTCATCTTATTTATTTTTTTTTGAAATACCATTTTTTGTTATAATTTGTTTTATTATTAAAGGTACTTCGAGTATAACTTATATTTTTGTATATTTACATAATTTTTTGAATAAGACGAACGATCAAAGTTTGTGATAAAACTCATAAAAGTCACCAATGTCATTTAAAAGTTAATGGAGGGAGTACTAAGTTAATACATTTCACATAATAGACATGAAAAATAATATAATTAGAAATTCATTAATAAACTCTGGGGTAAAACAGTACATTCGATCCAAATTCTACCATTTTTGAATCTGAATCCTCTCTGCAAACCAAACAAGTGCAAGTATTTCACGGTAAAACAACTCCACTCTAAATCTCATTTTCATAGAGCGGAGTAAATTTTAAGAGAGTGATGTTGGATATACATGGGTTTGTCCCATTTTGATTTATTCAATAATACATTAAATGCAAAGGCCCACAATAATGCTACGGTGCAGTAAAACTTTTAGTCTCATATTGAATGTTCACATGTCTTTGCTCAACTTAAATAGATGGACTGATTGTGTGTCTATTGAGAAGTTGAGACAGGCTAAGGGTGTGCGCGGCGACGGTAATGGAACCGTGTTTTGCCACTGCGTCGCGCCACCCTAAAATACTGCGATGACCGTTGGCCTTCCGTCTCCCCATTCATGAGAGAGCTTAATTGCGGAGACCGTTGGCCTTCCGTCTCCATATTCATGAGAGATGATCGTTGGCCTTTCGTCTCCCCATTCATGAGAGAGCTTAATTGCGGAGACCATTGGCCTTCCGTCTCCTTATTCATGAGAGATGACCGTTGGCCTTTCATCTCCCCATTCATGAGCAATCTTAATTGTGGAGACCGTTGGCCTTCCGTCTCCCTCTGCATGAGAGCTATATAAAGGGGGCAGTAGCTGGACAGAACGCTTCTTCTTTCTTCTTCCTTGCGTCGTTGCCTCAAACCAGCCCCGTCCCAACCTTCTGCGCGCACAGAGAGTTGGGAGAGCAGGCCTCCGAAGCCACGCCCGTGATCGAGACACCTGCCGGGTGTGCGGGCGATCAGGTTTTTGGGGAGCGTCTTCGTGACTGCTCGCTCCATCCTGGTGGTCGCGGTTGCTACGCACGCCATCGTCTTCCTCCCGGTGCCCGTTCGTGGGACTGCACTATGAACAACGTCTTGCATCAAGCCCTGATCGACTACATCAAGCAACACGTTATGACAACTAACGTGAATGGAGAAACCGGTGCTTTGAGCATGGGTCCCTCTGCTGGGTACATCCTAGCAACCTTTGTGTTCTATTTCTTTAACTATATCATCTTGTGTTTGATGATAAATATGTTTCAAGCTACTGCTATTTATGTCGTCATAATAATCGCATGCTATTTATGGATTAAATTTAACATGAAAATGCCTAAATTCCTAACAATCCAAAAACCTGATATTAGGCATTTTTATGTTAGTGGTTTTGCTGCTGCGTTGAAGCCGAATGCTTTTGACGGTACGTGCTATAAGAGATGGCACAGTAAGATGGTCTTATGGTTGACGGCTATGAACTGTTTTCACGTGGCACAAGGCAAGCCTGGGGATTTGGCCCCAGGCAGTTCTGAGGAAGAGACATTTGATGTGTCTCCTCAAGGACAGGCCTTTAAGGTTGCTGATAACCTTTTCAGAGGTGCCGTGATCAGTGCAATTGCTGAAAAATACCAGGATTCTTACCTAACCTTCAAAACTGGCAAAGAGTTATGGGATGCGCTTGAGGCAAAGTTCGGTGTTTCTGATGCTGGTAGTGAGCTGTATGTGATGGAGTAGTTCTACGACTACAAGATGGTTGAAAACTGTCCTGTAGTCGAACAAGCTCATGAGATACAGGCTCTGGCAAAAGAACTCGAACAGTTTCCTTGTGTGCTACCCGACAAGTTTGTGGCCGGCGGTATTATCGCCAAGTTGCCACCTTCTTGGAGGGATTTTGCTACCTCTCTAAAGCACAAGAGACAAGAGTTCACCGTGGCTGAACTCATTGGTACTCTTGATGTTGAGGAGAGGGCGAGGGCAAAGGACACACGCGGGAAAGGAATTGAGTCTTCTAGTGCCAATATGGTGCAGAAGAAAAATTCCAATAATGCATCTCGTAACAAGAACAAGAAGAACAAGCAAGAGAACGTAAAGCCTAAACAAACAACCACATTTAAGAAGAAAAAGGGCAACAAAGAAGGTGGATGCTTTGTTTGTGGGAGCACTGAGCACAGGGCGAGTGCGTGCCCAGACCGCAAATTTAAGCATGAGAAGAAAGCAGCTAACATGATGATATGTGAGACCGGTGGAGGAACACCAGGGTATGGTAATTATTTACCTACTGTTCTTTCAGTTTGTCATTCGCCTGAGTGGTGGATTGACACCAGTGCTAATATTCATGTGTGTGCTGATATTTCTTTGTTTTCTTCTTATCAGGTCGGCGGGACTGAATCCTTGCTGATGGGAAACGGATCATCTACACGTGTTCTTGGTGTTGGTACGGTCATTCTGAAGTTTACTTCGGGAAAGACGATTCCATTGAAGAACGTGCAGCATGTCCCCTCCATCAAAAAGAATCTAGTTAGCGGATCTCAAGTGTGTCGAGATGGTTATAAACTTATGTTTGAATCCAATAAGTGTCTACTTTCAAAGTATGGTACATTTGTTGGTAAAGGTTATGACTGCGGAGGCTTGTTCCGTTTATCGTTGCATGATGTGTATAATAATGATGTGAACAATGTTATTTCGAATGAGTCGAATATTTGGCATTCACGACTATGTCATGTTAACTTTGGTGTTCTATCGCGGTTAGCAAAGTTAAATTTAATCCCAAAATTTGATTTAGTCAAAACTTCTAAGTGTCATGTGTGTGTGCAATCTAAGCAACCTCGCAAGCCTCACAAGGTTGCAGAGGCGAGGAATTTGGCACCGCTGGATTTAATTCATTCTGATTTATGTGAGATGAACGGAATATTGACTAAAGGTGGCAAGTGTTATTTTATCACATTTATAGATGACTCCACTAGATTTTGTTATGTGTATTTGTTAAAATCAAAAGATGAAGCATTGTATTATTTTAAAACTTATAAAGCTGAAGTTGAGAACCAACTTGAGAGGAAAATTAAACGGTTACGGTCAGATCGCGGTGGAGAGTATTTTCCAAGAGAATTTTCTGATTTTTGTGCGGAACACGGGATTATTCATGAGAGGACACCGCCATATTCCCCACAATCCAATGGGATTGCCGAAAGAAAGAACCATACTCTAACTGATTTGGTTAATGCCATGTTAGAGACTTCGGGTCTATCTAAGGAATGGTGGGGTGAGGCGATTTTGACTGCATGTCATGTCCTGAATAAAGTTCCCACAAAAGACAAAGAAATTACACCATTCGAGGAATGGGAAAAGAAAAAGTTAAATCTCTCATATTTGCGTACTTGGGGTTGTTTGGCCAAAGTGAATGTGCCAATTAACAAAAAGCGCAAATTAGGACCTAAAACTATTGATTGTATTTTCCTTGGTTATGCTTTCCACAGCGTTGGATATAGGTTTTTAATCATAAATTCTAGGGTACCGGACATGCTAGTTGGCACAATCATGGAATCCAGAGACGCTACATTTTTTTAGAGTGATTTTCCTATGAAAATTACACATGACACATCTAGCACTGAACCTGAAATACCCCATGATTGTGCCAACTCGAAAGAGTAAGAGACAAAGGATTGCAAAATCTTTTGGTGATGATTATATTGTGTACCTTGTGGATGACACACCAAGAACTATTGAAGAGGCATATTCTTCTCCTGATGCTGACTTGTGGAAGGAAACAATAAGGAGTGAGATGGATTCTATTATGTCTAATAGTACTTGGGAAGTCGTTAAACGTCCTTATGGGTGCAAACCCATTGGAAGTAAATGGGTGTTCAAGAAAAAGTTTAGGCCTGATGGTACAATTGAGAGGTACAAGGCAAGACTTGTGATTAAAGGCTATTCACAGGGGAAAGGTGAAGATTTCTTTGATACATATTCACCGATGGCTAGATTGACCACGATTCGTGTGTTACTTTACTTGGCTACCTCTCATGGTCTTCTCGTCCATCAGATGGACGTTAAAACAGCTTTCCTGAATGGAGAGTTAGATGAGGAGATCTACATGGAGCAGCCTGCGGGGTTTGTAGCAAATGGTCAAGAAGGCATGGTGTGTAAATTATTGAAATCATTATACGGTCTTAAACAAGCACCCAAGCAATGGCATGAAAAGTTTGATAAGACTTTAACGTCTGTCGGTTTTGTTGTGAACGAAGCAGATAAATGTGTTTATTATCGGTATGGTGGGGGCGAGGGAGTTATCTTGTGTATTTATGTTGACGACATACTGATTTTTGGCACTAGCTTTGACATGATCAAGGAAGTGAAGGACTTTTTGTCCAATAATTTTGAGATGAAAGATTTGGAAGAAGCTGATGTTATCCTTAACATTAAGCTATTGAGAGAAGGCAATGGTGGGATCACGCTTGTGCAGTCCCATTATGTGGAAAAGGTTTTGAGTCGCTTTGGGTTTAGTGAATGTGAACCTGCTCCTACGCCTTATGATCCTAGCAAGAAATTGAGGAAAAATCGGAGAATAGCTAAGGATCAATTAAAATATTCCCAAATAATTGGTTCGCTCATGTATTTGGCTAACGCTACGAGGCCTGACATCTCGTTTGCTGTGAGCAAACTCAGCCGGTTTGTGTCAAATCCGGGAGATGATCATTGGCGTGCTCTTTAGAGAGTATTATGCTATCTAAAGGGACAATGAGCTTTGGCATTCACTATACTGGGTACCCGAGGTTACTGGAGGGTTATTGTGATGCAAACTGGATATCTGATGCTGATGAGATATATGCCACAAGTGGATATGTGTTCTCACTAGGTGGTGGTGCTGTTTCCTGGAAGTTTTGCAAGCAAACCATTTTAACGAGGTCAACTATGGAAGCAGAACTCACAGCGTTGGACACCGCCTCGGTTGAGGCTGAGTGGCTCCGTGAACTCCTTATGGATTTACCGGTGGTTGAAAAACTCGTGCCGGCTATTTCTATGAACTGTGATAATCAGAACGTGATTATTAAGGTGAACAGTTCTAAGGATAATATGAAGTTGACTAGGCACATAAAGAGGCGTTTGAAATCTGTCAGAAAAATTAGAAACTCCAGAGTGATAGCGTTGGACTATGTGTTGGACCGGAAACGGCGACCAGAGGGGGGTGAATGGGAGCTTTTAAAATTTCGGGCTAAAAACTTAGCCTTCGGTTCTGTTCGGTCTTCTGCGGAACAGGCTTCGAACACTACCTTCGAAGGTCTGGTTCGGAGGTACTTCGACAGCTCCGAACACAGGCTTCGCAGGAGCAAAAGTTCGAAGCCAAGAAGACTTCGCTCCACTAACACCCTTCGAAAATCTACTCTGCTAAGTCAGTGCAGGCTCCGCACACGAGGTGCTTCGAGCAGGCTTCGCACTTCACACTTCGCAAGAGTGGACAGCCCTCTGAGGACTTCGACCAAGTACTTTGACAGCAACTGGTGCTGGGCTACGTACGCGAAGGTCTACAAGCACACAAAACGGACTACGCTAAGGGCTTCGACACAGGAAGCAAAACGGGATACGACCAGGGCTTCGCTAGTAAGCAGCGAGGTCTTGCCTCGTGTTACACAGAGCGACAGCACACTGAAAAAACACACCTCGCACGAAAAACAACCTTCGCCTCAACAGGCTTCGATGCACTAAACTAGCGAAGTATGCAACGCGAGCTCAAGCAAAAGCACAAGAAAACAGGGCTTCGCCGCTTGAACAAGGAACACAGAAAATGAACTCTCTGGATGTATTCAATAGAAGTGTGTGGCTACAGGAGCTCAACAGTAAATGCTCAAAGTGTTGAATGTTACCTACCGAGCCCCCATATTTATAGCCCACAGTTCACCCAAAGAAATTGAGTACACTACCCCTAGGGTTTACATTCATTTTGTCTCTACAGAACTAAGGGGTACAAAAGGTAGTCCACCTTTATTCTGGAGGCTTCTCTGTCAACTGCAGAGGGGACAGTGTCAGTCTTTTTCAGAACAGACAGTGTCAGCCTTTACAGTGTTGACTTCTGGAACCTCCCTTCGCACCGGAGGGTGCGGTAGCTTCGGCGAGAAGCCTGCAGCCTGTTGGCCTTCGCTCCGCCGAAGAAGTCCTTCGATACAGTGACGGTTTTAAGCCGAAGCCGTCAAAGCCCCTTGGGCCTTCGCACCACCACGGCTTCGCAGCTGCTCCCAGCTCAAACACCGTCCGTCCGTGTACCGAAGCCATGCATGGCTGAAGCACCTCAAGTCAACCTCACTCCGAAGCCCACCTTCGGAGTTCCACCCTTCGAAGTCCCTCCTTCGTCCAAGGCCTCCGCATGAAGCATTCCATGAGCACTCCGTCGCAGTGCCTCTTCCCGAGCACACTTCTCGACGAGCCTCACCCGGACCATGCCTTCGATGCGCCTCGACTTCTGAGACCTTCGTCGGGCAACCTTCGAGTGTCTCCCTCCGGAGCACACTTCGAACTCCTTGCCTCCGCAGAGGACTTGTTCCATCTGACTCCGAAGTCACTCCATTCGGAGTACCTTCGAAGTGCCTCGCCTCCGAGGACTTGTCTCGGAGTACCTTCAGCCGGAGCCATGCTCCGCACTCTCTGCCTTCACTTGGCACGCCTCGACCCAAGGACCGACCCAGACCACCTTCGCAGCCACCGTGACGGAGCTCCCCGCTCCCCTGGCATCAAGCCTCCCGCTTGACCCAGGTTCACCCGGCTCGAACCCTGTCCGTCGCCTCCGAAGTCCCTGCGCACCACAGATAAGCAGACAAGTGTATCCAGTAGTCCGGAGACCTCTCCGGGTTATCAACCTCCGGCACACACTCCGGTGTACCGCCCAAAGTACCGAAGCCATCGGTACAAACCCAGTCATCGTATACTGCCGGACCCCTCCGACGAGCACACTCCGCTGCACAGCTGCAGCAAGCAAACACCTCCGAACACCCTTCGGAGAACCACCTCCGAAGCCCCTTCGGAGGTACCCTTCGAACAGAGGGTAAAATCCAGTCAATCACTCATCACAAAATACCGAAACCAACCCTTGGTTTCTCAATCTCCCCCTTGATGAGTGCATTGACAACCAAATCCAAGTTCAAGAAAATTTAAAAATTTCAGCACACAAGTGACCATAAAAACTCAGAAAAGAGCCAAAGCATGTCACTTGATAAAGGAATTTTTCTCCCCCTTTGTAAAAGAGTAAAAGCCCCTTCGGCAAATCTCCCTTTGATAGGAACTCCCCCTGAGTTAAGCCAAATTTTCTCCCCCTTTATGTCAAAAAATCTTTCCCCTTTTCGAAATTATGCCTTCTTGCGGCAGAGAACACAACAAATCTCCCCCTTTGGCAATGCAAGCATCAAGGAGCAGTTAAAAGATGCAAACCTTCGAAATGAATAGAATTGCAAAGACATATAATGCAAAAATATGCCAACATTAACACTAATGATCATGTGCTCAGCTCAATTTAACAATCTGTGAAACAAGATGATGGCATGTGATTTTGTCATTTTGGAAGTAAAAGCATCACCACTTAATCACAGCAGCTAGACAAGAGAAGGCAAGGACTGCGCAAAGCTAACAATTTCTACCCTAGACAGACAAGTTTTGTTCAAAAAGGAGCTTTAAAAGCAAACTTGATGAATAATTAATTTTGTTGTTCTTTTTCTTAATGCCAGGGGTTATTTGTTTGTCCACCTTATACTTTCCAATCAAGCCAAGCCTAGGCATAAAAGCCATCTGAAGCTTAAGGCGTCGATTTTGGCATACACTACACTATCCCAGTTCAGACCAAGGTGCAATGGTAAGCAGTCTAGAATAGAGTAGTGCGACAAACAAACCCTCCTGGATCTTTTCATTTAACCCGGGCAAATCATGGAGTTTTGATTTTGATTCAGATGAATAAGTTATTTTGAATATCCATGAATTCAGAACACATTTTTCAAGTTGCAAAGTTTAGCATCCAAGGAACAGTGTCTTGCTGTCAAGTAGATAAAAGATAGCTAAAAGCAGTCCTGCCTAAACAAGCTAGATACACGATTGAGCAGTGAGCAAGTTTTGATTTTAGAAAAGAAAACATCATGCACAATCAATGTTCCAGACATATTTCATAGAGCTGAGCTGTCATGATTTCTTTGAATTAGAAGCAGGCATATAATAGCAAAAGATGTAAGTGCAATTCCACACATAATGAGCATATGCAAGACAATTAAAATCAGCTCCCCCTCACAAAATGCCGTAGGGATGACAAATACCAAGTTCCCCACGCAAGTAAGCAAATCGAGATGCATCGAGGGGTTTTGTAAAAATGTCGGCAAGCTGGTGTTGGGTATCAACATATTGAAGTTCAATATCACCCTTCTCATTGTGATCTCTGAGAAAATGATACCGTACATCAATGTGTTTGGTTCTGGAGTGCTGAACCGGGTTGTTTGCAATACAAATAGCACTAGTGTTATCACAGAAAAGTGGAACACTCTTATAATCTAACCCGAAATCCCGCAAAGTGGAAACCATCCACAAAATCTGAGAGCAACAGCTAGCTGCAGCAACATATTCGGCCTCAGCCGTCGATTGTGCAACACTAGACTGTTTGCGGGAAGACCAGCAAACCAGAGACGTACCCAGAAAATGACAAGTACCAGAGGTACTCTTCCTATCAATTCTACACCCAGCAAAATCCGCATCTGAATAGCCTCTAAGACATAAAGATGAAGACGATGAATACCATATGCCAAATTCAAGAGTGTGTTTGTGATACCTTAGGATGCGCTTTACCGCTTGGCGGTGCGAAGCTCGTGGTGAAGCCTGAAAACGAGCGCACAGACACATAGCGAAGTGTATGTCCGGCCTCGTGGCAGTCAAGTAGAGGAGGGAGCCGATCATGCTTCGGAACTCCTTCTGATCTACGGCTTCTCCATCTTCGTCAGGGTCCAATGCTACAGATGTAGCCATTGGAGTGGTGAGGGGCTTCGCATCGGACATGTCGAATTTCTTGAGCAGGTCCTTGGTGTACTTTGTCTGGTGGACAAAAGTACCTTGTTTGCTTTGCTTGATTTGCAAACCAAGGAAAAAGGTGAGTTCACCCATCATTGACATTTCAAACTCCCTGCTCATGGTATCTGCAAACTCGGCAACCAAAGCATGAGAAGAGCCACCAAAGATGATATCATCCACATAAATCTGCACTAGGAGGAAATCTTTGCCATGCTTGAGAGTAAACAGTGTTTTATCAACAGAGCCCATCAAATACCCTCGCTCAAGCAGAAAAGACTTAAGTCTATCATACCACGCCCGAGGGGCCTGCTTGAGTCCATAAAGAGCCTTATGAAGTTTAAGGACTTTATGTGGGTACTTGGGGTTTTCAAAACCAGGGGGTTGTTTTACATAAACATCTTCACCTATGAAGCCATTAAGAAAAGCACTTTTGACATCCATTTGATAGAGTTTGAATCCTCGGGATGTCGCAAAGGCAAGCAAAATCCTAATGGCCTCAAGGCGAGCAACAGGTGCAAAAGTTTCAGTAAAATCAATCCCTTCAAGTTGAGAAAAGCCCTGAGCTACAAGTCTAGCCTTGTTTCTAACTATAGTCCCATCCTCCCCTTGTTTGTTTTTGAAAATCTATTTTGTTCCAATGAAATGAACATTAGGTGGAGGATCAACTAAAGTCCAGACTTGGTTTCTTTCAAAATTCTCAAGCTCTTCATGCATGGCATTGATCCAACTAGAATCAGAAAGTGCATGACTAACATCTAACGGCTCGAAAGAAGCAACAAAAGCAGCATTAGTAAAATGAGCGTGAGAACGTGTTACCCTCTGATCAAGCTCACCAATGATCTGCTCGGGAGGATGCATCCTTTGGACATGATGTGGAGACTCGCGGCGGGATGCAGTCTCCCCCTCAACTTGTGCGTTGGAGTGGTCCAAGATGACCGATGTTGAGGTAGTCGCTTCGGGACCTCGTGCCGAAGTAGTAGAAGCGGGGTCAGCTTCGGGGGTTGATGTCGAGGGTAGTGGGGGATCATCCTCGAATTCTCCGGGATCTTCGTCTTCGAATAAGGTCTGTTCCATGTCGTGTTCATTTGCCTGTTCAAGAGCAGAACTAACAGAGGGGGTTGATTCATCAAAAGTCACATCACATGACTCGATGACAGTGTTAGTTTCCAAGTTATAAACACGATAAGAATGATCATGAGTAGTATAACCCAAAAAGATCCCATCAGAAGATCGCGACTCAAATTTATCCAAATTTCCACGTTTTAGGATGAAGCAGCGACAGCCAAAAACTCGAAGATGAGTAACCTTGGGTTGTCTCCCAAAACGCAGCTCATAAGATGTCAAGTTTAAAATTGAGCGCAAGAAAATTCGGTTTGAGATGTAGCAAGCAGTGTTCATGGCCTCAGCCCAGAATTTTCTAGGAGTCCTATGCTCATCAAGCATCGTCCTAGCCATCTCAACCAAAGTGCGGTTTTTCCTCTCAACAACACCGTTCTGTTGAGGAACCCGCGGAGCAGAGAATTGATGTTCTATGCCATGCTCCATGCAAAAGTCAACAAAGAGACTATTTTTGAACTCAGTGCCATTATCGCTTCGAATGAATTTTAATGCACCAGGGAGTTCAGTGAAAAGTCTCAAAGCCAAGCTCCGAAAGTGTGAAAACACTTCATCCTTGCTGGCAAGAAAGAAGACCCAAGAGTAGCGAGAGAAATCGTCGACAATAACAAGTACATACCACTTGCCGCCTAAAGAACTAACCCGAGAAGGACCTACAGTGTCCATATGGAGAAGTTCTCCGGGTTGTTCAGTCATCACTGTGGTGACTGGCGAATGCGAAGCGGCAATCATTTTTCCGTGTCGACATGGAGCGCAAACTAAATTCTTCTCAAACTTGAGCTTGGGCAATCCTCGGATCAAACCTAGGGCGCTCAGACGAGCGAGCAACTCAAAGCTCATATGCCCTAGTCTCCTATGCCACTTCCAAAGCTCAGAAGTCGAATGAGCAACAAGACAATGAGAAGAACCTGATGTCTCTGAAAAATCAGCTCCAAAAACTCTCCCAACCCTAAAGATCTTACACACCACAACGCCATCAGAATTGAGCACTTGCGAAGTATCGCGATGAAATCGCACTTCGAAGCCCTCATCAAGCAACTGAGATACAGACAGCAAATTGTATCCCAGGTTCTCAACCAAAGCAACATCTTTGAGAGTGAAGTTTGAATTAATTCTTACCACACCTTTACCTTTCACTCTACTCCTTCGATTGTTTCCGAAGGTGATATGTTCCCTTTGCTTGGTTGTGGTGAGGCTGGAGAACCAAGCTGCATCTCCGGTCATGTGGCGCGAACAACCGGAGTCCATGATCCACGTGCCCTCCAAGCCTCGACCTGTCGCCTACACATGATAAGAACGTCTCGATCGCTCAGTGCTGGGTGAGTGAAATAATGACGAGGCATCCAGCACTGAGTGACACGAGTAGTAGGCGCAGTAAAAGTAGATGGTCTACGCACATAATAGTCAGAATGATGCAAAGTGCGAGGTCTACCTACATGCAAAGAACGCAAAGCATGACGAGGTCTCCTACTCTGACGAGGTACAAAGCTACTCGCCCGAGGTCTACCACCATATGGAACATGGTGAACACCTCGAGGAGCAAAACCTCTCCGAGAAGCACGAGGAGCCTCGAAAACAGGACGAGAGTAATACTCAGACTCATGCATACCTAAAGATGGGTAATGCATGTCCTGATAGCTCATCGCCTGTGCACGTCGCTCAGCCTTGATGCGACGGAAACAGAAACCGATCAAATGACCTGCCCGCTGACAATAAGAACAGTGAAACACTCTCCTGGGGGCACTCTCATGGGTCATAGGAGCAACTCTCACAGGCTCCTTGGGTTTCTTCTGAGTGGTTTTCTTGGGGGGATTTTTCTTGATAGGAGGAGTGGTTTTCTTTGGTGGATGGGTAGGCTTTTTGGCTGATGGGGTGTCCAACAGAGCTCTCTCTTTCTCTAGGGTGGTGGGAGAGGTAAAAACAGTTTTGGTCTTACTGTCTGAAGCTATCCTCTCAAAACCCAAACCTAGAGCTACCCCGGCTCTGTCAGCACACAACTTGGTCTTGGCCAAGAGCAAATCCATCCTACCCTTCCCCTCAGTGCATTTGTTCACCACAGAAAGAAGGTATTCATTTTCGGACATGAGGTTCTCCGCTCGCTCTCTAACAGTGCCTAGCTGGTCCTTAAGGGTAATGCATGTGTCACACACAGGCTGCACATCCTTAGAACTACCGGCCCTCTCCAATCTAGCCTCCAAATCATGAACATGCTTATCACGTAAATTAATGCTATCGCGTAATAAAGAGCAGTTCATGCAATCAATAACATCATGAGGTCTAGAATCCACCTCCAAAAGCTGCTTCTGTGCAGTCTCAAGCTCAGAGAGAGTTTGAGCATGTACAGAACGCAACTGAGCAAGCTCACTCATGACAACAGAGCATGATTCACATTCAGCATCATCAAATTTAGACTTAAGCATGGCATATTCAGTAGAAACATTTTCTAGCCTAAGTCTAAGGTCTTTTCTATCTCTAGCGGCTTGCACAAGTAATCTATCCTGACCAAGCACTACTTCATTCAGCTCATCTAATTTAATTAGAAGCTGGTCAGATGATAGGTTTACCTCAGATGAGTCAAGCTCATCGCCGCTGTGATCGCTGTCGGCCATGAAGCAAAGGCTGGTGAAGTCACGTCCCTTCTTGTCCTTCTTGTCCTCCTTCCTTGGGGACTCCTCCTCCTCAGAGCTCGACTCCTCAGTTGAGGAAGTGTCGATGTCGCTGAGAGCAGCAACAAAGGCTCTGGAAGCGGCCTTGGCTACTTTCTTAGCCATCTTGCCGCGCTTGCCCTTCACAAAGGGCTTCCTCTCCTTTTTGTGGAATTTGGGGCGCTCACTCTCATCTCTCTTCTTGACCTTGGGGCAATAGGCCTTAATGTGAGAGGTGTCACCACATTCATAGCAGCCACTAAAACCACTCCTCCTCTGATCCCGTCTCTCATGATGAAAGCGGGTGAACCTCCGGGCAATGAGAGCAAGCTCATCATCAGCTAGAGTGTCCACTTGCTCCTTTGTGACGGAGACCAGGGAGGACAAAGCAAAACCATCTGCAAGAACACAAGTGCCTGATGTGCTTGGTTCTGCAGTGGTGCCACGGCTAGTGCTAGAAACCAATGCCAATGGTTGTGGCAGAGAGCTTCTGTGCACAGCAAGAGATGCCTTGGCAATCTCTGTGGACTTCAGCTTGCTAAAGAGTTCGTCACAGGTCAATGTGTCATAGCCTGTGGACTCCTCAATGCTGGATATCTTCACTTCCCATATGCTACGGTCAAGAGCATAGAGAAGCTTGATAGCCCTATCGTGATCACTGTAAGCAAGCGTCCCGTTGGATCGCAAGTTACTCACTATCGCGTCAAAGCGAGAAAACATGGCATCTATGGATTCACCAGGTGCCTGCACAAACAGCTGATACTATTGATTGTAGGTGCTTTGGCGCCTGGCCTTAATCTGAGCAGAGCCCTCATGAAAGACAGTGAGTGTTGTCCAAATCTCCCTAGCAGTCCTAAGGTGCTGCACCCTATCAAACTCACTCCGACTCAAACCAATGAACAATATGTTCCTTGCCTTCGAGTTGGCATTGTACTGATCTTTTTCAGTTTGAGTGGTGCGGGTATCAGGGATGGAGTATTGTGAGTCCACAATCTCCCAAATTGCATTTCCTTGGCTTAACAAGTAAGCCTCCATGCGCACCTTCCAGTATGCAAAATCTGTCCCATCGAACAGAGGAATTTTACTGCCTCTATCCATGTCGCCAACAGATCACAAAACCGGTTAAGGTCAACTGGTGATCTTAACCAAGCTCTGATACCAATTGTTGGACCGGAAACGGCGACCAGAGGGGGGGTGAATGGGAGCTTTTAAAATTTCGGGCTAAAAACTTAGCCTTCGGTTCTGTTCGGTCTTCTGCGGAACAGGCTTCGAACACTACCTTCGAAGGTCTGGTTCGGAGGTACTTCGACAGCTCCGAACACAGGCTTCGCAGGAGCAAAAGTTCGAAGCCAAGAAGACTTCGCTCCACTAACACCCTTCGAAAATCTACTCTGCTAAGTCAGTGCAGGCTCCGCACACGAGGTGCTTCGAGCAGGCTTCGCACTTCACACTTCGCAAGAGTGGACAGCCCTCTGAGGACTTCGACCAAGTACTTTGACAGCAACTGGTGCTGGGCTACGTACGCGAAGGTCTACAAGCACACAAAACGGACTACGCTAAGGGCTTCGACACAGGAAGCAAAACGGGATACGACCAGGGCTTCGCTAGTAAGCAGCGAGGTCTTGCCTCGTGTTACACAGAGCGACAGCACACTGAAAAAACACACCTCGCACGAAAAACAACCTTCGCCTCAACAGGCTTCGATGCACTAAACTAGCGAAGTATGCAACGCGAGCTCAAGCAAAAGCACAAGAAAACAGGGCTTCGCTGCTTGAACAAGGAACACAGAAAATGAACTCTCTGGATGTATTCAATAGAAGTGTGTGGCTACAGGAGCTCAACAGTAAATGCTCAAAGTGTTGAATGTTACCTACCGAGCCCCCATATTTATAGCTCACAGTTCACCCAAAGAAATTGACTACACTACCCCTAGGGTTTACATTCATTTTGTCTCTACAGAACTAAGGGGTACAAAAGGTAGTCCACCTTTATTCTGGAGGCTTCTCTGTCAACTGCAGAGGGGACAGTGTCAGTCTTTTTCAGAACAGACAGTGTCAGCCTTTACAGTGTTGACTTCTGGAACCTCCCTTCGCACCGGAGGGTGCGGTAGCTTCGGCGAGAAGCCTGCAGCCTGTTGGCCTTCGCTCCGCCGAAGAAGTCCTTCGATACAGTGACGGTTTTAAGCCGAAGCCGTCAAAGCCCCTTGGGCCTTCGCACCACCACGGCTTCGCAGCTGCTCCCAGCTCAAACACCGTCCGTCCGTGTACCGAAGCCATGCATGGCCGAAGCACCTCAAGTCAACCTCACTCCGAAGCCCACCTTCGGAGTTCCACCCTTCGAAGTCCCTCCTTCGTCCAAGGCCTCCGCATGAAGCATTCCATGAGCACTCCGTCACAGTGCCTCTTCCCGAGCACACTTCTCGACGAGCCTCACCCGGACCATGCCTTCGATGCGCCTCGACTTCTGAGACCTTCGTCGGGCAACCTTCGAGTGTCTCCCTCCGGAGCATACTTCGAACTCCTTGCCTCCGCAGAGGACTTGTTCCATCTGACTCCGAAGTCACTCCATTCGGAGTACCTTCGAAGTGCCTCGCCTCCGAGGACTTGTCTCGGAGTACCTTCAGCCGGAGCCATGCTCCGCACTCTCTGCCTTCACTTGGCACTCCTCGACCCGAGGACCGACCCAGACCACCTTCGCAGCCACCGTGACGGAGCTCCCCGCTCCCTTGGCATCAAGCCTCCCGCTTGACCCAGGTTCACCCGGCTCGAACCCTGTCCGTCGCCTTCGAAGTCCCTGCGCACCACAGACAAGCAGACAAGTGTATCCAGTACTCCGGAGACCTCTCCGGGTTATCAACCTCCGGCACACACTCCGGTGTACCGCCCAAAGTACCGAAGCCATCGGTACAAACCCAGTCATCGTGTACTGCCGGACCCCTCCGACGAGCACACTCCGCTGCACAGCTGCAGCAAGCAAACACCTCCGAACACCCTTCGGAGAACCACCTCCGAAGCCCCTTCGGAGGTACCCTTCGAACAGAGGGTAAAATCCAGTCAATCACTCATCACAAAATACCGAAACCAACCCTTGGTTTCTCACTATGTCCATACGTCTAAAAATCTGGCAGATCAATTTACTAAGGGACTGTCACGCAATGTGATAGATATTGCATCGAGTGAGATGGGCTTGAGACCCACTTGAAGTCTATCATGGTGGTAACCTATTCTTTGTGATCGGAGATCCCGTGAATTAGAATGGTGAAACAAGCTAGTGGTAGACTAAGAGGAAAGACCCTTAACAAGGTTCATTTCAGATATATTTCTTTCCTAGCTGTATGGCAGGTTGGTGTTTTCACCTTAATGTGTTCCAAGTGGCTTGTTGAAGCAAAGATGTTGTCCTACAGAACATTTTTTGAGGAACACACCTATATGAGTTCAACTGCTAGTCACAGTTTATGAGATCTGGGTAATCTCTAGATACTCATAAAAGGCCCTGGAGTATGACTTATATGCTCCAACCAGAGGGGATGCGTTTGGCAACCTAGTATCAGTAAATGACTTGGATGAAACTTATTACACACAAAACTGTCAATTCAGGGTATAGTCCATTGTACAGTTGTGAATAAGTGTAGTCTTTGCTCTAGGTGGATGTTCAACTTAACAGTCTCCACCGAAACACTGGTATATTAAACGCTTGAAAGACGAGAGCATTTCTGTGGCTTCGCATTGGTGGGGATTGTTGGATATACATGGGTTTGTCCCATTTTGATTTATTCAATAATACGTTAAATGCAAAGGCCCACAATAATGCTACGGTGCACTAAAACTTTTAGTCTCATATTGAATGTTCACATGTCTTTGCTCAACTTAAATAGATGGATTGATTGTGTGTCTATTGAGAAGTTGAGACAGGCTAAGGGCGTGCGCGGCGACGGTAATGGAACCGTGTTTTGCCACTGTGTCGCGCCACCCTAAAATACTGCGATGACCGTTGGCCTTCCGTCTCCCCATTCATGAGAGAGCTTAATTGCGGAGACCGTTGGCCTTCTGTCTCCCTATTCATGAGAGATGACCGTTGGCCTTCCGTCTCCCCATTCATGAGAGAGCTTAATTGCGGAGACCGTTGGCCTTCCGTCTCCTTATTCATGAGAGATGACCGTTGGTCTTTCATCTCCCCATTCATGAGCAAGCTTAATTGTGGAGACCGTTGGCCTTCCATCTCCCTCTGCATGAGAGCTATATAAAGGGGGCAGTAGCTGGACATAACACTTCTTCTTTCTTCTTCCTTGCGTCGTTGCCTCAAACCATTCCCGTCCCAACCTTCTGCGCACACAGAGAGTTGGGAGAGCAGGCCTCCGAAGCCATGCCCGTGATCAAGACACCTGCCGGGTGTGCGGGCGATCAGGTTTTTGGGGAGCGTCTTCGCGACTGCTCGCTCCATCCTGGTGGTCGCAGTTGCTATGCACGCCATCGTCTTCCTCCCGGTGCCCGTTCGTGGGACTGCACTGCAAACAACGTCCTGCATCAAGCCCGGATCGACTACATCAAGCAACACGTTATGACGACTAACGTGAATGGAGAAACCGGTGCTTTGAGCATGAGTCCCTCCGCTGGGTACATCCTAGCAACCTTTGTGTTCTATTTCTTTAACTATATCATTTTGTGTTTGATGATAAATATGTTTCAAGCTACTCCTATTTATGTCGTCATAATAATCGCATGCTATTTATGGATTAAATTTAACATGAAAATAACTAAATTCCTAACAAGTGAAGCGGTCTGCGACCCGTAATTTTACTGGTCCACATTTGACTGGTATAAATGTAAAGCGAATCGACCCTGATCGCGCACGCAGGCACGGCAGGGGCTCTCTTTTGCGTTGCAGGATGCAGGAGCGTCCTCGTCCGTGCATGCTACTTGTAACATTACATTCTGCTGTGCTCTCAGACTAGTGCTGCTTCCTTAATGGCCAGCGTCCGTATGCATTTGTCCCAACAGTCTTTGCTTTGTGCTTTGTCGTACTATCATACGACGCACGCAAGAGAAACCGTATGTATAATCAATTATCTCCATTCCTTCTAAGGTTATTCACAATGTGAGAGGTTTTATAGTATTAAATACCATGTCATATTAGATTTTTTGCTGACATGACATTTAATTAATGAGGGAAGAGAAAGAAATAGTGTCATCATTATGACATGGTGCTAACCCGTTTCCAAGACGGATGAAACGAAATAAAACGTACACTGAGAACCAAATCATTTCATCAGAGAGAGGGTATTTCATGAGAGCTAGTTGTATTTAATTACACTAGTTAGCCTAGGAAATAGTGAAATAAAACTCTCCACTGCAAAGTTGATGTGGCCTTCTAGAAAACAGTGTTATGAAACTCACCACTGTGAATAGCCTAAGTATCCATTTGGTTTTTAGTCTAAAAGTTTAGTCCCATTATATAAGATGTTTAGATGTTATTGTAAAGTATTAAATAAAAATTATTTATAAAACTCATTCATAATTGGTGGATTATTAACGAAACGAATCTAATTAGCCTAATTACGCCATGATTTGACAATTTGATGCTATAGTAAACATTTGTTAATAATAAATTAATTAGTCTTAATAATTTCATCTTGCGAATAATCCTCCGATTCTGCAATTATTTTTATAACTAGTAGTCAGTCCGTTGTTTTTAATCTTTCAAATTGATGTCCAAATATCCGATGTGATACGGATTAAATTTTAGTCCATGAAACCAAACGTACTCTAGATTATAGTTATTTTTAAACTTTTCTGTGTTTCTTGAGATGCAAACAAAATCTGAAATATTCCTTAACTAACACTCTAAATAATTATCAATACATATAACCAGTACTGTAATATGCGTAAAATAGGAAGATTTAGCGGAAAAATTATTGAAGTTATAATATATAGGATAAGATTTGCAAATAATTATATTTTGGGACTGGGTATTATCTTCCGGCAATTTTAAGCTGTTTTATGTATCAGGATCGAAGTATTTGCCGTGAAAATACTAAAAACAATTCGGTGAACTTCGTCGGGGTGGTAGGCTTCAACTAGCCTACAATTTTCTGGCGATTGATAAAAAAATGGGATATACTGCATGTCTGCATCATCTGCATCTGCATTTCGTGAGATGTGACGCCAAAACTTTCAGACTTTTGTTCGCGGAGTCGACGACGACCATCGCCGGGGTGAAATGATTGGGCTCAACTCCCCATCCAGCAGTGGTGGGTCTGGGTGCCACTGCCTTTTCCTTTGAATCGTGTCAGCCTCCGACAACTTTTGGCCTTTGTTCCTGGCCATATTCATATTCACCGGCGACCCAACAAGATCGAATCCATCGTCGTCAACATCTCGCCTCAAACCGTAAGCCAGCCAATGCTCGATGCCATGGGCCATGCACATTGACATTGGCAAGGTGAGTTAGGTGAGTTTGATTCACCGGATATCTTTGGATACGGTAATTTTATCATCAGTTATTATTTGGTTAAAGGGCAAAGGTATATGGAATAATCATTGAGATGAATATTTCTTTAATATGCAGGATGGAGAGATTCAGTATTTTTTCTAAATTCATCCAATATTGAACGAGATGATGTGTCGTCTCTCGATTGGTTATTATATATTTAATTTTTAGTTTATAAATATTCAAATGATTTTTACTCCCAAATTATTTATCCAATTTATGATCTAATTACACCATTGTATTGATTATAATTTAATCTATAAAATAAGATCTCATATGATTATATTTTTGTTAAAAATATATTTAACAAGTGGCTCCCGTTAAAAATTAAGTTTATCTAATCCGAATTATATACATATAATCAAACAAAAAATAACGCATCTCAAATGTATTATCCCATCTCTAATAGATGATTCATTCTATCCATCATCGCCCTTACCCACTTCACTTGTCTCTCGTCTAGTCAATCTAGTTAGAGATTTAGGGGGTGTTTGGATCCAGGGGCTAAATTTTAGCCCGTGTCACATCGGATGTTTCGACATTGATTTGAAGAACTAAACGTGAACTAATTATAAAATAATTACAGAATCGAAGACTAAATCATAAGACGAATTTTTAAGCCTAATTAATTCATAATTAGCAAATGTTTACTGTAGCATCACATTGTCAAATCATGGTGTAATTATACTCATTAAATTCATCTCATAAATAATCTTCCAATTATAAATGAATTTTGTAAATAGTCTATATTTAATACTCCAAAATAGTATTTAAACATTGGATATGATAGGGGCTAAAATTTTAGCCCCATCCAAACACCCCCAGAGTAGAGACAGGGTTCGTACCTTCACGGGACACTGGGACAAAAGTCAAAAAAATCCAAATTTCGAATTCAAATTTGTGAAGAGAATATTTATCAAAGGGTTTGGCTCGATTATCACATGGTTTGCATCGGGAACCGAGCAGTAAACATTAATTACCGATGCTGGTTAGAGTCTCGTTTGGTGTCGCTAATTGATCGGTTTTGACACCATAATCGACTGTTTTTTTAAATAAAAATATAGAAAAATGTAATTTTTGAACAATATAGGAATGTAATGAAATTGGTAATACGATGATAAAAAATAGTACGATAATTGTATACCTTTTTTCTAAAAAAAAAACTGAATCTAAAATGCGAGTTGAGCTATTTATTTATTTTTATTTTTATTCATTTTTATCGAATTTGTTCTACTCGTAACTCTATATATTTTAATATCTTTAAAACTTTTTTCGCTAAAAAAATCTTGATTTCAATATAAATCGACTGGTAACCGTTCACTAACTAACGGTTAGTTCGAAAACCACAATCAACCCTAGTTACAAACCAGAATAAAAATCGATAACAACTAGGATTAAATAGATTTTTTTTACTTTATATAAAAACTTACATAAAAATTTAATATATTCTAAAAGAAAGACATGTCACTGTCAGTGACTGTGGTGGTCCTCATCTGTCAGTAACACATCGATGGCATATTATCAAACCGTGAAAATTTTAGTGGCACAGAAAAAATTAACCCTATAATAATAGAGTTTCAAAAGAAGAGAAAGGCACCGATGTGTTGGACTTGGACATGGGTTACTCTGCAATACTCATATCAGTTCAGCACATTGTGTGGTACAGTGGAAACAAATAGCAAAACGGTAATAAACACTGTAGCAAGTGGCCATTTCATTGTACCAGATGGTACTTTATCTGAACTTTAGATAAAACACCAATTCTCGTGAGCTTGTTTGTTTCCGTTTGAGATTATAAGGCCACATCCGATGCTTAGTGCTAACGTAGGTGCTAAAACAATATATATGGAAAAGCATTTTATTTAAGAGTTTTAAGTTCCAATGTAAAGTGCTAAAGCTAGATATTTAAATTGACAAGAAAATATTATTTAAAAAAATTTGTTGCACATATGTGTGTTATTTTGGAGTTGCTCCGGTCGGTTTATTGGTTTCCCGCAGTTTTCTCGCAAGGAAATTATTTTGTTACTTTGTGATGGACTTTGTTGTTGCTCTGTTTCATTGTGACGGAGTATTTGTTGTTGTAGGTGTTGATGCCTGTACGGACAAAACGGTTTCAATTTTTTTCTTCGAATCTGACAGCAGAGAATTTAAAAAACAAAAGCGTAGGAGAAAAAGCTCACCAGCAGAGGCTTTTGTCCGAGGCTGGCTTGAGAGAAAATCAGGTGGCTGGTGTCTTGGCCGATGTAGTCCTTGCGTGCAGGACGGTCGAAAGAAGAAGCTTGGTGGCAAAACAACACCGGTAGGCGGCAACACACAGTAGAGCACCGATAATAGGTTAAGCGTCGACTCCTGGTGTGAAGCATCCGGTTCAATAAAAAAACCGGAATTTTCTGCACTAGCGCCTTCACAAGCTGCGCGTTATAGCTGCCCTAAGGCCATCTCCGATGCTTAGTGCTAATGTAGGTGCTTAGCATAAGAAAAAAATTAAGCATTCGTGTTAAGAGTCATATGTTCCAATGCAAAGATATCTAATACTGATATATTTATTAGTTAATTTGTTGCTATACTTACTTGACTAGTCATACATGATTGACATTATCTTTATTAGCACCCACTAGCACCCGGTGTTACAGTAAGCAGCAGGCTCATGCGTTAAGTATCCATAGCGGAAAAAAACCGGTTTTTTCTCTAAACGTCACAGGCTTCTCATTGGAGTACGGAAAAAAAGAAAATTGTATTTTTTGTATTTTAGTTTTTTAATTTCTGTATTTTGCACCGGAGTACGGATTTTGCTCACGAAAAAACTAAGAATTTTGTGTAAAAGTCTTTAGATTTCTGAAAAATCACACAAAACTATGAATTTTGCGTATATACAGTTAGATTCGCTAAAAATTTTCTTATCATCGTAGCAATAAAATAAGCCCCGTCATAAAGCACGAACCTCTTACTAGTCTGTATACAAAATCTAAACCATTTATTTCACTTTTATATTCTAAAATAGCTGCATCTGTCAAACCAAAAAAGTCCTAAAGGAGCTTTGTCTTCCGGTTGAAAGAAAGAATCAGGGCATATGCTCGAGAAGCACTTTGCACACCAAAATGCCGTATTGCGAAAGCTCCTAACACGTGACGTGAGCATACAAAGTACTAGCGCAGTAACACGAGATAATAGTAACAATAAGAATTCATGGTAGATATCTGTAATATGTACCATTCCGTTCATTTTTTTGTCCGCTGCGAGAATGCAGAATATTCAGAAAAGAGTCAGCTATAGTATCGCCCATCTCTTCATAACACTGTCGCCTCTTTAGTGTTTTATCTTAGCAAAATAGTCGAAAGAATTAGTTATACATATCACTTAAAACATAACTTGAGACGTCATCCACACTTTCGCAATGTGAAAAAATTACTATTTTAACACTTCAAAGATATGTACTTTATTTTATTTATGATGATACTTATGAGATTTACATTTAAGAGCACCTGACTCAATGAAAATTTCATGAGTCTGAATATCAAAAATATTAATCTCAGCTCACGTGCACCGCCTCTGTTGAACGCTCTGTCAAACACTTAGAAATATCGATGAAGGTCTGTGCAAGGTCCAAAATTCGTTTGCCATTTTGGGTCGTTGGTCCGAGAACCAGATTAAGAACAGCCCAAACTAACTATAGTAGGCCCAGCAGCATATAAACTTCTATGCTCTATTGGTTAGACTATTTTTCCCACAGACGAAGCATCATACAAAAAAAGGTGTTAAGTCGGGGAGATTGCTCATCACAAATCTGACTGTGGAGTGGTCAACAGGAGCATCGAATTGATTTGGAACAACACAGCGACAACCTGTCGCCAGGTTCTTGACATAGACTTCACTTGAGAAAAGTGCAACCCAAGAACAAGAAAACATAAGCCACCAGTGAAGTAAGGAGCTCGATGGACCAAGTAGGCGGGATGACAAAAGATGGTATCACTGGGACAAGCAAAGATCCCACAATCCAGCCACCCACGAAAACTCCAAGCCTGGAAGAACGAAGGAGTAACTGAGTAAGCATCCTGCAGTTGACTGAAAACTGCGAACATATCTTCATATGGAAATTATTACTAACCCTGTAGTAGATGCCCTGACAAGGTTTTTCATCTTTTCATTGAGGAAGTATATGCATGAGACGAGTGATAGTGCAAGCTGCAAAACCAAATTGTCAATAATTGGATATTTGTCATTGCTGTAGTTAGGTTTTCATCCTAGACGTGAATTCTGATTGATGATTCCAACTCTCAAACCAAATGGTAAAAACCTACTCGGGTCACAGTGAGTCTATGTTTCTTTTTAAATAATATATATGGAGAGCATGTTGGACCTAGCCTTTTACGAAATTATCTACACCCATCCCTTGCCAGGGGTTCAAAATTGTGCCCAGTTTGATACTTGAGACTGAATTGTTATAACAGCTAGAAGGAATCCAAGCATACCTGGAAGGTAGGTCCAGTCTCAGCAGATGTCACGATGCTCCACCCAGCAATAAAACAAAAAAGAGCAAGTCTTCTTGAAACAGTCTCTGCTGATGGCAGCTCAAAGTATCCAAGCAGTTCCTTAAACCATGATGGGGATTCCTCAACTTGCTTTTTTATTTTGCTTTTTAGATTAATTTTGGATTTCTTACGGTGTGAGTAGCTTTTCATAATTATTTTTTCATAAGCACCTTCAATAGCCTCTTCAGTTTCTTCATACCCAGCATACTGCTTAAGAAGAAAATTTCTTGCGCTCCTGATCTCTTCTTCAGATGCATCATGATCAACACCAAGAATCTTGTAGGGATCCCATGTTTGTTGTCTTGGAAACATTGGAGCATGCTCTGCAGATAGCACACAACATTGGCTCAATTGCATCTATAATGCTAGAGAAAAAACAAACCACCAGCAGCGCGTCAACACAATAATGCAATATTGAGGAATGAACCTCCTACTCTCGTAGACTCTAAAGAAACAAAATAACACATAGATAGCATATGAGCTCCCAAAAAGAGAAGTCCATGGAAAATACACAATATGTTGCCCAGCTGAAAAGATGTGCTGGTGACATTACAATATTGAAAGGAAAAAATCACTATTTGCCACCCCTAAAAGTGGGCTTTGATGATTTGCCACCCTAAATTGTGGCTTAATTAAATGTCATCCTAAAGTGTGTTTTTCTTGATTCTTTACCATTTCACCCAAATTAATAACTTTTGATTTTTGAGAGATTTGAAGATTTGCCACTAAAAAGTTTGGACTATTTGCCACTTGTGTAGATAAATGTGTGACCATCTAAGTCTATGACTGTAGATCAAAGTGGAAAATATTCAAAGTCATTTTTTAGGGGTGGCAAATCACCAAATATTCCGATTTTCTTTTACCAATTTATATTATAGAAAATATTATTATTCCTATGTTGTCGTATCTCTCCTCTTCTCAAACAAAATAGATCGGCATAGCCCAGCTTTCTCAGCGTTGGCATCACACACCTGCCACCGCATTAAACTCCTCACCTCCACCAACTCATGTCAGCAGACCAAGACCATGAGCACACATATTCCACTCCATTGTGTCCATTGAGAGCTGGGCAGAGTTCTACATCCTACACACCGACGGGAGCGAGGAACTCCATCAACTTTGAGGTCAAATGGCTGGGAGTGAGCCAATGTCTCCAAGACAACATTGAATGACCATCATTAGAGGTATTGATAATTTTCCTTGTTTTGAAGGATGATGCTCGCGTGTTTGATTTCTTGGTGCAGGGTGTGAGATTGGAGTTGTGCACAGCGTACTAGCTGGGGTTGCTGTCTTGCATGTAATGTCGATGTTCTGGGAGGACGTATTTGTTGAATTGTAGAGAAAGAAGAATAAACTGTGGATCGATTGTATTGAGCCTCGGGGGCGGTATATATAAGAGTATACGAGCACAGATATGATAGGTAATCTACGGATAAAGGACTAGATATAATCTAATCCTACCTAATATCATCGCTATTACCATATACCCAACCTATCATATACAAACATACCATATACTCTAACATCCCCCCACAGTCCAAGCGTGAAAAAAGTGGACTGACAAGAGTACTCAAAGATGATAGCCCTTTATGCCGTAGTCGAGGTAGCTGAAAGCAATGGAGCCGAAGAAGCTGTGGTCGAGGTAGCTGCGTAAGGTAGTCATGGTCAATGTAGCCGAAGAACCGAAGAAGTCGGGGTGCTGATGACGAGGTAGACTGAAGTCGCGGACGCATAGAGAGACGTCGTGAAGTGGTCGCGCACGCGGGATGGTGCCGGCGAACCAAGGTAAGATGAAGACGATGACATGATTGTGACAGTCATTGAGGAAGAAGACGCCAAAAGAGCTGATGTTGTCAAATCCGTCGAGAACGAGACACATTGGGTTTGCCAAGCCCAAAGACGAATCGAGACGAACACACACAACGGTTTTGCCATTACCGTGCGAGCGAGGAGAGGGCCCATCATGAACCTTGTGCCATTGTCGAAGAAGACTAGCAGAGAAAGCCTCTGAGACGATTGTGACGTAAAAAAACGTAGACAAAGTGCCAATGCAACTCACTATTGTCGGAGAAGATAGAAGTAGTCAAAGAAGATACGACGACGCTAGCGACTTGGTGCAGTGGACGAAGACGAATAAAGCTGATGTAGAGGTAGTTAGACCAATGACCTGGAGCGACGACACTGGCAGCCCAATGAAGACGAAATGGCAATGCTCAAAGTAGGCAAAGAACCTGAGTGGCTGACGATGACTGAAGCGGTGGTGAAGACGATGAGAGCGACAACGTCGTGGCCCGAGAAGGCGACACAACGGTAGCTCATGTCAATGCAGTAGTTGAAGACCACGAGCAACAACACTATGGCCCGAAGAGGTGACACAATGGTGACACAAAGCTTGATGGTGAGACACATGTAGTCGAAGAACATCATCGCAAAGAGGTCGGCGCTCAATCAGCTGATCAAGTCGAATGTGTGCAAAATCTCAAGATTGAAATCAGCGATCTGCAAAATTGATGATGGCGGTGGGCGACTACAAAGACCATGCGGAATCAAAAGAGGAGGTGGGATGGAGCGTGTGTGCTAGCCGCGTAGGGCAGCCAGCCTGCCTAGGCCGGGAGTGCCCACGGCCCAAGCAGGGTAGAGGCGCGCACAACCCAAGCGAGACAAGGGCACAACCTGCTTTGTCTTCCGGATGGAGGCCAGCCTATGCTAGGGGATGCTGGCACTGGCCTAAAGAAGAGGTCTGACGCCAGGAGTACTTTACAAAGGACTCGCTCGGCTGTGACGCCATGTACCCTGTGGAGATGTCGCTGCCTGGTATGAGAGCCGGTGGCAGCTAGGGGGACGACAAGCACAGGAGGAAGTCGACACATAGATCCGACGAGGGGAAGGGCCGACTACGACCAGCTGGTGCTATAAAGGGCCCGACAGTCAGGCTGCGCATGGAGCGGCCACGCCGGGCGACTCCGGGCAGCACGAGGCACCCCTCTGGGTGGCCACGTCGGGCGTAGGGGTAGCCGGTGTGAGATCCGGTCGACGCGGGCTAGAGGATCACAACCGCACGCCCACGCACACGACAGCCGACAAACCAGTGGTGACAACTGCACGCCAAACGGGAAGACATCGAGGAAAGAAGAGAGCCGCCCCCAGAAGGATCCCATCTACTTCCGTGGGCGAGTAGTAGCGGAAGAATTTGAGAGGCACTAGATCGTCCGTTCTGATGCCATGTTGAATTGTAGAGAAAGAAGAATAAACTGTGGATCGATTGTATTGAGTCTCAGAGGCCGGTATATATAGTACACGAGCAGAGATATGGTACGTAATCTACAGATAAGGAAAGACTAGATATAATCTAATCCTACCTAATATCATCACTATTACCATATACCCAACCTACCATATACAGACATATCATATACTCTAACAGTATTGCTCATCACATAGGCCGAGATGAACGTGACCAAGCTGCTAGCTAGGAGCTAAGTTGTCAACCAGAGCACCATTAACACCATGAGGCACAGGGTTAGCATGGATTGTCTCGTTGCCAAGGAGGAGCACTGGTCATAGCACTGCCAAAAGACCGGGCCAAGGGACCATGATGATGTCAATGGGAAATGGTGGTAGGGGCGGTAGGGCATTCGGTTGTTCTATCTTGGGGCGACGAGCGAGCGGTGTGCTGCACGATTTGTTTCAGTTGAGATGAGGAGAGATCATCCTTTTGACAGAGGAATGATAGTCTTTTCTATAGCATAAATTGGTCAAAGAAAAACAATAGTTATTAATTTGGATAGAATGGCAAAGAATCAAGAAAGTCACACATTAGGGTGGCAAATCATTGAAACCCACCTTTAGGTGTGGCAAATAGCCAAATAGTCAATTTTCTTTCCCATATTGAAAGAAGTCACATGTTCAAGGAACTCAAGTGGCAACTCAGCAAACAAGAAGCTTTGGTTACAAATTACAATTCACCACTAAAATAGATACTTAAAATGCAAACACCACTCAACAAATGTTTGTTGCAGCTAAATAAACAAAACTGACCGCTTCAAGCATTGCCAATAAAATTGATTAAGAAATCAAGAACCTTGAAGTAACCAAAGCTATCAATTCCAAGCCCCACAAACTCACAAAGCGAAGAGTATGCTTTGTACCCAAAAAATAGATGTTTTTTTAAAGATCACTGTAATTTTTGCCAGTGTTATATTAAGGAGTCTTATTCCAGCTGGGTTGATGTTAACAGAATAACAAAGGTAGGAAAAGAAGTTATGATTAGCTAGTTGACACTAGCTCTCAAATGTATATCAAGAATTAGGTTAGACAAGATGGGCTTGGATATTGCTGATTCATGCCAATCCAGCCAGGTTCAATGTGTTGATTTCAAAAGACATTGTTTCATTGCATTTTTTTATCTCACAGAATGACAAAAGAAAAGGTAACCAGAAAATAGTTCCAATCAGTTTGCCCCATTCAGACCATCACAAACCTTTGTTCCGCTGTGAACTGTCAAGGGTGAAACGGATAAAAATTGAATTGTTTCTAAGGTGGGTGTAACGAGGAAAACGAAATCATGTAGACATGATGATCTAACAAATCTGTTAGACAGTTGTTTCTGGTTGTGTGTAGAGACTTCTAGATGTGTGTGGATATGCTGTTAGGGATTCTGTTGGGGATTCTGTTACATCCCTTGACAGCTACATCATCTCCTCATGTCTATAAATATGTACTGTTTCAAATCAATCAATACAAGCTATTCTTACCTCATTCTTTCATGGTATAAGTAATATAGATCCTCTTCTCTTCCGCTGTTGCTTGCACGCGCCCTCTTCCTGGTGCTGCTACTGCATCATGGCACTTGACGCCACCGACGACGCCACCATCGTCAACAACTCTCCCTCTGACTCCCGTGATGCTGCTCTTGCTCGCCTCCAGCAAGCCGAACAAGACGCCGCTCTCGCTCAGCAGGACCGTGATGCTGCTGACGCCGGGCTTCAGGCTGCCCTCGCCCGTGCTGCTCGTGAGCGCACAGCGATTGCACCCTCTCCCGCTGCTGCTGCCACCACTACTTCCATCGACGATCCCCCTCTTCTCACCGCCCTTCTTCAACACGAGGCTGCTGTGTTGCTCAACTTGCACACCCAAGCGGTTGCAGTCCACAACATTCGCACCCTTGTGCCCCTCATCCTCGACATCAACTCCGTCTTCTTCGCGCGTTGGCGAGAGTCCTTCCTCCTCACCGTCGGCAAGTTCTCTCTGTAGGAGCATGTCCTCTCCGATACAGTCCTTCCCCATTCTCCCGATTGGGTCCGCATGGATTGGGTTGTGAAGACTTGGCTCCTCGGCATCATCTCCGACGATCTCGTTGATGCTATTGCCGAACGTGATACTACGGCCCGAGCCGCATGGCTTGCCATCGAATCACGGTTTCTTGGCAATCGCACAACTCGCACCCTCTTCACTGATCAGGAGTTTCGCTCTTTCTCTCAAGGAGAACTCTCGGTCTCTGAGTACTGTCGACGCTACAAGAGGATGGCAGA
The DNA here is from genome assembly GCA_019279435.1 of Zizania palustris. NCBI lineage: Eukaryota > Viridiplantae > Streptophyta > Magnoliopsida > Poales > Poaceae > Zizania > Zizania palustris. The sequence goes on from JAAALK010000290.1 coordinate 17,723,799, forward strand.
GGACCTCCGTGATCTCGGTGAGCCCATCTCCGACCGCACCCTTGTCTTGAACATTATCCGCGGCCTCAACGAGCGCTTCACCGCCCTGGGTCTTCATCTCCGCTGGAGCAATCCTCTTCCCACCTTCCTCCAAGTGAGGGGTGATCTCCAGCTTGAAGAACTCACCATGGCCAAGACTTCCTCTGCACCAGCCGTGGCCCTCGCCACGGCCTCTGGTGGCTCGGCGTCTGCTCCATCGGCGGTACCACCGAAGCCCCAGCAGTCGACGCCTGCTGGATCCACTATCCAGTAAACGTGGCAAGCGTGGAAGCGGCGGAGGCGCTGTCGGCGGGCTAGGGCAAAACCCTGGCTTCGGGGAAGGAAGTCAAGGGCCTGGCTCTATTTCTGGTTTCGTGGGAGGTAGTCACGGGCTAGGTTCTGGTTTCGGTGGAGGGAGTCTCGGGCCTGGTCCTGTTACAGCCACTGGGCCACGACCGAGAGCTGGTTGGCCCAGGTTCTACAATCCTTGGTCTGGGTCCATTCAAATGTGGCCCGGACCAAGGGGACCATCACCGGCTGGCCCACCTCCTCAACCACAGGCCTTTTTTACTGGATCCCAAGGTCCTTGGGCTGGTCAATGGACTGGTCAATGGGGTATTCCACCCATTACCGGTTCTGGGCCAGTACCTACTGATGGGATGCAATTTGGCTGGGATCAGAATTCTCTTGCGTATAACTTTCAGACCATGTCCCTTCAGCAGCCTTCTTCATCTGAGTGTACTTTGATATGGGTGCTACTCACAACATGACATCTGACGCTGGTATTCTTCATTCCACATCCTCTTCTCCTTTTCCATCTCATATTGTTGTCGGTAACGGTCATTTATTGCATGTCATCTCTACTTGCGTTACTCATTTACCTCATGACCTGTCTTAATAATGTTCTGGTTTCCCCAAACCTTATTAAGAACCTTATTTCAGTACGCTAGTTTACTACTGACAATAATTGTTCTGTGGAATTTGACCCTTTTGGCTGCTTTGTGAAGGCTCTTCCATCTCGGAGAGAGGTCGTCAGGTGTGATAGCTCCGGACCTCTTTACCCATTGCAGCTCTCCGCCTCTACCTTCCATGCAGCCACTTCCTCTTCCATTTGGCACCAGCGTCTTGGTCATCCTGGCTCTGAAGCTCTTTCCAAGTTATCACATTTTGTTGGTCATCCTTGTCATAGAGATTCGAATATTATTTGTCATGTTTGTCAACTGAGTCGTCATACTCGGTTACCCTTATATTCTTCTTCTTCTAGAGCAAATCATAATTTCCAATTAGTACATTGTGATCTATGGACTTCTCCTGTTGTTAGTGTATCAGGTCACAAGTATTACTTGGTTATTCTTTATGATTGTTCTCACTATCTTTGGACATTTCCACTTCGCCAGAAGTCGGAAACTTTCTCCACTCTTTCTCATTTTTTTGCTCATGTTCGCACCCAATTCGGCACCACTATCCAGGGGATACAGTGTGATAATGGTCGTGAGTTTGATAACTCCACTACCCGATCAGTTCTATTGTCACATGGCGTACATCTTCGTATGTCATGCCCTTATACTTCGCCTCAGAACGGTAAAGCTGAACGCATTATTCGCACTATTAATAATATCATTCACTCACTGCTATTTCAGGCTAGTATACCTCCCACTTTCTGGGCAGACGCTCTGAGTACTGCCACCTATCTCCTCAACATTCTTCCTACAAAAACTCTGAATTTTTCCACTCCTCATTTTGCTTTATTTGGAACACTTCCTTCCTATACACATCTTCGTGTATTTGGTTGCAAGTATTATCCAAATCTTTCTGCTACTGCTACACACAAATTAGCGCCTCGTTCTACCTTGTGTGTTTTCCTTGGCTACTCTCTTCACCACAAGGGTTATCTTTGTCTTGATCGCCTCTCCAACCAAATCATCATTTCCGCCATGTGGTCCTTGACGAATCCTCGTTTCCTTACTCTGAGGATTCCTCACCTCCCACTTCGCCCTCCTTTGATTTCTTGGATGATATCCCTACTCATGTACCGGTTCCTTTTACTTCACCTCTGTTTTCTGCAGGACCTACTGGTGTTCCCGCACAGCCATGTGCGGCTCCAGCTGAGTCTTCTCCACCAGGCGCGGCGACTCCACCAACCATACCTCCTCGGCGTTTTGGTGTTGTCTACACTCGCCGTCCTGCAGCTTCAGTACCACCTGCTCTAGTGTCCCCAGACTTACCCACTGGTGCTCTACCAGTTACTCCCGTAGTCAACCAACATGCTATGGTTACCCGTGGGAAACTTGGTTTTCGACAGCCAATCCTGCTTGCTGCCACACCATTATCACCAATCCCGAAGACTTATAGGGCTGCTCTTGCCGATCCCAATTGGCGAGCTGCTATGGATGCTGAGTACTCCGCTCTGTTATCCAATCACACGTGGGATCTTCTTCCTCGACCACCCCACTCCAATGTGGTCACTGGAAAGTAGGTGTTCAAACACAAGTTCAATGGTGATGGCTCCTTTGAGAGATACAAGGCACGTTGGGTTCTTCGAGGATTTTCCCAACGTCCAAGGGTGGATTTTTCTGAGACATTCAGTCTAGTTGTCAAACCAGATACTGTCCAGACTGTTCTCTCTTTAGCCATCTCCAGGTCTTGGCCTATTCATCAGCTTGATGTGGATAATCCCTTTCTTCATGGGACCTTATCTAAGATAGTTTATTGTGCACAGCCTTCAGGATTTGAGGATTCTTCTCATCCAGACTATGTGTGCCGCCTAAACCGCTCTCTTTATGGTCTCAAGCAAGCACCACGTGCTTGGCATAGCCGTTTTGCTTCACATCTTCATCGGCTTGGTTTTGTTGCAGCCAAAACAGACACATCTCTATTCATCTACCACCGTGGAGCAGACACAGTTTATCTTCTCCTGTACGTTGATGACATTGTGTTGACAGCTTCCTCACCTGTCTTGCTTCGCCATACTATTCAGGCCCTTCAGCAGGAATTTCCTTTGAAGGATCTTGGTATTCTTCACAATTTTCTTGGAATGTTGGTTCAACACAAAGACGGAGGTCTTTTTTTGTCTCAACGACAATATATGCTTCACATTCTTGCCCGAGCAAGCATGTCTGATTGCAAACCCTGCTCCACACCTGTTGATCTCAGTCCTAAGCTCTCCACTGCTGGTGATCCCGTGTTAGATCCGACTGATTTCCGTAGTCTTGCTGGTGCTCTTCAATACTTGACTTTCACCAGACCTGACATTTCCTATGCGGTTCAGCAAGTTTGCCTTCACATGCATGACCCCCGGGAGCCTCATCTTGCTGCTCTCAAGCGCATTCTGCGCTATGTTCGTGGTACTTTGGACATGGGAGTATCTCTACGACCTTGTTCCCAGTCTGATCTGGTTGTTTACTCTGATGCGGATTGGGCCGGCTGTCCTGATACTCGGCGATCAACCTCTAGCTATGCTGTCTTCCTGGGTGACAATCTGATCTCTTGGTCCTCTAAACGTCATATCACTGTCTCTCGTTCTAGTGCCGAGGCTGAATATCGAGCTATTGCCAATGCCGTTGCAGAGGCCTCCTGGCTACGCCAACTACTGTCCGAGCTCCACACTCTGTTGCACAAAACTACTCTGGTATATTGTGACAACGTCAGTGCCATCTACATGACCTCCAACCCCGTTCAGCATCAGCGCACCAAACATGTTGAGATTGATCTACATTTTGTTCAGGAGCGCGTTGCTCTTGGTGAAATTCGGGTTCTGCATGTTCCCACAACATCACAGTTCGCCGACATTTTCACCAAAGGGTTACCCACATCCATCTTCTTGGAGTTTCGATCTAGTCTCAATGTTCGGTCTACCGACGTTGCGACTGTGGGGGCGTGTTAGACAACTGTTTATGGTTGTGTGTAGAGACTTCTAGATGTGTGTGGAGATGCTGTTAGGGATTCTGTTGGGGATTCTGTTACATCCCTTGACAGCTACATCATCTCCTCATGTCTATAAATATGTACTGTTTCAAATCAATCAATACAAGCTATTCTTACCTCATTCTTTCAAAATCATTCCTTGACTCAACTCAGGACACCACCATACCAAAAGCCCCATGAAATTTTCACCCTTAACCTAAACCAAGTAAAGGTGCAAAGCTACAATGTTCTTGTGGCTTCTAAAGTGAGCAAGGTATCATCAGATAGACGATCAATACAAGGAATCCAGAACAAGACAGTCTTGCAAGTTGCAATTGCACAAACAACCACGGCATCAACAGCAGTAGCTAAGATTTCTCCGTCCTTACCACCACCGTAGCCGCCGGAACCGACCGAGAGGCTCGCGGCGCAACAGGAGCTCCACAGCCGCGGGAGGGACGCGCATCCCCGCCCGGCCGCCACGCCACCCTCTACCCATGCGCTGCCAGCGAGATTCACAAAATCCAGACGCCGTAATCAGCAGGGGTGACAGGAAAAATAAACAAAGACGCTAAAGAAGGCGGGACGATGTAAGCGCGCATACAGGTGGTACGGCCTCGGCGACCACGTCCGCCGGAGCGGGCGGGCGACAAACCCCGCCTGGCCGAAGGACACGGCCACTGCCTGCATCTCCCCCGCCCGCGGCGAGGTGGTAGAGGTCCGACGGGCGGGGAGCAGGGGGGGGCAGCGGGTGATGCGGGGAGCGGGGAGCGGGGAGGAGCTCGGAGAGAGGAAGCGAGGAGATTGGATAGAGATGGAAAGAGAAGGCGACCGGACTTATTATTTACCATCTCGGCGACACGCCAAATTTGATAATTCGTACTACGACTACTCCTTTACTTTTTAAATCACACGGTCGAATTTTATCGTAACATTTAATCATTTCTTATTTAAAAATTATATATAAATATACAAGATATAAGTTCCCTCGAAATACCGTCAATAATAAAATAAATAATATTTAAAAAAAATAAATGATCAAATATTAGGATAAAAATCAACAACGCTGTTTAAAAATAAATAGAGAGAGTATTATTTATCATTGTTAGTGGTATAGTAAGGTTATGTTGAAAGTGATAAGAGTGAATTGAAAGAGAGTAGAGATGGCAATCGAGTACAGTTAGGGCTGGACAAAAAACTCGTAGCTCGTTAACTTGCTCGGCTCGTGACTAGCTCGGCTCGACTTGGCTCGGCTCGTTCTATTTTCCTAACGAGCTGAGCTGTTGTTTTAGCTCGTTAGTATAACGAGCGAGTTCGAGCTAGCTCGCGAGCTTAACGAGCTCAGCACAAGTAGTCAAGTCAACCCATTAAAACAATAATAAAACACTATCTTACAATATAAGACTCATTATTTTATAATTTATTTGTTAATATCAAGTTATTACTTGCTAACTTGTTATTATAAATTTATTATTATGGCATATAGAATTTATCATATAAAAGTTATAGAATTTCTCATATAAAAGTATGAAACAAATAACATGTGTGATTAATTTGATGAAATCATAGAAATAATGATGGAACTATGGATGATTATTTTTCGAAACCTTATGTATTCTATTTATTTTATATTTTAATGTTTGATATGTGATTATTTAAATATTTATTATTTAATCATCTTTTAAATAATTGGCTCGCGAGCTAAACGAGCTAGCTCGCGAGCTGGACCGAGCCGAGCCGAGCTGGGTTTTCTGCTCGTTATGTTAACGAGCCGAGCCGAGCTAGCTCGTTAACATAACGAGCTATAACGAGCCGAGCTTAACGAGCCGAACTGGCTCGTTATCCAGCCCTAGGTACGGTAGTGTATACTTGTATCCATACTCATTTCTCATATCAGTTATCCACGAGTATACTCGTTTATTCGTGAGCCCAACCATAAGGAGAGGGAGGAGAGGGCCGCCGAAGCCAAGCGCTAGTGAAGCGACATAGGAGGTCAGCCGTGCAAGCGACGCGTGAGCAATTGCCCGCAGGGTGGTGCAAGTGTGACTACACGGGGCAGTGCCACGGCATAGGAGGTCAGCCGGCCAAGGCACACACGGCATAACCTAACAAGGGTAGGCACATGACTGTCGGTAGGGAAGGCATGAGACCACTAGCGAGGAGAGGCGCAAGACCAGTGAGGAGAGGCACGAACACACGGGACCATTATGGTGAGAGGGAGAGGGATAGGTGGTGGCTGAGAACAGGGTGGAGGGAGGAGAGAAGGGGAAGAATGGCTAGGGTTAATTTGAGAATTGATTTTTATACTTATAGTTATCAGGTAAACGAGTATAGATAATCAATACTTATATTCGTACTTGTTTACTCATTGTATATGATATTAGAAACATATCTAACATAAATAAGATTTTTACCTACGGGTCTTAGAGAGAGAAAGAGAGCTGGGAGGAACCAACAACACTAATTTTTATTTTAATGTTTGAGGACAAACTCATTATTTCAGCTTATCCACCACATTAATATAATGATTTGGCACCGTTTTGTGACCAAATGTAAGATAAATTTATTTATGATTTTGATGGAAAAAACGAAAACAGCCAAAAAAAAGATAACATTTGATTGACATAGCGAATAGGCCAAAGTGGAGACGGGGAGGTAAGTGGGTGGGTCGGTGACACCTGACACGTCTTGCGTCGTGGGGTTTAATGGACCGACCATATTTCTACTGGCCTGACGTCAGGCTTGACCTAGTTAGAAATGGGCCTGGCGTCAGCTGGAACTCTAGTCTCGTCCTAGTTGTAAGTTGGGCTTCTCCTTGCTGCTGGCGTCGTTGCCGAAAGTGGGTTTTGCGCGGCGGCGAGCTCAGCTTCTGCTAGTTGAGCTGAAAAATAATAGATCAGATCCTATACTTTATACGAGAATTAATAGCTGTAGAATTTGGAAATAAATTATAATCTAGAAGTTGGAATGCACTAGTTTTTTTAGATTCTCACCAATTAAATACTTAGATTATCTAGCTACTTAGACCAGCTAGCTTCAAGCAAGCCATATCTCTTGATGATACTTGTTTTGCATTTCTAAATGATATAGATGTTGTTAAACATTTGTGAAAGGGAAGGTAAACTTTGCATTTGTCAGTTGAGCTAAACTTTATAAGGATTTTTGCACTTTAGTTATGCCAATTCCATCTAGAAAGATGGGCCGCCATCAACATTTCTTTCGTAAAAAAATCCTTTTATGTAACATACAAACGCTACCACGCTGTCCACGCACGGACGCACCGGTGCAGTGGTGGTGCACATTTCACCCTCTCATCTCAGTCTCACACATGCTATCACGTGGACCATTCTTTATAGCTAGTGGATGATGGATTGTCACTGGATTGTTCTTAGGACCACTAGCTAGAATCGAGATTCTTAGGGTTGTTTGTTTTAGCTTTTAGTAGTTAGAAATTCTCAATAGCTAATTAGTTTGAGTAGCTGATGTTTTTTAGATTTTAGTTCATTTTTAGATTCTGTAATTACTAATTCTCATAATCTAAGTTTAGAATCTAAATCGTTTGTTTTCATATCAAATTTTAGAAAATCAGAAGCCGAAACAAACAGGCTCTAAACAAGTCACTGCTGCTTGCAAGATCTCTGAAATGTTTTAGGCTGGTCCGGTTGGATTCAGTTTGCGCGATCCAAGCAGACGACGCGGAAACTGACTTTTCTGAATTCAGATTATCGTGGCGTTTGATTCTTGTTATCTGTTGTAGCTGTTGATCTTACTGTCCAATTGCTAACTCAGGTTCGTAGCCTGACAAATCAGTCGTTCAGAGAATGCAAGAAAGGTTAGCTGATGATACAATTACTACAATTCTTTGAAGCTGACTGCTTACTTAACAGACGGAGCTCATGCATCTCATGTGCTGTCAGTTTATGAAGTCAACTACCAATTCTCTTGGTAATGCAAGCCATCCAAGCATCCAGTTAACTGTGATTCCCTACATAATATCTTCAGAAACATAGTCGAGTAACCAATTCCCTGCATGATCCAGTTCATACTTGCATTGCCAGTTTGTCACGTCCTGACTTTACCTCCTGTATCCACAATTCATCTCATCCGACAGAGCAGATTTCTCTCCATGCTGGTAATGGATCAGTTCAACAACTTTTGCTTGCTAATGAAAATAACAGTTTAACATACGCATGGATCACTTTGCATCAGGAAAAGAAAATAAGATGATCCAGAAAAAGGTGGTCAGGTAAGCATCAAGTAGAGGTGCTCTGATCTGATCTGCAACTAGAGACCCACACAAACAGCTAAAAGGAAGACAATAAAGTGAATAAACATTAGGGACATATCCATGCTGAACTTATGTGGTGCCACATAATTGGTGGCCAATAATTGGCAATTGGATTCTTGGCTGCACCAGTTTGACAGACTTGTAAATTCTGTTTCTGATACATGTAAATTTCTGGGGTTATTATGGTACCAAAGGAAAACAAGAATTTTTTTAAAAAATAATATTTTTTTTAAAAAAATTCAAATCAGGTACCTAATTTGAATAAATTGCAAAATAGCCTACCGTCGGTCGTTAGTCAGCTAAATCAGGCTGACGTGGCCCTCGTTCGGCCGATGCAGTGCCGGCGGGAGGTGAGGGGGCGGGGCGCGTGGGGGCCAGCAGGCGCGGGAGGCGAGGGGGCGAGGCGCGTGGAGACCGGCGAGCGGGCATGGGAGGTGGGGGGGCGGCTGGGACGGCACGAGCGTGGTACGTCCAGGACGATGACGTGACTGGTTCGGCCCACCAACGGCCGAACCAGGCCGACGTGGCACACGTTCGGCGGACCATCGGCCGAACCAGAGCCACGTTAGCCTGGTTCGGCCGATGGTCTGCCAACGAGAGTCTACATTTATAGTTTTTTCAAATCGGGTACCAGGTTTGATTTTTTTTAAAAAAAATATTGTTAAAAAATCTAATGCAGGAAAACAAAACGGAGGGAGCGCTGCAAAATTAAGTCTTAAGTCTGAAAGCATGCGATACGCTGAATACTTGCTTCAATATTGCAGAACGGTTGCTTTCTGTTTGGTAAGCCATCACTTCACTTCATAAATCAAACAGATCACGTGAACGGCAAAGCAAAGATGAGAATTCAGAGTGCAAGATTGACACAGGTGTATCGCTCTCCAAGAGACGATTGCGTTTTTTTTGCTGGTCTTTTACTTTTGGGCAGTTAGCTAATTAAATTGACTGCTGTTTGCGTTTGACTTTAGCCATGGCAGCAGCAAGCAGGCACCTCTTGTTTTTCTTGTATCAATGACTAACCCCATCCCCATGGCCATAAATTCAGCAATCTTTGATTTTTTTTTCGCTTCTGATCACGTGGTTCAACCATCACTTTCCCATGCTTTCGTCTTCATGCTATTCATTTCACTTTCTCAAGCATCACACAAGTGCTTCCAGGTTGAAAACTCCGGATGAGGTGAATTAGATTTTTATCAAAGCAATTAATGAACTTCTGAATCCTAGAATAAAGATTGTTCATAGTTCAGACTTGAGAGTGTCATTCCAATCATAACTGGAAAAATCGGACTGGACCGACAATTAAACCGGAAAAAACCGGAACCGGGTAGTTAACCGATTCAGTTTTGTTAAAAAACCGTTTAAGCAATCGAACCGGTAAAAAGCCAGAAAAAACCGGATGAACGTTAAAACCGGAAAAATATTTATTTGAGAGGGATTAAATGTCCGGAATTTTTATTATATTGTATTATTTTTATATTAAAATAATACAAAATAAATATCATATTAATAAGGGCAAAATTTTTGTATGCCATTACAATTTTCACAGTTTTAAAATATGTCATCGCCCATCGGCGTGTTACTGATAGATGAGATCTACCACAATCACTGACAGTAGTATTTTTTAAATTACAGAAAAATACAATGATATTTTTATAAATTTTCCTATCAATAAACAAAAAAACCGACGATCCAACCAATGAATCAACGATCAAATAGGTGAATGGGTGAGCCAACAACTTGACCGATTGGATCACCGGTCCGGTTTTTTCTACTATGCTTCCAATGAGCTTCCCTGTATCTTTATGTCTTTTCATGACTATACCCCATAATGGCCTCCCTGACAAGACGATGCAACCAAACTAATCAAGCATCTCTACACATAAGGTTTGTAAAGATCACTTGATCAGTAACCTCTTTGGAGGCTATTAAAGTTTCTAGACAAACTAGCCATCACCTTAATTTCTCCCGTGCGGGACCCTGCTAGCTTGTGGAAGGTGTCCTAGAGTGTCGACTTGCAAGAATTAGCTCCGAAATCTCAGGTCTTGTTTACAATGGAGGATTTTTTTTTCTGTAAATTTATATGAACTACTAGGACTACCTCGACGTTTTAGAATGCACGCAGTCAATCCTTAAAATATTAAACCATTGATTAAAAATATTACTCCCTGTCACAAGCGTTGTGTAGCGAAACATGCGGAAGAGAGCTGATAGCGTAATTATGGTTGATGGGAGGATGAGTGTGTACTTTCTCTTGTCTCTGTGGCGTCGTGACGGATTACGCAAAAGCGAACACAGTAGGAGGCATAGGCAGCAGGGGCCGACGCCTAGAACTAGTGGCTAAGGTTAGGGTTTGAGATAAAGCTAGTCTATTTCTTAATTGCCTAATTATATAATATGGATTTTTTTATGTAGAGTAGGGATCCCCTTTATTTTTAAGTCAAACCGAGTCTAACTACTATTGAAAGAGTAACTGACAAGACTCTAATTAATCTAGACTGGTACTTATGGGTCATGTTGGGGTGCCATGGTTGGGCAGCCTGCTATACACGCGACCCCCCACATGACACTCTCTCTATCAAAAAAATTATGTATTACTTTTTTCATCGATACAAAAAAAGACAACTCTGATATGTTCATTAAATAATCATATTGATCCTGATGCCTGATGCGCATGGTTTAGAAGGAGTTGTGCATGTAAAACTAATTAAGCTATGGTTCACGTGACATCGATTTAATCTATTCGCTAAATGAAATGGTATACCGAATACACATAACTTTTCTAAAAAAATAGAAAATATAATAGGTAGGAGATTTTTCACGAAGGGAGTAGAATTTGGTTGATAATGATGATATTATTAGATTTATCACGGAAACAATAGTTAAGTTGTATATGGTTACAATTTTAATATTTTTGAAAACATGCATGCTACTATAAAAAGTAGGATAGAAATATGTGTAGTGAAACATGTTTTGATAATACATTATACTAGGTCAAGAGTCGCCCCTTCGGGTGCCCCATCAATTAGTCACGTTTGACTATACTAAATGCAAGGGAGATAAACTGTATTTTTTTCATGTCTTACTGACTGTTACAATGCAATTTATGCAGAAGAAAGTAAATTGCAACTATAAGCACACAACTTAACATGTGACCAAACAAGGGTACACACATATATACATAATTCATATCATCCGATAGAAAGCAATCAGAAAATCAGTTACAGTGGTTTGACATAGATTACTAATTCACCAGGTAGTATGTGCCATAAGTACAATGTGCGACCTACAGAAGGCTCTACTGATCCATCATGTGATTTCTGAAAAAATTACTCTTGCTTTTCAAGGAAACAATGTCCAGCCAGAAACACAATTTTACATATCAAAAGAGACACCTAATGAAAAAGGAAAGGTCGACGAACTTATGTCTCGTCAAAACAAACGCACAAAGAGTAAGTCAGAATCAGCTTATTTCAGTGAATCCTGAAGTTTGCTGATGCAATTCATTATATGAGTAGCATGCGGGTAGAAGAAGAGAGCAATACCGAGCCAACTCAGTTAACATCACCAGTAGAGCCTTCGCATCAAACAGAGTGTTCCTTTTCAGATGCCAATGGCAATCAGTGTACACCTGAAGTAACAAACAAGCATACAGACTCACATTCCTGTTTGTATGAGCTTGGAAATCGTTCTCTTGCGCTTGAGGATGATGTGACATCTAATGAAGTTTTGTGCCTAGATGTGAATTCTGATCCTTCCTTCCTCAAAGAGTTTTCTGGTGTTAATGAATACTGACTTGAAGATCAAGACCAGCTGCAAACAGCCTTGGATTGTTCCCATTGTTCAAAAAAAACTTTGGATTGTTCACTGTGTGCTTAACAGGTGATTATTTTTGATAAAAGGTACTACGATCATGATCCATACACGTTGTGCGCCTCATCTGTAAGCTAATGTCATATGTATTTCAAAGTAAATTACTTGTTTAGAAAGATATATGAAATAGAAGCATAAATGAAAATATTGAGATTATGCCATAGCTCAAGTACAGGGGAGAAGGGAGATCACACTTAATTACCACGCTCTATACATTTCGTCCAAATTTTGTTGCTTAAAATTTAAAAACTAAGCAGATATCTAAATGCACTGTAATTAGGCAATCACAAATATGATATTTGGCTTCCTGCATGGAATGCTGACTCTAAACTTTACATGAATAACAGGAGTCTCGATATTAAGCAATTATTGAACCCAGATTTTTAGGTAATGAAAGAAAATAAGACATACATATTTATCAATTGATCTAAAAAAATCCAATTCTGAACCGCACAACAATAATACCCAAATAAAAAAGATGAACAACAAACAATTAGTAAAGCATCGGCCAAACACAAGTTCACCACATGGTTCAGAACCTATGAGCATCAAGAAAACCTTATAGCGATTGTTTTGGAAACCATCTATGATCACAACTTATTAGCTTTATCAAAGAAAAAATGATTCACAAGGTAGTCAACATATAATGTGATTTAGCTATTCAACAAGACTTGTCTATTCATACAAAAGGTGGCTACTTTGATGTTTAGGAAACTTTATTGACAAGTAAGAAATAGCACCGTTGACATTTGAGTTGTACTATTGTAGGGACATCTAATCTATAAGGCACATAAAACTTTTATCAAATTATATATCAGAATCAGTTAATTTCCATGGACATGCAGTAGAAATGCATCATTTCATAACCATCAAAAACCACATGCAAAAACTCTGATCAACTGAATTCTAGGCACAATCTCAAAACAACACACAATAAGGCAGACTAAAATTTCAATATAAGGGCACGGTATATAAATGAAATGTAATGCTCACCAATGGTGGGGATGGTGGTGACAATCTCACCGAACTTGAGCTTGTAGAGGATGGTGGTCTCTCTGATGGTGTCAAGACCGACCATGAAGATATGCATCTCCTTCTTGGCGAAGAGCCTGCTGAATACCTCATCTTCCCCTATGCCATCATTCATCTACAATCCACACGATCCATTCATTCCCATAACAATTCCGACCAAATCTGCACCGTACACCAACCCATCAAAGGATCAATCCCATGCCCTAAATTGTACCGGACAAGGCTCGAATCGCGGTGTAATTTCAGATCTAACTAATTAGAAAGAGAATTCTATAGATGCATATGGAGGGATTCTTACAGCTTGGTCGAGCTTCAGCCTGTGGGGAGGCTTGTGGCTCGCTCATAGGACACAGCCTCATGCTCTTCAAGTCTTGAGTAGGCTGAGCACTTGAGCATGGAAGAAAATGGTCCTACCATGTACACTCAAATCCGAAAGCCTGATACAAAGATACATGATGTAGATCTAGTAGAATCACAATCACGAGAAACCAGAGAGAGATGGATCGAGGAAGCTCACTCATCCGACCATGAACGGATTGGCAGAGCCCTCCACCGGGAAGTCCACCACGCCGGCTACGGCGGGCGACCTCCGAGAAGCCCACTCCTACCATGCCGCACCCTATCCTGCTCCCTCAGGTGCTCCGCGACATCCCTTTCGGTGGTAGTGCACACTCCATCCTCAACGCCGCCGAGGACGGCACCGCCTCCGCCTTCTCAAAGAGGGCCGCTGCGAGCACTGGCATGGTCTGTCCAAGGCGAAAGTCGCAAGCTTTGGGCGGCTTACAGCGGCGGTGATGTTGGTGACATAGAGCGGGCGGCGCTCGCGAAACCAAGCGAGCCGTGAGTTCCGTGGCATGGGCAGCAGAGGTGAGTCCTCGATGTTGCTGGAGGAACCGGAGGACGAGTAGGCCGCACACGAGATCTGGGCAGTGCGGCGGACGATGGAGGAGAGGAGCGGGCGGTCTATGGTGGCGGGGCCGTCGGTGGCGGTGAGTTGTAGGTCGCTAGCGCTCGCTGCTCAGGGAAGGCTGAGAGATGAGAGGGGGAGGGCATTGGCGGCAGCTAGGGTTAGGGTTAGGAGGGTGAGGGCATGCGGAGCGGGGTGGCCGAATGGGGGGTGGGAACTGACGGGTTCTAGGAGCTCCCAGCGGCCCGATTTGTTTTCATAAAACACCCCGTGTTTTCAGTTTTCAGAGCGCACTACATTATTTCGAATTTTCTCTTCTTCGCGTATAAAATCTCAGGAAACAAGGGTTCGGACGGAAAAAATGCAACTCAGCGGAGAATATGGCGCCGGGCTTGTACGCAGTTATCTATAAAAAGGATGGCTTTTCTACAAAAATGTAGGCCCTGCTCGGGGCGACGTGGCAGCACGTTGAGCCATCCACGCCAGCCAAACCCGGCGAATGATTAGCAAATTACAGAAAAACACAGGGTTTTTCTGCAAAAGAGTGACGTGGAGGGCTGAGGGAGGAGCAGATCGGGGGAGGTTTAAAGTATAGCTAGCTCGGGAGGTGCCCCTTCGGGCACCCTTCAGCTTTCTCATCATCAAGCGCTTTCTGAACTGAATTCTTCTCATCATTCAAGCGAGAAAGGTTGGCATTAAGATCATTGTAGGATGATTGGAGCTGCGACATCAAAACATGGAGCTCCTTCAGTTCAGTCCTCAGCTTAGCAGCATCCTTGTCCCACATTGTTTTCTCATCCGATTCCTTGTCGGCCTGGATTACCTCCACCTTCGTCTTGAGTTCCCTCATTTCCCTCATGATTGTTGCCTTGTCAGCATCAAATGCAATGGCAGCAATCTCTTTCTTCTTCACTAACTCATCTAATTCCTTGGAAAGACTCACAGATTCACTGTTCATATCAAGTACTCAAATCAATTCTAATATAAAGCACATGATCATTCATCAGACAATCAGATAATCAGAGCAGACAATTCTGACTTGAAAAAAATGCTTTGATGCTAAATTCCCTGTCTGAACCATTCATGTAGAGTAGAGATGGTGTTTTTTTCTGGACTCTGAATCTGCTCTTCTTGGAGCTGCTGATGTTGTACAATCTTCTTTCTTGTTTAGTTTCTGGAGATTATAAACCAACATGTGATGTGATTTTTGTCGTTCTATTGTTAGATTGTAGCACGATGCTCTGTACTCTGAACATGTTGCTTTGATGTTCTGCGTAAATTCAGTCCAAAAAGCATGCATGCTTTTGCTGGAAGAGTAAAAGTAAAACGGCATCTGCACCCCGAATTTTCACTGTTTTTACTCATTTTTTACACGTACTTGAAATCCTTTTCCTAGATAAAGCATACTTGAATTCTAACAGGCAAAATTGCATCTTGTATTCTCGTCAAATATAGTAGCAACGAACGAACTTATCCTTTACTTTTTTTCAACTACTCAAGATACCTTGTTGCGATACCTACCATTATCCTCTCGAGCTGCCTTCTGAACTGTTCTTCAAGGAATGAAGAAGAGATATATAGGATGCCGCAGAACCTAACAGTATTGTTTACAAAATAGTAAAATAGAAAAAATAATAAAATGAATCAACATTATTATTCACAAATCAGATCTGCATGCATTTCGATTTGCACAACATCTATACCAATATATTGTTTGGGAATCATGTCATGTTGCAAGGAACAGATTGAAAGTAAATAAATTGCACATTGATTGAAAATAAGCCCTAAAATGTTTAATGAGGAGGCTAAACTGCAAATATCATCTAGAATTAAGCATCATTTTACCTTCAGAAATAAACCATGCATAATCAGTTGATATTACATTCTCCTTTTCTTTTTTACTTTATCAAATGGCCCATAGGGATTCTCTTATGTCAATATTTCAGTACCTAAGACAAATCACATCCACATGGTATTCAAGCTAGGAGCTCAGGACTAATTTGCACGGGATCACAACCATCGTCAAGACCTTCAATTAAGGAAGTGTTGTAGGTCCTACAACATTGAGTAATAACAATGCACTCCACAGGCCTTCAGAGTTAGAAGACTGCCAATTGCCAAATGTTAAAATCAAGACAAAGATGAAGAAAGCTCCACTATTCCAATTGATTAACTCTAGATATTGAAACTGGGATAACAATCTGCATCACACAAGAAATTCAACTGTATGCTTGTTACTCTCACAATTTAAACTTTTTCCTGCACATTATACATTATAACAGGCATATCAAAAATATGTTTTTTTATTTAAGACCACAACTAATTCTTTTGATCAATTAGTTGGGAAATCAAGAAATAGTGACTTCCCTGTACACGAGAACTTACAAAAATCTAACAAAGTTTGCTAAAGAAACCTCGGGGCCCCAGTCCTAGACCTCAGAAAATTGAATCTAATATGCGCATCAACTCCCACTATGGGAGGAGGAGGAGGCGGGACTCGGAATGACGACGACGACTCCATGGAGGCGGAGGGGGAGGGTAGAATTTTGGGATCTGCCATTAGAGGGGGGCGGAGCTCCGGTCATCAGGGAAGCGGCGGTGCGAGGAGGATGGGGAACGGACGGCGGACGGAGGGGACAAGGGTTGGGGAGTGGCGGCGCAGGAGGACTCCCGAGCGGTGGCGGGGCGAGGATTGGCTAGGGTTAGGTATGACGGGGGGAGAACCGAATGGGGATGGGGCATGCGGGGGCTGGACTCCCTGCTGCCTAGGAAATTTTGCACAAAAACCCTTTACTTGTTCATTTTTAGAGCACAATTCAAATATCCGAATTTCCTCTCCTTCGGGTATAAAATCTCAAGAAACGGGGGCTTAGACGCAAAAAGCGCGACTCACCGGAGACGGGGCGCCAGGCCTTCATGCAAATAGAAATGAACCGGAGGGTGTTTTCACAAAAAAACCGGCCCCGCCCCGGCCGACGTGGCGGCACGCGGGAGCTGCCACGTCAGGAAAAACACCAGGACCGCAACAAATTACCTGAAAATTGGAGGGTTTTTTCGCAAAATAGTGACGTGGCTCAATGTGGTAGCAGTAAAGTCCAGCTGCTTTTAATATATCTAATAATGCTTGGGAACTGAGGTAGTATATATATTTCTACGTACGGGAACCTATAATGCTAGATGGATTATTTCCATCCTGCATTGCCTTTTCTTACCAGCAGTGGAATCATCTATGTCCAATTTGGCCTCCAGAATCCAGATGGAATGAAGAACACACTTTGATTGGCCGCAGATCATTTGGGTGACGGAACGGCACCATGCCAATTGTCTTAATTCATCAGATCGAGCATATTAAACCGAGATAATCTTCTAGTTTAGCGTGTGCATGCCTCGTGCTCATCTCAGCTAACGCAGTACGAGAAAATAATTTTCTCGCTGCCGTACGGTTCCGTACGCAAGGCCATGCTGAGGTGAGATCTAGGTGCGAACGTGTGATTGACTTGTGTACGGTGGTGTCTGGTTCCTTTAGTTTAAGTACTTTTGGTTCTTCAATCCAAAAAGTTTAGTTCCACCGTATTGGATGTTTTAATGTTATTTTAGAGTACTAAATACAGATTATTTATAAAACTTATTCATAATTGGTGGATTATTCACGAGACAAATATAATGAACCTAATTACGTTATGATTTGACAATGTGATTCTACCGTAAACATTTGCTAATCATGGATTAATTAAGATTAATAAATTCGTCTTGTGAAATAATCCTCTGATTCTGTAATTATTTTTATAATTAGTTCACGTTTAATCTTTCAAATTGATGTCCAAACATCCGATGTGACATAGACTAAACTTTAGTTTATAGAACCAAATGCCCCCTAAAATTTAGTCATGTCACATCGAATGTTCATATGTTAATTAAAAGGATTAAAAATTAGCTAATTATAAAACTAATTATAGAAACCCTAGTTAATTCACGAGATAAATTTATTAAGTATAATTAATCCATCATTAACACATGTTTACTATAGCGCCACATTATCAAATCATGAACTGATTAGGTTTAATAGTTTCGTCTCACAAATTAGCTCTCATTTATGTACTTGGTTTTATAAGGAACCTATGTTTAATACTTCTAATTAGCACCTAAACATCTAATGTGAGGGACTAAACTTTTTACTAAAGTAACCAAACAAGTACTAACAATAATAATAGAGTTGTCAAATCTCTCGAGCTATGCATGCTGCCTAGGGGTGGCAACCGACCTGATGGGCATGAGACTTTGGACCCACATGTCTGTTGGGTTCTGCTTTAGATTGGAATTAGGTATGTTAACGAAAAACACCTCATATTTGTCCTCGTGGTGAAATATTTCCCGTCCCTATCCCCGCTAACTACAATGGGGATAAATTTTCCTCGTCTCCGTCCCCACATGGGAAAAATTCCTCATGGAGTCCCCATCCTCGTGAGACAAAGCATGCGCCACTGGCCGTCGTGCACTGGCCATCAGCCCAAATGTGCACTCTGTAGCTATCCTCCACCACGCACATCGGTCGCCTGCTTTCTATGTGTGCCGTTTGACTAACCACCAAGGGCGTGACATTGGCCGCCGTGCGTGCCACACTTTTGGTTTCCACCCCACCTGCCTGCACTTAAGCCGTCAACAACTTGCTACAACCTACAACACATGTATGATCATTAATATATGATGAATAAATTGGTTTTGATTGGTTTGAGTGGTTGAGCACCTTAGTTGAGTTGGAAAGTACTCTTGTCGGGCACTCAACACTTAACTCTCGAGAAAACTTAGCCCTCGAGAGAATTCAGCCCTCGAGAGAATTTAACAACCAATAAAATTTCAACCTTAGGATTTGGGGTCACTCGAATTTTTGTTGTTCCAGTCGGATCATATGCACAAATTGTTTATTCAATAAATATAATTTTTTTATGATTGAATGGACTGATTGAGTCAAGTTGGGAAGAACTTGTGCTCGGGAAAATGTTTTTTTGGTTTGTTCATGTGTAGACATTGCTTGAGGGTGAGTCATGGTCGATGATGGGATCAGAGCTAAGCTTGGAGATGAAATGAGATTCAGAATAGTCGAGGATGTCATATGGGACGCTCGGGCTAGAGGATGTGGCACATGAAGATGAGGTTTCTATATAGCATAAGCGGGATGTGTGCGAATATGGAAAGATGCGAGGTTTTCATATGGCACACACATAATGTGTGCAGATATAGAAAAAGAGGCAAATTCAGAAGGAGTTATGATTTGAAGGATTTGTAAGAGGTATGGATTCCTAGTTGCATTAGGATTCTAAAAGTTGTTAATTTCATGGCTCATGGTGGCAGCCACGAGGGGTTATAAATAGACTAGAGGGGAGAGTGAATCGAGCATTAAAGAAGAAGAGAAAATTAGGATTTAGCATTTTGGTCTCCATTTAGGGCTTTATATGTGATTTAGTGAGGGGTACTTTGGATGCACTTATAAACACTATTATGCAATAAAGATTCATCTTCAAGCATCAAGGAGTGTGATATCGCGTTCTTTCTTCTTAATGTTCATTAGTTTACATCATTTGGCTTATTCTGTAATTTTGCTTTTACTTGTGATTTAATTCAAATGATTCATCCAAAAACTTGCAAGGACATTGAGAAAGAGATATGACAAGTTATATTAATTAATTCCTCATATTTTAGGAGTAATTGAGGTTTTAATTGTCAGATCAAATCTATTCTATTTTTATCCTATAGTAACTCTCGAGTATCATAACTTTGTATTGGTAACTCGAATTTGAGTGAAACTCTATGGGAAAGTTTCATATTGAAGTCTAGTTTATTGTGATAAAATTTCAGATTAATCCGAGTTACAGTTTCGAAGTTAAGCTCATTTTACCGTCCTTAGTCAGGCCGTTTTTTGTCCTCGAGAAAGCTCCTGGGAAATTTGCTAAGCCCCTTGAGAAAGCCCTTGGTAAATTCGAGAACCACTTGGGAAATTTTCCAAATCCTTGGGAATTTTAGTATGGCTAGAGATTTTGCTGATTGGTTAGAAATTAGCTATCTGATTTTATTTTTGAAGTTATTTTGGGGTATTGCAACCATTCACCCCCTTTGGTTATTGTGGTTAGCGTATTTTGATCTTATAGAGTCTAGAATGGGGATATGGATGGATAGAAAAATTAGGGTTTTATTGTTTATATAGTGTGTCTATTGAGCTGAGGTTTTAGGCCTTTTTATGGGCCAAAGCGAGTCTCCATGGGGCTAGGATGGAGATGGGATGATTATACACGCACCCACAAAATCCGATGAGATAAGTTTTCCCCATATAAAACCCCATGGGTAATAAATAACCACTATCCCGACTCCTAATAGGGGAATTCTCCATGTAGAATCAGAGAATGGTTCCCCATTGACATCTCTAGTTAGGATTAGGTCTATATCTGTTATTTGACCCATGAGTCCCAGCCCAATATAAAAAAGACCCATTAAAACATATACATACATAAATCATGTGCCTTATACAGATAGCCAGACCTCTTGTTCCTCACTTGCGCTGAGCACCATCGTCCCTACCACACATCATCGTCCTGGGCTCCTCGCTGCATAGGGAACCACCATCCCCACCATGTTGAATGTCGCCATCCCTGCCACGCACAACCATCCCTGACTCCCTACTGCACCGGGTGTCGATGTCCCCGTTGGAGCGCCTCCTGCCATTGTGACCCCATCCTCACTAGGCCACGAAGCCCTCCCCATCGACTCTACCACCTCAACTGCTAGCGACCAGATCTATGGCTTCGAGTGTTTCTAGCCTATTTGAAAGGACATCGATGTTGCCTAGAGGGGGTGAATAAGTGTTCCTGAAAAATTCTTGCAGAAATAGTTAGTTTGAAAAACTCCTAAATCAAAAGTTCCTCGATAGGTCAAAAGTTCTGATTTAGATCGGGAGTTCTAATTGATTCAGAAAATCACCACAAATGAAATTTATCTCTTGAACAAAGAAAATGAATGGAAATATGCGCAATGATGTTTCCTACATCTCTTACACAGGAAGATGTTCTAGAACCTTGCTAACAAGTAGATTGGGTAATATTGAAGTATGAGCTAGCAAGAACACGAAGAACACCGAGAACATAAGATGAATTTTTATAGAAATTTTATAAGAATAGAAAGTTAGCACAAGTTATTTAGAGTATGTATATGCAAGGAAAACTAGATCCATTCGTTAGATTTAGAGATCGGGATAAAATAAGCAATGAATGTAATTAACCGATAAACTTTAAATCTAGTAGCTTATAATGAGTTCTAGTTCAAATAAATTGTTCTTGCAAGTTCTAATAGGTATTATGAAGCTATCACATTCACCAATTATAATCAAACAAACACAAGCATATAGATTAGGCTAAAATATGTATGAATATGATGAACCAACTCATGAACACAATGAACACAAATATATATTTACCGAAGTTCGGATCCACTGATCCTACGTCTCTGTTGAGGGACCTCAATAGGCCGGGTCTCTTTAAACTCTTTTCCTCGCCAAGCCTTAGCCGACGCTAAGCTTGGATTTCTACTCATTACCTTGTTGAAGCCAAGGTAGGGCTTATACAAACTTCTTCGGGCACTCCACAATCTCTTGGATGCTCGCGGAGCAACGCCTAGCCATCTAGGAGGTAGCACCTCCAATAGTAACAAATTTGTTGAAATGCTTGTCAACTAAAATCTATGTGCTCAAGATTTCTCAAGAAAAGCAATGAACCCAACAACCCAAAATCTTCTCAAAAGGTGCGACAACAAATATGCAAGATGATTTGTGAAGAACTCTTAAGAGGAATCACAAAGATTCGTTATAAATTTACACTTGAAAGAGAGGGATAGTTCTAGGGTTTGGGATTAAAGGCTCATGGAAAACTTTGCCCACTTGAATCTTTTCCCTTAAGATTTTCAACAAAAGTCACCAACTCAACCAACCAAAATCTTCTCAAAAGTTGAAGCAACAAAATCACAAGAAGATTTCAAATGAACTCTCAAGACAAAACACAAAGATTCGCTCTAGATCTGAGCTTGAATGAGTGGGAGAGTTTTGGGTTTAAGAGCTAGTGTTAGGGTTGAGTTACTGCACCAAAAAGAGAGGAAGAAGGGTTTATATAGCCCCCACCCTCGGGCTAGCCGTTGAGAGTAAAATATAGTAAAATCAAAAGTTCTGTTGGTCAAAATTGGAAGTTCTGACCAAAAATAAATTCGAAACTAAGAGTTCAAATCAGAAGTTCTGATGGAAAAAGTAATTCCAGACCGAGAGTTCAAATCGGAAGTTCTGATTTTCCATCGGAAGTCGAGGATCAGAACTTCCAAAATTCCTGGTAGCACCATAGAAAACAAGTCATAACTTTTGACTCCGAACTCCCTTTTTAATGATCTTTGACTTCTTGGAAAGCTTATTGAAAGGGCTATCCAACCCAAAAATGAAAAAATCTTAAAACCAAAGGAGAAAAAATTATGGCTTTAGTTTTCTCTTAAGATAGCAATGAGATAAAACATTTTGAGCACAAAGTTTTGGAACAAACCCCAACATATCCCTCTTAATAGTACGATGGTCCTAGACTCATATTAAAAGTAATTCAACATAATTCACCTTTGAGCCTATGTGGACTAAAGTAGAGCTTTTCTCCAAATTTGTTTGGAGTGAAAACACTGTTTCTTCACTTTTGAGGGAACGACAAGGTTTAAGCCATCTATACCTTAGTTGGGACAATTCTCCTGCACACACTTAGTTGAACATGTTAGTCCCAAAACATATATACCTTTTCCTTAAGCAATATTCGCTTTTGAATTTTGGTTTGATGTTGATCAACATATAAAGTATGGATGCTTCCATATATCCAAACCACTAGACATCCTTCAATATATGAAGCTCAAACATGCTATTGTCCTCATCAACTCTTGCATTTCTTGAATAAAAGATGTGGATCACCCATAGTTTTCTTTTGGACTTACTTGATTCATTGGCACAAAGCTTCTACTCACTCTTCACCATCGCATTGGTCCTTCGGCGCCAAGCCTTCTCTTGCCCTTCACCTTTGCATGGTACTTCGTAGCCGAGTATGACTTACCCTTCACCATATTACAATAGAAAACCACTTCTTATCCAACATCTTCAATATGCTCATTTTATCCTCAATAATCAAAGATATAATTCAATTGTTCTTCATGATTAATATATTCTTATCGATCATCCATTTTAACTTGTATTTTTATATCCATCGATTATACTTAACAAAATTCTTTGATCGAAATTCTACTCGTTGATTCTCACTCATGAGCAATCAACTTTTTGCTTGATGCTGGAACTTAACCTAACATACAAACTCATGAAAATGGTTAGTCCTAACAACCATTGTTATTAATCAACAAAACTTAATACAACTCAAGGACTGTGATCTTTCACTGTCATAGCTCCTCCTCCACCACTTGCCAACCCTGCTCCCCGGTTGCCCTTTGGTCGTCTCTTGCTGCCCCAGTGGTGTCAGGTCTGCGGGAGACTCATTGGGTTTGCGGGAACCCGTTGGATCTAGGTTTGGGTCAAGATTTCTATCCATGGGGACATGCACGTCTAAATGGGGATAAGTTGTTCGGTATTTATCAACCTAGACCTAATCCAACCCACCTGTTGCCACCCCTAATGCTACTAGCATGATCTAGATATCTATGCATATTTGTAGTTGAAACAATATAGTATATTTTAAGAAACGAGAGCAAAAAAACTACCAAATTCATTGGATTGTAAGATTAGAAAATAAGATAGTATTAGGTAATTTTATTTGAGAGGGTTTAGGTTTGGGCTAACCGCGTGAGCTGAAAACTAAAGTTTTGATTATTTTTTAAGTCAGAGGCGTCCTCTCTCCTTGTATAATACTATTCGTCGTTATTGACATAAATTTAAACAAGTAATTTTATTTTGGAGGGTTTCAACAACCGAGAGCTTAAAACTAAAGTTATTGTTTTTTTAAGTCCCTTTTTCTGTAAAATCCCTACATTCTCCCGTGGATATCCGAACAATATTCCAGCGCTCTTTTCAAGTCCTTAAAAACTTTTTTTGTGTGTTTTTTCAGCATTTAATGAGTTATTTAGGTTCTTTTGGTGGAGTTGTATATCTGAATTTGTAAGCACTACAAGCAAACAAAAATTTTTTGTCGGCTAAAATAACTTCCGTCGATTTTTGGAAAAACCGACGGAAGTTAAGTTAACTTCCATCGGCTTTTCATAGTGACCGACGGAAGTTAGCCTGCATTTTTCCGCGGCCGATCAAATCCCCCTAACTTCCATCGGCCAGCATTAAAGCCGACGGAAGTAGCCGACGGAAGTTAGGGGGTTTATTCCCCAACCGCGAGCGCGTATAGGGAGACCTAACTCCCTGTACGCGCGCCCACACCCGCCGCCTCCCGTGCCCATCCCGCGTCGCCGCCTCCCGCGCTGCCTCCCGCCGCCTCCTGCCCACGCCGCCGCCTCCTGCCCGAGCCGCCACCACCCTCCCTCGCCGCCTCCCGCCCGTGCCGCCGCCCGCCCGCCGCCTCCCGGCTCGTCGCCCGGCCACCCACCGCCAGCCCGCCGCCCTACCCCACCGTCGTCGGCCGAGCGCCCTACCCTACCCCACCGCTGGCCGAGCGCGCGCCCTCCTACCGCCGGCCGCATGAGCTCCCCGCCGCCGGCCGCCGCCGTCCATCGCCCGCTGACCACTGCCGTCCGTCGTCCTCCGACCACTGCCGTCCATCGTCGCCCGCCGACCGTCGCCGTGTCCGCCAAAAGTAATTTTTATCCCTTTCGATCCTCTATGTTGGACCGGAAACGGCGACCAGAGGCGGGGTGAATGGGAGCTTTTAAAAACTTGGGCTAAAAACAGCCTTCAGTTTTAATTTTGTCTACTGCGGAACAGGCTTCGAACACCAACCTTCGAAGGTCTGGTTCGGAGGTGTTTGACAGCTTCGAACACAGGCTTCGCAGGGAGTAAAAGTCCGAAGCCAAGTAGACTTCGCTCCACCCACAACCCCGAAAACAACTGTGCTAAGTCAGTGCAGGCTCCGCACACAGGGTGCTTCGAGCAGGCTTCGCACTTCACCCTTCGCAAGAGTGGACTGCCATCTGAGGACTTCGACCTAATACTTAGCGACAGCAACTGGTGCTGGGCTTCGTACTGTGAAGGTCTAAACGCACACTAACAGACTACGCTAGGGGGTTCGACACGAGAAGCAAAAACGGGCTTCGATCAGGGCTTCGCTAGTAAGCAACGAGGTCTAGCCTCCTGTTACACAGAGCGAACGCGCACTGAAAAACACACTCCGCACACAACACACTTCGCCAACACAGGCTTCGATGCACTGTCACAAGTCACTCAAGGTGACACACAAATGGACGAAGTATGTAGCGAGGTATGTAAAACAAGCTCAAGCAAAAAGCACACAGAAGCAGGGCTTCGCCGCTTGAACAAGGAACACAAAAATGAACTCACTGGATGAATACAAAGTGTGAGGAGGCTAGTACAGGAGCTCAACAGTAAATGCTCAAAGTGTTAAATGTTACCTACCCAGCCTCCATATTTATAGCCACTATTCACCCCAAGTGAAATGACTACTTTACCCCTAGGGTTTACACCAGTTTTGTCTCTACAGAACAGAGGGGTACAAAAGGTAGTCTACTTTATTCTGGAGGCTTCTCTGTCAGCTTTGCAGAGGGGACAGCATCAGCTTTTTGCAGAGCAGACAATGTCAGCCTTTGCAGTCTTTGACCTTTCTGAAGCCCCCCTTCGCACGCGAGGGGTGCGGTAGCTTCGGCGAGAAGCCTTGAGCCTGACGACCTTCGCTTCACCGAAGTTAGCCTCCGATATAATGACGGTTTTGAGCCGAAGCCATCAAAGCCCTTGGGCCTTCGCACCACCACCTCCGGAGTGGACCACCACGGCTTCGCAGCTACTCCCAGCTCGAACTCCGTCAGTCCGTGTACCGAAGCCATGCATGGCCGAAGCACCACAAGTCAACCTCGCTCCGGAGCTAGCCTCGCTCCGAAGCCTTCCTCACTCCGAAGCCCCACCTTCGGAGTACCACCCTTCGAAGTCCCTCCTTCGTCCAAGGCCTCCGCATGAAGCATTCCATGAGCACTTCATCGCAGTGTCTCTCCCCGAGCACACTCCTCGACGAGCCTCACCCGGACCAAGCCTTCGATGCACCTCGACTTCTGAGACCTTCGTCGGGTACCTTCGAGTGTCTCCCTCCGGAACACACCTCGAACTCCTTGCCTCCGCAGAGGACTTGAACCACCAAACTCCGAAGTCACTCCATCCAGAGTACCCTTCGAAGTGCCTCGCCTCCGAGAACTTTGTCTCGGAGTACCTTCACCAGGAGCCACGCTCCGCACTTACTGCCTTCACCTGGTGCACCTCGACCCCTTCGCAGCCACCGTGACGAAGCTCCCCGCTCCACTGGCATCAAGCCTCCCGCTTGACCCAGGTTTACCTGCTACGAACCGTACGTCGCCTTCGAAGTCCCCTGCGCACCACAGACAAGCAGACAAGTGTTTCCAGTACTCCGGAGACCTCTCTGGGTTAGCAACCTTCGGTACACACTTCGGTGTACCGCCCAAAGTACCGAGACCTTCGGCACAAACCCAGTCATCGTGTACTGTCGGACCCCTCCGACAGGCACACTCCGCTGCAATAGCTGCAGCAACCAAAGCCCACCGAACCCTTCGGTGAAACTGCCTCCGAAGCCCCCTTCAGAGAACCAACCTCTAAGCCCCTTCGGAGGTACCCCTTCGAACCAGAGGTTAAAAGCCTGTCAATCACTCATCACAAACTCCGAAACCAACCCTTGGTTTCTCAATCTCCCCCTTGATGAGTGCATTGACAACCAATTTCAAGTTCAAGAAAATTTAAAGAATTTCAGCACACAAGTGACCATAAAAAAACTCAGAAATGAGCCAAATCATGTCACTTGACAAAAGAATTTTCCTCCCCCTTTTTCAAAATAGTAAAAGCCCCTTCGGCAAATCTCCCCTTTCTCAAGATAAAACTCCCCCTGAGTAATTTAATTGTACCCCCTTGCAACAGAGAACTCAAAAATTTCTCCCCCTTTGGCAATGCAAGCATCAAGGAGCATGTAAAAGCTGCATTGCTTGGAAATGAGCAGAATTGCAAAGACATATAAAACAAAAATATGCCAAAACTTAATACCAAATATCATGTGCTCAGCTCAATTTATTTTTTTTTCTAAAAACATGATGACAACATGTGATTTTGTCAATTTGAAGTAAAAGCATCACAACTCAATCAGGGTAACTAGACAAGTGAAAGTAAAGACCGCGCAAAGCTAGTCAATTTCTACTCTAGACAGACAAGTCCAGTTCAAGTGGAGCATTTTAAAAGCAAACTTGATGAACAGATGATTTTTGTTGTTCTTTTTATAATGCCAGGGGTTATTTGTTTGTCCACCTTATACTTTCCAATCAGGCCAAGCCGAGGCATGAAAGCCATCAGAAGCTTAAGGCAATGATTTTGGCAGACACTAAACTATCCCAGTTCAGACCAATGTGCAATGGTAAGCAGTCTAGAATAGAGTACTGCGACAAAACAAACCCACCTGGATCTTTTACTTTGAAGCATGCAAATCATGGATTTTTGGAATTGTGATTAAGTGAACAAATTGTTTAGCACTTTATGAATATCCATGAAGATGTAGAACAATTTTGCAAGTTGCAATGTGTAGCATCCAAAGAAAAGTGTCTTGCTATCAAGCAGATAAAAGATAGTCAAAGCAGTCCTGCCTATACAAGCTAGATACAAGATTGAGCAGTGAGCATGATTTGAGTTTGGAAAGAAAACATCATGCACATTAATATTTCAGATAAATTAAAAAGAGCTGAGCTGACACGATTTCATGAATTATAATCAGGCATATAAGTGCAAAAGATGTAAATGCAATTTCACACATAATGAGCATATGCAATACAATTAAAGACAGCTCCCCCTCACAGAATGTCGTACGGGTGACAAATACCAAATTCCCCTCGCAAGTAGGCAAATCGAGAAGCATCGAGGGGTTTAGTGAAAATGTCGGCTAACCGGTGTTGGGTATCAACATATTGAAGTTCAATATCACCCTTCTCATTGTGATCTCTGAGAAAATGATATCGCACATCAATGTGTTTGGTTCTGGAGTGCTGAACCGGGTTGTTTGCAATACAAATGGCACTAGTGTTATCACAGAAAAGTGGAACACTCTTATAATCTAACCCGAAATTCCGCAAAGTGGAAGCCATCCACAAAATCTGAGAGCAACAACTAGCTGCAGCAACATATTCGGCCTCAGCCGTCGAATGTGCAACACTAGACTGTTTGCGAGAAGACCAGCAAAC
This sequence comes from Zizania palustris, assembly GCA_019279435.1. NCBI lineage: Eukaryota > Viridiplantae > Streptophyta > Magnoliopsida > Poales > Poaceae > Zizania > Zizania palustris. Next base: position 17,752,217 of record JAAALK010000290.1, read on the forward strand.
CAGAGAAGTACCCAGAAAATGACAAGTACCAGAGGTACTCTTCCTATCAATCCTACACCCAGCAAAATCTGCATCGGAATAACCTCGAAGACATAAAGATAAAGATGCTGAATACCATATGCCAAATTCGAGGGTATGTTTGAGATACCTGAGTATGCGTTTTACCACTTGGCGGTGCGAAGCTCGTGGTGAAGCCTGAAAACGAGCGCACAGACACACTGCGAAGTGTATGTCCGGCCTCATAGCAGTCAAGTAGAGGAGGGAGCCGATCATGCTTTGGAACTCCTTCTGATCTACGGCTTCTCCATCTTCGTCAGGATCCAACGCTACAGATGTAGCCATTGGAGTAGCGAGGGGCTTCGCATCTGCCATGTCAAACTTCTTGAGCAGGTCCTTGGTGTACTTCGTCTGGTGGACGAAAGTACCTTGTTTGCTTTGCTTGATTTGCAACCCAAGGAAAAAGGTGAGTTCACCCATCATGAACATTTCAAATTCCCTGCTCATGGTATCTGCAAACTCGGCAACCAAAGCATGAGAAGAGCCACCAAAGATGATATCATCCACATAAATCTATACCAGGAGGAAATCTTTGCCATGCTTGAGAGTAAACAGGGTTTTATCCACAGAGCCCATCAAATACCCTCGCTCAAGCAGAAAAGACTTAAGTCTATCATACCATGCCCGAGGGGCCTGCTTGAGACCATAAAGAGCCTTATGAAGTTTAAGGACTTTATGTGGGTACTTGGGGTTTTCAAAACCAGGGGGTTGTTTTACATAAACATCTTCACCTATGAAGCCATTAAGAAAAGCACTTTTGACATCCATTTGATAGAGTTTGAATCCCCGGGATGTCGCAAAGGCAAGCAAAATCCTAATGGCCTCAAGGCGAGCAACAGGTGCAAAAGTTTCAGTAAAATCAATCCCTTCTAGTTGAGAATAACCATGAGCTACAAGTCTAGCCTTGTTTCTAACTATAGTCCCATCCTCTCCTTGTTTGTTTTTGAAAATCCATTTTGTTCCAATGAAATGAACATTTGGTGGAGGATCAACTAATGACCAGATTTGGTTTCTCTCAAAATTTTCAAGTTCCTCATGCATGGCATTGATCCAACTAGAATCAGAAAGTGCATGGCTAACATCTAAGGGCTCAAAAGAAGCAACAAAAGCAGCATTAGTGAAATGAGCATGAGAACGTGTTACCCTTTGATCAAGCTCACCAATGATCTGCTCGGGAGGGTGCATCCTTTGAACATGATGTGGAGCCTCGCGGCGGGATGCAGTCTCCCCCTCAACTTGTGCATTGGAGTGGTCCAAGATGACCGATGTCGAGGTAGTTGCTTCGGGACCTCGTGCCGAAGTAGTTGAAGCGGGGTCAGCTTCGGGGGTTGAAGTCGAGGGTAGTAGGGGTTCATCCTCGGTTTCTCTGGGATCTTCTTCTTCGAATATGGTCTGTTCCATGTCGTGTTCATTTGCCTGTTCAAAAGCAGAACTAACAGAGGGGGTTGATTCATCAAAAGTCACATCACATGACTCGATGACAGTGTTAGTTTCCAAATTATAAACACGATAAGAATGACCATGTGTAGTATAACCCAAAAAGATCCCATCAGAAGAGCGCGACTCAAATTTATCCAAATTACCACATTTTAGGATAAAGCAACGACAGCCAAAAACTCGAAGATGAGTAACCTTGGGCTGTCTCCCAAAACGCAGCTCATAAGATGTCAAATTCAAAATTGAGCGCAAGAAGATTCAGTTTGAGATGTAACATGCAGTGTTCATGGCCTCAGCCACGAATTTTCTAGGAGTCCTGTGCTCATCAAGCATCGTCCTAGTCATCTCAACCAAAGTGCGGTTCTTCCTCTCAACGACACCGTTTTGTTGAGGAACCCGCGGAGCAGAGAATTGATGTTCTTGTTGGACCGGAAACGGCGACCAGAGGGGGGGTGAATGGGAGCTTTTAAAAATTCGGGCTAAAAACTTAGCCTTCGGTTCTGTTCAGTCTTCTGCGGAACAGGCTTCGAACACTACCTTCGAAGGTCTGGTTCGGAGGTACTTCGACAGCTCCGAACACAGGCTTCGCAGGAGCAAAAGTTCGAAGCCAAGAAGACTTCGCTCCACTGACAACCCTCGAAAACCAACTCCGCTAAGTCAGTGCAGGCTCCCCACACGAGGTGCTTCGAGCAGGCTTCGCACTTCACCCTTTGCAAGAGTGGACAACCCTCTGAGGACTTCGACCAAGTACTTAGCGACAGCAACTGGTGCTGGGCTTCGTACGCGAAGGTCTACACGCACACAAAACGGACTACGCTAAGGGCTTCGACACAGGAAGCAAAACGGGATATGACCAGGGCTTCGCTAGTAAGCAGCGAGGTCTTGCCTCGTGTTACACAGAGCGACAGCACACTGAAAAACACACTTCGCAAGTAAAACACCCTTCGCCAAGACAGGCTTCGGTGAACTAAAAACTAGCGAGGTATGCAACGCGAGCTCAAGCAAAAGCACAAAGAAGCAGGGCTTCGCTGCTTGAACAAGGAACACAAAATAAATGAACTCTGGATGAATACAGCGAGGTCTGTGTACAGGAGCTCAACAGTAAATGCTCAAAGTGTTAAATGTTACCTACCGAGCCCCCATATTTATAGCCCACGGCTTCATCCTAAGGAAGTGACTACTTTACCCCTAGGGTTTACATCCATTTTGTCTCTACAGAACTAAGGGGTACAAAAGGTAGTCCACCTTTATTTTGGAGGCTTCTCTGTCAGCTGCAGAGGGGACAGTGTCAGCCTTTTTCAGAACAGACAGTGTCAGCCTTTACAGTGTTGACTTCTGGAACCTCCCTTCGCACGCGAGGGGTGCGGAAGCTTCGGCGAGAAGCCTGCAGCCTGTTGGCCTTCGCTCCGCCGAAGAAGACCTTCGATACAGTGACGGTTTTGAGCCGAAGCCATCAAAGCCCTTGGGCCTTCGCACCACCACCTCCGGAGTGGATCACCATGGCTTCGCAGCTACTCCGAGCTCGAACACCGTCCGTCCGTGTACCGAAGCCATGCATGGCCGAAGCACCTCAAGTCAACCTCACTCCGAAGCCCACCTTCGGAGTACCACCCTTCGAAGTCCCTCCTTCGTCCAAGGCCTTCGCATGAAGCATTCCATGAGCACTCCGTCGCAGTGCCTCTCCCCGAGCACACTCCACGACGAGCCTCACCCGGACCATGCCTTCGATGCGCCTCGACTTCTGAGACCTTCGTCGGGTAACCTTCGAGTGTCTCCCTCCGGAGCACACTTCGAACTCCTTGCCTCCGCAGAGGACTTGTTCCATCCAACTCCGAAGTCACTCCATCCGGAGTACCTTCGAAGTGCCTCACCTCCGAGGACTTTGTCTCGGAGTACCTTCAGCCGGAGCCACACTCCGCACTCTCTGCCTTCACCTGGCGCGCCTCGACCCGAGGACCGACCCGGACCACCTTCGCAGCCACCGTGACGGAGCTCCCCGCTCCCCTGGCATCAAGCCACCCGCTTGACCCAAGTTCACCTGGCTCGAACCCTGTCCGTCGCCTCCGAAGTCCCTGCGCACCACCGACAAGCAAACAAGTGTATCCAGTACTCCGGAGACCTCTCCGGGTTAGCAGCCTCCGGTACACACTCCGGTGTACCGCCCAAAGTACCGAAGCCATCGGTACGAACCCAGTCATCGCGTACTGTCGGACCCCTCCGACAGGTACACTCCGCTGCAGCAAGCAAACACCGAACACACTCCGGTGACATACCTCCGAACACCCTTCGGAGGTACCACCTCCGAAGCCCCTCCGGAGGTACCCTTCGAACAGAGGGTAAAATCCTGTCAATCACTCATCACAAAACACCGAAACCAACCCTTGGTTTCTCAATCTCCCCCTTGATGAGTGCATTGACAACCAAATCCAAAATAAGGAAAATTGAAAAATTTTCAGCACACAAGTGACCATAAAAACTCAGAAAAGAGCCAAAGCATGTCACTTGATAAAATTTTTCTCCCCCTTTGTAAAAGAGTAAAAGCCCCTTCGGCAAAACTCCCTTTGGATAAAAACTCCCCCTGAGTTGAGCAAATTTTTCTCCCCCTTTATGTCAAAAATCTCTCCCCCTTTAGAAATAATGCCTTCTTGCAGCAGAGAACATAGCAAAATCTCTCCCCCTTTGGCAATGCAAGCATCAAGGAGCATTCAAAAGATGCAAAGCTGCGAAATGAATAGAATTGCAAAGACATATAATGCAAAAATATGCCAAAATTAACACAAATGATCATGTGCTCAGCTCAATTTAACAATCTGTGAAACAAGATGATGGCATGTGATTTTGTCATTTTGAAGTAAAAGCATCACCACTTAATCACAGTAGTTAGACATGAGAAGGCAAGGACTGCGCAAAGCTAACAAATTCTACCCTAGACAGACAAGTCTTGTTCAAAAGGAGCTGTGAAAGCAAACTTGATGATCAATTAATTTTGTTGTTCTTTTTCTTAATGCCAGGGGTTATTTGTTTGTCTACCTTATACTTTCCAATCAGGCCAAGCCTAGGCATGAAAGCCATCTGAAGCTTGAGGCGGTGATTTTGGCATACACTACACTATCCCAGTTCAGACCAAAGTGCAATGGTAAGCAGTCTAGAATAGAGTAGTGCGACAAACAAACCCTCCTGGATCTTTTCAGTTAAACCAGGCAAATCATGGATTTGTGATTTTGATTCAGATGAATGAAATATTTTGATGAATATCCATGAATAATGAACACATTTTTCAAGTTGCAAATTTTAGCATCCAAAGAACAGTGTCTTGCTGTCAAGTAGATAAAAGATAGCTAAAAGCAGTCCAGCCTAAACAAGCTAGATACACGATTGAGCAGTGAGCAAGATTTGATTTTAGAAAAGAAAACATCATGCACAATCAATGTTCCAGACATATTTCATAGAGCTGAGCTGTCATGATTTCTTTGAATTAAAAGCAGGCATATAATAGCAAAATATGTAAATGCAATTTCACCCATAAAGAGCATATGCAAGACAATTAAAATCAGCTCCCCCTCACAAAATGCCATAGGGATGACAAATACCAAGTTCCCCACGCAAGTAAGCAAATCGAGAAGCATCGAGGGGTTTTGTAAAAATATCGGCAAGCTGGTGTTGGGTATCAACATATTGAAGTTCAATATCACCCTTCTCATTTTGATCTCTGAGAAAATGATACCGTACATCAATGTGTTTGGTTCTGGAGTGCTGAACCGGGTTGTTTGCAATACAAATAGCACTAGTGTTATCACAGAAAAGTGGAACACTCTTATAATCTAACCCGAAATCCCGCAAAGTGGAAACCATCCACAAAATCTGAGAGCAACAGCTAGCTGCAGCAACATATTCGGCCTCGGCCGTCGATTGTGCAACACTAGACTGTTTGCGGGAAGACCAGCAAACCAGAGACGTACCCAGAAAATGACAAGTACCAGAGGTACTCTTCCTATCAATTCTACACCCAGCAAAATCCGCATCTGAATAACCTCTAAGACATAAAGATGAAGACGATGAATACCATATGCCAAATTCAAGGGTGTGTTTGAGATACCTTAAGATGCGCTTAACCGCTTGGCGGTGCGAAGCTCGTGGTGAAGCCTGAAAACGAGCGCACAGACACACAGCGAAGTGTATGTCCGGCCTCGTGGCAGTCAAGTAGAGGAGGGAGCCGATCATGCTCCGGAACTCCTTCTGATCTACGGCTTCTCCATCTTCGTCAGGGTCCAATGCTACAGATGTAGCCATTGGAGTGGCGAGAGGCTTCACATCGGACATGTCGAACTTCTTGAGCAGGTCCTTGGTGTACTTTGTCTGGTGGACAAAAGTACCTTGTTTGCTTTGCTTGATTTGCAAACCAAGGAAGAAGGTGAGTTCACCCATCATTGACATTTCAAACTCCCTGCTCATGGTATCTGCAAACTCGGCAACTAAAGCATGAGAAGAGCCACCAAAGATGATATCATCCACATAAATCTGAACTAGGAGGAAATCTTTGCCATGCTTGAGAGTAAACAAGGTTTTATCAACAGAGCCCATCAAATACCCTCGCTCAAGCAGAAAAGACTTAAGTCTATCATACCAAGCCCGAGGGGCCTGCTTGAGTCCATAAAGAGCCTTATGAAGTTTAAGGACTTTATGTGGGTACTTGGGGTTTTCAAAACCGGGGGGTTGTTTTACATAAACATCTTCACCTATGAAGCCATTAAGAAAAGCACTTTTGACATCCATTTGATAGAGTTTGAATCCCCGGGATGTCGCAAAGGCAAGCAAAATCCTAATGGCCTCAAGGCGAGCAACAGGTGCAAAAGTTTCAGTAAAATCAATCCCTTCTAGTTGAGAAAAACCCTGAGCTACAAGTCTAGCCTTATTTCTAACAATTGTTCCATCCTCCCCTTGTTTATTTTTGAAAATCCATTTTGTTCCTATGAAATGAACATTAGGTGGAGGATCAACTAAAGTCCAGACTTGGTTTCTTTCAAAATTCTCAAGCTCTTCATGCATGGCATTGATCCAACTAGAATCAGAAAGTGCATGACTAACATCTAAAGGCTCGAAAGAAGCAACAAAAGCAGCATTAGTGAAATGAGCGTGAGAACGTGTTACCCTTTGATCAAGCTCACCAATGATCTGCTCGGGAGGGTGCATCCTTTGGACATGATGTGGAGCCTCGCGGCGGGATGCAGTCTCCCCCTCAACTTGTGCGTTGGAGTGGTCCAAGATGACCGATGTTGAGGTAGTCGCTTCGGGACCTCGTGTCGAAGTAGTTGAAGCGGGGTCAGCTTCAGGGGTCGATGTCGAGGGTAGTAGGGGATCATCCTCGAATTCTCCGGGATCTTCGTCTTCGAATAAGGTCTGTTCCATGTCGTGTTCATTTGCCTGTTCAAAAGCAGAACTAACAGAGGGGGTTGATTCATCAAAAGTCACATCACATGACTCGATGACAGTGTTAGTTTCCAAGTTATAAACACGATAAGAATGACCATGAGTAGTATAACCCAAAAGATCCCGTCAGAAGATCGCGACTCAAATTTATCCAAGTTACCACGTTTTAGGATAAAGCAGCGACAGCCAAAAACTCGAAGATGAGTAACCTTGGGCTGTCTCCCAAAACGCAGTTCATAAGATGTCAAATTTAAAATTGAGCGCAAGAAAATTCGGTTTGAGATGTAGCAAGCAGTGTTCATGGCCTCAGCCCAGAATTTTCTAGGAGTCCTATGCTCATCAAGCATCGTCCTAGCCATCTCAACCAAAGTGCGGTTTTTCCTCTCAACAACACCGTTCTGTTGAGGAACCCGCGGAGCAGAGAATTGATGTTCTATGCCATGCTCCATGCAAAAGTCAACAAAGAGACTATTTTTTAACTCGGTGCCATTATCGCTTCGAATGAATTTTAATGCACCTGGGAGTTCAGTGAAAAGTCTCAAAGCCAAGCTCCGAAAGTGTGAAAACACTTCATCCTTGCTGGCAAGAAAGAAGACCCAAGAGTAGCGAGAGAAATCGTCGACAATAACAAGTACATACCACTTGCCGCCTAAAGAACTAACCCGAGAAGGACCTACAGTGTCCATATGGAGAAGTTCTCCGGGCTGTTCAGTCATCACTGTGGTGACTGGCGAATGCGAAGCGGCAATCATTTTTCCATGTCGACAAGGAGCGCAAACTAAATTCTTCTCAAACTTGAGCTTGGGCAATCCTCGGATCAAGCCTAGGGCGCTCAAACGAGCGAGCAACTCAAAGCTCATATGCCCTAGTCTCCTATGCCACTTCCAAAGCTCAGAAGTCGAATGTGCAACAAGACAATGAGAAGAACCAGACGACTCTGAAAAATCAGCTCCAAAAACTCTCCCAACCCTAAAGATCTTACAAACAACAACGCCATCTGAATTGAGCACTTGCGAAGTATCGCGATGAAATCGCACTTCGAAGCCCTCATCAAGCAACTGAGATACAGACAGCAAATTGTATCCCAGGTTTTCAACCAAAGCAACATCTTTGAGAGTGAAATTCGAGTTAATTCTTACCACACCTTTACCTTTCACTCTACTCCTTCGATTGTTTCCGAAGGTGATATGTTCCCTTTGCTTGGTTGTTGTGAGGCTGGAGAACCAGTTTGCATCTCCGGTCATGTGGCGCGAACAACCGGAGTCCATGATCCACGTGCCCTCCAAGCCTCGACCTGTCGCCTACACATGATAAGAACGCCTCGATCGCTCAGTGCTGGGGTGAGTAAAATAATGACGAGGCATCCAGCACTGAGTGACACGAGTAGTAGGCACAGTAAAAGTAGACGGTCTACGCACATAAAAATCAGAATGATGCAAAGTGCGAGGTCTACCTACATGCAAAGAACGCAAAGCATGTCGAGGTCTCCTACTCTGACGAGGTACAAAGCTACTCGCCCGAGGTCTACCACCATATGGAACATGGTGAACACCTCGAGGAGCAAAACCTCTCCGAGAAGCATGAGGAGCCTCGAAAACAGGACGAGAGTAATACTCAGACTCATGCATACCTAAAGATGGGTAATGCATGTCCTGATAGCTCATCGCCTGTGCACGTCGCTCATCCTTGATGCGACGGAAACAGAAACCAATCAAATGACCCGCCCGCTGACAATAAGAACAGTGAAACACTCTCCTGGGGGCACTCTCATGGGTCACAGGAGCAACTCTCACAGGCTCCTTGGGTTTCTTCTGTGTGGTTTTCTTGGGAGGATTTTTCTTGGTAGGAGGAGTGGTTTTCTTTAGTGGATGGGTAGGCTTTTTGGCTGATGGGGTGTCCAACAGAGCTCTCTCTTTCTCTAGGGTGGTGGGAGAGGTGAAAACAGTTTTGGTCTTACTGTCTGAAGCTATCCTCTCAAAACCCAAACCTAGAGCTACCCCGGCTCTGTCAGCACACAACTTGGTCTTGGCCAAGAGCAAATCCATCCTACCCTTCCCCTCAGTGCATTTGTTCACCACAGAAAGAAGGTATTCATTTTCGGACATGAGGTTCTCAGCTCGCTCTCTAGCAGTGCCTAGCTGGTCCTTAAGGGTGATGCAAGTGTCACAAACAGGTTGCACATCCTTAGAACTACCGGCCCTCTCCAATCTAGCCTCTAGATCATGAACATGCTTATCACGTAAATTAATGCTATCGCGCAATAAAGAGCAGTTCATGCAATCAATAATATCATGAGGTCTAGAATCCACCTCCAAAAGCTGCTTCTGTGCAGTCTCAAGCTCAGAAAGAGTTTGAGCATGAACAGAGCGCAACTGAGCAAGCTCACTCATGACAACAGAACATGATTCACATTCAGCATCATCAAATTTAGACTTAAGCATGGCATATTCAGTAGAAATATTTTCTAGCCTAAGTCTAAGGTCTTTTCTTTCTCTAGCGGCTTGCACAAGTAATCTATCCTGATCAAGCACTACTTCATTCAGCTCATCTAATTTAATTAGAAGCTGGTCAGATGATAGGTTTACCTCAGATGAGTCAAGCTCATCGCCGCTGTGATCGCTGTCGGCCATGAAGCAAAGGCCGGTGAAGTCACGTCCCTTCTTGTCCTTCTTGTCCTCCTTCCTTGGGGACTCCTCCTCCTCAGAGCTCGACTCCTCAGTTGAGGATGTGTCGATGTCGCTGAGAGCAGCAACAAATGCTCTGGAAGCGGCCTTGGCTACTTTCTTAGCCATCTTGCCGCGCTTGCCCTTCACAAAGGGCTTCCTCTCCTTTTTGTGGAATTTGGGGCGGTCACTCTCATCTCTCTTTTTGACCTTGGGGCAGTTTGCCTTAATGTGAGAGGTGTCGCCACATTCATAGCAGCCACTAAAACCACTTCTCCTCTGATCCCGTCTCTCATGATGAAAGCGGGTGAACCTCCGGGCAATGAGAGCAAGCTCATCATCAGCTAGAGTATCCACCTGCTCCTTTGTGACGGAGACCAGGGAGGACAACGCAAAACCATCTGCAAGAACACAAGTGCCTGATGTGCTTGGTTCTGCAGTGGTGCCACGGCTAGTGCTAGAAACCAATGCCAATGGCTGTGGCAGAGAGCTTCTGTGCACTGCAAGAGATGCCTTGGCAATCTCTGTGGACTTCAGCTTGCTAAAAAGTTCATCACAGGTCAAAGTGTCATAGCCTGTGGACTCCTCAATGCTGGATATCTTTACTTCCCATATGCTACGGTCAAGAGCATAGAGAAGCTTGATAGCCCTATCGTGATCACTGTAAGCAAGCGTCCCGTTGGATCGCAAGTTACTCACTATCGCGTCAAAGCGAGAAAACATGGCATCTACAGATTCACCAGGTGCCTGCACAAACAGCTGATACTGTTGATTGTAGGTGCTTTGGCGCCTGGCCTTAATCTGAGCAGAGCCCTCATGAAAGACAGTGAGTGTTGTCCAAATTTCCCTAGCAGTCCTAAGGTGCTGTACCCTATCAAACTCACTCCTACTCAAACCAATGAACAGTATGTTTCTTGCCTTCGAGTTGGCAATATACTGATCCTTTTCAGTTTGAGTGGTGCGGGTATCAGGGATGGAGTATTGTGAGTCCACAATCTCCCAAATTGCATTTCCTTGGCTTAACAAGTAAGCCTCCATGCGCACCTTCCAGTATGCAAAATCTGTCCCATCGAACAGAGGAATTTTACTGCCTCTATCCATGTCGCCAACAGATCACAAAACCGGTTAAGGTCAACTGGTGATCTTAACCAGGCTCTGATACCAATTGTTGGACCGGAAACGGCGACCAGAGGGGGGGTGAATGGGAGCTTTTAAAAATTCGGGCTAAAAACTTAGCCTTCAGTTCTGTTCAGTCTTCTGCGGAACAGGCTTCGAACACTACCTTCGAAGGTCTGGTTCGGAGGTACTTCGACAGCTCCGAACACAGGCTTCGCAGGAGCAAAAGTTCGAAGCCAAGAAGACTTCGCTCCACTGACAACCCTCGAAAACCAACTCCGCTAAGTCAGTGCAGGCTCCCCACACGAGGTGCTTCGAGCAGGCTTCGCACTTCACCCTTTGCAAGAGTGGACAACCCTCTGAGGACTTCGACCAAGTACTTAGCGACAACAACTGGTGCTGGGCTTCGTACGCGAAGGTCTACACGCACACAAAACGGACTACGCTAAGGGCTTCGACACAGGAAGCAAAACGGGATATGACCAGGGCTTCGCTAGTAAGCAGCGAGGTCTTGCCTCGTGTTACACAGAGCGACAGCACACTGAAAAACACACTTCGCAAGTAAAACACCCTTCGCCAAGACAGGCTTCGGTGAACTAAAAACTAGCGAGGTATGCAATGCGAGCTCAAGCAAAAGCACAAAGAAGCAGGGCTTCGCTGCTTGAACAAGGAACACAAAATAAATGAACTCTGGATGAATACAGCGAGGTCTGTGTACAGGAGCTCAACAGTAAATGCTCAAAGTGTTAAATGTTACCTACCGAGCCCCCATATTTATAGCCCACGGCTTCATCCTAAGGAAGTGACTACTTTACCCCTAGGGTTTACATCCATTTTGTCTCTACAGAACTAAGGGGTACAAAAGGTAGTCCACCTTTATTTTGGAGGCTTCTCTGTCAGCTGCAGAGGGGACAGTGTCAGCCTTTTTCAGAACAGACAGTGTCAGCCTTTACAGTGTTGACTTCTGGAACCTCCCTTCGCACGCGAGGGGTGCGGAAGCTTCGGCGAGAAGCCTGCAGCCTGTTGGCCTTCGCTCCGCCGAAGAAGACCTTCGATACAGTGACGGTTTTGAGCCGAAGCCGTCAAAGCCCTTGGGCCTTCGCACCACCACCTCCGGAGTGGATCACCATGGCTTCGCAGCTACTCCGAGCTCGAACACCGTCCGTCCGTGTACCGAAGCCATGCATGGCCGAAGCACCTCAAGTCAACCTCACTCCGAAGCCCACCTTCGGAGTACCACCCTTCGAAGTCCCTCCTTCGTCCAAGGCCTTCGCATGAAGCATTCCATGAGCACTCCGTCGCAGTGCCTCTCCCCGAGCACACTCCACGACGAGCCTCACCCGGACCATGCCTTCGATGCGCCTCGACTTCTGAGACCTTCGTCGGGTAACCTTCGAGTGTCTCCCTCCGGAGCACACTTCGAACTCCTTGCCTCCGCAGAGGACTTGTTCCATCCAACTCCGAAGTCACTCCATCCGGAGTACCTTCGAAGTGCCTCATCTCCGAGGACTTTGTCTCGGAGTACCTTCAGCCGGAGCCACACTCCGCACTCTCTGCCTTCACCTGGCGCGCCTCGACCCGAGGACCGACCCGGACCACCTTCGCAGCCACCGTGACGGAGCTCCCCGCTCCCCTGGCATCAAGCCACCCGCTTGACCCAAGTTCACCTGGCTCGAACCCTGTCCGTCGCCTCCGAAGTCCCTGCGCACCACCGACAAGCAAACAAGTGTATCCAGTACTCCGGAGACCTCTCCGGGTTAGCAGCCTCCGGTACACACTCCGGTGTACCGCCCAAAGTACCGAAGCCATCGGTACGAACCCAGTCATCGCGTACTGTCGGACCCCTCCGACAGGTACACTCCGCTGCAGCAAGCAAACACCGAACACACTCCGGTGACATACCTCCGAACACCCTTCGGAGGTACCACCTCCGAAGCCCCTCCGGAGGTACCCTTCGAACAGAGGGTAAAATCCTGTCAATCACTCATCACAAAACACCGAAACCAACCCTTGGTTTCTCAGTTCTATGCCATGCTCCAAGCAAAAGTCAACAAAGAGACTGTTTTTGAACTCGGTACCATTATCACTTCGAATGAATTTTAATGCACCTGGGAGTTCAGTGAAAAGTCTCAAAGCCAAGCTCCGAAAGTGTGAAAACACTTCATCCTTGCTGGCAAGAAAGAAGACCCAAGAGTAGCGAGAGAAATCATCGACAATGACTAATACATACCACATGCCGCCTAAAGAACTAACCCGAGAAGGACCTACAGTGTCCATGTGGAGAAGTTCTCCGGGTTGTTCCGTCATCACTGTGGTGACTGGCGAATGCGAAGCGGCAATCATTTTTCCATGTCGACATGGAGCGCAAACTAAATTCTTCTCAATCTTGAGCTTGGGCAATCCTCGGATCAGACCTAGGGCACTCAGTCGAGCGAGCAACTCAAAGCTCATATGCCCTAGTCTCCTATGCCACTTCCAAAGCTCAGAAGTAGAATGTGCAACAAGACAATGAGAAGAACCAGATGACTCTGAAAAATCAGCTCCAAAAACTCTCCCAACTCTAAAGATCTTACACACCACAACGCCATCAGAATTGAGTACTTGCGAAGTATCGCGATGGAATCGCACTTCGAAGCCCTCATCAAGCAACTGAGATACAGACAGCAAATTGTATCCCAGGTTTTCAACCAAAGCAACATCTTTGAGAGTGAAATTCGAGTTAATTCTTACCACACCTTTACCTTTCACTCTACTCCTCCGATTATTTCTGAAGGTGATATGTTCCCTTTGCTTGGTTGTGGTGAGGCTGGAGAACCATGTTGCATCTCCGGTCATGTGGCGTGAACAACCGGAGTCCATGATCCACATGCCCTCCAGGCCTCGATCTGTCACCTACACATGATAAGAATATCTCGATCGCTCAGTGCTGGGGTGAGTGAAAAAATGACGAGGCATCCAGCACTGAGTGACACGAGTAGTAGGCGCAGTAAAAGTAGACGGTCTACGCACATGATAATCAAAATGATGCAAAGTGTGAGGTCTACCTACATGCTGTGATCGGACAACATGTCGAGGTCTCCTACTCTGACGAGGTACAAAGCTACTCGCCCGGGGTCTACCACCATATGGAACATGGTGAACACCTCGAGGAGCAAAACCTCTCTGAGAAGCACGAGGAGCCTCAAAAGTAGGACGATAGTAAACTCAGACTCATGCATACCTAAAGATGGGTAATGCATGTCCTGGTAACTCATCGCCTGAGAGCGTCGCTCATCCTTGATGCGACGATAACAAAACCCAACCAAATGACCCGCCCGCTGATAGTAGGAACAATGAAAAATTCTCCTAGGGGCACTCTCATGGGTCACAGGAGCAACTCTCACAGGCTCCTTGGGCTTCTTCTGAGTGGTTTTCTTGGGAGGATTTTTCTTGGCAGGAGGAATGGTTTTCTTTTGAGCTCGGGTAGGTTTCTTGGCTGATGGAGTGTCTAACAGAGCTCTCTCTTTCTCTAAGGTAGTGGGTGAGGTGAAAACAGTTTTGTTCTTACTGTCTGAAGAAATCCTCTCAAAACCCAAACCTAGAGCTACCCCTGCTCTGTCGGCACACATCTTGGTCTTGGCCAAGAGCAAATCCATCCTACTCTTTCCCTCAGTGCATTTATTAACCACAGAAAGAATGTATTCATTTTCAGACATGAGATTCTCAGCTCGCTCTCTAGCAGTGCCTAGCTGGTCCTTAAGGGTAATGCAAGTGTCACACACAGGTTGCACATCCTTAGAACTACCGGCCCTCTCCAATCTAGCCTCTAAATCATGAACATGCTTATCACGTAAATTAATGCTCTCACGTAATAAAGGGCAGTTCATGCATTCAATATTATCATGAGGTCTAGAATCCACCACCAAAAGCTGCTTCTGTGCAGTCTCAAGCTCAGAAAGAGTTTGAGCATGTACAGAACGCAACTGAGCAAGCTCACCCATGACAACAGAACAAGATTCACATTCAGCATCATTAAATTTAGACTTAAGCATGGTATATTCAGTAGAAACAGATTCTAGCCTAAGTCTAAGGTCTTTTCTTTCTCTAGCAGCTTGCACAAGTAATCTATCCTGATCGAGAACTACTTCATTCAGCTCATCTAATTTAATTAATAGCTGGTCAGATGATAGTGGTACCTCAGATGAGTCAAGCTCATCACCGCTGTGATCGCTGTCGGCCATGAAGCAAAGGCCGGTGAAGTCTCGTCCCTTCTTGTCCTTCTTGTCCTCCTTCCTTGGGGACTCCTCCTCCTCAGAGCTCGACTCCTCAGTTGAGGAAGTGTCGATGTCGCTGAGAGCAGCAACAAACACTCTGGAAGCGGCTTTGGCTACTCTCTTAGCCACCTTGCCGCGCTTGCCCTTCACAAAAGGCTTCCTCTCCTTTTGTGGTATTTAGGGCACTCACTCTCATCTCTCTTTTTGAGCTTAGGGTAGTTGGCCTTGATATGAGAAGTGTCGCCACATTCAAAGCAACTACTAGAACCACTTCTCCTCTGATCCCGTCTCTCATGGTGAAAACGGGTGAACCTTCTGGCAATGAGAGCAAGCTCATCATCATCCAGAGTATCCACCTACTCCTTTGTGACGGAGACCAGGGAGGACAAAGCAAAACCATCTGCAAGAACACAAGTACCAGATGTGCTTGGTTCTGCAGCGGTGCCACGGCTAGTGCTAGAAACCAATGCCAATGGCTGTGGCAAAGAGCTTCTGTGCACTGCAAGAGATGCCTTGGCAATCTCTGTGGACTTTAGCTTGCTGAAGAGCTCATCACATGTCAATGTGTCATAACCTGCAGACTCTTCAATGCTGGATATCTTTACTTCCCATATGCTACAGTCAAAAGCATAGAGAAGCTTGATAGCCCTGTCATGATCATTGTAAGCAAGCGTCCCGTTGGACCGCAAGTTACTCACTATTGCATCAAAGCGAGAAAACATGGCATCTATAGATTCACCAGGTGCCTGCACAAATAGCTGATACTGTTGATTGTATGTGCTCTGGCGCCTGGCCTTAATCTGAGTAGAGCCCTCATGAAAAATAGTGAGAGTGGTCCAAATTTCCCTAGCAGTCCTAAGGTGTTGCACCCTATCAAACTCACTCCGGCTCAAACCAATGAACAATATATTTCTTGCCTTGGAGTTGGCATTATACTGATCCTTCTTTGTTTGAGAGGTGCGAGTCTCAGGGATGGAGTATTGTGAGTCCACAATCTCCCAAATTGCATTTCCTTGGCTTAGCAAGTAAGCCTCCATGCGCACCTTCCAGTATGCGAAATCAGTCCCATTGAACAGAGGAATTTTACTAGCTCTGTCCATGTCGCCAACAGATCACAAAACCGGTTAAGGTCAACTGGTGATCTTAACCTGCTCTGATACCAATTGTTGGACTGGAAACAGCGACCAAAGGGGCGGTGAATGGGAGCTTTTAAAAACTTGGGCTAAAAACAACCTTCGGTTTTAATTTTGTCTACTGCGGAGCAGGCTTCGAACACCAACCTTCGAAGGTCTGGTTCGGAGGTGTTTGACAGCTTCGAACACAGGCTTCGCAGGGAGTAAAAGTCCGAAGCCAAGTAGACTTCGCTCCACCCACAACCCCGAAAACAACTGTGCTAAGTCAGTGCAGGCTGCGTACACAGGGTGCTTCGAGCAGGCTTCACACTTCACCCTTCGCAAGAGTGGACTGCCCTCTGAGGACTTCGACCTAATACTTAGCGACAGCAACTGGTGTTGGGCTTCGTACTGCGAAGGTCTAAACGCACACTAACAGACTACGCTAGGGGGTTCGACACGAGAAGCAAAAATAGGCTTCGATCAGGGCTTCACTAGTAAGCAACGAGGTCTAGCCTCCTGTTACACAGAGCGAACACGCACTAAAAAACAAACTCCGCACACAACACACTTCGCCAACACAGGCTTCAATGCACTGTCACAAGTCACTCAAGGTGACACACAAATGGACGAAGTATGCAGCGAGGTATGTAAAACAAGCTCAAGCAAAAAGCACACAGAAGCAGGGCTTCGCCGCTTGAACAAGGAACACAAAAATGAACTCACTGGATGAATACAAAGTGTGAGGAGGCTAGTACAGGAGCTCAACAGTAAATGCTCAAAGTGTTAAATGTTACCTACCCAGCCCCCATATTTATAGCCACTATTCACCCCAAGTGAAATGACTACTTTACTCTTAGGGTTTACACCAGTTTTGTCTCTACAGAACAGAGGGGTACAAAAGGTAGTCTACTTTATTCTGGAGGCTTCTCTGTCAGCTTTGCAGAGGGGACAGCATCAGCTTTTTGCAGAGCAGACAATGTCAGCCTTTGCAGTCTTTGACCTTTCTGAAGCCCCCCTTCGCACGCAAGGGGTGCGGTAGCTTCGGCGAGAAGCCTTGAGCCTGACGGCCTTCGCTTCACCGAAGTCAGCCTTCGATATAATGACGGTTTTGAGCCGAAGCCGTCAAAGCCCTTGGGCCTTCGCACCACCACCTCCAGAGTGGACCACCACGGCTTCGCAGCTACTCCCAGCTCGAACTCCGTCAGTCCGTGTACCGAAGCCATGCATGGCCGAAGCACCACAAGTCAACCTCGCTCCGAAGCCTTCCTCACTCCGAAGCCCCACCTTCGGAGTACCACCCTTCGAAGTCCCTCCTTCGTCCAAGGCCTCCGCATGAAGCATTCCATGAGCACTTCGTCGTAGTGTCTCTCCCCGAGCACACTCCTCGACGAGCCTCACCCGGACCATGCCTTCGATGCACCTCGACTTCTGAGACCTTCGCTGGGTACCTTCGAGTGTCTCCCTCCGGAGCACACCTCGAACTCCTTGCCTCCGTAGAGGACTTGAACCACCAAACTCCGAAGTCACTCCATCCGGAGTACCCTTCGAAGTGCCTCGCCTCCGAGGACTTTGTCTCGGAGTACCTTCACCCGGAGCCACGCTCCGCACTTACTGCCTTCACCTGGTGCACCTCGACCCGAGGACCGACCTCGACCCCTTCGCAGCCACCGTGACGGAGCTCCCCGCTCCACTGGCATCAAGCCTCTCGCTTGACCCAGGTTCACCTGCTACGAACCGTCTGTCGCCTCCGAAGTCCCCTGCGCACCACAGACAAGCAGACAAGTGTTTCCAGTACTCCGGAGACCTCTCCGGGTTAGCAACCTTCGGTACACACTTTGGTGTACCGCCCAAAGTACCGAGACCTTCGGCACAAACCCAGTCATCGTGTACTGTCGGACCCCTCCGACAGGCACACTCCGCTGCAACAGCTGCAGCAACCAAAGCCCACCGAACCCTTCGGTGAAACTGCCTCCGAAGCCCCCTTCGGAGAACCAACCTCCGAGCCCATTCGGAGGTACCCCTTCGAACCAGAGGTTAAAAGCCTGTCAATCACTCATCACAAACTCCGAAACCAACCCTTGGTTTCTCACTCTATATAATTTCCTCAATTGCATTGTGATTGAATTATTGTTTACTTTGTGAATTGTATTGTGAATTGTGAATATATGGTGTGAATTGAATTGAATTGTGAATTATGAATTGTGAATTGAATTAAATTTTGAAATGTGAATATATGTTGCAATATTTATATGCAATATATGTTGTGATGTTAAAAAAATTGTTTATGTATTAATATGTTTCATATGCGATGTTCAACCGGCCGCCGCCCGTCGCAGCTCGTCGGCCTTCGCCGCCTGTCGGCCTCCGATCCACCGTTGCCAAGTAATTTTTTACGCTTTAAGAATTTTCTTCACTTTTGATTTGTGAATTTTGTCATAGTGGATTGCAGTGATTGCTCTAGGTTATATTAGCAACAATTTTGTCGTAGTGGATGGATCAAGATTGATTGTATGATAGACACTTAAATATTGTCGTAGTATGTCATATAAGTAATAATTGATTCATTTGCTGGTGCATGTCATGTGGAAATTGATTCTTTACATTGACTATTTATGCTATTACAAGTGTTTCGTTTGCGATGTGCTATTATATATGCTATTAATTATATTCTTGTATTAATTTGTGATTTATTGATGATTTCATTACGATGATTAGTATATTATATATATGTATAATTTCTTATATATATTCTTTTCATATGCAATTTTTTATTTGACATCAACGTAAATAGTGTAACGAAACCTACGCGTCACCCGTTTCGGACCAACATGTCTCACATGTGTCATGCATGTGAGATCTGTAGGTCCGGAATTGTTGTAGGACCGAAAGTAGCGACCAGAGGGGGGTGAATGGGCGCCTAAAAATTCTTGCTAAACTATGTGCTAATCCCAACACCCAAACGAACTTAACCAGACAAATAATATTAGCAAAACAAATTTCAGGAATTAAAGTTGTCTAGCCTAAAAATGACCGGTGTCCTAATTAAAATGATAGTAAAGAGAAACTAAATAAAAATACTGCAGTAAATAAAAATACTAAAATATATCACAAAATATTTATATTGCCGTCTAGAAATAAACTACCAATCAATTGAATAAAACATGGATCATTCAAAAAATTAATTCAGAGATAAACCAAAAATATTACATGTAAAACTAGAATAAAATTAATACTGCATCTAATAAATTTTTCCTTTATATATGAGCAGATTAAAAACACTTAAATAAAATATGCTAGCACGAATAAAATCTAGCAGATAAAATTAGCTACGAAATAGCTAATAAATTTAATCTAACTAAAATTAAGAGATAAACAATTAACTAACTTGCGTGGAAAAATAGCTAACAGATTTTACGCCCGGCGCGCCTGGTTGCTGCTCCACGTTGATTTCCCAGCCTTCACACAAACCAATCTACTGCAGCAATCAAGAGCACTTTGCTTTGATTTTTTTTGCTTGCAGTACGGTTGCCAAGATTCTGCAGCTAAATGCCTAGCGCAGTCTAGCAGCTATAGCCAGCGTGCATGCGCCTAGCGCCTGTAGGCCCTAGTGCTGCTCTGCGTTGTTCCACCGTGGGGCCCGCCAAGAGAAGAAAAAATCTGCTACTACCGGCGGGATTATCAAGTCTGGGCACCTGCGCTTTGCGCCACATGAAAATCTGCGTCGCGGGACCTTGTACTTTTCTCCTGCCATCCGGCTGCCTGCCGTGCCCTTTCTGCTGATGCGCGCCGCTCCGTGTCGTAGTGCCCGCGTGAGAAAAACCGTGCTGCTGTGCGCCTTTTTGGGTGAAGAACACCACATGTGCGTAGAATAAAAACCGAATGCCGGCGACGATTGATAAAAACGATGAACAGGAGATTAGCGGTGGCAAATCTATGGACTGTAGATTGATCTATTAGAAACAGTCATCTATCCCCAGGGGGATAGGGGCCTATTTATAGGCGACTCCTAATACATGAAAAGACTAATTTACCCCTAGGGTAAATTAACACTGATTCTAAAAAAAATCCGAAAATTACTAAAATATTCTTAGAAAAATCACCTGACTTAAATAAAAATATTCTAAACTTAAAAACTAAATATTAATATCCTAAAAACAAAATAATCATAGGTTGTCAGTTTTGCGCCGAAACTGACAAAGCGTCCACCGTTTTCGCACCGGGTACCCGGATTGGGCCACCCGACCCCGCAGCTTCCTCAACACGGCAATCGCTCGCCGCTCGTGTACCTGAGTCAAACCCAGTCAATAGACCAATGGATCATCTGCCGCTCCTAGCCATGTACCTGGATTGGGCCAGCCCGACTCCGCGGCTCCTTTGCCCGGGTGTCGCTCGCTGCCCGTGTACCTGAGTCACATGTGCCTCAGACACGGCAGGTCTTCATATCTCGCTTCCTTTGACTTACGTTGACAATCACTCATCACATCTGGAGTATCAAAACCATATTCTTTAACATGGTTTCTCAATTGTCCCTTTTTGGACAGCCTCGGAGTGGGCGACAGAGCATGGTATTTATGATCAGTCATGAGTCCGAACGAGATTTCAGTGACATAACCTTGTTGTTCTCCATTGCACCACTTTCAAGCGTGCAATTGGAGAACAACGGGGTTATGCTACTGAAATTTTGTTCGGACTCATGACTCATCATAAATACCACGTTCCGTCGGTCACTCTTGGGTGGGTTTAGGACCTACCTTTTCCTATATACATAGGCCCGTGGTATGTAGAAAACGTCTAGTACTTATGATGCATTCTCGATTGAATGAATGTTTTGCCTATAGAATGGCTGAGGACGACCGACGGTGGATGTATAGTGGTTGGATGAAAAGTGGAGCTCACACGAGGGAGTGGGTAATCAACGCTGAGAAATTTGTTGATCGTGCATTCGCTTTGACAACAAACACTGGCGCGAGGTGCCCATGCATGAAGTGTAGAAATTCTCGTTGGCAAGACAAGAGAACATTGTCATTCCATATTTGCAAATATGGTTTCGTTCCAGGTTATGAATTTTGGACTTTTCACGGTGAGACAGGCCATGAAAAAACGGTATTAGTAGTGGAAGAAGAAGATGATAGTGTTGCTGATGATAGGATGGATGAGATGCTTGATGCTATACAACCGGAGTTTGAATCAAACCCTGAGGATCAGCCAACACCGGAGGTTCAAAAGTTTTTCGACATCCTTCGAGCTTCAGAAGAGCCATTGCATGAGCACACCACCATAAGCGTTCTCGCTTTCGTGACCCGTGTTATGGCCATTAAGTCAAAGTTTGGATTCTCCAACAATTGTTATAAGGAGGTCTTGAATCTAATTAGCGATATCCTTCCTATGAAGCATAAGGTGTCGAAAGACATGTACCAGTCAAAGAAATGCTTTCTGCTCTCGGTATAGAGTATGAGAAGATTGATGTGTGCCGAGATAATTGTATGCTTTTCTGGAAAGAACATAGTAATGAGGTTAAATGCTTAAAATATGATAAACCGAGATTCGTAGAGGTCGTAAACGAAGACGGAGAGAAGGTAACAACAGAGGTTGCTCATAAGCAACTTCGTTACATGCCTCTTACACCTCGGGTGAAATGATTGTTTCTCTCAAAGAAAACCGCTAGACATATGCGATAGCATAAAGAAGGTGTACGTGAGAATAATCAAGTAATGGTGCACCCATTTGATGGTGAGGCATGGAAGGCTCTAGATGATTTTGATGCAGACTTTGCTAGTGATGCAAGGAATGTTCGCATCGGCTTGGCAATAGATGGTGAGAAACCATGTTGAAGAATATGGTTTTGATATTCCAGATGTGATGTGTGATTGTCAACGGAAGTCAAAGGAAGGGAGAGATGAAGACCTGCCGAGTCTGAGGCACATGTGACTCAGGTACACGGGCAGTGAGCGACGACCGGGCAGAGGAGCCGCGGAGTCGGGCTGGCCCAATCCGGGTACATGGCTAGGAGCGGCAGATGATCCACTAGTCTGTTGACTGGGTTTGACTCAGGTACACGGGCGGTGAGCGATTGCCGGGCTGAGGAAGCTGCGGGGTCGGGTTGGCCCAATCCAAGTACCCGGTGCGAAGACGATGGACGCTTTGTCAATTTCGGCGTAAAACTGACAATCTATGTTTAATTCGTTTTTTAGGATATTAATATTTAGTTTTTAAGTTTAGAATAATTTTATTTGAGTCGGGTAATTTTTCTAAGAATATTTTAGTAATTTTCGGAATTTATTTTAGAGTCAGTTTATTTTACCCGACTGTAAATTAGTCTTTTCATGTATTAGGATTTGCCTATAAATAGGCCCCTATCCCCGGGAGATAGATGACTGTTTTCTAGATCAATCTACAATCTACAGTCCATGTACGGTTTTTTCAATCTACAAAAGATTTGTCTTCTTCCACGAAGGTTTTCGCCGGCGTCATATTTTCTTCCCCGTTCTCTCTTTCGCGCGACATCTACAGCAACTGGCGTCTGATTACTGCGCATGCAATCAGAGCATGCAAACTCTAGCCTGCACCTACACCGGCTAGGCATGGTAGGGCTATGCTTTTTGCTTTCGGGAATTCAATTCACAGCCAGCACATGAAATCTCCTTGCGGGCCCCACACGATTCCCCGTTGCTTTTCTCACGGCGAGGCTTTGGCGTTGTTTGTGGCCGAACGGCGAGGTTCCACGACGCATCCACTGGGCGGGAGCTGAGTTTTGGCTACTGTCCCACAGCATCACGCACGGCAAGCGAAGACGACGTCGCAAGTAAGTTTTCCAATCTCCTATTTTTTAGTAGATCACTTTTAGAGATAATTATCTATTAATTAATTAGCGAAAACTTGTTTAGAAATTTCGTGGTAATTTAATCTGCCTAAATATTTTAGTACTCGTATTTTTTTTCAATATTCTTTAATCAGTTCGTATAAACAGAAAAATATTATTAGTCACAATAATATTTTTTATTCTAGATTTACGTGCAATATTTTAGGTTTATTACTGAATTAATTCTTAATGATCCATGGTTTATTCATTTGATTAGTGTTTTATTTCTAGACTAAAATATAAATATTCCGTGTCTTTATCTAGGTGTTTTTATTTACTGCAGTATTTTTATCTAGATTATTTTTAATATCATTTTAATTAGGACAACAGTTATTATTAAGCTAAATAACTTTAATTTTTGAAAGATGCTTTGCAAATATTATTTGTCAGGTTAAGTTCATTTTGGTGTTGCGATTAAAATATAGTTTAGCAAGAAATTTTTAGGCGCCCATTCATCCCCTCTGGTCGCTACTTTCGGTCCTACAGATGGATTCACGCCTTTCAATGTAACTGCATCGTCGTACTCTTGTTGGCATGTGTTTGCTATTCCATACAACCTTCCACCTTCGTTTTGTATGAAATATGAATATATGTTCCTGTGTCTCATTATACCCGGTCCAGAGCATCCTGATTTTGGGGAGAAAAGGAAAAATTGATCCTGGTTTTGATGATAATTGACAAGTAATTGTTTTCATACATGCATATGTAATATACTTCATATTACATGTTTTTTCATATGTTCAAACCTTCAGTACTAATAAATGCTCGTTTGTGCTTGTTTTGAACAGGATGTCGAAAAAGGTGAAGAGTGTCACGAGGAAGCTCTTCCGCTTGGGGAGTACATCGGCGAGTACTCCGATGAGTACACCGACGACTCAGGAGGACACCCTATTCCAAGGTAGTTCCTCTTCTTCAAACAGACGTCGTCAAGAGCAGCTCCTGAGATGCATAGATCCGACATTAATTGGTCGGTCTATTGCATTTCAACTGGATGATGAGGTAACTTTTAAATTGATTTTTATGCCAGTTATAAACTATTACTAATTGTTTTAATACTATTTTGTAGGAGGAAGAACACTTGGAGAGTGCGGGTCATGAGGATTATACGGTGGGTAGGGGGTAGGAGGGTGATGACCCAGAGGGTGCGGGGCAGAGTGATGACCCAGAGGGTGTGGGGCAGGGGGATGACCCGGAGGGTGCGGGTCAGGAGGAGGGGCTGAGTCTTCCGGGTCCTCAATAACTTTCAGGACGAGCCACCTGGTCGCCCCACCAGTAGTCTCTTCCGGTGGAGCCAAGATCGAGATTACGCCTGTAGGTGACGGGTAAGTCTAATACTCTTCTGTTGTTTTGCTTTTTTCAAAAAAAATCTTTCAGTAAACTGACTTTATTTATTATGTATTTCTAGATCTTGGATTGACTCTCGGTTTGACAACACTTCGAGGGTCAGGCAGGTTAACCAGATATTGGGTAACCTGTGTCGTCTGCACTACCCAGGGGTGCTGACAATGCCGACCAGTGAGTGGGTTCTATGCCAGACATGGGACCAGTACTGGTTTGCTCCTGACGGGCGCCACAGAACTGCTCATGGGGCGGTGTCTCATGACTTCTGGGTATGTGTTTTTTCAATCTTCTTTTAGTTTTAACACAAAGCTTTTCGAGTTACAGCACTTTACTAATCATGACTTTTGCCGTTACGCTTTTGCTTGCCAGAAGTCGACAATCACCATAATCATGCCCTTCAAGTCTTCAACAACAATGCACACAAGGTGGTGAAGGACACTATTTCGTATGCCCTCATTCAAGCGAACAATGCTTACTACAAGGAGAAGCTAGGGCAACGAATGAGCAAGGCGATGGGTGCATCCACAATATACTTGACTGAAGAACAATATTGTTCGGTAAACAATTCTAACTTTTTAAATCTTCGATTGTTGAGATTTGTTGTCATATAATACAAATAACATCTCTGTTCAGGTGAGGATTCCATGGTTTGCAAACTGCGAGGATGCATATTTCGAATTCTACAAGATTTAGTCTTCAGCTGCATTCAAGAAGACTTTTGAGCAGAAAAGACAATGTCGTGGGATGGATCCGAAGCACAGATATGGTGCCGATGGACATATTCTCCATGCTAAACGCATGGTAAGACCTCCTTCTGTCACTCTATCTATAGATACATTGTAATGCGACTAACTCATTTCTACTGTACAGGAAGCTAAATCTGGCAACGTGCCAAGTGACATCGAGGTGTATGCTTCTAGTCACAAAGGAAGCGATCCTACACAGCCAGATGTCTTGTGTAGCCAGTCAGCCATGGACCATTTGGTGAGATTTTAGCAATGTTAAGAGTTTGCGTAATTTAATTTTTCTCCGTCTAATCGGACATGTTGTTTTTTGCAGGCGCAGTATGATGAACACGTGGTTCGACTCCATGGAGAGGACTATGATTGGCGGAGAGAACCTATCGACCAAATGGCCGTGTACTCCAGCGGAGGTGGAAAAAGCCATGGACGGTGAGACAATGTTTTTATCAATGTTTTGTGTATGGTATTGTAATGGTAACTAACTCATTCAATGTTGCAGGTACTCCATGTTCAATGGAGTTATTGACTCGAGAGCGGTGAGAGCTCAAAAGTCAGCTCAGTCGTCGCAGAGCTCCGTCGGAGTTGGCTCCAGCCATCGTCGCTCAGAAGCAAACCCGGAGGTGGTTCAGCTAAGAGAGGAAATGAGGCGGCACGATGAGCACAGCAGGCAACAACAAGAGTACTATACCGCTTTCTTAGCACAACAACAAGCGATGATCCAAGTAAGTTTAGTTTGTAGTGTTGCCGTTAAAAAGTATTCAACAATAGGTTTAGAACTAACTAATTGCATTACAACATGTGTAGCAACTAGCCCAGCAACATGGTGGATTTGACATGTCCTTGTTCCAACCACTACCTCCCTCACCACCACCACTTCCATTTG
Organism: Zizania palustris; assembly: GCA_019279435.1. Taxonomy (NCBI): domain Eukaryota; kingdom Viridiplantae; phylum Streptophyta; class Magnoliopsida; order Poales; family Poaceae; genus Zizania; species Zizania palustris. The sequence continues at coordinate 17,778,111 of JAAALK010000290.1, forward strand.
TTCCTCCTACATCACCTGAGTTACCTCCTGACATATCGTTATTTAAGATACTTAAGTTAGCGTTTAGAAGGTTAGTTGAGTTCATTCTCTAATTTTGTCTATTTCTTCAGAGTCTCCGTACGCCTGATCAGGATGGAGCCTCCGGGGCAAATGTGGATGAAGCAGGAGGCAGCGGCGGTGCCCATGACCCAAATGTGGGCGATCAGTGAGTATGGACAAATGTGACTTTGTATGTGAATCTCGATGTGTTATGTGACTTTGTATGTGAATTTGGATGGTATATGTGAATTCAGATGTGTACCGTGACTTTGGATGTGAATTCAGTTATGTTATGTGATTTTGGATGTGATGTGTGAAGTTTGGATGTAAATTTGGATGTGAGATTGATTTTAGATGTTATATCTGAAGTTTGAATGTGATTTTGGATGTTATATGTGAATGTGATTGAAATTGTAGTTGGATGTGAGTGTGAGTAGGGGAACCAAGAAAAACAAAAAAAATACCAGCTAACTTCCATCGGCTTTGACCATAGCCGACGGAAGTTAGTTGCTTTCGGCCACGTGGGCAGAAAGGTTAACTTCCGTCGGCTAGGGCCAAATGCCGACAGAAGTTAGTTTTTTGCCGACGAAAGTTAGCTTCTTCTGTCGGGAAAGGGCTAACTTCCGTCGGCTAAAGCCGACGGAAGTTTCCTGGATTGTTGTAGTGAAGGTCTTGTTTGGATTGCACTTACTTTTTTTAGGATTAAAACTTGCTTATTTAGTAGGGACTAAAGTTCAGTCTCTTTGTTTGGATGTAAGGACTCAAGGACTATACAATTACCACATTACCTCTAATAATTGTTATCCCTATTTTTTATCCTCCTAAATAGTTATAAATGAGGGTAAATGGTGTCCATAGTACCTTTTAGTCCTTATAAGCAATTTCTTGGTGACTTATGGATTAAACTTTAGTCCCTATAAGCAAGATTGTTTGGGATTTTAGGGACTAAATAAGACTAAACTTTAGTCTCTAAAAATAAGCAAGGCTTCAAAATGTAGAAATCTTCGCGCCCCTGCCTGATCGATAGCCCCTTACAACTAACTTACGAACTTCTTTCCACTAATCTAATGGTTTCATTCTCCCATCAAGAGGTTATGATACTAGCAAGAGTCCTATTCTTCTTCTCTCGATCCTACCTTGGGTTATGTTTGACAGGGATGGTCAGTGAACTTCTATTGGTTTCAAAGGAGGATAGAGATCCATTGGGGAAGGCTCGAAAGGTTATTCGATATCAAGGTTGACCCTCGACGCGCCGCAGCCACTATTTTTACTCCTTTTATGCAATTATGAACGAAACTAAGGAAAATAGCTCGGTGCGGGGCATGATAGTGAGGGAGAGCGGCTTTATATTAAAAGAGATAGAAACTTTTTGAACAAATGCACTTATTCTAAACTTAAAAAGTCAAGAATTTAACACCATTTGTTGAGAGCCACTCACTCCGGTTGCACCAGAAACTATAACCAATCCTTAATTCGGAAGGACCAGGAGGCATGGGACGAAGGTGATGAACGAACTGATCCCACGTGAGAACAGAAATAGAAATGAGACCATGACTTGCACAGCATGGGTCATCATGACTCACCTGCAACGGAGCAATGTCAGTAAAGGACAGAAAACGAGTGGCGTCTGGTCTCGATGTCTAACATCTAGAGAATATTTTTATAGGGTCGATTCGATGGTTATATATATTGCTCGCAAACTAAACAACACTAAACCTTAATGGGATGATTTCATGCATTTAACCCTATCCAAGTAATCAAAAAGACCCTTAATGAGCTCCATGTCCATTAGGATTGACCTAATCGTTTCCGATCTGATATAAGGCCACGAGTGGTTTTCGTGTTAACAAAACGGTTTAGGTTAAAAACTAATTGTTTTTTACAAAATACTCAGAAATAAAAATCATAGAAAATATTATAAAAATAAAATATGAAAAAAATCTAGAAAACATGGAATGTTAAAAAATAATGATACAACCGTGAAAATATTTGGATTTATTTTTGTTTTTTTGTTGAATTAAATGATAGAGCATCACAAATGTAGTAAATCTATTTTGTGAAAAATAAATAAAAATATGGTAATGACAAGCTTTTAGTTTGTTCCAATTTTATTTTTCCGATATTGTTGTTCTCTAAAACTATTTTAAATTTATATATATTTTTTAAAAAATATCCATAAACAATCCTAAACCACCTATTGTTTATAGTTTTTTTCATATTTTTCAAATTTTCATATTTAAATTTGATCATCATGGTAATTGAGTAGTACGGCTAACCCTTTTGCATTGGACACACCGAGGACCTATTTGGTTAGGAGGGGATTGAAGATGATTGTAAGGGATTGAGGGATTGGAGGGGATTGTAGTATAAATCCTCTCAATCCCTCCCAATCCATCTCAATCCCCTTCCCAAGGGGATTAACTGAACAAGCTCTGACTACGTGTAGCATCTAGGGATTACAGGGTTGTTGGGGTTTGCCGAGCAATCTACCTATAGGTACCCTCGATGATAATCAAAGTGCGGGAAAGCATTGTAATCTAAGTCTTATGAAAACCAAAAGATAAAAAAGTCGATGTAGATATGTTCATGTCTCTTGGAGAATAATAACCACACGTCCTATATTTTGTTGATTAGATGTATGCAAGTGTTGTGCAATCTAAGGCTATAATGTATGCAACGATTGGATGTAAGCTAAGATTATCTGTCTTTGGATGTAATAGAATGGTTTCGTAAGTGTGTTTAGTTGAATGAATGAAACGTTTTGATCTTGTGTTTGGTTGAGGAATAGAGGGAGGGACGGGATGATTTAATCTTTAGTTTGGTTAGCTGAATGAGAACAAATGGTTCCGACACTACTTGCCACCCATGGCCGCCCTTGCTTCCCATGGCCATCGCACGTACCGGTCACCCTTGGCCACGTCACGCGCTTGCCCTTGGCCACGTCACGCGCTTGCCCTTGCCTGCCACTAGCCACGGCCCCGATCGGGCCATTGCCTTGCCACCTAGCTAGCCCTAGCTGTTGGTCAGCTGGCCATGGCCTCTCCACCCCGACCACCTAGCGTGCTGCCTAGCACCTAATCCCCTCCTGGTCGTGCTTCCTAGTCCCGCCTTTGGTTACCTGGCGTTGGCTTCTCTGCCCCGACCACTTGGTGTGCCGCCTAGCGCCTAACCCTACCTCCCCAGTCACGCCGTCTTGTCCCACAGCCTCGCCACCGGTCTCCTAGCCTTGGCCTCTCCGCCCCGACTACCTGGCGCGTCACCTAGCGCCTAGTCCTACCTCCCCGGCACGTCACCTAGCGCCTAGTCCTCCTGCCTCCCCAGCCGCGCCGCCTAGCCTTGCTGCCCCGTCGCCCCACCGCTCGACAAACTAATTTTAGTTAAATTTCACAGAGTTCACTCAAATTTTACTGATTCGAGCCATGTAGAATTATAGGCAAATTTCTCGAAATTTAGACAAAATTCATCGAAATTTGTCAACCCTGATTTGGCAGCTAGTATAGTTCATCCACTTCGTGGAAAAAGGCAACATCTCATATATATGAAAATAATGGAACGTATGAAATAGTCGCTCCGATTTCCACTGAAGTTAAATTGTTTTTATGTGAAAATAGTGTTGAATTCTTATGCTACACATTCAAAGCCTGAAGCCCCATGTTACGAGTTCAAAGCCTGAATTGAAGCCCGAGAAAAAGGAATAAAACAAGCTCTCACTTGGCAAGACACATGTGTTCTTTCCAACTGTTCATGTGATCTGTTTGGTCTTGGAAGTGACATATTACCGAATAAAACCACTCTGCAAGACTGAAACATGCATCAAATTCATATCTCGTACGGTCGTGCCTGTACGGACATACTGATACAGGTACAGAGCGGCGGTAAATGAGTAAATCCAACATGACCAAAAAAACCTGGAAGTTTCATACACTGATGACTTCATCGAAAAGCTTATGCTTTTCTTTTCAAGCAAAGTTAGATTAGCATATATGCCGATATGCGATTACATGGACTGTCACTGAAGGCAGGCAGAGAGATTCTTCAATCTCCCGGCGGTGCAGAGTTCACAAGCACTCTGACAATTTGTGGTATCTCCTGATGAACAGGAGGTTTCACAAGGTAGGGAACTGTTCGGTCGGATTCTGTCCTCTGCATCTGTTTATGACATACTGTTTTGCTTGATCTGATATCGATCGGCTGAATTCAGAAGGCGAGGAAGAAGCGCTTGTTCCGGCGGCCGACGGAGTCGGCGGCGACGAGGTTCTTGGCGATGAGCTTCTGCGCCTGCCGGCTCCTGATCTCCACCCTCATGCTGTCCGTCTTGTCCATCTTGTCGTACGCCACCGCCGACGTCGCCACCTCCTTCTTCCCCCTCTTCCTGCCGCCGCCGCCGCCGTCGCCGGCTCGCAGCTTCGACTTGATCCCGTCGACGAACCTCCCCAGCTTCCCCATCAACACCATCTCCTCTGCCGCCGCCTGCGAACAAACACGTGGCCGATGAGCTAGCTGAACTTCTACCAGCAAGAAGATATATGGTCAGTCTGTGGAGAGATTACTCAAGATTACGATGAGGAGAAGACTGCTATCTTTAGATAACAAGTTTAATAAGGAAATTTGTAATAAAGATTAAAGCGACATATCTTATCTCTGATACAGCTCAGCTGAGTTCGTCGAAATGGTCAAATGAAGGTACCTGAGGTAATGAACTATGCAGGACGAGGAGGAGCTATCTGCACGAGCTGAAGCCGAAATAACTGAAGGCAAGCGAGGAGATGGAGCAGTTTGGGTAGCAGATTACCAGTGGTGGGCTATATATATGGCCACACTGCAACACAGGACATACGTACATGTAGATGACTGAATAATAATGCTGATGCGAATGGGATGGGTGAGGCCGCCGTCGTCGAAAACGACCTGAAAACTGAAACCAATCTATGGCAGAGATTGGCTTTTAGTTTTAGCTCGGCTAAAGGCTACAACTTTGGATCGAGGTTGACGAAACGGCGATCACGAGCGTGCCTGCGTGATTGATTGCATGAGAGCGACGAGATCACGATCGTTGCGTGAGGAATATGGCTTGGTTGGTTGCGGTCAAACGGGTGCATCCGTGAAAGCGGGGCGATTTTCGATTTTTTTCATTTGATTTTCTCGTGCAATCTTGGATGCGCTCTACTGCCGCGATGGAATCAAACTAAACGTGGATTCGTATTCGCGGCTAGCTCGATCGGTGGCCAAGATGGATGCCTGCCGGTGCAGGAGCCAGGAGCTTCACTAGCTAGTCCGGCAGCAATTGCCATCCCAAGAACCTGTGGTGACGAGTAAACTGAGGACGTTTTGATCCCTGAATAGTCTGTGTGGTCTCAGATTTAAACCTTCTTTGCCTCGAAGGATCTCGCACTTTGACGATTGCATTCTTTTGCAGAATGTTATTTGTAAGTATAAAATTGCGATTGTTCAGAATTATTACACTATATTAAATATTAAAATCATTAAAAGCAGCTCGAGTTTGCTCTCCTCTTCTTGAGCCACGTCACTGCTTTGCAAAAAAAAAACCCTCCGTTTTTTGGCAATTGGCTAATCCTCCAGCTTTTTTGCTGGCGTGGACGCTCCGCGAGTCGCCACGTCGCCCCGCAAGGGCCTGTCTCTTTTGCGAAAAGATCCTCATTTTTATTGCTAATTGCATGGAGGTTCGGCGCCATACTCTTTGCTGTCTTGCTTTGTTTGCACATTAGCCCATGTTTCCTGAGATTTTATACGCCAAGGAGAGAAAAACCAAAAATTTGGAGCGCGCTATAAAAATAGAAAATGCAGGGGGTTTTCGCGAAACAGGCCAGCTTCTAGGGGTCCAGACCCCCCGCATGCCCACCCTCTCATTTGGCTCAATCTGCTGTCGATGTCCCCATCCCTTGTACCTAACCCTATCCACCGCACACCCTAGTTGTTGCCTTTGCCGCTTGCCGCCATGGGCAGCCGGCGGTGCCGACGGCCTCCCATTGCGCCACCTCCGCCTCTAGCGTCGGCTCTCCTCAAGCGTTGCCAGCGCCCTTCCCCCACCCCCCTACTGACGACCTCCGCTTCGCCCCACCGACCGTTGGTCGTCCCTGGCCATTTCCTAGGCCATGAAGCCTCCACTAGCCTTCTCGAAGCTTCCGCCCCTAGATGGCCGACAAAGGCGAGTTCTTGGCTGGCGGAGAGCCCATCCGGCCGCTGCCATTGGAGGACGCACGGCTCAAGGACTGCTCCCTCTTGCCAGAGCCTATCGCTGAGGCCTTCTGGCTCGCCGCCAAGGTTGTCTCCTCCCGCCTCGCCCACCTCTCCTTCTCTGACGATGATGAGTACGATGGCGACCGCTCCCTCACACTGCATGTGGGATACGACAGAGTTTGCATGGATGGCTCGGTCTCTACATGTGGGGCCATCTCGGATGCCCTCATCGGTGCTGGATGTGACCGCAACGGCTGCACCGATGAGGACGTGGTTGTTGGTGGCGGAGGTGAGGTGGTCGTCAGAGGTAGCGGAGATGATGACGATAGGGTTGTGATACTCGGGAGGAGCACGACCAAAAGCTTGAACCCGACAAGGGATGTGTCGAAGGCATACATTTCTCATGCTCATCTGGTTTGATGCAAATATAGATCTTATCATCATGGTGAGCACTACAATAGTGTCAGGCTGAGGGAAGATCCATGTCAAGGTTCTGCAATGCCAGTTATTATCAAGGTTTCTCACTGTCAAAACTATAATTGTTAGTTGTGTTGTGTCCCTGAAATGACAGTGAGATCCAATTGTATTGGGGGAACACTGTGATGCTAGCACAAGCAATAATACTCAAACAAAAACAAAAGACTTGAAGAAATCTTTAGACAGATCAACCTATGTTGCTGTAGTTGACAATGTATGAAATTTTACGATAAACCATCTTTCTTGCATTGCAATAATTGTATACCACGGTGCATTGTCTAAGGAGTTATTTCTTGGATAGATTTTTTCTTTTGATTGTTAATAACACAAACCAGCCAATCATCTTATCTGTATAATTTATTTCCTTTTCCCCATAGGATTTTCATAATCTAATATTATGGGCATTAGTTTTGTTTTGCAGGTTGTTTGTGTTGAGCTCGGGTTGACCATCATTGGTTAAAATTCTATTTGTACATTCATAGCAGGAGATTTTGCCCTTTTGTTTTCAGCACTACTGTCTACTCTGCTTGATTGACATTTATATTTTCAGGAAAGAAGATGTTACTAACACTGAGCAGGCTGAAAACATGTTTTCCTTGACTTCAGCTCAACGTGTTTGTGGTGTGCCAACTGCCCTCATACCTCTTTTGCTCTTTTACTAAATTTGGTGTTCCATCTGCCCTCATACCGCATTTGGTTGCCTTAGTAGGCCAGGACATCACTGTGACATTGCGCCTTCAGTACCTTTTCTGTAGTAGGAGCTTGTTTTGGCTTTAGTTCTGTTAATTAATTGAAGTCAATTTATTTGTCTGCTTCCATTGTATTGTGAACTATTTCTTTCCAGCACACTACTGCACATTAACACATCATGCTATCATAATCGTCTTCTGCGCTTTTTAACTTGGGTTGTCAATGACTTCTTGAATATCTACAAAATTTATTTTCATTTGTTGTTCCATCTGTTGTCTATAAAACAAGTTAAAGACTTATACTACATATCTATGAATAAACATATATTATAATTTTTCCTTGCCATAATAATCACATCAAATTGACACATTAAAATTTATTCAATTTGTTTCCTAATTTTGTTATTCACTCTTTTCGGTTGGTTGTTATTTTACTATAGCAGCCTAGCCATGTGCATAGCCATATGTGATAGATAGCTTGTCTGTATCGATTAGCAATTGGGATTTCAGTTAAAAAAGGATGATGAATAGGACTTTTGGTAGCCTTCTTTCCATCTTATAAAGATAGCAAATGGTGATCTTTTGTGTTCCTTTTTCTTATATTGTTGAGCTCAATATAATTAATGATTAATATGTTCTTTTTCTTATTAATCTGACATTTGTTCTTGCCTTTTATTCTTATAGTATTCTATTGTGATAAGGACCTTGCTACTTATTTCATTTCAGTTTTGTGAATTTAAAGTCATGACCATATGTGGTAAATCAGATAAGATGCATTGTTTAATCTGAATTTAGGTTATGTTTAATTTTTATGAGAAACATAAAGGTTTGGCCTTACTTATGATAAAATTGAATGAAGGTTTGGCCTTAGTTATGATAAATTGAGTTTTTTCCTATGTAGTTTGTGAATCCTTACTTGGACAGTGGTTTATACTAATGGTCTAATATCATTTGTTCCATTTTTCTTAATGAGTTCGTTTTCAAGTGTTTTTACACTTCTTTTAATAATATTACAACTTGTTGGACAGTTTTATAAAGAGGAGTTGATCAGTTCCCACATTTTTATCAGCTCTGTTTGATGGACGCCCAAAGGGCATGTCCTCGTCTAGTGAATCTAATGGCACCGATTTATCGTAGAAACAAACACACACACACACCACACACACACTCTTTCCATTATTTTTGTCATTGTCCCGATATGTTTTCCATGTGGTTATCATCGGTGAGGTCTCTACCTTGAGACAAAACAGAGGAGGAGAGACGATGATAAAGAAGAAGGAGATAAAGAGGTGATAATAATGGAGGAGAGCAAGCAATAGGATTTGGCGAAGCAATGGTAATAACTTTGTACCCTTTGTTGAAGTTATTCAATACCGATGAGCTCATAGTCGAGTAGAGCATGAAGTAACGCCAGTAGCCATCGAGTACATCTTGTAGTGACGTCATCCACCATCGATAGAGCTCGATCGAGATGAGAATGGTAAAGATCAAGTAGAGAGTAAGGGAGGAAAGTTATAAAATGATTGAGAGTAAAGGCAGAAAAGATGAGATGAGACTTTATAATAGCGTGAGTATATTTTCGGGCTAGTATTCTTCTGTCCGCCTAAATTTTCAAAAAAAATCGTATGTGCTGGTATTTAGTTATGGGTCTAGATATTCATGTGTCACTAGGGCCTTTAGTGACAGGTCTAAATATTCACATGTCACTAAAGGTAGGTTTTTAGTGATGGGTCTCACATGTGTCACTAAAGGTAGGTCTTTAGTGACGGGTCTCAACGTTGCCTATCACTAAATATCAGTTTAGAATTTGACAACTCATTAGCGACAGATATCACTGAGACTCATCACTAAATGTAGGTATTTAGTGATAGTTGTAAACACACCTGTCATGGTCACTATGGAAGCAATTTTTTTAATAAGACAGGTCATGGAGCGGTATAAGGAGCAGAAGAAGGACTTGCACATAGTTTTTATCGACTTGGAAAAGGCCTATGATAAAATACCTAGGAATCTTATATGGTAGGCATTGGATAAGCATAAAGTCCCAACAAAGTATGTTACGCTCATTAAGGACATGTATGACAAGGTTGTGACTAGTGTCCGAACAACTGATGGTGATACAAATGTTTTTCCGATTAACATAGGACTACATCAAGGTTCAGCTTTGAGCCCTTACCTATTTGCCTTAGTGATAGATGAGGTCACGAGGGATATACAAGGAGATATTCCTTGGTGTATTCTTTTCGCTGACGATGTAGTTCTAGTAGATGAAAGCCGGGAAGGAGTAAATAGAAAGCTAGAGTTATGGCGTCAGACCCTAGAGTCAAAAGGATTTAGAATTAGCAGGACCAAAACCGAGTATATGAGATGTGACTTTGGTACTACAATTAGTGAGGATGGAGATGTAAGCTTGGGAGGCCAAGTAGTACCAAAGAAGGACACCTTCCGTTATTTGGGATCGATGCTTCAAAGAGATGGTGATATTGATGAAGATGTTAGCCATAGGATCAAAGCGGGGTGGATGAAATGGCGTCAAGCATCGGGAGTCCTATGTGACAAGAGAGTGCCACAGAAGTTGAAAGGCAAGTTCTACAGGACGGCGATTAGGCCTGCTATGTTATATGGGGCTGAGTGTTGGCCTACTAAGAGGCGGTATATCCAACAACTATGTGTCATAGAGATGCGTATGTTGCGTTGGATATGTGGGCACACAAGATTGGACCGAGTGAGAAATGATGACATACATGATCGGCTAGGAGTAGCGCCAATTGAAGAAAAGCTTATGCAACACCGGTTGAGATGGTTTGGGCATGTCCACTGGATACCACTAGAGGCACCGGTGCACAGAGGTATCATAAGACGGGTCAATAATGTGAAGAGAGGTAGAGGGCGACCAAACTTGACATGGGAGGAGGCAATCAAAAGGGACTTGAAGGAATGGAATATCCCAAAGGAGTTGTGTTTGGATAGAAGTGCTTGGAAAGAAGCTATCCACGTGCCCGGACCGTGATTAGGCCTTTTCCCTTTTAGTGCTCTTAAAAGCTTTCCCCCCTTTCTCTCTCTCTCTTTTTGGTGACTTCTTGTTGGGTTTCAACTCTAGCCTACCCCAACTTGCTTGGGACTAAAAGGCTTTGTTGATGTTGATGTTGATGATGATGTAAACACACCTGTCACTAAAGGTATATTAGTGACGTGTGTTTTTTATTTATCACTAAAGGTCATTTGTGTGGTAGTGTCTAGAGATAACATAAAATCCTAACTAATTTATTTAATTAATGAGAAAACTACCAAATGATGTATCCATCCATGACACGAGCAGCCAACCTTAGCCTCTTAAGGCCCATTGGCTCTTTGTCACCTAGATCACCTAGCCAATGGTGCATCAATCTAATTTTTTGGTGTCAACACCATGCAACCATTGAAGACCAAAGTCGATCAATGCCCTTTGTAAAATATCAAATTCACAAATAGCATAGTGTCATCCCAAAGAAAAACCACAACAAAAATGTCGAGTGGTTCACCTAGTGCACCACTCCCATCTAGAGGATAGGCGAATGGATCGTCTTATCTCCATCCAATGCTTTAGATCATTAGTGCTTATCTATAATGAATCTTCCATTGTGTTTTTACCTTGATGAATAATAACTTGTTACAGATAACTTATTATTGAAAGGACACTATTGGCATATAAAGGGGTCAATAGGTGTTCCAATAATTTTATTCCTAGCAGCGGAAATTAGTATGGATTAGATATTTCAGAAATTTCCACAGATTGGATGAGGCAAAGGATCATCGTTGATTGATGGTTGGCTTGGTGGGTTGCCCGATGGAGTTTGATGATATGTCCCACAAATTTGACAATGTATCCAGTGCCACAGGCCTACAAAATGTCCATTGTTGCATGGGAATAGTGGGCCAATTTTATATGTAATCGTAATCTATAATAGGTAGCAAATAATTATTATTTGTAATCTCAGGATTTCCTATTCTAAAATATCTATAATTTGAGTATAATCTCATCTTATAACCTACGGGTATAAATTTGTGCACCTAACCCAACCTGTATGTAACATTAGTGTGATTCCCTATGCAAGATTATGCTACATCGATACACAACCACAGAAAAGCACCTTAGTGACGGATAATAACATACATTAGTGACGGGCATCTCCTCGTCACTCTTATCATATCAGTGATATAACACTTTTAGTGACTCGTCACTAAGGGTCAACTGACCCTTTAGTGACGAGTGATAGTATTCACCTGTCACTAAAAATTGCCTACCGGCTCAATTGCTAGTTCCCTTTAGTGACGGGTCGTTATGTCACTCGTCACTAATGTACCTTTAGTGATGATTGATTTGACAGCCAACATATCCAACATCCAAAGAATATCGCAAATAATTCATCAAAGAATGAACACGGAAGATTCATAACCAAATTAATATGATACATTAACTTCTAATTGATTATCTCGAAGAAACTACATGGCTAAAACAAAGTGTCATAAGAGCCTCATTCCCTAACTTGTAACTTCTAGCTAACTTGTTGTTGACTTCTAAATTTCATAAGAGCTTGAACTGCTTAAGGCTATAAATATCTAATTTTGCAGCCTCTTTTACTGTCACCTTGTACTCCTTAGCTTGAATTGTGTCTTGTGGAGATTCTTTGTGTCTACCCACCATGAATAGCTTAATGTTATACATGTGTAGTTTTACAGTCTCTTTTATTGTCACCTTATACTCCTCTCTAAACAAAAATGAGTCAGTATAATATCCACAATGGTTATATGTGTAAAAAAGAAGATGGCTAGGAAAACATTATATATCAGGTTTACATCACATACATGATAGCCTCAATTAGATCATTATTGATGTTGAAATGGAAAGCGCATAATGTAACAACTTCTAATGAGTTATTGTAGGACCGAAATAGGAGACTGGAGGGAAGTGAATAGGCGTCTCAATAAATTCTTTCAAAATGATAGCCTTATCTTAACACCCAATGCACCTCTAAATGAATAAGCGGAACCAAATGAATTAACATAGCAAAATTCTAGAAAAAGCTAGTGCTATCACTCTCCTATCAAATATGAAATAATGTGATAGTCTGAGAGATCACAAGCACTGATAATAATCAAACCTTCAAAAAAAACTAACTGATGTCCAGATTGAAAAGACACATGTACAAAGCACACAAGGCAGATTAAACTCTACTCACAGATCAGATGGGCATATCAACAAGCATCTCGACATAACACAGTGATTTCATTAATTGCAAGGGAAAAATCCACAATTTACAGACAGTTTAACAGAAATGAGATAAGCACAAGTTAAATGTCATAGTTTACAGGCATTTAAACAAATATATGACATGCACTTGGATCACATGGATATATCAATAAACATATATGTATCAAGCATAAATAAAAATGCTTGCAACTCCTTTAACCAAAAACAGAACAATCACTGAATTAATTGCAATGCACGAGGATCGAGAAATAGTGATTACTATTTAGGTTGTCTATATGTCGTGTGTTATTGTACCGATGCGCCACTACAATGCACCAGCTCCTGACTTCACCGCTGCACCAGACTCCTGTGTTGAATGATTCCCTCGTGACCACACAGTGCCCCTGGCGTCGCTCAGCAACCCACTCGCGCAGAACGCTGACCGCGAACTCCACACAACTGTTGCGCTGCTTCGTGCGTGAGAAGCCACATCAACCACCGCATCCCAAAAAAATCGACAACTAGTTTTTGGCTGAGTCCTAGACGAAGACGTGCCTGCTCCGAGCGCCGGTTCCTTGAGCCTCCGAACAAAATCGGTAAGACTCCAGCCAGACTCAATACAGCAGCGATGATAGATTGAATGGCGGTGCACAGAGAAATAGAACAGGCACAAGTTTCTGGAATGGATAAAGTGAACTCAGATTTTCAAAGTGAATGAGTTGGTGAAATCCTAGGGTCTAGGGGGCATTTTATAGGCAATTCGAAAACAGGAAACGACGCAGTTTCCCTTAGGGTTTTTTACAGACTCGAAAGCCCACAAGGCTACAAAAATAAAATCCTATCTAAAGGTAATTCGTCTTGATCCGAAGCTTTTGTAGCGACTATGGCTTCGCCTCAGGAGCGTTGATCTTGATCCGATGGTTTTGAGCCGAAATCGACAAAGCCCTCTAGATCACCGACACATGTCACCAATCCGGAAACTCGACCACCAGCAAGTCTCTCCCACTCTCGATCCCTCGAGCTGCCTTGTCACTTGCACTGGCCTCCCTTTCACTGACTTGGTCAACACGTTGTCTCAATCATTCGTCCATCCATGTCTTGCTCCATCTCCACATTTACGCTTGAGATCTTCCTCAATTTCACCCGACACCCTTGATCCTCTGGCATTAAGCTCCCTGCTTGATCCTGATCACCCGCCATTGATAGTTGACTCGTATCTCAACCATGCACAACATGAGACAAGCAAAATACGAATCTCCATGCAGAACACACACTGATCTTTTCGGTGAACCCAAATAGACAATGACAAATCCAAAACATTAAATCAGGCAAACTTTGTCAATCACTCATCACTAAGATAAAACCACAGTGCAAACCCACTTGGTTTCTCAATCTCCCCCCTGATGAGTGCATTGACAACTCCCAAAAGAAACAAAGATGACTGTTGAAGTTAAGCACACAAGTGACCATAAAAACTCAGAAAAGAGCAAAAAATATGTCACTTGATATTTAAAATTCTCCCCTTGAAAAAAGATCCTCCCCTTCGACAAAAGCAAGACACAACTTTCCCCCCCTTTGGCAATACAAGCATAAAGGTGATAAAAATGATGTAAGGAGAGGTGTGAGGGTGAGTGTATATGCAAGATTTAGAAACATGATTAGCAACAATTACAGTACAAAAAAGCATTTGCCTTAAATATTGTCTCAAAGTATTGTATGATAAGCTCAGATGAATCATATCCAAAGAAAATCAAGAGCAAGCATTTTTAGGATTTAGCAAACAAAAGCATCACCACTCAGACTAGCATACTAGACATGGTAAAGCATGGAATGCAAAAGCTAGCAAATATTGCCCAAACCTGCATAGTCCAATAACATGGAGCTTCAACAAACTTGTTATGCAATATTTTCAAGCTTTTTGTTTCCTTTTTCTTTTTTATTTCAGTGCCAGGGGTTATTTGCATGTCAACCTTATGCTAACCGACCAAGCCAAGCCTAGATCAAGCAAAAATCATCAGAATCTTAAAGCATTAGTCATGGCATACACTACATTGTCCCAGTTCATATCAAAGTGCTATGATAAGCAGTCTAGAACAATGTAGTGCGACAAAGCAAACCCACCTAGATCTTTTCAAAATTAGCACAAAGGGCATGAATATCAATTTCATTTTTATCAATTTTCAGAACAATATTTCCATGAAAAGCATTATAATGTTCAAGTTGCATGTTTGCATCCAGGTGTAAAGGACTTAGCTATCAGACATGTAAAAGATAGAAAAAGCACTCAGCCTACTCATGGTAGTTACTAGGCTATAAGCAGTGATCATGTTTTAAATTTTCAGAATTAAAATACATGCTCATGACAGATATCAAACATATTCAATAGAGCAAAATCATCATAACCAAAGACGATAGTTCAAAGTCATATATAGGCAAATGCATGTAAAATCAGATAATCATATGATAGAATCTTATACAATGACGCACAATTCCCCCTTACAAGATGTCATAAGGATGACAAACACCAAGCTCTCCTCTCAAAAATGCAAAGCGATAAGAATCAAGAGGCTTGGTAAAAATGTCAGCAAGCTGGTTCTGGGTATCAACATATCGAAGTTCAATATCCCCCTTCTCATTGTGGTATCTCAAAAAATGATAATACACATCAATGTGTTTGGTTCTAGAATGTTGTACTAGGTTGTTGGCTAAGCTAATGATACTAGTGTTATCATAAAGAAGTGGAACACCCTTAAAATCCAACCCAAAATCTCGCAAAGTAGAAACTATCCACAAAATCTATGAGCACCAGCTAGCAATAGCTACATACTCAGCCTCAGCTGTAGACTGTGCAACACTGGATTGTTTGCGAGAACACCAGCAAATAAGAGAAAAACCTAGAAAATGACAAGTATCAGATGTACTTTTCCTATCAATTCTACAGCTAGTAAAATCAGCATCGAAAAAACCTCGAAGGCATAATGATGATGATGTAGAATACCAAATACCAAATTTGAGAGTGTGTTTTAGGTACCTCAGTATGTGTTTTACCTCTTGATGACGTGAAGCTCTTGGAGAATCCTGAAAACGAGTGCACAAACATACTGCGAAGTGTATGTCCAGCCTCGTAGCCATCAAGTAGAGGAGAGAGCTAATCATGCTCCAGAACTCCTTCTGATCCACCTCTTCTCCATCTTCGTCTAGGTCAAGCGCTACTAAGGTAGCCATCGGAGTGTCTAGAGGCTTTGCATCGCTCATATCAAAGCACTTCAGCAGGTCCTTGGTGTACTTCGTCTGATGCAAAAGCAAGCAAAATCCTAATGGCCTCAAGTCAAGCTACAGGAGCAAAGGTCTCTCCAAAATCAACCCCCTCAACTTGAGAGTAACCTTGAGAAACAAGCCAAGCCTTGTTTCTCACAACAAACCCATCCTCCCTGTTTGTTTTTGAAAATCCATTTTGTTCCAATGATATGAATATTAGGAGGTGGATCTACAAGAACCCATACTTGGTTTCTATCAAAATTTTCTAACTCCTCATGTATGAAATTGATCCAACTTGAATCAGATAAAGCATGACTAACATCAAGAGGCTCAAAAGAAGCGACAAATGCAGAATCAACAAAATGAGCATGAGATTGAGTTACCCTTTCATCTTGCTCACCAATGATCTGCTCAGGAGGGTGATGTTGCTGAATCCGAAGAGGAGATTTTTGTCGTGATAGAATCTCCTCATTAACACTTGCCGGATTTTGCTAGACGCTTCCCAAAGTGGATGCTTCAGGCCCTCTTACTGATGTAGTGGATGTAGGGTCTGCTTCAAGGGTCGCCATAGTGGGAGGTAGGGGATCATCCTCAAGCTCTTCAAATTCTGATGGATCTTCTTCTTCAAAAATGGTCTCATCCATATCCTACTTACTGGCAAGCTCAAAAGAAGTACTAACACAGGGGGAAGACTCATCGAAAGTCCCATCACATGACTCGATGATAGTGTTAGTATCAAGATTAAAAACACGATATGAATGACCATGAAGAGGATAACCCAAAAAGATATCATCAGAAGAACACGGCTCAAATTTGTCAATATTACCATGTTTTAGAATGAATACCATGAAGAGGATAGCCCAAAAAGATATCATCAGAAGAACACGACTAAAATTTGAGCCCGATCTTTCGATGAGAGATGGAGGATGTGGTGAATTTGGTGGAGGCCGACGTTGGCTGCCCGACTACCACAACCAAGATGGTGTGGCGCCTTGAGCGACAGGTACACCGTCTCCTGATAACTACGATTTGGGGGTGGAGATCGACGTTGTGCTACCCGACTACAACAACCACAAGGATGCTGCGCCTTAGCGATAGTTACACCGACTCCGGTTGTTGCTGCTCTTGCCGTGCCAAGAACAGCCTTGAACCTGCAAGCAATCGAAGAACAAGCAAGAACAAGATGACAAGCAAACACTCACGGATGTGATAGAAGTTGGAGTTTTGATTCAAGTAATCGGGCGGTCTAGCCGACACGCGCGTTACAAGGAAGTAGCAGCAGCTATCTTACATCAAAACAAAACCCGAGTTCTTTTGTGGCTACAACTTGCTTTTAAAGGGAAAACTAGAAACTCAGGATGGAGTCACGAGCGTTCTTCGGCAGTTTCTGGACGTTTCATCTGTCCTCTGCCATTGATTCTTGATCCGTTGGAAAGCAGACGAAGAGACCTTTCCAACAAGTATTTATTTGCATTAAACAACCTTGGGAGTTGAAAGATATGCTCCATTTAATCTTGGATTTCTGCAGTTATAAGAGTCCCTTCGGGTGCACGAATATTTATTGCATTGTTGCCTTCTCCAATCCTAGCTGGTTCAGTTCCAGATAAATAAGTTCACGTGCACGGGCGCGTGTCATTGGTCCTTGCTTAGGTGTAAGTGGTGAAGTGTTGGCTGCTGTTGTGGTTGTATCAATGGCAGCGATGTCCTCATCATCCTCCCCTTCTTGCAATAGAGTCGTCCTCGACTCGAACGTGTCTTCCTCACGCAAGTATGGTTTCAAATCATGGTCCCCAATCAACTTCCATGATGTTCCATGCCCTTGATTTTCTCACAACGCGTCCCTTAATCCATGTAATAATTTCTGTAATTGAAAACAACAACTTATGGTGCAGCAACCTTTTCTCAAATATATAAAATGTAAATCTAATATAGAAAGCATGCACCTTTGTTTTTATTATATTTATATCCCAGCCGGTGATGTCCTCATCAAAGAGGATAACCCAAAAAGATATCATCAGAAGAACACGGCTCAAATTTGTCAATATTACCATGTTTTAGAATGAATACCATGAAGAGGATAGCCCAAAAAGATATCATCAGAAGAACACGACTAAAATTTGTCAATATTACCATGTTTTAGAATGAAGCACCGACATCCAAACACTCTCAAATGAGTAACTTTGGGCTTTCTTCCAAAACGCAGCTCATATGAAGTCAAATTCAAAAGTGAGCGTAGAATGATCAGGTTGGAGATGTAACAAGCAGTGCTCATGGCCTCATCCCAAAATCTTCTAGGAGTCCTATGCTCATCGAGCATCATCGTAGCCATCTTCACTAGAGTGCGGTTCTTTCTCTCAACAACTCCATTCTGTAGAGGAACCCGCGGAGCGGAAAATTGATGCTCAATGCCGTGCTCAAGGCAAAAGTCAACAAAGAAACTATTCTTGAACTCGATGCCATTATCACTTCTGATTTCTTTCAATGCATCAGGGAGTTCAGTGGATAGTCTCAAAGCTAAGCTCCAAAAGTGTGAAAACACTTCTATTGACACTAAAATCTGACAACAAAGCGCCAAACACACTGACGTCGATCCGACGATCCAAAAGCGTACGAATACTTAGGAACAACCCTAAGCTTAACGCAATGCTGGCGTCGCATTCCGACGATCCTTAAACAATGGTAAAGGAATAACGGAGTCGCCAGGCAATCAAATAATCTTACATCAAAATTACTCAACTAACCGAATTGTATAGAAAGTAATTAAACCAAATCGGCTAGACGAAGCCGATTGGATCGGAGTGTACTGTGCGAGGGGGTCACCGAAGGGGGCCTTCAGTGTCTAGTGCGAAGGGTGTGCCTAAGGATCCCGTAGGGGCCTTTGGCCTCTTAACCAGTAAGACCGAGAGTATAGCCCCGGTTGGACCGAGAAGTCTTCAGAGCTCTAGGAGTCGATGAGAAGACGGGCTCCGGTGTGGAGACTTCAGCGTGATGAGGTCCAATGCGGGGACTTCGGTGCGATGGAGCCCAATGCAAGTATCCTAACTCAACGTAACCCTGGAGCGAAGCAGTCTTGATGCGAAGCAAATCCCGTGCGAAGATGCTTTGGCACGCGAAGATATTTAGACCTACAATGGCATGACGAACACGACATAATATTGTCTAGCCGAAGCCCTGCTGGAGATAAGTCTGACAGCCTCCGAAACGAGCTTTCTGGCTCCAGAAGTCACTCTTCGGGTATTGGATTGAAGCAAAAACTCTTGGCAAAGAAGATATAAATGTAAACTCTGCAAAAACACTAAGATCAAGCGCCAATTCATCCTAGAGACCGAATTACCAAGTGTAGCCAAATAAAACCGATAAAACGATAGCAATCTGATACGTAGATTAAACGGATGATTCACGAATGAATCACCAAGTACATACCATGGTTTTGACGTGATGCACAGAGAGTTTATGGTGCAAACTCACAAATATGGACTTTAGCCCTACTCCTAGGGCAGGAAAGGTAGATTGAAAGTAATGCGATTCAAAACTAGGGTTTTGATTTGACTTGTTGTAACAGCCCTAGAATTAAAAATAAAATAAAAATGAGAAAAATAAATTCTCTGGAATAAAACAATTCTCTTAATTAAATAAAGGGCTAAAAGAACTCAATTAAAGCAAAATAGGAAGAAATATTTCAAATCTATAGCTGAAAAATTTATGATGGAGTCCAGAAGCCAAGAAATATTTTTGAGAATTTTTACAAAATTTTAGCAACAGTGCTTCAAGCCTTAATCAAATAATTAATTTTCTGGAATTATTTTAATCAGAAAAACAATTTTTAAAGTTAATGGGCCGTCTCCCTCCTTTCTCCTAGGGCCGGCCCAACTTTCCTGCCTCAGCCACTGACAGGTGGGACCCGCCTGTCGGCACCGTCCCCTCCCCTTTCTCCCTCCCACGCACTCGGCCGGCCCCACCTGGCAGCCTCCCGCTCGCACCCTTCCGCCGCTTACATCCCGGGCCCGCCTGTCGGCATGTTTGCCCACGCCTTCGCCCACTGACATGTGGCCCCCACATGTCAGCATCATCGTCTACAATGGAAGGGGATCTCTCCCCTTCCTTTCCCGATGACCCCTTGCTTTAAAACCGTCGCCGTCCGGCCGGATTCGCCAAATCAAGCACGTGATCTCTTTCCCCTCTCGTCGGCGATCTACTTCCGACCAAAACCGACACGGTTTCACCCCGATGGAAGCTTTTCGCGTGGATGGAAAGGCTCGCCGGAACATGTTGGAATCCCTTCGGGTTTCCTCCTGTTTCCCTGCCAAAAACCCACCGCCGGCGTCCCTTTATAAATCCCTCGGCCTCACCGCGTTTCACCACGCCACCAGAACCCGAGCCCTCGCCTCCTAGAGCGCCGCCATCCAATTTTCCCCTCCCCTCTGTTTCGGCTCCGGTCACCTCTCGTCAGCGCCACCGGCCTCCGCTGCCCTTGCCGTCAACATCTTCGGGACCGCCGTCCACTGCCCGTCATCGGCCTCCCCTCCGTTGGCCAAGGAGATCACCGGAGCACCTCGTCGTCGTCGGACCTGAAGGTTTCCTCCGCCCCGTCTCGCCGCTGACCGCCCCCACTGTCCCGACATCATCGCCGAAGGTACGCCTGAAGTCCCCTTGCTCTGCTGGTTCCATTTTAGGCCCTAGCCCAACCTGTTAGCCCTCGCCGCCACCGAGAGCCCTCGCCGTTGCACCGCCGGAGTCGGGAACGAAGGGGGTACTTACCCCTTCGCCGCGTGCCGTACCGGACGAGGCCTCGACCGCACGATCCGCAGCACACGACCACGATTAGAACCCAGGATGGAGGGCCCAGATTGCATTGACCGGAGTTGACCGGTATCGGGCAATCTGAGCCCTCCAATCTCATTTAAGCCTCCCGCCCCGCCGCCAGCCTTTGGATCTGGATCGGACGGCCCACAGCGATCGGGTCCATGGGAATAGTGACCCCGCGCACGGTGGGATCGGTCCACCATGGACCAGAGATTGTTTACTGATTTAAATAAAATTCAGAAAATAGTTTAAACTTCAAAAATTCATATCTTGCTCAAATTAACTCCAAATTTCACCATTTTAATTTTGGAAAATTTGTCTTTTTATTCTCTACACTTTCATGCAATAAAAACACTATGTTTATTTGACACATAATAACCTTATTAAATAATAAAGAAAAACCCCCTTTAGGATTAAAATCATATTTCATTTAAATAACTCAGAAAAACCTTTAACAATTTATAAATTAAGTTCAGAGGACTTATTGACTTTACTCCATTGTTTTAATGCAATAAAAATAGCATGTTCACTTTGACCACTTTATTCTATTAAATAATATTGCAAAAACCCTTTTTAGGGTAATTAATTCACTCATTTAATAAAAAGACAACACTTTATAAAAATATCCTGAAAACTTATATAACAACTTCAGAAGACATAATAAACTTAATTTCACTCTTTCTACCTCAATAAGAACATTAAGGCTAATTTTATACTTTTTAATTCATTTCTAAAAAGGGGAAATAAAAACCCCCTTAGGAAAAATAATTATATCAAGTTATAAAATTCAGAAACCCCTCTAAAACTTAATCTTAATATTTAAGTAATAAACTCATAGAACTTAAAAACCTATCTCCTTTACTTAACCCAACAAAAACATGTAGACTTGTATGATTGGTTTTTGGAATGTTGATTGAATGTGATGTTTACTTTTTCCGTAACGAGAAGACTACTACGCCGTCGACGATCCGGAGTCTTACCCCGAGGTTCCACCTTCACCATTCACAGATCAAGGCAAGTCATCGACCACCCCTGTGGAAACAGTTGATCATGATTGAGCCCATGTTTTAATAAATTATCGCTATAACTCATAGGTTAATATTGCATTAGTCTAATATCAAGCCTTACACTTATATTTATTAGATCCCCGTCCTTGTGTGCAAACCCAAGCCATGCTTATTGAGCCTTAACTCCTTGTCACTCTTCAAATATTATATTAGCTAGTGCCCAATGTACCGGCACAACTGCTATAGGATAAAAAGAAGGAGTCGTAGATAGCTGGATTCTGATATATGAATTTCCCCGTTATTCTCGTCTCTGGACTCTATTGGAGTTGGCTAAGTTATAAGTATGGTGGGTTCCGGGTGCAAGCTCGGGCATTGGTTGGTCGCACCCGGGGCACTATAAGGACCGGTCTGCGGGATTCGTTGCAAAGCACTTCCGTACTAACCACAAGTCTAGTGGGTAAGTCCTAACTAGATGTATGGATCGTACCAACGCGGAACACCATAGTGGAGGGGTACGAGGGGCAAGCCTACGGGTGACTTGTACCGACATGGCTCAAGGGGGGTAAGGCGTGGCCCGAAGAGACAGGGAAACCTTACGAAACCTATAAGAGGGTGTTATCGAATTGGTGCGTTCCATGCTGAAGGTTTTGGCACGAGCTTCTCGTGACAGGAGTCATTTAACACACCGCGGTGTGCGGGAAATGAGTGCCTTGTGGGTACAGTAGTACATCTCTGATCAGAGTGAATATAAATCTTTTCGAAAAGCCGAGCCCACGGTCAAGGGCGGGTTGTGTGACCTCTCGCAGTTAGATTACTTTTATGTGAATGTTTGTGTTATTCATGGCATGTAAGGACCGTTGAGCGAGTGTGGGCAGACCGTACCCCTCGAGTTAGAAGATGATGAAAGATGATGCATGACTCATGTTTACTTTTCTGCAATAATAACTTGATTACCTTGCATTATAATTGCATTCGGTGGCTTGCTGAGTACGATTGTACTCACCCCCATTGACTTACACCACCAGAGGCCGTCTACTACGAGGAGGGCGAAGGTCTGGAGTAGCGACCCAGTCAAGGCACGAGACTGGAAGAAGGCGTTCATCTAGAGGATTTATTTTATTAGTTTCTCTTTATTTAAACTCTTTTGTATTAATATGGTCTACGAACCATGATTGATTGGCGTATTGTACGCAGTCGTGTGATGAACGTCTTGCATTTATTAATTTTATATGGAATTTCAATAAATTCCCGGTTTTATTAAATCAGGGCGTGACACTTGTGGAGAGATTTGAATCAGCCTCACCCCTATATTTATAGGGGCTAGTCTTGACGTTCCTGGCTACATCTCTAACTCTAACCTGATTAGGATTCAGCTAAAAAAAAGATAAGATTTGATTAGGGATCAAGACAACCCAAAACCTATTAATAGATTCACTCCTAGACCTACCTGAAGTGGGCCTTCGGCAGGCCTGCCGAAGTAAGCCTATCGGGCCGAAGCCTGCCTGTGAAGCAGGCCATCGAAGGGGTAGCCCAAAACCCAATGTAGATGGGCCTTCGGTACTTCAGGGCTTCGGTGTGTGCCAAGAATTGCATATTTTCGGTTTAAATTACCAATTTTGACTTTTGGACAACCTTGACCATTAATGCCATTTTTTGTTATCAACAACTTCATCCTTTCTTGCAAGAAAGAAGACCCAAGAATAATGAGAGTAGTCATCCACCACGACAAGGACATACCATTCGCCACCTAAAGAACTGACCCGAGAAGGACCTACAATGTCTATATGGAGAAGTTCTCTGGATTGTTCTGTCATCACCACATTGATTGGTGAATGAGAGGCAGCCACCATCTTTCCATGTTAACATGGAGTACACACGAGATTCTTCTCAAACTTGAGCTTGGGCAATCCTTGGATCAAATCTAGGGCACTTAATCGAGTGAGCAAGTTAAAACTCATATGCTCTAGTCTTTTGTGCCATATCCAGAGCTCAGAAGAAGGTTTAACAATAAGCCAATGAGAAGAACCAAAATACTCAGAAAAATCAGCTCCAAAGACCCTCCCTAATCTTGAAATCTTACAAACCAAAGCGCTAGAAGAATCAAGTACTTGTGAAGTATCGCATTTGAAATGCACTTCCAAGCCCTCATCAAGTAACTGAGATACAGAAAGCAAATTGTATCCCAAATCCTCAACCAAAGCAATATCTTTGAGAATGAAATTTTCATTAATTCTAACCATACCTTTGCCTTTCACTCTACTCCTTCGATTATTGTCGAAGGTGATGTACTCACGTCGCTAGGTAGAGGTGAGGCTGGAGAACCATGATGTCTTCCCGGTCATGTGGCGCAAACAATCAGAATCCATGATCCACTTGTTCTCCAGGCCTCCATCCGCTTCCTACATAAAATGAGAAAATCTTGAGTGCTCAGTGTTAGGGTGAGTGAAAAAATGACGTGGTATCGAGTAATGAGAGACTCGAGCTACAGGAAAAGTAGTAGTAGACTGTCTACACACAGGATATGAATCATGATAGAAAGGGCAACGTCTACCTAAATGGAGAGAGCCATAAAAACAACCAGGTCTCCTAATCTATCGAGGATCAAAATCACTAACACATGGTCTAGCACCATACGAGTCATGGTGTATCCCACGATGGGCAAATCCTCTCATGTGAGCACGGGGAGCCTCAAGAAAACAAGAACGAGAACGAGAGACATGCTCATGTATACTAACGGGTGGCTGATACATGTCTCGTGTCCTCATCTCCCAAGAACGCCACTCATCCTTCAAGCGACGAAAATAGAAACCAACCAAATGTCCCACCCTCTGGCAATATGAGCAATGAAAAATCTTTTTGGGGACAGGGATATGAGTTTTGGGAGAAATCCTCACATGTTATCTTGGTTTCTACTAAGGGGCTTTCTTAGGTAGAGGAGGTGTTTTCTTTGTAGGGTGGATGAGTTTCTTGGGCTTTTGTGGAGTGTCTAACTAAGCTCTATCTTTCTCTAGGATAGTGGGTGAAGTGAACACTATTTTGCTCTTGATATCTGGAGTGGTTCTCTCAAAACCCAATCCTAGAGCTAACCCTGTACTGTCAGCACACATCTTGGTCTTGGCCTAGAGCAAATCCATCCTACCCTTCCCTTCAATGCATTTATCCACCACAGAGAGAAGGTAATCATTTTCAATCATGAGTTTTTCAACTTACCCTCTAAAAAAGCTGAGTTGGTCCTTTAGGGTGATGCAGGTGGAACAGGCTGGCTGCACATCCTTAGAACTCTCAACACTCTCCAATCTATCCTCTAGTTCATTAACATGCTTGTCCCTAAGTTCAATGCTTTCAATGAGTAATGGGAAATTTGAACAAGCATCAGAAACAAGAGGTCTAGACTCCACCACCGTGAGCTCTTTCTGTGCAATCTCAAGCTTATTGATAGTTTGCGCATGCACAGACCATAGCTCGACAAACTCACTCATGACTACACAGCAGGACTCACACTCAACATCATCTAACTTAGACTTAAGCAAGGCATACTCAGTGGAAATATGTGGCGCTCCGATTTATCAAATCGGAACATTATTGAATTTCCAAAGAAAAACAATAATACAAGAGGTTCATCATGCAACAATCGTACATACGATGAGTATTCATGGTACGCAGACCATAT
Organism: Zizania palustris; assembly: GCA_019279435.1. Lineage (NCBI taxonomy): Eukaryota > Viridiplantae > Streptophyta > Magnoliopsida > Poales > Poaceae > Zizania > Zizania palustris. Next base: position 17,803,482 of record JAAALK010000290.1, read on the forward strand.
TATTACATCAGAGTTAAGTAAAAACAATAATAAAAATAAACTGCATGACGAACGCCTTCTTCAAGATCTTTCCACTTGACTGGGTCGCTACTCCAGACCATCCTCGTAGTAGGCATCCTCTGAATGGTGTGTCCAACGGGTATGAGTACAAAAAGTACTCAACAAGCCACCACGAATGCAAGTAATAATGCAGGATAATAACAAAGGAAGAGTAATGGCTAAAAGTGCGGAAAAGTACATTTTCAGTCATTGCATTTAATGTAGTCAAATTTTATCATGCGGAATAATAAACATGAACAACAATAATAACATCTAACTCGAGGAGTACGTTTTCCCTCCTCGCACAACAATCCTTACATGTCAAACCATCATGCACATACATCACAAAAGTAAACTAACTGTGGGATGTCACGCAACCCGCCCTTGACCGTGGGCTCGGCTTTTCGAAAAGATTTATGACTCTGATCAGAGATGTACTACTGTACCCACAAGGCACGCACTCATCCCAAACACCAAAGTGTAACGAGATGACCCATACCATGGGAACTCATGCCAAAACCTCAGCATGAAATGCTCCAAGCGATAACCACCCGCTCTAGGTTTCGCCGGCACGCCGGGCCACATCCTGGCTAACGTCGCACCCCCTTTTGTGCCACGTCGGTAAAGCCACCCGCAGGTGCAGCTTGACCCATCTCCAAATGGTGGCCTCGGTTTGGAACACTCCATACCTTAGTTAGGACTTACCCATTAGACTTGTGGTTAGTACGGAAGTGTATTGCAATGGATCCCGCAGACCGGTCCTTATAGTGTCCCGGGTGCTACCGACCAATGCCCTAGCTTGCACCCGGAACCCACCATGCATACACTCACAACCAAAACTCTATCACCAACAGAATTCCAAAGATAAGGGTAACGAGGATCATATCGTAGAACCAAGTTGCTACGACTCATTTTTAATCCTATAGCAATCGTGTCGATACATTGGACACTAGCTAATAATACTAATCATATGGTGACAAGGAGTTTAGGCTAGATAGCATGGCTTGGGTTGCACATCAAGGTCAGGGGATCCTAATAAATATATTGTAAGGGTTTCATTTGACTAATGCATGTATATCCTATGTGTTTTAGCGATAGGTGAGTAAAACATGGGTCCAACATGCTCAAAAGATTAGTTTGGTGACTTGCCTTGTTCAGCGAAAGGGGAGGGAGGAACTTCCGGGAAGTATTCAGGCTCCTCGGCGACGTCGTAGTCTTCCCAATATAAATAAAATAAACACGACATTCAATTAAACAATCTAAAACACACAATAGCACATAGGTTTTGATTGGGTTAATTTAAAGAAAACAAAGTTGTTAAGTTTCTGAAAGTCGTTTTATGAATAATTAAAATGAACCATAATGAGATATGGCCCTTTTAAAAAAAGGGTTTTAATTGTGAATAAACTTATTTTAAGTTTTCTAATTAATTTAAAATAAGAGCTTCAGATAAAATGTAGTGGTTTCATTAAATTAACAGGAGATGAATACATATAAATTTTGCTAAAATTTAAATATTTGAATTTGTAATTTTCATTAAAGAGCATTTGGATACTTTATTAAATAAACATGGAATATCCAAAGTAAACATACTGTTTTTATTGTATGAACATGTAGAGAATAATATTACAAATTTTATGGAATTGAAATGGTAATTTTTGAAGTAAAAATGTGCAAGATATGAATTTTAGAAGTTTAAAATCGTTTCTGGAATTTAAATTAAATCCCAAAACAGCCTCGGGTCCACGGTGAGCCAGGCTCACGGTGAACCCGCGCACTGTGCGCGTGGTCCGGCCCATTCTGGACCATTGGATCCAGATCCAACGCGCGAGGGCGAGGCGGGGCATTAAGTTGCGATCAACGGCCCACAGCGCTCGATACCTCTTTGACCAGACGGACGCGCGAGATTAAACGGCAAAAGGCTCTAATCTACTCCGTTGGATCGAGATCGTGCGGCCAGGATAGAATCCAGCACGACACGCGTAGGGAGGGGTAAAGTACTCGTCTTCCTCGACTCTAGCGACGCGACGGCGAGCGATTCCGGCGACGGCGAGGGTTATCCGGCCTAACTAAGGCTAAAAACGTAAAGAGGGAACTACAAGGAACACGAGGGTACCCTTGCGGTGGTTAGAGGTCGACGGGGCGTGGCCAGTGACGAGCGGAGGCGGCGAAGATGTTCGGGTCCTCATCGGCGGTGACGTTCCGGCGAGGTTCGTCGTTGATGGAGGGGTGGCCGAGGTCGAAGAGGCTCTGGCGGTCACGGAGGTGCGGTCGGCGAGGACGGAGGGGGTCACCGGCGACGGAGAGCAGTGGCTGGAGCGAAGGAGGCGGTGAGGTGTTAAAAAGTGAAATGTGGCGCTCTGGTTCGTTCTTAGTGCGTTCGGGCGTGCGGGCTGGACGAGACGGAGGCCAATGGCTTAAATAGAGGTGTTGGCGGGGGATAACGGGCGACATATACAAGGAAAGCCGAGAGGGGGGTCTTCAATGGTGCCGGCGAGGTCTGCCATGCACGCGAGCGCTGATCCCGTGGCTTAAATGCGTGGGTTAACGAGGGGAAATGGCCAGTGTGGCGCGGGGGACCGATTGATGGCGCTGATTTAATGTGGGAGGGGCCGGCGGGGCGGATCCGAGGGCGAGGTCGTCGGCCAGTGAGATTTGGGGCGATGGCGCGAGGTGGATGATGGTCCTGACAGGTGGGGGCCATAGGTCAGCGGGCGCGAGCGAGTGGGGGTGACGGCTGACGGGTGGGTTGGGTTCGGTTGAGAGAGGAGTGGCGCCGACAGGTGGGACCAAGGTGTCGGGTACACGCGCGCGGATAGGGAGTCACTGACGGGCGGGGTCCACTGGTCAGTCGGGGCGCGTGGGGAGGAGTGGGCTGGGCCGGCCGGGAGAGAGAAAGGGAGGGGGAGGGTCCGTTACTGTTTAACTGCTTTTCTGAATAAAAATAATTACAGAAATTGATTTAAAATATTTGGGCTACTTCCAAGGGTGATAAAAATTTGTAAAAATTCTCAAAAATATATATTGGTCTTGGGATCACATACAAAATTTTCTAGCCTCTGGTTTGGCCATTTCATCTAGGTTCTAGTTCAATAAGGTTAAGGAGGGCATTGAAGGTATTTCCAAAATAATTCCAGGAAAATAGATTAATTGATATTTTTATTTCTTTGAAAATTTGGGGTGTTACAAAATAGAATCAAGTCTAAGTCTAAGTTCTTTGCGTTCTCTAGCAGATTTCACAAGTAACATATCTTGACCAATTGAAGCATCATTCAATTCATCAACTTTAACCAAAAGTTGGTCATGCGATAAAGTTACCTCTGATGAGTCTAGCTCGCCGTCACTATGGATGTCGTCGGCCATGAAGCAGATGTCGGTGAAGTCCTTCGCTTTCTTCTCCTCCTTTTGTGGTTCATCCTCGTCAGAGCTTGGCTCTTCACTTGAAGAAGTGTTTATGTCACTTAGTGCATCCATGAAAGCTCTAGACGCTGCCTTAGCTTCTCTCTTGGCCAACTTGTCATGGTTCTTCTTGAAGTAGTTCTTCTTGTCCTTCTTCTATTGCATGTACTCATTCTCATCTTTCTTTTTCAATTTAGGGTGGTTAGCTTTAATGTGAGAAAGATCTCCACATTCAAAACACCCCCGAGAACCTACTCTCCTCTTATCCCGTCTATCATTGTAGAAACGAGTGAACTTCTTGACAATGAGAGCTAGCTCCTCATCATCTAGAGTGTCCACCTGTTCTTTTGTGACAGAGACCAAAGAGGACAAAGCAAAACCACCATCAAAGACACAAGACCTAGAAGAACCATATGCAATACCTCCATATGAGGTGCCTCTGCCAGAACCAAAAACTAGTGCCATGGATGGTGGCAAAGAGTTTCCAAGCCCTCGGCGAGATTCCTTAGTAGTATCAGTGGACTTCAGCTTGCTAAAGAGTTCATGACAAGTTAACGTATCATAACTTGTGGATTCCTCAATGCTGGATATCTTCACTTCCCATATGCTATGATCAAGAGCATAGAGAAGCTTGATAGTCCTCTCTTGATCAGAATAAGCAAGTACACCCGTGGAACGAAGATTACTCACGATGGCATCAAAACGGGAAAACATGACATCAATAGATTCACCAGGGCTCTGCATAAACATTTGGCACTATTGATTGTAAGTGCTTTGGCGCCTAGCCTTGATCTGAGATATGCCCTCATGAAAAACAGTGAGTGGACCAAATCTCCCTAGCAGTCTGATGGTGCTGCACCCTATCGAACTCATTTCGACTCAAGATAATGAACAATATATCTCTAGCTTTGTAGTTAGTAGTATATAGTATATTAATCTTTCTCAGCCTGAGTAGTGTGAGTCTTAGGGATGGAGTATTGTGAGTCCACAATATCCAAAATTGCACTTCTTTGGCTTTGTAAACAAGCCTCCATGCGCACCTTACAATATGCAAAATCTGTCCCATCAAACAGAGGGATTTTGCTAACTCTGTCCATGTCGCCTATGGATCACAAAACCGGTTAAGGTCAATTGGTGATCTTAACCTGCTCTGATACCAATTGTAGAACTGAAATGAGCAACTAGAGAGGGTGAATAGGTGTCTCAGCAAATTCTTTCGAAATGATGGCCTTATCTTAACACCCAATGCACCTCTAAATGAACAAGCGAAAGCAAATGAATTAACACAGCAAAATCCCAAAAAAGCTAGTGTTATCACTCTCCTATCAAATATGAAATAATGTGACAGTTTGAGAGATCACAATCACTAAGAATAATCTAACCTTAAAAAACCAACCGATGTACAGATTAAAAAGACACTCGTACAAAGCACACAAGGCAGATTAAACTCTACTCACAAATCAAATGGACATATCGACAAGCATCTCGACATACCACAGTGATTTCATTAATTGCAAGGGAAACATCCACAATTCACAGACAGTTTAACATAAATAAGATACACACAAGTTAAATGTCACAATTTATAGGCATTTAAACAAATACATGACATGCACTTGGATCACATGGATATATCAATAAACATGCATGTATCAACCATAAATAAAAATCATTGCAACTACTTTAACCAAAAACAGAACAATCTCAAAATTAATTGCTACGCGTGAGGATCAAGAAATAGTAATTACTATTCAGGTTGTCCGTACGCCATTGTCTGTTACTATGATGATGCGCCACTACAATGCACCAGCTCCTGACTTCGCCGTTGCACTAGACTCTTGTGCCGAATGATTCCCTCATGAGCGCACCATGCCCCTGGCATTGCTCAGCAACCCACTCGCGCAGAACGCCGACCGCGAACTCCACGCGACTGATGCATTGCTTCATGCGTGAGAAGTCACAACACCCGTTGCCTCCCAAAAAACCAGTGACTATTTTTTTGGCTGAGTCCCGGAGGAAGACACGCTTTCTCCGAGCGCTAGTTCCTTGAGCCTCCAAAGAAAATCGGTAAGACTCCAGCTGGACTCAATACAACAGCGATGACAAATTGAATGGAGGCAGACAGAGCAATAGAACAAGCACAAATTTCTAAAATGGATAAAGTGACTCAGATTTTCAAAGTGAATGAGCTGTGAAACCCTAGGGTATAGAGGGCCTTTTATAGGCAATTCAAAAACAGGAAAAGATGCAATTACCCCTAGGGTTTTTTACAAACTCGAAGGCCCATAGGGCTACAAAAACAAAATCCTATCTAAAGGTACTTCATCCTGATCCGAAGCTTTCGTAGCGACTACGGCTTTATCTTAGAAGCGTTGATCTTGATCCGACAGTTTTGAGCCAAAACCGACAAAGCCCTCTAGATCACCGACACGTGTCACCAATCTGCGAATTCGACCACTAGCAAATCCCTCCCGCTCTCGATCCCTTGAACCGCCTTGTCAATTGCATTAGCCTCCCTTTCGCTGACTTGGTCAACACGCTGTCTTGATCATCTGTCCGTCCATATCTTGCTTCATCTCCACGTGTACGCCTGAGATCTTACTCAACTTCACCCGACACCCTTGATCCTCTAGCATCAAGCTCCCCGCTTGATCCTGATCATCCGCCATTGACAGTTGACTCGCATCTCAACCTTGCACAACATGAGACAAGCAAAACACGAATCTCCCTGTAGAACACACATTGATCCCTTCGGTGTACCCAAATAGCCAATGAAAAATCCAGACCATTAAATCAGGCAAACTTTATCAATCACTCATCACTAAGATAAAACCAGTGCAAACCCACTTAGTTTCTCACTTTTCTCAAAGAAATTGGCCAACATTAGTAGTTAGATAGCATCGTCCATCCGTGGATTTATGCACGACTATTAGAACTACCTCAGACCCTACTGCTACCACTTGAGTCTTGGTGGTCTACTGGTATAGGTGAGTTGTAATGTACATCTCACAGTACTTCCTTGAAAAGTACTATAATAATAAAATTTAAACAAAAGCTAGTTACACAAGGTGATGTGCATATATGATATAGGTAAACACTGACATGTACAAATAACTTACCATCGACTTCTTGTTAATGATCACCTTATTTATTGTGCAGACATATAACAAAATCTCAAAGAATAAACATGCTGAGATGTCTTGCAGGAGAGCCTTCCTTGTTGGAGTTACATTTGTTGGATTACCAAAATAACAGATGTGTTTCAGTTGCTTCATTTGGTCGATGTCGACCTCCCTAGCTATCTGCTTCCCCTTTCTGTCCACAACATTGCTAGGGCTCTCCCCTAGCATTATAATGAAATCATGTCAGACACATAAACAAAAATGCATATCTAGTAAGTAATATCAGTTCTATGTATATACCACTATCGTTATCCTCCACTTTTATGCCCATTGGGGTCTTCTCGTCACCAAAGTTAGTGTAAATTTGACCATAACTATCAATGGGGCCTATCCCATTGTTATGGCCACATAGTCTCCTTGTGTGAAGCCACCTCTTTGACTAAATTCGGCCCATCCTTTATGAAGGCATATCCTGCCTCCACAGCTCATAACCTCAACCTCACTGGTGCACCCATCCCTTATCAAAATCTTAAGAGTGTCACCAACACGAATGTTATCGATATAACTAAATATTATTGACAAATACTAAAACAATAGTATAATATTGTAACAGTTTGTTAGATTTAGTACCACACAAACAATATTTACAATGTACAATATAAAATTTAAACCTGGTGATGCCCCCGTTGACTAGATGATTGATCTTTAGGAGACAACTATTAGGAACATAAGTTGGTACCATAGGGTTCCGCATATTTTCCATGTCCTATATTTGAAACGATGTAAAAAGTGGATAAAACAATATGAATATAACCTAATGCATGTTGAATATGAATACTCTCAGATGTCGGACTACCAACTTAATGGCCTCTCCTCACCACTAGGCTACAATTTAATTCATAGGTGTGTGTGACAACTAATTCATTAAGTAACAGTCCTATGCATTAATAATAGTAAGCATGTAATGAAACTATGAAAGGCACGCAATGAAATAATATTGTATGAATAAAATGTATGAACAATAATATTAGCACACACATCCTCATATTAGCACAAAATGATCTTAAATTATCACACACATCCTTATATTTCACAAATAGCATCATCTTCCTCGAGGAAATATTTACACAAAATATATATCCACATATTAGGAGGAGGACCTTAGGAGGATGCGGAGGAGTATATGCAACCGAGGTGGGGGCGAGTTGAGTCGGCCACGCGTAATAGAACAGACGATGGAATGGAGGCCACACATAATGGAATGGATGACCGGGACAGAGCGGACCACGGTGGCACTAGCGGGGAGCATGACTAAGAGGCGACAGTGCGGTGTGGGAGGCTAGGGTTAGGTTTGTGCCAACTGAGAGTGTGCCAATTCACTCCGAAGATCGCCTATTTATCTAGCCATAAACGCCATCGGTGACGGGTAATAGATTCTACCCGTCACTAAATCAGTAGCCATTAGTGACGGGTGGAAATGAGACCCATCACTAATAAGGGTCCCTCCTATTTACTGACGGCTGTCACTACCACCCGTCACTAATATGACATCATTACAGATGTGTCCAAACGAGCTTGTCATTAAAATTGTATTGGCGACGTCCAACAATTATCTGTCAATAAATATGTTTAACTAAAAACTTGTTTTGTGGTAGTGATATGTTCAACCTCTAATCATGCTAGTGGTGGGCATGTTGGTAGATTTCATCATTTTAATTGAAGCTTTCTTGGTTTAGTCTGAGATTTTGATTGACTTCTTCAGTCTGCTACCTAGTTATTGATGTGGCATTCTAATCTCATATGCCATGTTGTTCATGTTTAGATTATACATATCATGTCAATCAAATTGATTTAGTGCTTGTTCATTAAATGAAAAACAGAATAATTCATATCAATCTAGTATCGTCTCAATTTAGTCCAATCTATTATATTTATGTGAATTGTGATGAATAATTTAACTATAAGTGTTAATTATTCATTTTATTGGAGTTTTAGCCAATGGATTATTTATAAATTACTCGCTATCAGATGTTTCTTGAATGAGATTATGTCATATTAGTGATAATCCTTAACATTGTCTTGATTGAATTCAATCTATTAGGAGTAGTATTGATATGAATAGTTTTATCATATGTTAAGCTGATATGCGTACAAACATGTTATAAATATTCTAATTATTGTATGTCAAGTATCATTCGGATGAAGTCAATACTTATTATTCCATCACATGGCTTTAATTTGACTCATTATATTTGAACAAGTCGATGCATTGGTATTTACATGATCTGATACGTTGTATTTTGCTTTATTCTTATCATATTCTTGTGTCGATAAGGTTCTATCCCCAATGCTGATAGACTATCGACCGATAGACTTAGGACAATTAATATTTTATTTCTTGTCAATTGCAGGATTAAATTGACTACCACACCTTGCAAACTTTAGGTTTAAGGATAAAGACTTGCATTGGAGTTAATAAAAAATCTCATAGGCCTTCAAGTGTGAAGGTGTAGAGATCTCTTACAATTTCTACGTCAACACATTGTCGCTCATATAATCCATATCACTGACCCCCACCTTCATCTTTACTAGCAATCTGATCTACTTCGCCATCACTTTCTAGTATATCATTGTCACTCATATAATCCATATCACCAGCCCCACCTTCATCTATAATCCATATCACCGGTGTTATCAAGAATTCCTTACTAGCAATCTTTATTAATTCCTAAAATATCATTGTCGCTCATATAATCCATATCATCGTCCCTACCTTCATATTTACTAGCAATCTAATATACATCACCATCATTTTCTCAATTTGAAAACTTCTTCTTGTTTTTACAGTCATAGCATGGACACCACATTGCAATTTCTCCATTATCTTCCATGTCTGATCTAGACGTACTCATAAAAGATTTTATCCCACTCAAGTATTCAATGCAAGTACGTCAATCAAGATACGTCTAGCTCCTTGTTGTTGGCATCTACAAATTTATCGAAAAACAACCATCATATATCCAAGTTTATGACTTGCCACAATTAAAGCATGCTTTGGGCACTAATAGGCAAGAATAGGTCCTAAATCCCATCTGGGGATGTGTGGCCCGTGTAATTGGGCCCATGGTCCCATGCGGTTCTAGATAGAATTTTGGTAGTATCTTCCCACTGTTCTTCATATACACGTCTCAACTTGGAGTAGAGAGGGTTGTGTATCCAGAGAATAACAGGGAGACACTATCAAAACTCTCTCTAGAACCGTACAAGACCACATGGTCCAATTATGCAGGCTACACATCCCCAGATTATCCAAAGTGCATGGACAATTTGGGAGCGTCTTTCTATAAATATGACCAATTATTTAGTCATATTTATAACCCAACACTACCGAACTGGAGACGATGTAATTGGTTGTACGACTCTAATAAGTCATATAAAAATTTGTAACAAACAAAGATCCATTAGTTGTTAATTTACTAATTATTTCACTTTGTTCAATATATATATTATAAAAATACAATGGTGCATTAATATTGGAGAAAAAACATACCTTCGGCTAGATGGTGTGATGGGAACATCACTGGCTGGGATATGATCATGCTTATGCTTTATAATAAACAACTCAAGGTGCATGCATTCTATATTAGATTTACATTTTATTTATTTGAACCATGTATGCTACACCATGAAATACATTGCTATTCAATTACATAAATACTTACATGGATTAAACGACATGTTGAGAGCACATCAAGGGAATGAGACATCATGGAAGTTGATTGGAGACCAAGTCAATGCTATCTAAAGATAATATACAAGTTTGGGACGTTACTTTTGTGCCAAGAGAAGGTAGAGATAAAGTTTTACACGTCTTAGACTCGGATGACAGGGACAACACCATATTAAAACATTCATAACTTTTACATGGAAACTCCAATTTGGATGATCTTGTACTTTTTGGAAAGATTGAGAAGTCCTCTTTCCAATGGATCTAGCTATAGCTCCAGATTCTTTCCGAGCAGATTTCAATCACCAAAACAATGTGCATTACTTATTTAGTCGAAAGCCCATGGTCCTTGTAACCGAGTTGTATTCATCCAGGGTTCTCTTTGGATGACCCCAATACGTCCCTAGCCTCTTAAATACCCCCTGTCCGCCACTTGTAAGGAGATTTTTGTTTATATCAAAGTTTAGCCTCGCTACTTGGCCATGTTATCTCGTGATCGTCTAGTTTACCAGATACATGTTACAAAACTCTACTATTAGTATCATGTGTGCTTGTTCATCTTGTTCTTGCTAGTTCTCGATTGCTTGCAGAAATTATCCTCATGGTTGGACTAGTCGTGCCTCCGTCGAGTTGCGATCATCTCTGGAGTTGGTGTAACAATTGCTAAGGCGCAACGTCTGTGGATGGTTGTAGTCAGATCGCCAATGTCTCTCTAGTAAAATCGACTTATCTTGTTCTCACCGAAAGATTGGGACACCCTCCCCTCATCATGTTGGTACTAGCAACGGTGTGTGGTAGTGCACTAGAGCACGTAACAGTACGGGTCATCATCTTAGGCATCTGCACGTTGCAATAGTCGACCAGTCGATGGCTGACGACTTAACTACAACTGGTCGATAGTTATGTGACAAGGGTAAAGTTGACGGTAGGTGGGAGCAATAACTACGAAGCTTGATGGATCTCATTAAATACTTGTCATCAGTGATGGTTATCACTAAAGACATGTCGCTAACAGTTGCCTTAGGGTTGCAGGATCTTTTGTGATGTGCGTAAAATAACACGCGTCACTAAAGATCACACCCTATATTGATGGGTGCTATTGAGACTCGTCACTAATGAGAGTATGTCCCTCTTTAGTGATAGGTCTCAATATAACCCATAGCTATAGGGGATCTCTTTAGTGACGGGTCTCAACATGGTTCGCCACTAATGGGAGTATCTTATATTTATTAACGGGTCGGATTCAATAATATTGTAGTATTTTCGACGTGTGTAAAAGAGTCCATTAGTACAAGTTTCTTGTTGACGCTCGTCATTGATATCAATAAAGTTCCATTACTAAAGATTATTTATGTAGTAGTAAATATTAATATTTTACTTGTTAATTTTTGATATATGAGCAATTAATTAACCTATTACACATATTCATAGAAATAGTTAGTCCTAATATTATAGACGATTCTACCACCTTGATGGCCTCTGTTACGACGCTTCTCTGGCTTATCATTAACATCAGTCCCGAATGACCTTGCCTCTGCGCGACTGCACCTCATGCTCTACTAGCCAAGCTTGCCATTCCGATGATCATTCTAGTCTGGCTCTTGCAACGAAATATTTCGGTACCTAACAATACGGGTGTACCATTTCTAAGTCTAATAAAATAATATAAATATATTTAATATATATATATATTAATATGATTAAATATGATATATTTCAATGCATTGATATATTAAATATAGTGTATAGCTTGAATACAATATAATATATAACTTAATATAAGTAATATGTAACACATATTAAAAAAATAAAATATAATTTTGACTGGAATGATAGGTATGTGCCGGTATCGACCGATATTGACTAGAATAGCCGATATTGATCGGTATTGAAGCCAGAATGATATGTCAATTAATACGTACCGGTTTGAGTGACGAAATAGTACATACCAGCCATTCTGGCTGGTATCGGAATGGAATTGATAAGCCTACTACTAGCGCCATCCTCCTCAGCTCCGACTTCTCTCTCTTGTCTGTCTTAAGGTATATAGATGCATATACACTATACAATTGTATACATGTTGGATAGAGTGCAATTTTTGTTGCGTCAGAAAAATGCATATATATGTTGCATAGTAGATTTTTATACATTGGTAAATTTTGTTACGTGCAAAAATATGTATATCTATTGTACAATATACTACCTTTGGTTATTAATATATTAATATATGACATACTAAAATATCATATATTAATAATTGGACATAGTATATTTGTTGACGCCCGAGGATGGAATTTCCGAATACCTAGAACATATAACATACGAGTTCCATGATCAGTGCCTAGTACACTCATACACAACCTTGTCATCACATCCATACAACATACATATATTTAAATAGATAACAAAGTTCTTAACTAAATGTTACATTGGTCATACATGAAAGATGATAAGGTCGACTAATCAAATAAAAGAGTTTAAACGTAGTGGAAAGAGTAGCAAAAGTATAAAAATTCCTCGGTATGCCCATTTACCAAGACCACACAAACAACTAGGTAGGAACTACCTTAGAAAGAGCCATTATCGAAATCGCCGGAAATAGACGTGAAGTACTCGTCGCTAGGCATATCGCTCCCTGCATCAAAATCTAAAAGAACATCCATATAAGATGGGTCAATACATAAATATATTGGTAAACACCTACCCACACATTGGGAAGACATATTTTTAAATGCAAGCTAAGATCAAAGGGAGCTACATTTGTAGTTTATTTTTAACATAAAGCAAAGTTCATTTCATAATAGTAAATAGTAGTAAGTGGCAATAGAATTTCTAAATCAACATATAAACAATAATAGCACATATGTAATAATACTATGACACCATACTTGTGCCCTCCATGGCAACAAGTAAACATTTTCTTCTTGGCTATCCCGACCAAGAAAGATAAACACACTTTACCACCATAACCGGTTTTACCATTTCCCTTATAATTCTTCAACAATATACTGTATCATTTTACCAAGCCGTTCATGATAGTGAGCACGACTAATAGATTAGTTTTAACACTCTACAAAGGTTGTACACTTTACACACATGACACAATCTAGTAATTATATCTACCATATCACGTGATACCATTCAATACCTATTTTTACTACCTTATGATGAAGTTATTTCATTGCCTAAAGCCTAACCTTGCATGAACCCAGCAAGTGTTTATCCACACTAGGAGAAACCCTAGTGCCGCTAGTCTAGGGCCCTCACTAGTCCTAGCGCCATGAGATGAACAAACCTGGTCACTCAACGAGGCACTTAAACCATTGTATTGGATATGCTTAGATGACCATACATGGATAGCTCTTACAAGCAGTTCCGTAGGCCCTACTCCTACTACAACCTCCCAATACACGGAAAAAACAATGAACAACTTCATAACTAAGGTCACTCTATAAATAACATATGTGGTTGCACCATGATTCATAGTTGATGACACACAGTTTGATCCTTAATCGACTCAGGCAAACACTCCCCCTATCGGTGCACAACTACCACCATATGCACACCACTTGTCTTATAAGTCTTAACATAACTCATTTTCAATTTTCATCCTCATATATAATAAAGGAAACCCCTTTGCATAACACTTTAAGTAGACAAATTGAAGTGGTGATTATTGTGTTATTGTAACCATCGTAATTTCTAAGCATAGCTAAGTAATAGCTATAATAGTAGCTTGGATATACCCAATTTGTGTTTGAACATAGTTGATGGTGCGATGGCTCAGCTTGAAGTTGATGGTGCTATGGCTCAGCTTGAAGTGGATCGAGGTGGACGAAACGTGAGCACGACACCACATACGCATCCTGACCACACTCTAGAGCTCGTCGATGTTCTCACTACTGCAATGGCAGAATGGAGATGAGCCCAAAAAAATGAACGACATGCATTGGAGAGGAGGGAACATAAGCTAGATTGGCTAACCGATGCTCGTCGGCGAGTTGACTTCACCGTCTTCATCATGGTTGGCGAGAGAAAAGTGGATGAATCAAGAATCTCAGGCCCTCTCCATTGCTCAGTAGGACATTGGGAGGGAGTAGTATGTCGATAGACCTGGTCAGAGGAGTTAGAGGCAAGCTTTGGTGACGCTGAACTCGTAGCATTGCTAGCACACGTGTTGCCCATGCATGGAAGCTATTTGTGAGAATGTTTTGTTGTTTCATTGGGCTAGCTGGCCTTAGACTGGAGTAGAGTGCAAGAAAGACTGTATGTCGGGTAGGTCCTAGGTCTAGGATGGCCCACAAATAGTGAGGAGGAACAAACGAGAATGACTGCTAGTGTGTAGTTTTTGGTCACTTATGTATTTTGGTTGAGTCAAAACTTAGTGTTGCACCCTTTCCAAAATTTCAAATATTTTACTAGTAGTAGAGAGTGTTTTGTTGTACATACTGACCAAGTTTCAAGGTTATCCCAGCTAAGATTTGTTCTGTGTAAATTTGTAAAGTCGGCTATAGGGTAAGCTTATGTTCAGATTTCGAGTTATATTGCTATGTTGATTTAAGCTACCAAATTAAGTCCAAACTTTATGAATTTTTTATAGGAGAATATTAGTTAAGTAATATATTTTCTAGAATTATTGAAGTAATATATTGTTCACACAAAATTTTCTATTGTTCTTGATGCATATGAATGCATTTATTTCATACATGCAAAACTCCAAAATCAATCAAAATAAATTCAAAATATAGAGGAAATTATATTGGATTGTTTATCACACATTTTTTTGTTTTACAATTTTGGGTATGTTACAAATTTTTTTCTATTTTCGTGCACTTTTTTGTGCAAACAACGTGTACATATAATTTTTACCTAAGCAAAATTCTATTCTGAATAATGTTTATTTATTGTGGCTCAAGGTTCTGATTATTTCGAAAGTAATTCTGTAATAAATTAGATTTAACTATGAAATCATTTGGCTGTATAACTATATTCTATTTTTTTTAATAAATTACATTGAAATGAAATGACTGTACCATTAATTTTTATTATATATTTGATAGCTTATGTTATATAATCTAAAACTATATAGATATAAATGAACAAACAATATAAACTACGAATTATATTGTATAGTATTCAATCATGTATAAATTCATTTCTATAGATATTTTAAACATTTTACCTAATTATTTCCCACGGTAAAAATATTCTCTTAAATTCTAGCCTAAATCATATTTTTACCTGTTTTTGAAAGGATTCTCGAAATTTGGTATGAGAAGATGCCGGTTGACGACGAGAGTTTTGCTAAAATACCACTTCAAATAATGTGCTTCTTCAATTTGTCATGGGCACCTAGTTTAATTGACTCAGATGGTCTGACATATCATGATATTCTAAAAAAAGAATATTATAATCAAATTGCGTATCTTATAAATTGAGAAATTTTCCGTTGACAACACGCCACCTCATCACGGGCCTTTGAGGCCCAGCAATTCCTTCCAGATTGCCGGCCCGGTGCCGACAATCCACCGTACCCCCGTCTCCTACCCTCTTCGATGGCTCGACCACGAACCTAGCTACAGCACCTCCCTGCCTGGCGGTTCGTCTCCCCGCACCATGGCGGCCGTAGCGCCTCCTCCCGACGACCTCGACCCGCCGCCTTCCACTCCCCCCACCACGGCGACCCCTCCCGCCGCACATGCCGCCGCCAACGCACCGCCGAACCCCGCCACCCCCAACCCCTTGACGCCAAACCCTAAACATAGCCCGACGCCGCCCCCCATGTCCACCCCTCCGATGGTCGTCGTGCCGCCGATGCCCCCCGCGCCGGTCCCCTTCTCCCCCTCGTTTCGCCCGCTCGGCCCGCCGCCGCCGCAGCAGCAGCAGCAGCAGGTGCCGCCTCAGTACGTCGCCATGCCGAACCAGGGGTACCCGATGGCGCAGCCGATGCAGCCACCGGGCGTGCCCCACGTGATGCCGCCGGGCACTGGGCGCCCCCCTGCCATGTACGCGCCCCAGCCTGGCGTGTACCTGCCGCATCCCGGCGCTGCTGTTCCTCCCGGTGGGTCCCCGATCTCCGTCCATCTCCGTATACCTCTGCGATGCTCTCGAGGGTTTAATGACGATTACGTTTAATCTGACCTCGAATTTTGTTTGCTATTGCGTCCGAGACGTTTCACGGGCTGCAGTGTAGGGAATCTGGTCAGTTTTTTTTTTTGAGGGGGTGGGGGGGGGGGGGGGGATTGTGAGGATTTGTTACTTGGCGTGGTTAGATCGAGGGGTTAGGGTTTGGAGATGGTGTTTGTGAGATGCTAGTGATATAGTGTTGGAGACACTGGGGTCTGCTCGCTTGATAACGATGACCGGGTATTTCTATGCTACAGCGGTGTTCGTGCTGGCCAGTACTCCCTACCGCGAGAGGTGCTCACTCATGTTTGATTCAGCAACTATAACTGAAGCTCTAACCGACCATTCACTCCCTCACTGCATGTGGTATGCTGAATGCTTGAATTTGAACTGGCTACATTCTTCATTCTTTAATTAATTACATGCTTTAGTTCGGCTCACCGCTTAATTAGGTTCAGTTTCTTTATGTACTTAGATCCTTCAACAATGGGTTGTGGCAAAAATGTGCCAAGGTATCATGATTTCCTATCGCTTAAATTTCTTGTCAAGTATTCCTTTTTCCTGTTGGTGTGATTTACTTTTATTGTTAATAAGAAGTTTAGAGACAGTGACACATTTTCTTAAGCTTTTATATCTGAGTAGTGCATTGCAATGGTGTGAGCTATCCCAAGTTTTGCAAATAACCAATACAAGTGCATTACCCTGCCCATGGGGTGCTGAGAGGTAAGGTCAGCTTGACTTAGTTCTTATTTTATTTGTCAAGAATATTGCTTTTGTCATCATACAGTCCTGTTGTTGTGAACTGATGAGTTTTTTTCTTTTCTATTATGTACTTTCTTATATCTTATCTTATGGTATCTTAAGCCTTTCTGTATTTCCATCACTTTTGATTCCATGTTTTTTAAGAGGATCATTGTTTGCACCAAGCATGCTTTTTCTTTTCTATTGTTACTAATATGGTAGCATAGATGTTTGTTTGTTTGTTTCTGCAGGCATGCCTCGCTACCCTGGACCATACCCTATGATGTGTCCAGGCTTTCCACCACGCCCGATGCCTCCGATAGGTGTTGTGCCACTTCAGCGTCCACCAATAATTCCTGGGATTCGTGGCACTCCTGTGGTTCCCCCTACTGCTCGACCACCTTCTCCAGCTGTTACCCCTTCTGACAAACCACCAACTGCAGTTTATGTTGGCAAGATTGCTCCAACAGTGGACAATGAATTTCTTATTTCACTCCTTCAGGTATGTCTTCTTTCTCATATGGCTTCAAACTCAAGAGTCAAGACTTGCAAATAGCATGGTTTTGCATACCTCAACAGTTTTATCTGTTTATGCTGAAATATGTGTAATCAGTTCTCATGTCTTGTGCCTGTCCTAATTTTCTCTCATTTTCAGCTTTGTGGCCCTGTTAAGAGTTGGAAGCGCACTCAGAATCCAAGTAGTGGAAAGCCTGTATCATTTGGTTTTTGTGAATTTGAATCTGCTGAAGGCATTCTTCGTGCAACGCGGCTGCTCAACAAATTGAGCATTGATGGACAAGAACTGGTGGTACGTATCATTATGCATTTCTGATGTTTGGGAATATGTATGGTTGAAAAAATGGGTACTATAAAGTAAGTTTTTTAAAGGAAAATGACTGATCTAGGGCATATTTTCAGCTGCTCTGTTTGTAAATAATTGGGCAGACACCTGACTATCTAAATTAATTAGTTGATGTCATTTGTCCTGTACTTGCCATCCAGATGTAATTACCAAATTTAGTGTGCTTTTGTGCCAACTGCCTGTCAGTATCTTTTAGATTAGGGTGAAATTTGAGGGACCAAAGCATCCCATTTGAAATGTTATTGTCTTATAACGAACCAAATCACAAGAGGGATAATATATTGCTATCTTTAAGTCTGAGGACATCCTAGTCATATAACATCTTTTAGCTGATGGGGATTTGTCTGAATTGTTTTTTGATTAATAAGGGTTTTAAGAGCCCCTTATCCAAACAGGTCCTAAAGAGATAATTAGGTGATAGATTGGACCACATCATTCAATGATGCAGGGTAGTGGTCATTAGAGCTCTTGTGCACCATGCTTCAGTTTGCTGAGTCATCTATGGTTGTGTATATACAACTTATTAAGCTAAGCATGCCTCTGTTTGATCATTGCCTATTACTTTCATTTGAATTGAGCTTTGGCACTATGTTTAACTTAAAAGTTATGTGTTGCATTATTGCATAGATGTTGCATGCATTTTAATAGTCCAACCAGAAATGAGATGTTTTGCTTATTTTCTTCTGATGATTTTCCCTCTGTTTCTCCTTTAAATAAATGTTTCTATCTTGTTTGTTAGTGTCCTCAAACTAATGATAACTCTATTATATCTTATATATATGCATCCTTGTGTTTTATTTCGATACCAGGTTAATATTAATGATGCCACCAAAGAGTACCTGAAGAAACATGTTGAAGAAAAGAAGAAAGCACAAGAGAAGGCCAAAGAAACAGAAGATGGAGGTGGGAGTGTAACTAATGCTGTAATTGGAAATGAATTGCCAAAGCCTGTTTCTGATGAGACGGAGATAGAAGATACTGGAGATAAGGGCAATGAAGAGAATCCTAAGAAATTTGGGATTGTTACAGAGGAAGATTCTGACGCTGATAAGGATGGTGCAGAAAAAATTAGCAGTATGATCAAAGAGTGGTTAAAGACAAGACCACCACCACCACCTCCGGTGCAACAATCTGCTGACATCTCTTCCAAACAAAAGAATGGAGAGCCTGGAGTAGACATGACAAAAACTGGTATGGAACACTGCAGTTGTAATTTCCTTTTATGCTAATTACATTGGTACAATTGAATCACCTCATATACACTTGTTACTGCAGATTCTGAAGATAAGAATGACATTGGCAGTGATAAAAGGGCAGTTAATGAAACTGAAAAGGCTGAAACTGGCTCTCCTGATAAGAGGAAAGACAGAGAGCGTGATAAGGAGAAACGTGAAAAGGAAAAAGAACTTGAAAGGTATGAACGCGAGCGAGAGCGGGAAAGAGTCAGGAGGGATAGAGAGAAGGAGCATAAGTATAGAGAAGTTGAAAGGTTGTACAAGGACCGTCTTAAGGAGTGGGAATCTAGGGAGAGAGATAAAGAATATCAAAGACAATATGAGAAGGAACGGGAGAAGGAAAGGGAACGTGAGCGCAAAAGGGAGATTTCAAAGCAGGAAGATGAGAGCGATGAAGAGGATACTAGGAAAAGAAGACGAAGGAGTAGTGGTTCACTTGAAGAGCGCAAAAGGAGGCGTCTCCGTGAAAAGGAGGAAGACTTAGCAGATAAATTAAAAGAGGAAGAAGAAATTACCGAAGCAAGGAAGCGAGCTGTAGAGTTGCAACAACAAGCGGATGAAGCAGCTGCAGCGGTGGCTTCAGCTGCAGCAGAGTCTGCTACTGTTATGGAGGTTGATGGTGATGATGAACATGAAAGATTTGCACAAGACAAACCAATTGTTGTGGATGATTGTAACATTGATGCCTTATCTAATGGTGCCGATGCTGGTTAGTGTGAATCTATAATTTTGCCATTTTATCTCGTTTTCCACATTATATTTCTTCATTTTTCTCTTGTTTTGTTGCACAGGTGTTGGTATTTGTAAAGATAATAATGGCGATGACAAAAACATGGCACCTAGTGAAATTTCAGATGTCAAGCATAACAGCAATGCTCCATTAAAAAAACTTGGTTTTGGTCTGATTGGATCTGGCAAGCGAACATCTGTACCTTCAGTTTTTGCTGAAGAAGATGACGAGGATAGTGATGAACGGGCAAGACCTTTAGTACCTATTGATTACTCCACAGAGGAACTGCAAGCTGTTCAGGCCAATTCTTCTACTGGCCAAGCAAATATTGTAGCAGCTGCTGAGTTTGCCAAGCGCATCTTGGTATCTAATACAAAGGATGATAAGCCTGATACTGAGAAGGATAGGGGTAGGAGATCCAGTGATAGATTGAGCCAAAGGGATAGAGATAGAATTGATCAAGACGGTGGCCGTTTCAGTGATGAGAAAAGGGAAAAGGCACATGACCGACAGAAAGACAAGGCAAAGTCAGAAAATAAGAATATTTTGGATGCAAAACGATTAATTGACATGATTCCAAGGACAAAAGAAGAGCTTTTTGCCTACGATATTAACTGGGCGATATATGACAAGGTAAAATAGATTTATTGACTTTACATTTTTAGGATGTAATAGATTATAGATGTCATATTTCTGTTCTGTTGTTTTTACGAGTACAATGTTAAAAATGTTGGTGTCTTCATACCACCCATAGTACACTAGTTTTGTGCTATTTGCTATAGGACAACGCAAAACAATGTCTTTCCTGCATGCTGTATCGCACTGCCACATTCTAAAACTGTTTCCATTTGCTGAAACACATTTTGTGCATTATTTTAATATTATCCCATCAAACTAAACAAACAATAGAAATATCACATTTAGCCCTTCAACCACCGGTTGGTTTGCTCGGTAAGGCATGCCTATCATTGTCAGCACTAGCTAATACCATCCACACGGCTCTCTTAAGAGCATCTCCAGCAGATGCTCTATACCATCCCCTATAGTTAAATTTAGGATATTTGCTATAAAAATCACCCTCCAACAGATTCCCTATTTTATTCCCTACCCTATCTCATCCCCTACTCCTCTCTCCTCATCCCCAAATCTGGGGAATCTCTCTCCTCCCCCTATCCATGCCACGTCAGTGCCGGGAGAAAGAAAGAAGAAAAAAGAAAGGAAGAAAGAGAAGGAAGAGAAGGAAAAAAGAAAATAAAAAAGAAAATAGAAAAAAGGAAAAAGGAAAAAAGAAAAAGAAAAAATAGAAATATAAAAAGAAATTTTATTTTCTTTCTAATTTTTAAGATGTTTTTGAGATCAACTATTTAGACTAATTATAGGATATTTATTTATTCATGAAAAAATAATAATTCACAAGGAAAATATAGCTGTTGAAAATATAACTGTTATAATTTTTACCGTTGAATGATAATAAAAATCTATCAATTGTCAACAACAATAATGATCATACATAATAGTATATGTGTTAGAGATATAGCCGTTAAAAATATAGTCATTAGAATTTTTACCGTTAGATAATAATTAAATAGAGGATTCAAGAATATAGGGAATGAGTTTTAGGGAAGCTGTTGAAGACCGAAACTGTATAGGGATGGAATCTTTTAGGGCCATTCCCTATATGAGAGATATAGGGGATAAGTTTTAGGGAAACTGTTGGAGATGCTCTAATGCATCCGGCGCCATTGCCTGGTATTGTGCGTGTACAATACAAGAAGAGGATAGGCCCGTGCTGGTTCATGTACACTGTACAGCCCGTGCTGGTGGCTCCATGAGGAATCAAATGGTGCTGGTGAACTGTGAGGCGAAGTTGTGCTCGTTCTTGTGGAATCACAGCCACCAACTCATCTTCCCAAATTCCAGTGACAACTCCAATGAGCCCGATCTTAGATGAAGCTCAGTTTTGAATATACTTTGGGCAGTGTGTTCCCCTCGAAATGCTTGACATTTCTATTGAAACAGATTGTTTTGTTTGTTTTGGAGAAATTGGGGCTCACTTTGTCTTTGTCACATCTGGTCCTCACAGCTGGTGACCATCTCACTGCACCCAGCTGTTGGCATTACTCAAGTCATGCCCCATTCGTAGGTGATATAATAGATGGAGATGGGCATCAAAACATTTTGGCATCTGTGGGTTGTGATCGTGTGTTGGGAATACTAGGTTTGGGGTTTCAGTCTGGGCATGAGGTAGCTTTGGAATGGAAGGAAACAGGCACATGAAAGAGATATGGGCATGAAGGTCATTTTGAGTTTTCTCTCTATTCAAATCATCTGGATATATTATTATAATGAGCTAGGGGTGTTTTGGCAAATAGCCACAATTTTAGGATGTGCTGGATTAAAGGCATGATCTTACCGTGTTCTGTAGCAAATGCAAAACTACAATGTCCTACAGCAAAATTTACCTTCACAATTAGTTGGTGAGATATCAGCTGTTGAATACACTGAGTCCTATTCATTGTCACCATGTCATACAATATGGGAAGTCAAAACATATTGCTTTTTTGCCCCTTGCCTGCACTATTTACTTTAGCTTTCCTGCTCTTATCTCATGCAGCTATAGACTAACATCGTCAAATCTTTTGATGCACAGCACGAGTTGCATGAGAGAATGAGGCCTTGGATTGCAAAAAAGATTGTTGAATTTCTTGGTGAGGAGGAGTCGACATTGGTGGATTACATTGTCTCGTGCACCAAAGATCATGTCCAGGCATCAAAAATGTTGGAGCTTCTACAGTCAATTTTGGATGTTGAAGCGGAAATGTTTGTCCTTAAGATGTGGAGGATGCTTATATTTGAAATCAAGAAAGTAGAAACAGGACTATCAGGAAGAGCCAAGGCATGAAGTTAAGCTATTGTCCTGTATTACATTTGATTTCCTACTCAACTGTCAGCTCGTGTAAGCTTAGTGTAAGAATACTCTCATCCAAAAAATCAACTGTCTCCCAGTTTGTTGAAAAAAAATAATACAGTGAATTAGTGTTTACCCGTTTCTCTTCTATACATAACTGATTATGATTGCATCTCCTCGTTTGAAGCTTCAGTCTGTACTTCTAATGCATGGTTCTACTGTCTTGTGCAGTAGGGACTTGCATTAAAGAACAGTCCAGATCATGTATGCACTGTATCATCAGTATTTAACTTCGAGACAGTACAATTGTAGTATGGTAGAATTCTACTTTTATACGCTAGTACTGTAGGTGTTCCAATTTGGTAAACTTTAGGGACGTCTATTTTAGTTCTTAAACTGCCATACGTACTGAGACTAAAAAGACTAAATTTTTAGTTCCTAAAATTTCCATTTAGTTCATGAGGTTGTTAAAAGGGACTATAAAAGAGATTATTATTGATATGGTTTGCTCAAAATGATTCCTCAGGGTGGGGGAAAAGATCATCTGCAAGTATTTATTAGGAAAATTTGATTATTTTTCAACTGCTTTAATAACATTTAGTTATTAGAATTAAACACGTAGAACTAAAATTTAATCAAACAAATAAGAAATGAATAAAATTTAGTTTATTCCTTTAAAAAACCAAACGGGGCTAAGCATAGGATTGTACATGGGGGCGCAACGCAGATTTGCTCAAATGTGTTGTACTGTAGCACATTTGCATTTTCTGCTCTAACGCAGATCTTTCTCTGCTCCAGTCTTGTAGTTTTATTGAGATTGAATTAATTTGTTCCCTTGTTCTGTTGTACAAACCGATTATGGAAAAGTATAGTTGTATGACCGTTTTTTTCTCCGGTACCTAAAAATACTACTGGTATTTTCCATGTCTGTTTATCTTCTCGTATCTTTATGTTAATAATTTCAGAAGTCACCAAATAATCATTTGCTCTTAGTCATTTCTTGCTTTCCTTTGTCTCATGAGTCACGAAGCACATAAATCATTTCTTCCCATCTCCACCCTCTAGTGGCTGTTGTTTCTTTTTCTTTCAGAAAATTGGTTATTTGCTACTCTTAAGAGTGAGCTTTGCAAAAATGAGAGAGAGTAGGCTTAACAAAAATGACACCCTCAAAACTGGTTTCCCAAAAATGTAACTCACTTCATTGGCAGTTTGATTTCTCTGCCGTTTGACCCTTTTAAGCATTTCAGAATTTTCTGTTTTCTCGCTTGAGAAAAGACTAAATTTGCTCCTGGTTGTTACAGGATTACATCGTTCTCTGGTTCGGTCGAGGCACAGAGGAACCGTCGTGCGCGCCTGCCACCAGCCTCCGTGCGGCATCGTGCTCCTGCCGGCTGCCGCCCTCCTCTGGCGCGGGCAGTCTTGCTCCCGTCACCCTCTAGCGCGGGCAGTTGTGCACCAGGCGTGGCCGTCGTGCGCCCCCCTTGCGGCCTTGCCGTCCACACCGTCCTCCTCGTGCAGCCCGCCGACGATGTAGACATGGCGACCTTTGGGCGGGACCTGAACGACGCAGGGCCACGCTAGCGGCACGTGTAAAAAATGAGTCCGGGTGCGCGCTTTCGCTAGAGAATAGGGTGACAGTTTTACAGTTCCGTGTTATCTAGTGGATACGTGTTTGAGTTTAATTTTATGTCCATTTGTAGGTTTGGGTATCCGTTTATTTGTGGGTTGGGTACAGGTTTAGATTTAAACCTGCGGGTTTACCTGATTAATTAAAATTACATAGAGTTTAGTACATTTCTCATTTCTTTCTCGTGTTAAATGTTATGTTGAGTTATGTTGAATGATTTCATCATTTCAAACTATGTGATAGTAATGTAATAATGTTTGTTTTGTTGTGGTTTTTTAATTACATTTATGTTGTAATGTAATTCATGTAGGACATAAACTAAACCCGCGTGTTACCCGTCAGTTTTTGGGTACCCGACGGGTTCGGGTTCGAGCTTAGTTTTGAACCCACAATTTTTGCTGGTTTGGATTTATATGGGTTTTACGAGTTTACTTCGCGGGCGAGTTTTCATTAATCTCGCGGGTTTCATACCCGTTACCATCCCTGACTAGAGAACAATGTATGAGCCATGCAGAGAAATCAAACTACCAAGGAAGTGAGTGGCATGGCATTTCTGTAAAGCAAATTTTGAGGGTCATTCTTGTAAAGTCCGCTCTTATTTTCTTACTTTTTCCATCTCACTTATCTATATATTGCTATTTTATATAGTCAACATATTTATTATGGTTCTTATGGTGTCGCCTAGGCGTCAAGGCGACAACGGATGTTGGGCGTTGGGGTCGCCATAAAAGACAGCCAGACAGGCGCATGGTGTCGCCTTGGCGACGCCACATGACGAGGCGCAGGGGTGCGCGTGGAAAACGTAGTGTTGGCACGTGGGAAAAAGAGGGGATGCACGTAGGAAAGGCAGAAGCGTGCTAGAAAAGAGCGAACAAGCCACGGGCAGCAGAAGAAAGCAAAAGAGAGGAAACGGCGCGCGCGACTCGCGAGGGATCCCGGCTGGTGGTCGACGGTTGGCAGCTAGTGGAGCCAGTGAGCTACACAGCCACGCGATGCACGACGGCCAACTGACGAGTGCACTAGCAGAGGGCTGCGAGTAGGTCCGACGAAGCTCCAGATCCGTCGGTAGCGATGTAGGTCTAGCGGTAGCGGCGCTGCAGATCTGGCCCAGCGAGGCGACGGCGGAGTTCCACGCCGGCGCGAGATAGGATGGTAACTTTGGCAAGGTCACGTTTTTGCTTCGTTGTTTCATTGTTTTGGCTTGCGTGGTCTTTTTTTCCTTGGCTTGCTTCTGTTTTGGCTTTTTTGGCTAGGCCGCTAATAGCTATGCTTTCTTTAATTTGGACAGATATTAGTCTTTAGATAAACCTAAAGTACATATTATTCTTGATTTCTTATGTGTGTATGGCGTTGTCTTGCCGCGCGAGAAGGGGTAGGTCGCATCGCCTCGTCTTACCGCCATAAGAACACTAGTATTTATGTAGAAACGAACATGTTATTCAGAGCACTGCATAAACATATATTAGTGTTGGCGTGCTTTTTGGTCACACACCGAAACACGTGTGGTCTGAGAGATTTGGTTGACTCTAGTGTAGGTTCTATGTTTTAGAAAAGGGTTCATGGTGTGCCAATCAGTTTGACCCTGCAACTGATAAAGGGTCGAAAAATATATACATTAGTAGCATAGCCAATCGGCTGACAAGCCGATGACTGTGGCGTAAAGGATAAAGCTATGAGGCAGTGCGTGATCGACCGGACAGTCGATAGACCAGATTAGCCCAATCGAGCGAGCGCGCCATTAGCCGATGGAGAAAGAGAATATGCATATAGGCCGATGAGAACCCTTCGACGGTGAACATAATACATAGATGAATTAAAGATAACATATCAGCTTATACTCTGATAGAAATAAATAAAGCATGCACATAACAGATCTATATCATGGAAATCATCACAATAACTAGATCGGACCTAACCGAGACAATAGCTAGTCACGATGATCTGAACAATATATCAACGAATCGGACAAACTTTATTTAGATGAACAGTATACGGCATGCAAAAGATACAACAGCAAGAGATGTCAGACTTAACCGATGAAGCCTCAAGCTATCAAACTCAGATCACCTCAATCTAAGAGATCAAACCTAACTGATGCAGCCTTAGACCTAGCCAAATACACTAAGAGCAACCGACAACCGTGTTGTTTCACCGTTCTCCTCAAGAGATTGAACTGAATCAATGCAGCCATGAGGATACTAACCTAGTTGGCATAGAAGTCAGGGGTGGCAGGACTCACCTCTTCGTCGGAGATCAAACTGATGCAGCCTAGCTCCGAGAGCCCAAGTCCCGCTGGATAACCTTGGGGCATAAGGGTGGCGATGCGCCGATTGTAGATTGAACGAGAGTTAAACTAATCTAACCTAAGAGATACATATTTATAGTCCATAGACATGCCATCTAAGTAACATATCCAGCCGATTTCGGATGAATCTGTAACCGTTGTTGCGTTTATCTCCATCAGCTCCCCTTCTGATCATGCAACTGTTGCGGACATACTTCTTTTGACTTTTTTTGACTAGATCTTCCTTGACTTTCTATTGACTGCGCGCCTTCCTTGGTGGGCCTTGGGCTATACCAATTCTTGGCGTCAATAATTAGTTAATTTTAACAGATGAGTTGACTTGAGCACATAAGAATAGATGGCATCAACACATATTGCATTTTGAAAGTAGCGGCTAGTATTCTAAGGGGAGCAAATTATTTCAGTGTAGAAATCTCTTTCTTAGAGTAGTTGCCACCTATCAAACATGAGCTTATAACTGTTTCACTCATATTTGCCTACTTTGGAGGTGTTCTACGATTTAGATATAGCTTCCATTCTAATTGGTCTGGTAATACTATGTTGGAAATAAATATGATGTGAATCAACAACAATAGTTATAGAATTTCTCTTCCTATATAAACAATGATATAAATAGAGTTGTACTATAAAAGAAACTGAGAAACCAAGGGTTGGTTTCGGTGTTTTGTGATGAGTGATTGACAGACTTTTTACCCTCTGTTCGAAGGGTACCTCCGAAGGGGCTTCGGAGGTGGTACCTCCGAAGGGTGTTCGGAGGTGGTTTCACCGAAGGGTGTTCGGTGTTTGCTTGCTGCAGCTGTGCAGCGGAGTGTGCTCGTTGGAGGGGTCCGACAGTACACGCTGACTGGGTGTGTACCGAAGGGTTCGGTACTTTGGGCGGTACACCGGAGTGTGTGCCGGAGGTTGCTAACCCGGAGAGGTCTCCGGAGTACTGGATACACTTGTCTGTTTGTCGGTGGTGCGCAGAGACTTCGGAGGCGACGGACAAGGTTCGCAGCAGGTGAACCTGGGTCAAGCGGGAGGCTTGATGCCAGGGGAGCGGGGAGCTCCGTCACGGTGGCTGCGAAGGTGGTCCGGGTCGGTCCTCGGGTCGAGACGTGCCAGATGAAGGCAGAGAGTGCGGAGCATGGCTCCGGCTGAAGGTACTCCGAGACAAGTCCTCGGAGGTGAGGCACTTCGAAGGTACTCCGAATGGAGTGACTTCGGAGTTGGTTGGAACAAGTCCTCTGCGGAGGCAAGGAATTCGAAGTGTGCTCCGGAGGGAGACATTCGAAGGTACCCGACGAAGGTCTCAGAAGTCAAGGCGCATCGAAGGCATGGTTCGGGTGAGGCTCGTCGAGGAGTGTGCTCGGGGAGAGGCACTGCAACGAAGGGCTCATGGAATGCTTCATGCGGAGGCCTTGGACGAAGGAGGGACTTCGAAGGGTGGTACTCCGAAGGTGGGGCTTCGGAGGGTGGAAGGCTTCGGAGCAAGGCTAGCTCCGGAGCAAGGTTGACTTGTGGTACTTCGGCCTGCATGGCTTCGGTACACGGACTGACGGAGTTCGAGCTGGGTGAAGCTGCGAAGCCGTGGTGATCCACTCCGGAGGTGTTGGTGCGAAGGCCCAAAGGCTTTGACGGCTTCGGCTCAAAACCGTCACTGTATCAGAGACTGACTTCGGTGGAGCGAAGGCCATCTGGCTTCAGGCTTCTCACCGAAGCTACCGCACCCTCGCGTGCGAAGGGAGGATTCCAGAAGGTCAAAGACTGCAAAGGCTGACACTGTCTGTTCTGTAAAAGGCTGACACTGTCCCCTCTGCAAAGCTGACAGAGAAGCCTCCAAAATAAAGGTGGACTACCTTTTGTACCCCTTAGTTCTGTAGAGTCAAATCTTTTGTAAACCCTAGGGGTAGTGTAGTCATTTCCTTTGGGTGAACTGTGGGCTATAAATATGGGGGCTCGGTAGGTAACATTTAACACTTTGAGCATTTACTGTTGAGCTCCTGTAGCCACACTTCGATTATAATACATCCAGAGAGTTCATTTTTCTGTGTTCCTTGTTCAAGCGGCGAAGCCCTGTTTCCTGTGCTTTTGCTTGAGCTCGCTTTGCATACCTCGCCTGTAGTAGTGCACCGAAGCCAGTTGAGGCGAAGGTTGTTTTTCTAGCGAAGTGTGTTTTGTCAGTGTGCGTTCGCTCTGTGTAACAGGAGGCGTCACCTCGCTGCTTACTAGCGTAGCCCTGACCGAGGCCCGTTTTGCTTCTTGTTTCGAAGCCCTTAGCGTAGTCCGTTTGTGTGCGTGTAGACTTTCGTGTATGAAGCCCAGCACCAGTTGCTGCCGCCAAGTACTTGGTCGAAGTCCTCAGAGGGCTGTCCACTCTTGCGAAGGGTGAAGTGCGAAGCCTGCTCGAAGCACCCTGTGTGCGGAGCCTGCACTGACTTAGCAGAGTAGATTTTCGAGGGTAGTGAGTGGAGCGAAGTCTTCTTGACTTCGAACTTTTGCTTCTTTGAAGCCTGTGTTCGAAGGTGTCGAAGTACCTCCGAACCAGAACTTCGAAGGTAGTGTTCGAAGCCTGTTCCGCAGAAGACAGAACTGAAACCGAAGGCTAGGTTTTTTAGCCAGAAATTTTAAAAGCTCCTATTCACCCCCCTCTGGTCGCCGTTTCCGGTCCAACAATTGGTATCAGAGCAGGTTAAGATCACCAGTTGACTTTAACCGGTTTTGTGATCTGTTGGCGACATGGATAGAGGCAGTAAAATTCCTCTGTTCGATGGGACAGACTTTGCATACTGGAAGGTGCGCATGGAGGCTTACTTGTTAAGCCAAGGAAATGCAATTTGGGAGATTGTGGACTCACAATACTCCATCCCTGAGACTCGCACCTCTCAGACTGAGAAGGATCAGTATATTGCCAATTCCAAGGCAAGAAACATACTGTTCATCGGTTTGAGTAGAAGTGAGTTCGATAGGGTGCAGCACCTTAGGACTGCTGGGGAGATTTGGACAACGCTCACTATTTTTCATGAGGGCTCTACACAGATTAAGGCCAGGCGCCAAAGCACCTACAACCAACAGTATCAGCTGTTTGTGCAGGCACCTGGTGAATCTATAGATGCCATGTTTTCGCGCTTTGATGCTATAGTGAGTAACTTGCGATCCAACGGGACGCTTGCTTACAGTGATCATGATAGGGCTATCAAGCTCCTCTATGCTCTTGACCGTAGCATATGGGAAGTGAAGATATCCAGCATTGAGGAGTCCACAGGCTATGACACATTGACCTGTGACGAACTCTTTAGCAAGCTGAAGTCCACAGAGATTGCCAAGGCATCTCTTGCTGTGCACAGAAGCTCTTTGCCACAACCATTGGCATTGGTTTCTAGCACTAGCCGTGGCACCACTGCAGAACCAAGCACATCTGGTACTTGTGTTTTTGCAGATGGTTTTGCTTTGTCCTCCCTGGTCTCCGTCACAAAGGAGCAGGTGGACACTCTAGCTGATGATGAGCTTGCTCTCATTGCCCGGAGGTTCACCCGTTTTCATCATGAGAGACGGGATCAGAGGAGAAGTGGTTTTGGTGGTTGTTTTGAATGCGGTGACACTTCTCACATCAAGGCTAATTGCCCTAAGCTCAAAAAGAGAGATGAGAGTGAGCGCCCCAAATACCACAAAAAGGAGAGGAAGCCTTTTGTGAAGGGCAAGCGCGGCAAGATGGCTAAGAAAGTAGCCAAGGCCGCTTCCAGAGCCTTTGTTGCTGCTCTCAGCGACATCGACACATCCTCAACTGAGGAGTCGAGCTCTGAGGAGGAGGAGTCCCCAAAGAAGGAGGACAAGAAGGACAAGAAGGGACGTGACTTCACCGGCCTTTGCTTCATGGCCGACAGCGATCACAACGGCGATGAGCTTGACTCATCTGAGGTAAACCTATCATCTGACCAGCTACTAATTAAATTAGATGAGCTGAATGAAGTAGTACTTGGTCAGGATAGATTACTTGTGCAAGCCGCTAGAGAAAGAAAAGACCTTAGACTTAGGCTAGAAAATATTTCTACTGAATATGCCATGCTTAAGTCTAAGTTTGATGATGCTGAATGTGAGTCCTGTTCTGTTGTCATGAGTGAGCTTGCTCAGTTGCGTTCTATTCATGCTCAAACTCTTTCTGAGCTTGAGACTGCACAGAAGCAGCTTTTGGAGGTGGATTCTAGACCTCATGATGTTATTGATTGCATGAACTGCTCTTTATTACGCGAAAGCATTAATTTACGTGATAAGCATGTTCATGATTTAGAGGCTAGATTGGAAAGGGCCGGTAGTTCTAAGGATGTGCAGCCTATGTGTGACACATGCATTACCCTTAAGGACCAGCTAGGCACTGTTAGAGAGCGAGCTGAGAACCTCATGTCAGAAAATGAATACCTTCTTTCCGTGGTAAACAAATGCACTGAGGGAAAGGGTAGGATGGATTTGCTCTTGGCCAAGACCAAGTTGTGTGCTGACAGAGCCGGGGTAGCTCTAGGTTTGGGTTTTGAGAGGATACCTTCAGACAGTAAGACTAAAACTGTTTTTACCTCTCCCACCACCCTAGAGAAAGAGAGAGCTCTGTTGGACACCCCATCAGCCAAAAAACCTACCCATCCACCAAAGAAAACCACTCCTCCTGCCAAGAAAAATCCTCCCAAGAAAACCACTCAGAAGAAACCCAAGGAGCCTGTGAGAGTTGCTCCTGTGACCCATGAGAGTGCCCCCAGGAGAGTGTTTCATTGTTCCTATTGTCAGCGGGCGGGTCATTTGGTTGGGTTTTGTTTTCGTCGCATCAAGGATGAGCGACGCTCTCAGGCGATGAGTTACCAGGACATGCATTACCCATCTTTAGGTATGCATGAGTCTGAGTTGTACTATCGTCCTGTTTTTGAGGCTCCTCGTGCTTCTCGGAGAGGTTTTGCTCCTCGAGGTGTTCACCATGTTCCATATGGTGGTAGACCTCGGGCTAGCAGATTTGTACCTCATCAGAGTAGGAGACCTCGACATGTTGTTTGTTCGCAGCATGTAGGTAGACCTCGCACTTTACATCATTCTGATTATTATGTGCGTAGATCGTCTGCTTTTACTGTGCCTACTACTCGTGTCACTCAGTGCTGGATGCCTCGTCATTATTTCACTCACCCCAGCACTGAGCGATCGAGACATTCTTATCATGTGTAGGCGACAGATCGAGGCTTGGAGGGCACGTGGATCATGGACTCCGGTTGTTCGCGCCACATGACCGGAGATGCAGCATGGTTCTCCAGCCTCACCACAACCAAACAAAGGGAACATATCACCTTCGGAAACAATCGAAGGAGTAGAGTGAAAGGTAAAGGTGTGGTAAGAATTAACGCGAATTTCACTCTCAAAGATGTTGCTTTGGTTGAAAACCTGGGATACAATTTGCTATCTGTATCTCAGTTGCTTGATGAGGGCTTCGAAGTGCGATTCCATCGCGATACTTCGCAAGTGCTCAATTCTGATGGCGTTGTGGTGTGTAAGATCTTTAGAGTTGGGAGAGTTTTTGGAGCTGATTTTTCAGAGTCATCTGGTTCTTCTCATTGTCTTGTTGCACATTCGACTTCTGAGCTTTGGAAGTGGCATAGGAGACTAGGGCATATGAGCCTTGAGTTGCTCGCTCGTCTGAGCGCCCTAGGCTTGATCCGAGGATTGCCCAAGCTCAAGTTTGAGAAGAATTTAGTTTGCGCTCCTTGTCGACATGGAAAAATGATTGCCGCTTTGCATTCGCCAGTCACCACTGTGATGACTGAACAGCCCGGAGAACTTCTCCATATGGACATTGTAGGTCCTTCTCGGGTTAGTTCTTTAGGCGGCAAGTGGTATGTTCTAGTAATTGTCGACGATTTCTCTCGCTACTCTTGGGTCTTCTTTCTTGCCAGCAAGGATGAAGTGTTTTCACACTTTCGGAGCTTGGTTTTGAGACTTTTCACTGAACTCCCTGGTGCATTAAAATTCATTCGAAGCGATAATGGCACCGAGTTCAAAAATAGTCTCTTTGTTGACTTTTGCATGGAGCATGGCATAAAACATCAATTCTCTGCTCCGCGGGTTCCTCAACAGAATGGTGTTGTTGAGAGGAAGAACCACACTTTGGTTGAGATGGCTAGGACGATGCTTGATGAGCATAGGACTCCTAGAAAATTCTGGGCTGAGGCCATGAACACTGCATGTTACATCTCAAACCGAATTTTCTTGCGCTCAATTTTAAACTTGACATCTTATGAGCTGCGTTTTGGGAGACAGCCCAAGGTTACTCATCTTCGAGTTTTTGGCTGTCGCTGCTTTATCCTAAAACGTGGTAACTTGGATAAATTTGAGTCGCGATCTACTGACGAGATCTTTTTGGGTTATACTACTCATGGTCATTCTTATCGTGTTTATAATTTGGAAACTAACACTGTCATCGAGTCATGTGATGTGACTTTTGATGAATCAACCCCCTCTGTTAGTTCTGCTTTTGAACAGGCAAATGAACACGACATGGAACAGACCTTATTCGAAGACGAAGATCCCGGAGAATTCGAGGATGAACCCCTACTACCCTCGACGTCAACCCCCGAAGCTGACCCCGTTTCAACTACTTCGGCACAAGGTCCCGAAGCGACTACCTCAACATCGGTCATCTTGGACCACTCCAACGCACAAGTTGAGGGGGAGACTGCATCCCGCCGCGAGGCTCCACACCATGTTCAAAGGTTGCACCCTCCCGAGCAGATCATTGGTGAGCTTGATCAAAGGGTAACACGTTCTCACGCTCATTTCACTAATTCTGCTTTTGTTGCTTCTTTCGAGCCCTTAGATGTTAGCCATGCACTTTCTGATTCTAGTTGGATCAATGCCATGCATGAGGAACTTGAAAATTTTGAGAGAAACCAAGTCTGGACTTTAATTGATCCTCCACCTAATGTTCATTTCATTGGAACAAAATGGATTTTCAAAAATAAACAAGGGGAGGATGGGACTATAGTTAGAAACAAGGCTAGACGTGTAGCTCAGGGCTTTTCTCAACTATAAGGGATTGATTTTACTGAAACTTTTGCACCTGTTGCTCGCCTTGAGGCCATTAGGATTTTGCTTGCCTTTGCGACTTCCCGGGGATTCAAACTCTATCAAATGGATGTCAAAAGTGCTTTTCTTAATAGTTTCATAGGTGAAGATGTTTATGTAAAACAACCCCCTGGTTTTGAAAACCCCAAGTACCCACATAAAGTCCTTAAACTTCATAAGGCTCTTTATGGACTCAAGCAGGCCCCTCGGGCGTGGTATGATAGACTTAAGTCTTTTCTGCTTGAGCGAGGGTATTTGATGGGCTCTGTTGATAAAACTTTGTTTACTCTCAAGCATGGCAAAGATTTCCTCCTAGTTCAGATTTATGTGGATGATATCATCTTTGGTGGCTCTTCTCATGCTTTGGTTGCCGAGTTTGCAGATACCATGAGCAGGGAATTTGAAATGTCGATGATGGGTGAACTCACCTTCTTCCTTGGTTTGCAAATCAAGCAAAGCAAACAAGGTACTTTTGTCCACCAGACAAAGTACACCAAGGACCTGCTCAAGAAGTTCGACATGTCCGATGCGAAGCCCCTCGCCACTCCAATGGCTACATCTGTAGCATTGGACCCTGACGAAGATGGAGAAGCCGTAGATCAGAAGGAGTTCCGGAGCATGATCGGCTCCCTCCTCTACTTGACTGCCACGAGGCCGGACATACACTTCGCTGTGTGTCTGTGCGCTCGTTTTCAGGCTTCACCACGAGCTTCGCACCGACAAGCGGTTAAGCGCATTCTAAGGTATCTCAAACACACCCTTGAATTTGACATATGGTATTCAGCATCTTCATCTTTATGTCTTCGAGGTTATTCTGATGCGGACTTTGCTGGGTGTAGAATTGATAGGAAGAGTACCTCTGGTACTTGTCATTTTCTGGGTACTTCACTGGTTTGCTGGTCTTCCCGCAAACAGTCTAGTGTTGCACAATCGACGGCTGAGGCCGAATATGTTGCTGCAGCTAGCTGTTGCTCTCATATTTTGTGGATGGTATCCACTTTGCGGGATTTCGGGTTAGATTATAAGAGTGTTCCACTTTTCTGTGATAACACTAGTGCTATTTGTATTGCAAACAACCCGGTTCAGCACTCCAGAACCAAACACATTGATGTACGG
The DNA here is from genome assembly GCA_019279435.1 of Zizania palustris. Taxonomy (NCBI): domain Eukaryota; kingdom Viridiplantae; phylum Streptophyta; class Magnoliopsida; order Poales; family Poaceae; genus Zizania; species Zizania palustris. The sequence goes on from JAAALK010000290.1 coordinate 17,838,490, forward strand.
TATCACTTTCTCAGAGATCACAATGAGAAGGGTGATATTGAACTTCAATATGTTGATACCCAACACCAGCTTGCCGACATTTTTACAAAACCCCTCGATGCTTCTCGATTTGCTTACTTGCGTGGGGAACTTGGCATTTGTCACCCTTACGGCATTTTGTGAGTGGGAGCTGTTTTAGATGGATGTGCTTTTGCGAATTGTGCTGAAATTGCATTTATATATTTTGCACTTATATGCCTGCTTATAATTCATGAAATCATGTTAGCTCAGCTCTTTTTAATTCATCTGGAACATTCATGTGCATGGCGATTCCTTTTCAAAATCAACTCGTGCTCACTGCTTAGTCTTGAATCTAGCATATTTAGGCAGGACTGCTTTAGCTATCTTTTATCTGCTTGACAGCGAGACACTGTTCATTGGATGCTAAAAATTGCAACTTGAAAACTGTTCTACATTTTCATGGATATTCATAAAGTGCCAAACATTGGTTCACTTAGTTAAAATCAACAATTCCATGATTTGCATGCTTTTAAGAGAAAAGATCCAGGTGGGTTTGTTTGTCGCACTACTCTATTCTAGACTGCTTACCATTGCACATCGGTCTGAACTGGAATAGTGTAGTGTATACCAAAATCTTCGCCTTAAGCTTCTTATGGCTTTCATGCCTAGGCTTGGCCGGATTGGAAAGAATAAGGTGGACAAACAAATAACCCCTGGCACTAAGAAAAGAACAACAAAATTCATTGTCTATCAAGTTTGCTTTTCAAGCTCCTTTTGAACTGGACTTGTCTGTCTAGAGTAGAGATTGACTAGCTTTGCACAGTCCTTGCTCTTACTTGTCTAGTTTCCTTGACTAAGTGGTGTTGCTTTTATTTCAAAATGATCAAATCACATGCTTCATCATGTTTTTAGAGAATATTAATTTGAGCTGAGCCCATGATCATTGGTGTTATTGTTGACATATTTTTGCTTCATATGTCTTTGCCATTTTGCTCAATTCGAAGCTTTGCATCTTTTACATACTCCTTGATGCTTGCATTGCCAAAGGGGGAGAAATTCCTTGTTGTCTGCCGCAAAGAATATAAGTTCCAAAGGGGGAGAAGGCTATTTGTTGCCAAAGGGGGAGACTTTAACTCAGGGGGAGTTTTTATTGCCGAAGGGGCTTTTTACTCTTTTGAGAAAGGGGGAGGAAAATTCTTTTATCAAGTGACATGATTTGGCTCTTTTCTGAGTTTTTATGGTCACTTGTGTGCTGAAAGTTTTTATATTTTCTTGAACTTCGATTTGGTTGTCAATGCACTCATCAAGGGGGAGATTGAGAAACCAAGGGTTGGTTTCGGTGTTTTGTGATGAGTGATTGACAGACTTTTTACCCTCTGTTCGAAGGGTACCTCCGAAGGGGCTTCGGAGGTGGTACCTCCGAAGGGTGTTCGGAGGTGGTTTCACCGAAGGGTGTTCGGTGTTTGCTTGCTGCAGCTGTGCAGCGGAGTGTGCTCGTCGGAGGGGTCCGACAATACACGCTGACTGGGTGTGTACCGAAGGGTTCGGTACTTTGGGCGGTACACCGGAGTGTGTGCCGGAGGTTGCTAACCCGGAGAGGTCTCCGGAGTACTGGATACACTTGTCTGTTTGTCGGTGGTGCGCAGAGACTTCGGAGGCGACGGACAAGGTTCGCAGCAGGTGAACCTGGGTCAAGCGGGAGGCTTGATGCCAGGGGAGCGGAGAGCTCCGTCACGGTGGCTGCGAAGGTGGTCCGGGTCGGTCCTTGGGTCGAGACGTGCCAGGTGAAGGCAGAGAGTGCGGAGCATGGCTCCGGCTGAAGGTACTCCGAGACAAGTCCTCGGAGGTGAGGCACTTCGAAGGTACTCCGAATGGAGTGACTTCGGAGTTGGTTGGAACAAGTCCTCTGCGGAGGCAAGGAATTCGAAGTGTGCTCCGGAGGGAGACATTCGAAGGTACTCGACGAAGGTCTCAGAAGTCAAGGCGCATCGAAGGCATGGTCCGGGTGAGGCTCGTCGAGGAGTGTGCTCGGGGAGAGGCACTGCAACGAAGGGCTCATGGAATGCTTCATGCGGAGGCCTTGGACGAAGGAGGGACTTCGAAGGGTGGTACTCCGAAGGTGGGGCTTCGGAGGGTGGAAGGCTTCGGAGCAAGGCTAGCTCCGGAGCAAGGTTGACTTGTGGTACTTCGGCCTGCATGGCTTCGGTACACGGACTGACGGAGTTCGAGCTGGGTGAAGCTGCGAAGCCATGGTGATCCACTTCGGAGGTGTTGGTGCGAAGGCCCAAGGGCTTTGACGGCTTCGGCTCAAAACCGTCACTGTATCGGAGACTGACTTCGGTGGAGCGAAGGCCATCTGGCTTCAGGCTTCTCACCGAAGCTACCGCACCCTCGCGTGCGAAGGGAGGATTCCAGAAGGTCAAAGACTGCAAAGGCTGACACTGTCTGTTCTGTAAAAGGCTGACACTGTCCCCTCTGCAAAGCTGACAGAGAAGCCTCCAAAATAAAGGTGGACTACCTTTTGTACCCCTTAGTTCTGTAGAGTCAAATCTTTTGTAAACCCTAGGGGTAGTGTAGTCATTTCCTTTGGGTGAACTGTGGGCTATAAATATGGGGGCTCGATAGGTAACATTTAACACTTTGAGCATTTACTGTTGAGCTCCTATAGCCACACTTCGATTATAATACATCCAGAGAGTTCATTTTTCTGTGTTCCTTGTTCAAGCGGCGAAGCCCTGTTTCCTGTGCTTTTGCTTGAGCTCGCTTTGCATACCTCGCCTGTAGTAGTGCACCGAAGCCAGTTGAGGCGAAGGTTGTTTTTCTAGCGAAGTGTGTTTTGTCAGTGTGCGTTCGCTCTGTGTAACAGGAGGCGTCACCTCGCTGCTTACTAGCGTAGCCCTGACCGAGGCCCGTTTTGCTTCTTGTTTCGAAGCCCTTAGCGTAGTCCGTTTGTGTGCGTGTAGACTTTCGTGTACGAAGCCCAGCACCAGTTGCTGCCGCCAAGTACTTGGTCGAAGTCCTCAGAGGGCTGTCCACTCTTGCGAAGGGTGAAGTGCGAAGCCTGCTCGAAGCACCCTGTGTGCGGAGCCTGCACTGACTTAGCAGAGTAGATTTTCGAGGGTAGTGAGTGGAGCGAAGTCTTCTTGACTTCGAACTTTTGCTCCTCCAAAGCCTGTGTTCGAAGGTGTCGAAGTACCTCCGAACCAGAACTTCGAAGGTAGTGTTCGAAGCCTGTTCCGCAGAAGACAGAACTGAAACCGAAGGCTAGGTTTTTTAGCCAGAAATTTTAAAAGCTCCCATTCACCCCCCCTCTGGTCGCCGTTTCCGGTCCAACAGAAACTTGAGACAGAAAAAAGGGTGTGAATGGAGTGAAAATCATCTAGATCAATCCATTATGGCTCTTTGCAATTTTTTGCATGATGACCATTGCCCAAAAGTCCAAAAAACCTATCCATGGTACGCATCTTGCACTTTTCTTGTCTTTTCCCTCTACACTATTAGGGATTCTTGTTTTTGCAGGTCTTTTAAGCTTGGGTGGTTATATTTTGAACCTATTATTAGCGAAAGGCCACATGTCTTTGTCCGAGATTGGTGTGATTGAACTCTCATATGTCATCTTAAATCTTTCTAATATGTACTCTATTGGTGAATTGCCAAGCAGTTTACCCAAGGAGTACCCGAGGTGGTGAATAGAGGATTAGAAAAGTGTGACACTCAAATCCGATGGTTGACTCTAGGAAACAGGAGCCAATATTTATACTTGTTCAAGCCTCTCGAGGAATAATAGCACTATGTCCAATATTTTGGTGTATTATATGGTGTGTAGTCTTACAAAACAATGCACTTAAGTGATGTAGGATTAAGGCGTCAAAAGTAAGATGCAATTGTTGTCTCTAGGGTTGTCTCACTCCCTTATATACTCCAAGGGGCAAGCCCAACAACACATGACTACCCTTAGTAAATTTCCCTTATGTCTAGGATTACATACCGAACCGAGTCATAATTCCCTAATCACATGGATTCAAGTACAAACATATCTGTTTATGTTTATACTGGATATAGAGCTTAGTTTCTCGATAAGGACATAACATTCCTTATCAGGATTGAACCCCCTTCACGGGCCATATCAAAATCCAATATTGGGCTTGTCCAGTTCTCAGTCTAGACTGATAAGCCCATAGTGAGGTACCGGGTCAGGATCATATCCTTGACATACTCATGCATGTAATCTTCTATTTTTGCTACCCTAATAGTACAAACTAGTACGATTGCATGCAAACAAGGCTTGACAAAAACATGCTACCTTGTACATGTGCACTCCTGTAGAAACACATAATAAGTATTGTTCCTTTTTATTCTCATATCAAAAACTATCCCTTCTACATCAGTGATTCCACTCCTTCACAATAGTAATCAAAAATTGAATCAATCTACAAGCACATAACAAACAGCTTCTCCTCTTTCTCTTGTTTGTCAAGGGGATCACTAGTTTATTACCGTAGGGAGAGAAGATGCACAAGATTGAGGGGGAAGAGAGAAGACAAAGGAAGAAGCGATTAGGAGCATAAATCTAATTTGGTCCCTTCTAAAAAGATGTGAGAATACAAACATATATTACACAAATCATAATAGTGTAATAGATGTGTGGTATAAATAAAAGTGGAAGAATACCAGTGATATTTTTAGGTACCTAAAAAAATGGCGCTACAACTCCAATTTTTCCAACCGATTAAACTCACTATTCTAGATATGCTTGTTTATTGCCCCATTTGATTTTCTCTAGCGGATGACCATAGTTGTTGGGGCATCGTTATATAGTCGCTAAAGCGATGGTATATTGTTGTGATGATTTTTAATTATTCACCACATCGACTCCTCTACAAGGATGTGGCGGGTGGTGGCAACTAGCAGATCCGAACGCAACGACGGCTAGATCGGGCAAGCAATCGGTATTAGTGGCTAGATCAAGTGGGCGATGATAGTTAGATCTAGTGAGTGGCAGGTGGCTAGAATAGAGAAAGAGAAGGGAAGGAAAGAACACTCAAGTTGAGCCCACAACGACCTTGCCTCACCCACGCCTTGGCTTCATGGCGTCATGGTGACGGGGATTGAGCGGTGACAGTGGGAGGCAATAGAGATTAGACAAAAATCAGGGGTGGCTAGAGCCTATAAGAAGAAGATAAGAGGAAGTATAGAGAGAGAAAAAGAAGGAAAGAGAAAATGAAGGAAATAGAAGGAAGTGAAGGAAATTAAAGAGAAAAAGAAGGGATGAGAAGAGGAAAAGAAGGAAAGAGTCACTCTTCAAATAATTTTTAAGAGATGGGGAATTTGAAACTTTTAGAGATAAGATAGGTTTATGTTTTTATGCTAAATTTGCATTGCTATTTTAATTTATAATACCTTAGTATATTGACCACGCTGATATGAAGATGGTAGATTGCCACACTTCACCACGCCGTCATAACAACCTTATGAATGATTGTGATATCATATCACTCTTTTGTCATATTTTCTTCCATTTTGCTTGTTTAGATAGGATATATTTTGTCAATCTTTGAAATTGAACTTTGGGATAGGCTATATATCATTTAATAAGATTATTAATGTATTACAATCTGTTTTTGGAGGCTAACCTCTAAACTTGATTCAATGATCCTTAGTACCTCATTGTTAAATCAGACAGCTACTACAATGATCCATCATCTGCACAATCGTTATAGTTTTGTTGTACAAATGTAAATCCACAATCGTTATGATTTGTTTTAAAAATTGAATTTGTATTAGCCAAAATATGTTATCCAACTTTATGTCTATCCCAAACTAAAAATTATCCCATCTTTTCATAACGCCAAAAGTATAGAGAAAGTTACATATTTATCACTGAAAGTTCACCTGGTTTCATATTTGCCACTAGTTGTCTCACTAACATGCGGTCCAGGGACCCACATTTCAGTGAGACAACTAGTGGCATACATGGAACCGAGTGAATTTTTAGTGGCAAATTAGGAATAATCTCAAAAGTATATTGTGATTAGATTAAAAGCCAATTTACCATACATTTTAAAGTATATGTTTTCTACACAAGATTATCATAATCCACACAACACCGAATTGAATAGGGGTGGCAACGGGGCGGGGTGGGTCCAGGTTGGTGAATACCAGACCCAAACCTGGACCCGGTAGGACCCGACCCCATTAGCCCCGCGGGTGAAAATTTTCACCCGAACCCAGACCCATCGGGTCCCCGCAAACCCGTCGGGTCCCCACGGACCCGTTTTGAAATTTAAAAGTATACAAATGACATAATTTATAAATCACAAATATAACAAAATTCAAACTAAATATCACCGTAAATCATCTTGTTTACATTTTCCAACATTCCAACAAACAAAATTCATCAATATTAAAGTTAGGTTTTTTATTATCTTACATTGGACCAATATATATATATATATACATATATAAATATACATATATAAATATACATATATAAATATATACATATATATATGAGCTTTTTTACTTATTGGGTCGGGGACCCGCGGGGACCCACGGGTCAAATAATCAACCCGAACCCGAACCCGACCTTATGCGGGGCCCCGATCCGATAAACCCGCGGGTGAAAAATTGAACCTGTCCCCAGCCCCGTAGGGGCGGGTCCCCGGCGGGTCCCCCGCCCCACCGAGGATATTGCCACCCCTAGAATTGAACCCCACAATCAAGTGATTCAGTTTAAAATCCAAATTCATTTTTTTAATTCCAAAAACTGCTATAAATATGAGGTTATCTATGTTGTTGTTTTTTTCAAAAATAAATAAATTTAGAATAGTTTTGGAACACAACAACACCATCCAAAATAAAAATTATGATGTTCTACCATTTAATTCATCTAAAAATGACAAATGTCATATTTTTATCATTTTATCATAAATTTTATTTATATTCCTACAATTTTATAGAATTTTACCATAGGTTTCTAAATTTAGTTGCACTTTCTATGTTTTTTATATTTTTTAAAAAAATGTTTCTGACATAAACCGATTGTTTACCATAACACAACTAACAGTCCGGTTAATGACACCAAACTAGGTGCAAAGTAACTGGTTTAATTCATTCACACAAAAAAGTGAATTCAAACTTTTTAGATTTTGCATGCCTCCTTTCCTACGACCTATGGGTAATCCATACCAAACACACCCTAAGTGATCTAGAATTTGATGTGCCAAACATTTCGTAAACAGATTTTCAAACCTAGTCACAAACTCAGAATAGGCTCTAGACAACAAAAAGCTCTACCCAAACAATAGTCACAAACTCACAATAGGCTCTAGACATATTTTCTTGTATTGGCGCCTTTTGAGAGACTTTTAAGCCTATTAGATGATCAACAACTTTATAGGTAATAGACATAAACATTTTGAAATCACTGAATCATGTGCACGAATTGGATTTTTGTAAAGTTCACTTTTGAAGTATTATGTATCAACATATCTCAAGGTATTTAATGCATGTTCAGAGGAGCCTACACTTGGAGAAATGAAAGAGATCATCACTGTCCATGTTACATTTCCTCTCTCAATATATTAACATCAAAAACTTCAAATTCTTGCAAGGAAACAATGCAAACTTATTTCTTGCCATCTTCCTTCATAAGTAGTTGTTTGCAAAACAAAAGGTGACAAATTTTAGTTTGAGTAAATAATTTGGAAAATATAAGTCAAAAGCCTAAAGGTTCACATAGCAGCAAAAAAAATTCAAATGATAAATTACCAACCTTCGAAACAAAATGTCATTTAGAAGTGCAATTCTCTAAACCAAAAGTTTGTGTCAATGTCATTGAATAAAAATATGATACATCAAATACAACATATCTACGCTACCATATAACTAGTGAGTTTGAGTATCTAGTTGACCATCCATCTATTAAATCATAACCTTTCATTCACATCTAATAAATTATAGTCATTGGATCTTCATTTTTATCTCTATTGGCACGGCCTAGCCTATTTGGTCTCTCCTCCTCTCTTTGCCACTAAGACCCGCATGTTTTATATAAAAGTTAATCTTATGTTTTATATGACAATTATTAATATATGGAAATTGATCTATTATATATACAAATTATTAATAGATAGAAATCAGCAATATATAGAAATTAATCTGTTTTATATGGAAATAATTAATGTATGGAATGTTGATCATATATATGGAAATCTATGAAAATATAATTAGTTTTATATAAATATAGAAATACTAAATAAATGGAAAATGTATTCATGGCATAATAATATTTTTGGAAGCCTCAAAATCCCCTTCTATACCTGCCCCTTTCCTTCTCTAGCGCATCCCTATAAAATTTGAAGTCCATGGTCGAATCTCATCATCAATTCTAACCCTAGCCTCGTGAACCCAAGCTTGTACCATGCATTTTTTCTCCACCGCCACCCGCCCTTGTCGTCGGTAGCCACATCCGTCCTCACGGTCGACTCTATCGGGTCCACTGTCCTCTCCCCATCCCTAGCCGTCGTTCCGATCGGATACCTAACCACCAGATCATCATCATCACCTTCATCCTGAACCGTCCTCATAGTTCCCACTCATTGTCGAGCACCTCTGATTCATAATTGTACTGTTTCAAGTGAGTCTTGGCTTATTACTCTTAGTGTTTGTCGACACCTAGATGACTTTGTGGCGGTTGTGGACTAGTGATCTCTCCGAGAAGATTGTGGATGAGACCCGGTGTTTGTAAGTGGCTTGGTGTTTGCCACCTCCGGAGTAGAGGAAAAACAACCCTAGCGATTGAGGCTTGAGAGTATCACTTCCGGTGTCGGCTCTATACTAAGCTCATTCCTCATCACGGGAATCTAGTGGCTTGGTGAAGGGAGCGGTAAAGTGACGCTTGCCTCAACGGTGATGTAGGAAGGCGACAAGCTTCCGAACATCGGACGGAAAATCTTGTGTCTTCATTTGTGGTTTGCATATTGTACATATTTACATACTTTCAATCTACTTTTCATATAATTATTTTGATTTCTTGTCACCCTAGGCTTGCAAACCTCAACATAGGCTTAGCTTTTGTACACTTAGTGGAGACTAGTTGTTTTAGGCCTTGATTGTGCAAAACCAATTTGTTTTAGCTTCTGCATATAGTAATAAATTTAGCCAAAAGATTTTTTTAAAACCACCTATTCACCCCCTCTAGTCGGCCATCTTGATCCTACAGCTGGTTTCTTTGACAATTGGATATTCAAAATGTCTTTTTTAATGGTGTGTTGGAAGAGGAGGTTTATATGTGCCAACCTCCTGGATTTGAAGATCCTAGCCGGCCTCAACACCTTTGCCGACTTGTGAAGGCGCTTTATGGGTTGAATCAGGCTCCTCGAGCTTGGCATGCTCGTCTTGTGTCTATTCTTGCCACTCATGGTTTTCAGTCATCCTTGTTCATGCGCTGTCAACCGGATGTGACCACTTATTTGCTAGATTTGGGAGCTTTGCATTATTTTCTTGGTATTGAGGTAGCCCAATATCAAAAAGGGCTTTCTCTTACTCAATGCAAATATTCTCTTGATCTTCTCCGTCTTGCTGGTATGCTCAAATGCAAGTCGACTCTTACTCCCATGGCGTCAACTGAAAGGTTGTATAGTGTTGTTGGTGTCCCTCTTAATTCGGATGTGCCACTACCTATCGCAGTATCATTGATGGCTTGCAGTACTATACTTTGATTCGTCCAGATTTATCCTTTGTTGTTAATAAGGTTTGCCAATACCTTCATTCTTCTCATGATGTCCACTGGTCTGCTGTTAAGCGTATTCTTCGCTATGTTAATCACACACTTGGTCATGGTCTCCGTATCTTGCTGTCGGTCTCCTGCTCCTTGTCAGCTTATTTTGATGTTGATTGGGCTGGGAATGTTGATGACATGTGATCAACTGAGGGACATGCCATATTCTATGGTTCAAACTTAATCTCTTGGAGTGCCAAGAAGCAATCTACCATTTCTCGGTCGAGTACAGAGTTTGAATATAAAGCTATTGCCAATGCCACGATAGAACTTATATGGGTTGAAGCTTTGATGAAAGAACTTGGTATTCAACAAGATTCACCTCCTACACTATGGTGTGATAATATTGGAGGTACATTCTTGTCATCCAATCTGGTCTTTCACGCCCGTACAAAACATATTGAAGTTGACTATCACTTCGTGCGAGAACTTGTGTTTCTCAAAAGTTACTACATATGAAACTTATCTCTTCGAAGGATCAGCCTATAGATATCTTCACAAAACCATTGCCACTTCCTTTGTTCCAGGAGTGCAAGCGCAACCTCAACATGTTGTCGAACATTGAGATTGAGGGAGGTTGCTGCTATTAGTTTTGTATGATTAGATATTATTTCTATACTTAACCAATCGAGTATCTCGTGCATATGGAAACTTATCTCTGTTAGCCTTACTCCTTTGTGCGTTAGATCTTGATTTGCTATGCATGTTTTTATTCGTTTGCATGCACATGTGCACTCACTTGTGGTGACCGAGTGCGTATGAGTAGTGGTGAGCTTCACTCGCCATGATCATGGACATGCAGCCATGAGTGCTGTGTGGGGATGGACGCGCGCATTCTTCATGCACGTGAGCTTCATGGGCAGTTATGTATTTGTTGTTATTTAGTTGAATGCATTCTAGAAGAACATTGCGCTTCCGGCGGCACCAAAACAACTTGTGTTCACTTGCGTTGTGTTTGCTCTTCTTCATCGTCTCTGCGTTCGCATCCACTGCTACAACTCACGTCCATCTCCGGTGTTGCTCACCGTCGTTTTGGACTATGGTGCGAGTTCACTGTAGCCCCCCGATGCACGTTCATTGTACCGCAGTAGGAAGATGATTTTCGTTGGGTATGAGGTCAGGTCCAAGGCGTACCGCGTCTACGACCCCTCAACCCAGCGAGTTCACATAAGCTAGGACGTTGTCTTCGACGAGGGCTCCCAATGGATGTGGCCTGCTGATCATGATGGAGGCGACGCCGACTTCACTATCGATGAGCCTGCGGTGGAGATGCCCTCTATGATCACAACCACCAGCACCACGACGACACATGCTCCCTCAACGATTGCATCATCAAGCAATGTGTCCCCAGCAACTCCTGGTTCACCGATGACTCCGCCGATACCCGCACACTCTCCGACCCTGAACTCAACATCTGCTTCCTCTGTTCAGTGGACACCACACTACGCCGAGGGCACCTCGCCGGCCAGGTCCGTCGAGTTTGCCACGCCACCTAGATCTGACCACAGTGAGCAGCTGGACTATGACCACGATGATGATGCTCCACTGCGTTTTTGTCACATAGATGACGTCCTCGGACCTCGGCTAGGCGACACCGCCTGGTTTCGCCGCACGGAATTTGGAGGAGCACCTCATGCTGACAAGTGACGCTGAGCCAACCACATTTGAAGAAGCGTTGCGCTACGAGCATTGGCGCCACGCGATGCTGGACGAAATAACATCCATCGAGGAGAACAAGACCTAGGAGCTCGTCGCTGCTTCCACACACATGAAGCCGATCGACCTCAAATGGGTCTACAAGACCAAGAAGGATGACACCGGTGTCATCACCAAGTACAAGGTGCGGCTCGTCGCCAAAGGGTACGTACAACAGCAAGGCATCGACTTCGATGAAGTATTCACACCGGTGGATCGACTTGAGTCCGTGAGGCTGCTGCTTGCCCACGCCGCCTCACAAGGTTGGGCAGTGCACCATATGGACGTCAAGTCCGCGTTCTTGAATGGAGAACTCCAGGAGCAAGTCTTCGTCAAGTAGCCTCTTGGGTTCATTCCGCGTGGGCATGAGAGCAAGGTCCTACATCTGGTGAAGGCTTTGTATGGTCTCCGTCAAGCTCCCCACGGCTGGTATGCCAAGCTCGACTCTTCCCTGATCGGCTTGGGCTTCTAGCGCAGTACCTCCAAGCACGCCGTGTATCTGCGTGGACTGGGTGATCACCGACTCATTGTCGATGTCTACGTGGATGATCTGGTGATCACTAGTGCCGGCAACAACGACATCATTGCCTTCAAGGAGGAGATGAAGAAAGAGTTCCAAATGAGTGACCTCGGGCTTCTTCACTATTATCTCGGGTTGGAGGTAACTCAAAGTGAAGTTGGGATCACCATCTTCCAAAGTTCATATGCAGTGAAGATTTTGGAGATGGCGGGGCTTGCTGGCTGCCAACCGACTCTCACTCCCATGGAGCCCCGTCTTAAGCTCAGCAAGCTGAGTTCGGCTCCCTCGGTGGATGCAACTAAATATCGCAGCATCGCCGGGTCTCTTCGTTACTTGGTGAACTCACGACCCGATCTCGCTTACTCAGTGGGATACATCAGCAGATTCATGGAGAATCCCACTACCGAGCACCTTGACGCTGTCAAGAAGGTGCTCAGATATGTTGCCGGCACACTCTAGTTCGGATGCTGCTATGAGAGGAAGAAAGAGGTCCAGCTCATCGGGTACAGTGACAGTGACCTGGCGGGCGACATCGACACCCGCAAGATCACGACTAGGGTTGTCTTCTTCCTCGACGACATCTTGATCACCTGGCAGTCACAAAAGCAACGTGTTGTGGCCCTGTCATCATGCGAAGCAGAATACATAGCCGCTGCGACTACTACCTGCCAGGATGTCTAGCTTGCTCGTCTCCTGGCTGAACTCAAAGGGGAGGAGCCAAACACCATCACATTGAAGATCGACAACGAGTCTACCATCGCCCTCAGCCGGAATCCTGTGTTTCATGAACGAAGTAAGCACATTGATATATGATTTCACTACATTCGTGAGTGCGTGGAAGAAAACAGGGTTCAACTCCAGTCCATTAGGACGGCGGATCAACTGGCGGACATCTGCACCAAGGCACTGGGTCGTGAGCAATTTTGTGAGTTGCGTTCAAGACTTGGCGTTCATCATGTGCAGAAGGCACACTAGGAGTAGGAGGAGATTTGTTAGCCTTACTCCTATGTGCGTTAGATCTTGATTTGCTATGCATGTTTTTATTCGTTTGCATGCACCTGTGCACTCACTTGTGGTGACCGGGTGCGTAGGAGTAGTGGCGAGCTTCACTCGCCATGATCATGGACATGCAGCCATGAGTGTTGTGCGTGGGGATGGACGCGCGCATTCTTCGCACTCGTGAGCTCCGTGGGCAGTTTTGTATTTGCTGTTATTTAGTTGAATGCATTCCAGAAAAATGTTGCTCTTCCGGCGGCACCAAAACAACCTGTGTTCACTTGCGTTGTGTTTGCTCTTGTTCATCGTCTCTGCGTTCGCATCCACCGCTACAACTCATGTCCATCTCCGGTGTTGCTCACCGTCGTTTTGGACTAACAATATCCACCTGCTATATAAGAATAATGATGCCACATCGTATTCGGTCATTGAGCTATTTTCTCCTCAAACGAATTTACTCCATTAGCTGAGACCCATCGGCCACCATCCTTGCCCGAGATATGCCCTTTGTTGGTCATCATTTCCTCCGAGCTTCTCCCCCACCGCCGTGGCCACCGGTCTCGAGCTCAATGTGCGCAGTACCGATGAGGCGACGAGATACATGTGGCTGCGCTTGCGCAGGAGACATCGCGACGGCGGTCGGTGGCGCGTTGTGACAAGATCTAGACTGGTGGCATGGTAGAGTTGTGAGGGTATCGAGCGGGATGGGGAGATGAAATAATCGCGCCTGCTGTGTATCTGCTCGTATCAGGTGCATATCCGAATTATTTTAATTATTTGAAAAATAGAAAATAGTCGGATATACACTGGATACCGATACGTGGCTTGGAGCATGTATCACATTTTGGCCCGCTCGCCTGCTTCTTGTGTACTGATACACAAGCCTCCCACCTAACAATCAACTCAAATCATGAAGGACGCAACCTAGAAAATTACTCGAACATATCAGAATGACGCATCAGTATCAGATGAAACAAACTGAAACTATGACACTGGAGTGGAAAAATAGTTCGACATCTCACGTAAGAAGAAAAACTTAAGTCCACTGAAATGAAATGAGCCAAATGACCTCTGGGATGTGGAGGAAGCCATTTTGAAATGGCACCGGTGAATATAACACTAGAACATTTGTGGTAGATAAAGAATTTAAAAATGACCTAAGACAAGAAGGTCACATATTACTCATCAGCAGGGGCGAACCCACGTTATGGCGTCGGGGTCAGCCGACCCCGATGACTTCGTCGTAGTGCATTTTACCTATAATTTTTTATTAGCCAAGACCCCAGCGAAAATACATGGTATTATATTTCTTCAACCTAAGTTAGTACCATGAATTTTAGTCGACCCCAGTGACAAATTATCCTGGCTTCGCCCCTGCACTCACCGTCCATTCCAACACGCCGGTGCCCGAATTGTGACCCCTCATGGACACGACACTCACCGTGTGGTTCGCTACCACGTACATATGCTCGCCGACGCCGCACGCCCTCACGACGCAGCCACCACCAGGCAGCGCCCTCAGCCACACATAGCTTTTCGACTAATAAAGAAGACCTCGTAACAGATGATCAGGGGAGGGCATAGATGGGGTCCAATGAGGGAGGCAGTGGTTAGGTGTTGCAGATCGCAGGAGTCGAAATGAGGGCAGGGACGACGATACGGTGGGCTAGGTCGGCGGGGGTGCAAGACTTGACAAGCCATGAGAGGGTGTTCCGGGTGCCATGAGTTTGGATGTCTGAAGTATTCTTACATCAATTGTATTATACTAGTTAGATGTCTGTGCTTTGCAATAGAGAATTTTATTTTTCAACAGAGTATTTGTGTAAAATTCATGTTTCTGTGTGATTTTTCAGAAATCTATGTGTTTTTATACAAAATTCGTACATCCGTGTAAAATTAAAAAAATTAAAATACAAAATATTTTTCCCTTTTCTTCTTTTTTTCTTCTTTCTCACGTTTTCTTTTCAGGTCGCATGCAGCGCCTCGCGCTCCCCCGCGCGCATGCGGCCGGGCGGTTTGGCGCACGCGGCTGGGGCGGGCGGTTGTGCGCGGGCCGGGCATGCTAGCGAACCGGTGTGGTTTGGGCGATTTTTACGATGTATAAGTTTTGACTGGTTTTTTATGGGATGTGGAAAAGTCATGCACGTGGATGCGGACGGAAACAGCGGACGTTCAAGCCGCATTATATTAGTTAAGATATATAATATAATATAATATAAATGCTATCCTACACCATGGGTGTAAGATATCTATTCTACCAAAAAATTTACTACCGAGAAAAAAATAGTACTCAATTTCTATTCTACTGAGAAAATTTACTATTGAGAGTAGTCGGTATAAAATAGCGCTCCCATATAATATAATATAATATAATATAATATAATATAATATATATATAGTACTTAAAAAGAAGCTAATGGTGGTATGTTATTATCGTTACTCATTCATCTATATTTGTTTGATTATTTTTTAATATTATAATTTTTAATTTTTTTTAAACCGCAAAGTACACACGATTTATATGTATATAATCTTAACTATATTAAAGCGGGGACTTACTCGTCCGTCCGCTCGCGCGCAGCGCGCCTCCCTCCCCGCCTCGACCGCGCGCAGCGCGCCTCCCTCCCCGCCTCGGCCCAATAAGCCTTCACGCCGCCTCGGCCCATTATGCACCCGCTCCCCTCCCGCAGCCCTAGCTACCCCTAGCCCTAGCTTCCACAGCCGCCGCTCGCCGGAGGCCGGGAAGAGGCCGGCGGAGCCCTCGGGACCCTCGAGTTTTGGCCGTCGCGGGCTAGCTCGACGGAGCCCCGCTCACCCTCGGGTGAGCGCGGTGCTCCGGCGAGCTAGCCGGTGGCGGCCGACCACCGGTCGCCGTCGCCGTCGCGGGCCGCCGCCGCCGCGCGCCGCCGCTCGGGTTCCTAGGGTTTTGGCCGCCGCGAGCTAGCTCGACGGAGCCCCGCTCACCCTCGGGTGAGCGCGGTGCTCTGGCGAGCAAGCCGGTGGCGGCCGACCGCCGGTCGCCGTCGCCGTTGCGGCCGCCGCGCGCACGCTCTCGCTCTCGGGCCGAAGTGGGGGGGGGAATTTTTTAGGGTTAGGTTTTCGCCGGCGCGTGGGTACTTATGCGGGCGAAAACAGCGCCCGGCCGTCGGATTAGATCCGACGGCCAGGATTAACTGGATCTAAATCGGCCCAGGCGGAGGGGAGGTTTCATGGCCCAGGCCCAGGTTGCGGGTGCGCGCGCGCGCCGAATTCCTGGCCTGGGCCCAGGACTTCATCGGCCTACCGAAAGGCGCTCTTGGGCCAGGCCTTTTTGCACTGTTGGGCCGAAATTTGCTTTTAATTTTTCCAGAATTATAAATTATTTTCTGTTTTTAATTATTCTCTGGAAATTAAGAAAAATGCCCAAAAATAAGATAAAATTGAGTTTGATGCGGGGATAATTTTGTAAATTTCATCACATTCAGTAGTATTATTCTGAATTTTATGAGAATTTTTTAGAGCATTTTCTATGTTGTTTTCCGATTTTTATAAGACCAACGTCCTATTTAAATTGGAGAATAATTTAAATGTGTTCGGCAAATATATCATGTTCTAAATATATTGTCGTTAAAATTATGCATCCGTTGCAACGCACGGGCCTCTCACTATTATTAAGAAAGTACTTGAGTATTTTTTTTCACGATTCATATTTCATCGGCCCGTTCTACAAACGGGACCCTTTTTCCAACGAAAACCGGCGAGCCCATCCACGATCTCTATCAAGTTCTCCTTTTCCAGCCCAGCCCGCCTCACCACCATCGTCTCGCAGGTTAACCCTGCCTACTCCTCCTCCGCCGCCGCCCCGTCTCGCCGCCGCGGCCGAGACCTTAAGCCCTAACTAAAACACACCCATCACATCTCTCTCTCTCCTCCCACCCATGGCGCGCCTTACCCCCTCCAACAAGGACAGGTCCGGCAGCAAGTCCATGCCCTCCTCCGCAGGTGCCATGGCGGCGTCCTCGGGGGAGCAGAAGCCGCTGCCGCCGCCGCGGCGGCCGAAGCAGGTGAAGGGGACGGCCGGGAAGAAGAAGGCCAAGTCGGGCGGGTTCGAGTCGATGGGGTTGTGTGAGGAGGTGTACCGCGGGGTGCGGCACAAGGGGTACCGCGTGCCCACGCCCATCCAGCGTAAGGCGATGCCGCTCATCCTTGCCGGCCAAGACATCGCTGCCATGGCCCGCACGGGCTCTGGGAAGACCGCCGCCTTCCTGGTGCCCATGCTCCAGCGTCTCCGCCGCCATGACCCCGGCGCCGGCGTCCGCGCGCTCATCCTCTCGCCCACCCGCGACCTCGCCACTCAGACGCTCAAGTTTACCCACCAGCTCGGGAAGTTCACTGGTGTGTACCGCGCTCGTTACTAAGCAGTGTGTGTTTACCTTAGTTGAACTGTGATGCGTGTAAGCATCCAATCTAGAACGGTGGTTATACTTTCTCATGTTGCTTCTGATTGATATTTTGGCAAATTATGTTGTTACTTAGAGCAGTTTATGGGTTGGTTTGTTTGCCTTAGAGACTCCAGCTCAATGTTGGTGTTGATCATGCATCGATGGGCCAAAATATCCTTACTGCATAACTGCAATTGATACCATGCATGTAGCATCTGGTTGTTCTTAACTTACCTTTTCTTAGCATCAGTGACTCAATGACTTTACTGAGTATTCCTTATTCTCATACATATTATGGCTATATGGCTAATTTCTGATATGATATATAACATAGTTTGAGCTGCTTCAGTAAATTTTCAGTGGTGTTTGTCTACTCATCATAACCTGGACACCAATTGCTTATTTTTTATACTGTCTCTCCAATTGCCAAATAAAATGCTATAACAATTTTGATGAGTGACGTATATACCTTTCCCTTTGTGTAGATCTAAAAATTAGTCTGATTGTTGGTGGAGATAGCATGGAGAGTCAATTTCAGGAATTGTCAGAAAGTCCTGATATCATAATTGCAACACCTGGCAGGCTTGTGCACCATTTGGTGGAGGTTGAGGACTTGAACCTTAGGACAGTGGAATATGTTGTGTTTGATGAGGCAGATTCCCTCTTTAGCCTGGGGTTAATCCAACAATTGCATGACATTCTACACAAGCTGAGTGATACACGACAAACATTGCTCTTCAGTGCCACTTTACCACAAGCCCTTGCAGATTTTGCAAAAGCTGGCCTACGTGACCCACAAATTGTGAGACTTGATTTGGACAAAAAAATCAGTCCTGATCTTAAGCTTGCCTTTTTCACGCTGCGTCCGGAAGAGAAACTATCTGCTTTACTGTATTTGGTCAGGGAGCGAATCAGCTCTGAGGAACAGACAATGATATTTGTTTCAACCAAGCATCATGTAGAGTTCTTGAATATTCTGTTCCGAGAGGATGGCCTAGAACCTTCTCTTTCCTATGGTGCTATGGATCAAGAAGCCCGCAATATTCATATTTTAAAATTCAGGGCAAGGAAAACCATGATACTTATTGTGACAGATGTTGCTGCAAGGGGTCTGGATATTCCATTGCTTGATAATGTGGTGAATTGGGACTTTCCTGCAAAGCCTAAATTATTTGTTCATAGGGTTGGTAGAGTAGCTCGACAAGGTAGAAGTGGCACAGCATATACATTTGTAACTTCAGAGGACATGCCATATTTATTGGACCTACATCTTTTCCTTTCAAAGCCTCTTAGACCTGCTCCAACAGAGGAGGAGCTTCTGAAGGATATGGAGGGAACGAATTTTAAAATTGATCAAGCTCTTGCAAATGGAGAAACGGTATATGGGCGTTTTCCTCAGACAATCATTGACCTTGCCTCTGATGGAGTAAAAGAAGTCATTAGTGGATGTACAGATCTGATTGCATTGGAAAAACCATGCATTAATGCTTTCCGTTTGTATCTGAAGACTCGTCCAATGCCTTCACAAGAATCAATCAGAAGGGTAAAAGATTTACCTCGTGAAGGTCTTCATCCAATTTTCAGGGATGTACTTCGGTTGGATGAGCTATCAGCTCTTGCATTCTCGGAACGCTTGAAATCATTTCGGTAGTTTCTTGAGTTAGCATTACTTCATTTTTTGTGTAGTTTCTTATTTTATGTCATGTAATGGGCTTCCTCATACTGAAGTAATGATTATACCAGGCCAAAGCAGACGATTTTAGAGGCTGAAGGTGAAGCTGCTAGATCAAGAAATTTCAAAGTAATCAAATATTTCTTCTTTTCTTTGAGAATTTTGAACATCATTTCCTCATGTCATTCTTCTAAACTTACAACAGGGAGGTATATATCTATCTGTCCATGTAATTTAGATGTCTGGACTACATCAGTGCAATACATCCAAATATGACTGATATGTGCAATTCTGCAATACATTTCTTTCAAAATTTGCTTACATCCCCGTCTTGGATTGCTTGTAGAGTTCAAATCAATGGCTAGATGTGATGAAGAGGAAAAGAGAAGTGCACGAGGGTATCATAACTTTAGTGCATCAAAAGAATTCTGGTGATTCAGAGCCAAAGGTTATTATTACTCTTAAAAGGACATACATTTGTTCTCATTAAATATGTCTTGTTCTAGACCACCACCTGGGTATGTTTCACAGACATAGTTGTTAACTGGATAAGGTTATTATATCATGGAAATGCTAGGTGTGGTAATGCTAGTCATTGAGGAGACAAGGTATTAGACTTACTGAAAATCTTTATTCAGGACTTGTAAGCATACTTATCAAGGCGTCGCTAAAGCGTCGCTTAGGCGTCACTTTAGCGACAAGGCAGTCGGTGGGGGTAAGGCGTCCCGACGCCTTACCCCTATGGAGCTCGCCGGGTGCACAGAGGGCCGGGCGCGGCGCAGATCCGGTGCAGAGAGGCCATATCTGGTGCGGAGCGGCGCGCAGCGAGGCCGAGCGTGGTATAGATTGGGTGCAGCGAGGTCCTGTGCGGCAGGGAGGGCAGGAGCGGCTGGACGAGAGCACGGCGAGGTCCTATGCGCGGCACACGGCGAGGCCGGGTAAGAGCTGAGCGTGGTGAGGCCCTGTGCAGCGCGGAAGAGAAGGGAGAGGAGGGGAAGAGAGGAAGAAGCGGCGGATGGTAGGAAAGAGGATGAGAAAAGCCTGAGATTTCGGAGTGAGTGGGAGAGAAGTTAGGGTTTAGATGTGAAAAATAATCTAATGGGCCTTAAGTAGGCTGCTGGATTAAAATTATATAAATTGGTAATTAAATTGAACTCTAAATATATCATTAAACATAATTTTAAATGTGTTATTATAATTTTAACTATGTATATTTAATTTTATAAGGCATATAATGTGAAAATATTGCAACTTGATAGTATATTGCTATTTTGCTATTCCTATTTGGAATTTATTACTTATCTATCAATATTTTTTTTTCTAAATCCTGTATATTCTATGGACGTAAGGTGTCCCCTAAGTGGTAAGGCGGTACTCCACCGCCTCGCCTCGCCTTAGCACCTTAATAACTATGCTTGTAAGCTGTACTAATTTGGAGTGCTGTCATTTATGTGGAGAAGCTGATCCTAAAGAGCTCTATTATTCTAGTAAAGATGGCCACTACAGAATAGAGTATGGAAAAATGCATCTCCAGCAAAACTGACCAGCAAGAACGTTGAGTGCTCTGGCCTGGAAGGTCAACACCTTGTTGTGATTTTGTCTGTGTTAACTCAAAATGGAATGTCCTTAAATGATACAAATTAACTATACACGTTTATATCATTATATGTTAGAAACTCCAGTACATTTCCCACATTTAGTAATTTATACATATGAGTATCATGTGATCATGTGATGTCATCTAGTCATGTGTGGATGATCACTTCTACCTTGAGGTGCTGGTGATCGGTGAACCGATGGATCCCTTTGTTTGGATGGTTACTTCCACGGGAATGCTCATAACAATTAGCTTCAGTTGTTTACTATTCCAATTTTGTGCAGATGTGACATTGTACAATGTTTTTTCATATATGCTAAATTTTTGGATTAGCATCATATGATCCTGCATTTTCTTAGATGAAACAGAGAAGATGTATCAACCACGCGTGGTAGTGATTGATCTATTTGTGAACTATTAGTTCTTCTGCAGTTATTTAGTTTCTGACCTAAACAGTTAATTATGGGCTCAACTGATCTAGTTTACTGTGATTATTGATAAACAGTTGATTATGGACTCAGCTGACCTAGTTTCTGGCCTAAAAATTTTAAACTTATAGTTTCCATTCTTCATACACCTATTTTTAGAATAATTGATAATTACAAGTTAGAATGTTGATGGCGTAATAGAAAACATGACTTGCTAATATTAGAACCAAGCTACTTTTTCTGTATCTGCCTGTGTGGATGTGACACTTTTTCCTATGCTTTGGACACTGATTTTTTGATTTTAATTATGCAGGAAGAAAAGTTGGAAGACATTTCAAACTGGGAGAGAAAAGGTCCAAAATTATTTTCCCTTTTAGGGTGTCATTGTGCAATAAATACCTCTGTTATTGCTGTTTTAACTTAAAAGGGCATCTTGAAGTTTCTTGCTTACTCACAGTACTCCTGGAGAAGTTGCACCATTATCACTGTGATTATGATCGTTTGTTTTCTGCATCCATTTCAGAAGTTTGTGGTAATAAGCGAAAGTTACAGAGCTTTAGAGATGAGGACTACTACATAAGTACAGTGCCTCAAAACCAAGTATACCTCCTAAACCCAGCATAAAGAATCTTTACTAAAAAAATTGTATGGGTCTATAAATGTTCTTTTTATTTCTTATATAACAACTGCTTGATGTAGCTTTTCTGCCTCATTGAATTTTTTCCCTCCAGCATTTGGAAGCTGGGCTGTCAGTGAGGGCAAATGAAGGCTTTGTTGAAAATAGGTATGCACTTGCTGACATATTGTTGTGACCTTTTGTTTTGAGGCTAATTGAGCATTCCTGATAAATTGCAATCACCATAGCAAATGCACTATATGCCTACAGGGAAAGTAATGTTGTTCAGAGGAAGAGAGGAGGGGGTGGGGATAGGATGGTAATCTGGATACGAGAGCATCTCCAACAGTGCTCATATCTAGCTTCCTAAAATTAAATTTAGGTATTTTGAAAAAATCATGCTGCAACAGTATTTCTAAATAATCCCCTATCCTAAGTGGTCCCCTAAATCACCTCTGTTTTCTCTTAAAAGTAAGAACTCCCTTTTTATCCCCTTTAAAATATATGAATTAAGATTATAGGGAAACTGTTGTGGACTGATTGATTTTTAGGAAGTGTTAGAATTAGGATGGTTCTCTATATAAAAATATAGGGAACTATTAGGAGCTCTCTTGGAGTTGCTTTGGAAATCTACTGGAGCTAGGACAGTATCTTTGAATTGACCTGTGTCTTGTTTGTGTCCGCTTTATTGTTGTTTACTATATTTGCTTTATCTTTTGATTTTCCTTTTCTTAAAGTTTTGTCTGTTTTGTCTTCTATAAGCAGTAATATCAGGTTTTATTTAAAATTAGTATGGAATTGTGCTTTACTGGCCAGTATGACCTACCTGTCCAACCACTTTAACTTCATCCCTTCTGTCAAGGGCCTCAAGGCCCTGGCTGGCCGGACCTCGGCTACGTAACTCGTAGCCTCCGTCCGTCACGCCGGCGAGGTTATGCCCCTCAGCCGTCGGCTTAGAGAAGGGAGGTAGATTGAAGAATACTTATTGCTTAATCCAAATGGTTTCCACGTACATGAATATATAGCCTTCCAGCCCAACCGAATGGAACTGGTCTTCCCTAATTGTAGGTCTTATCTTTAGGGAGATAACTAACAAAAGAGATAACTAATCAGGCTACTTTTACTCCTGGTCATCCGCCTACCCTTCCTGCGTCCTGGCTGCGCGCTCAGCCTCCCGGCGCATGTCACGGGCTCGCCTACGCCTAGTGTACGTGTGCCCGTACATGACATCTCTCCCGCCGTCGAAGACCAGCTCGTCCTCGAGCTGAAAAGCAGGGAACCGAGCACAAAAGTTGTCGTAGTCCTCCCAGCTTGCTGATGCAGCCGGCTCACCTTGCCACTGGACCAGTACCTGGCGTACCCCGCGAGCCAGCCTGCCGGCTGTGACCGCTGCAGGCACGGGCACCACTGCGCCGTTGTGGGTTGGGGGTAGAGCCGGGGGTGTTGCCGGTGGCGTGCCAACAAATTTCCTGAGTACCCCGACGTGGAACACATCATGGAGGCGGGCTCCCTGTGGAAGCTCGAGCCGGACGGCCACGGCGTTGATGACTTCCACGACGCGATACGGCCCGACGAACCGTGGCTTGAGCTTGCCGGTGACGGAGCGTGGTAGTGATGATGCCGGCCGCTGCCGGAGCCGGAGGAGAGCCCAGTCACCCACTTGGTAAACCACTGGACGATGGTGCTGGTCGTAGGCGCGCTTCTGGACCGCCTGGGCCTGTTCGAGGCGGTAGCGTACGTTGTCGAGGAGGGCCGTGCGGTCCTCCATTTCCTGTGCAACAGCAGCCACGCGCGTCTCGCCTGGTTCATATGAGCGGATAGTCGGCGGGTCGCGGCCATAGACCACGCGGAACGGCGTCTCCCGGAGCGATGACTGGAAGGCCGTGTTGTAGGTGTATTCGGCCCATGGGAGCCAGCGAAGCCATTGTCGAGGACGGTCGCCGGTGAAACAACGGAGGTACATGACGATCACCCTGTTGGCGGCCTTTGTCTGGCCATCTGTTTGCGGGTGGAAGGCCGACGACATGAAGAGTTTGGTGCCAGTGAGGCGCATGAGCTCGGTCTAGAATGCCGACGTGAACACCGGGTCGCGGTCCGAAACGATGGACTGTGGGATGCCATGAAGGCGGACGATGTCGCTGAAGAATGCTTGGGCGACGGACTCGGCGGTGTAGGGGTGCGCTAGCGGAATGAAGTGGCAGTACTTGCTGAAGCGGTCGACGACGGAGAGGATGACCGTCTTGCCCTGCACCCGGGGTAGTGCTTCAATGAAATCGATGCCGATGTCGGCCCACACGCTAGATGGAATGGGTAGAGGCTGGAGCAGCCCGACCGGCCTCAGGTGGTCTGTCTTGTACCTCTGGCACGTGGTGCATGCCTTCACAAATTCCTGCACCAAGCGACGCATATTGGGAAAGTGAAAGTCACGGCGTAGGCGGTGCAGCGTGCGATGAACGCCTTCATGGCCGTCGTCGTGGACCGCGGTCAGGATCTCCTGAAGGAGTGGCGACGAAGGCGGGATATAGAGGCGGCCCGCCAGGGCGACCATGCCATCTGTGATGGTTCATGGCGCGGCGCGGGTGCCCGCACGGAGCTCGTCGTGGACGGCGACCAGTGCCGGGTCGGTGGCCTGGGCATGGCGGAGGTGCTCGATGAAGTCGAACCGGGGCGCTGAGATGGCCAGCAGTGTGCCCTCCTCGTTGTCGCGGCGGGAGAGGGCGTCGGCGACAGTGTTTGTGGTCCCGGAGCGGTACTCCACTGTGAAGTCGAAGCCCAAGAGCTTGCCGACCCAGTGGTGCTGTGGAATTGTGGCGAGGCGCTGGTCGAGGAGGTACTTCAAGCTGTAGTGGTCCGTCTTAACGAGGAAGCGGCGCCCCCACAAGTAGGGCCTCCAATGTCGGACTGCCTGTACCAAGCCAATTAGCTCGCGCTCGTAGGCGGCCAGGGTGCGGTGGCGCGGTGCTACTAGCCGGCTGAAGTATGCCACCGGGTGTCCCTCCTGGACTAGGACCGCCCCAGAGCCGACCGTCGACGCGTCGCACTCGACGACGAACAGCTTGGCGAAGTCGGGCATGGTGAGGACGGGAGCCGACGTGACCGCTGTTTTGAGTGCTGCAAACGCCGCGACCGCTGCTTTGTCCCATGCGAAACCATCCTTTTTGAGCAACGCCGTCAGGGGCGCAGCAATCGTGCCATAGTTATGCACGAACTTGCGGTAGTATCCCGCGAGTCCGAGGAACCCACGAACAGCACGGGCGGAGCGCGGCGACGACCAATCGTGGATGGCCTGCACCTTGGTCGGATCCATGGCAACGCCCGCGGCGGAGATCACGTGGCCGAGGTAGGTGACAGCGGAGGCCCCGAAAGAACATTTGGTGCGCTTGACGAAGAGTTGGTGTCTGCGGAGCTCGTCGAGGACAGCACGCAGGTGCCGCAAGTGATCCGCCCATGTCCTGCTGTAAATCAAGATATCATCGAAAAATACAAGGACGAAGCGTCGGAGGAACGGCCGCAGGACGTCGTTCATTAAGGCTTGGAATGTGGCCGGCGCGTTGCAGAGTCCGAACGCCATGACCAGGAACTCGTACAGGCCGTCATGTGTGTGGAACGCCGTCTTGTGGATGTCCTTGGGTCGCATGCGGACCTCGTGGTACCCTGACCGCGGGTCGAGCTTGGAGAAGAACTTGGCACCATTGAGCTCATCCAGCAGCTCGTCCACCACCGGGATTGGAAAAGCGTCTTTGATCGTCATGGCGTTCAGGGCGCGGTAGTCGACGCAGAAACGCCAGGAACTGTCGGCCTTCTTCACGAGGAGGACCGGCGATGAGAACGGGGAGTCGCTGCGGCGGACGATCCCCTTTTCAATCATGGCGGCACATTGCCGCTCCAACTCATCTTTGTGGGCAGCCGGGTACCGATAGGGTCGTATGGCGATCGGCTGTGCATCATGTTTCAACAGGATGCGGTGATCATGGGCGCGCTTGGGGGGCAGCCCAGTCGGAGTGGCGAAGACCCCTGCAAACGCGTCGAGTAGAGCCTCTAGGAGCGGCTCGCCCGCGGACACGACTCTCGCCGCCGGCTCTGCCGCTGTGGCCAAGCCATCCCAGGAGACGGTGCGGCCCCCCTGCTGGAAGGACATGCGTCGGCTGGCCAGGTCCCAGACAATGGGCCCCAACGCGCCGAGCCACTTGGTGCCGAGGACGATGTCGTACCCGGCCAGGGGCATGACGAAGAGATCTGCCGGAAATGCTGCACCGGCGATGAGCAGCGGCGCGTCACGGATGACGCCGGCGCAGGTGATCTTCTCGCCGTTGGCGACCATGGCCGTGAGGCGGGGACGTTGGCGGAGAGGAAGTTCCGAGCGCCGCGCGGCCTCCTCGGAAATGAAGTTGTGGGTGCTGCCGGAGTCGAGGAGGGCGACCAACGAGGCGGCCCCCAGTGTTACCGTGAGCTGCATGGTGTCCGTCACGGACACTCTGGCCACCGCCTGTAGCGAGAAGCAAGGTGCGTCCTTGTCCCCGGCGTCAGAAGCGTCGTCGACGTCGTCAATCTCTACGCCGTCCACGAAGAAGAGCCTCTTGCAAAACCTGTTATGGCCACGAGAGTACTTTTCATCACAGTTAAAACAGAGGCCAAGGCGGCGACGTTCTGCCATCTCCGTCGTGGAAAGGCGCCTCTGGTTGCCCTCGCGACGCCCCTGGTCGGCACCTGCTGGCGGTGCGGAAAGGGCCACTTGCTGGGGCGGTGCGGAACTAGCTTGGCGAGACGGCGGCGATGGCAGGAGTCCGCGCGCGCCTGTCCGGGCCGGAGCCTGAGGTGTCCGGTCGTTCTCCATGAGCTCAACTTGCCGCGCCAGGCTCATTGCGGCGGCGAGTGTGCTGGGATTGTGGATGCGCACCGCATGACTGAGAGGCGGAAGGAGGCCTCCTGTGAAGAGTTGTACCCGTTGATTCTCGTCAAGCCTACCCGCACGGGGCAGGAGTGCCTGGAAGCGATTCGAGTATTCCTCCACGGTTCCGGTGCGCCGGCACTCGGAAAGCTCAAACATCGGGGCCGAGCGGAGAGGGGGTCCGAATCTCTCATTCAGGAGGTCTTTGAACCGGCCCCAGGACGGAGCGCCATCATCTTCTTCGAGTTGGTTATACCACAGTTGCGCGACGTCGTCCAGATGGTATGATGCCATCCGAACACGTTCTCCCATGGTGCGGTGGTGGCGGAAGTATGACTCACATTTGTTGATGAACAGCATCGGGTCGAGGGAGCCATCAAAGCGGGGGAAATCCCACTTTTTGTGCTTGAGGAACTGATCCGGTTCGCGTAGCCCCTCGGGGCGACGGCCGCCTCCATTGTCCGAGGACGATGAGGGCTTTTCCTTTATGGCTGCCATGTCAGACTTCAGCGTGTGCACGTCCGTGCTTAGTGCCCTCAACTCGGCGAGCACGTCGGCTATGGTGGGCTCGGTCATGGTTGCGTTGGTGGCTGGTGGTGATGCGGCTGTGGAAGATTGGCTGGAGCGGGTGGGCGAGGATCGACGAGACCGTGATACCAGGTTGTCAAGGGCCTCAAGGCCCTGGCTGGCCGGACCTCGGCTATGTAACTCGTAGCCTCCGTCCGTCACGCCGGCGAGGTTATGCCCCTCAGCCGTCGGCTTAGAGAAGGGAGGTAGATTGGAGAATACTTATTGCTTAATCCAAATGGTTTCCACGTACATGAATATATAGCCTTCCAGCCCAACCGAATGGAACTGGTCTTCCCTAATTGTAGGTCTTATCTTTAGGGAGATAACTAACAAAAGAGATAACTAATCAGGCTACTTTTACTCCTGGTCATCCGCCTGCCCTTCCTGCGTCCTGGCTGCGCGCTCAGCCTCCCGGCGCACGTCACGGGCTCGCCTGCGCCTGGTGTACGTGCGCCCGTACATGACACCTTCTTTGGACAACTCAGATACATATAATGCTATGTTGAATGGTTGTTTATTTATTGATTGTTCCTTGACACTTGCTTCTTTAATACCAATTAGTCCTCCCTTATCCAGATTATTGAGTATATGATTGATTCAACCAGAACTACAATAGCGCTTGCTGTAGGATCTCCCATATTCAACTCTAAGAAGTTAAAGCCATTAATTTGGATACATACTATTTTTATCCAAACTATATTTTTGTTATTTGTGACATTGAACAGCTTCATAGTTTTGCTATCTTAAGTTAAATCTTAGTGTTATACTGCTATCATGCAGATTGGATGCTGCTGTTCTTGATCTAGTTGATGATGAAACTTCTGGTATGCATGCACAGAAAACTCGATATCACTGGAAAAAGGTATGACTTTTCATAGTGCTATTGGATTTGTGATATGTAATTTCACACACTGAGTCTTGCTGCTTATTTTATTACTGCAGAACAAGTTTGTCAAGTTAAATAGTGGGGATCGTGTCACTGCTACAGGAAAGGTAAATCTTGGTCATGTTATGTGCTTAGCTTAATGTTTTGTAAGAGCACTGAAATGTTACCATTTATACTAATAAACATCAGTGTTCAAGTAGGCACTAGGCGCTAGTGAGGCGGTGACCTGGCGCCTAGAGCCGCCTAGGCGAGTAGGCGGTACCTAGGTTCTGTTAAATCCAGGGTGTATATCCTCTGTTCCCCTCCCCTTTCTTCATCGATCCCTCTTCTCAACAGCGCATGTCCTCTGTTCCCCTCCCCTTTCTTCTTCGATCCACTCCACACCCACACCGTGCCTTCTCCACTCCACACCCATGACGTGCCTTCTCCACTCCACACCCACGCTGTGCCTTCTCCACTCCACACCCACGCCGTGCCTTCTCCACTCCACACCCACGCCGTGCATGGCACGCCACGCCCTTCTCCCCTCCCCACCGGCGGCAGATCTGGCCAGCGTGCGGTGTCTGGTGGCATATCCGGCCAGCACGCGGTGCCTGGCAGCCCCCGTCCTTTCTTTCTCTCGGTCCCACTAGGGTCAGTGCACGCCGCCCGGCGGCGGATCCAGCGGCTCCCGCACTCTGCATCTCCCGCTCTCTACCTCTTCCCTTCCTGGGACTGCTGCCTGAAGCCTCGGCGGTGCCACGCCCAGCCGCCTTGGTACTGCCCTAGCTTGCCAACTTGAGCCAAATCATGGCGGCACCCTGGCGCCTAGGCGGTGCTAGGCCCCGATTTTTAGAACACTGATTAAACATTTTGAATGTCGTCTCCAGGATGAGTTGAATTGGTTTATTTGGATTTCAGTATCTTTTTCCTAGTAATGTGGTATGGGCTTAACAAATTTTATATACTTGGCTAGTCATAAATATCCTGGATTTCCTGTGCTGTTTGGCTGCAATAAGTTGCAGTGTTAAAAAATCAGCCATTGGTAGCTGATTGGCCAGCTAGGGAGTAGGGATTAATCAGTTAATTGGGGATTAAATGAATTAATCGATTGATCATTATTTGGTTGGCATAAAGTACTTATGGAAACATGTATAAAATGCTAGGAACTAAATAGGACTGGGGACAGCAAGTTGTTACATTTATGACTTGATATTGTAGTTTTGATGACGAATGCTTGATCGGAAGACAATAAATCTGCAACATAAATAACAATCTATGAGTGTGCTTGAAATCTGAAATCATGAAATGAAAAGTATAAATTCAAAAAAATGGCAGAAGCCATAATAGTAATTATGATGGTAAGGCAAGGTGAGGCACCATAACTACCTTAACACCTTTTAAGTGAGTATGGTGTGTGGTGAGACAACGCCATCCTCATTTAATATAAATGTACATGGAAAAATGATTTTAGAACAGCATGAATTTAAATTAAGAACCACATCAAATAGAAATAGTTAAACAAGTCCATACTCCATAGCAATAGTTCAAATTAAGAATCGATACATTGAATATATACTAGTCAGATGCCTGTACTTTGCAACAGAAATAAATTCTACACAAAATTCGTATATCCGTGTAAAAATGTAAAATAAAGAAATTTAAATGTAAAATAAAGAAATTTAAAACTAAAATGCAAAAGTATATAGAAATTTAAATGTAAAATAAAGAAATTTAAAACTAAAATGCAAAAGTATATATATCTTTTCTTTTATTTTTCTTTTTTTTCTTTTTTCTTTTCCTTCTTTCTCGTGTGCAGGTAGTTGCTGGTTCTTTTTTTTCTTTTTTGTTTTCCTTCTTTCTCGTGTGCAGGTAGTTGCTGGTGCTTCGTCGGGCGCGTGTATGCAGCGCGGGGCGGGGTGCTGCGTGCGCGTAGCGCGGGGCGCTACGGGCGGGTTGCGCGCGGGCGAGCGGGCGCAGCCTGGCCGGCCAGTTCGGGCGGTTTTTACAGGGCATATGTTCTGGCTGGTTTTTTATGGGATGTGGGAAAGGCACGCACGTGGACGCGGACGGAAACGGTGGACGAAGTAGACACATTATATTAGTTAAGATATATATATTAAAAAAATAAAATGCATAAAGTTAAAGACAGTTTTCTCAGGTAGGGGAAGCAATTCCCATTGTCAATCAAATGGAAAGGAATTTAGCATTGTTACAACGTCTCAACAGACAAGGATGGCAAAAGTTGGGCCTGGGGACCAGTAAAAGGATCTGGGATGGATGTTTGCAGCCTGTAAATGATGAAGGTTCTTGAGAATATATCACATCTCTAAAAAAATTCCAATTGTCTAGCTGAAACAAATAAATCTGCACCTTGCCGCAGTAGCCATTTGTAGGACATGCTTTACACCCCAAGCCACACTGAGCTCGAAGTCACTGTCACACCAAGCCTTGGCCTTGACCTTCATCCTGTGCTTATTAGTTTAGGCATCTGTGCTGAGCTTGAGCCCAGCACCATCCTCACTGATGGCCAATCCTGGCCAGATCTTAATGTGCTGTGGCATAAATCAAAATTGGATTCTTTGTTAGCATATAACGAAACTGAGTAATTTATCATGGCAAATAAGAAAATTTCTCAATATTTAATGTTCACTGGCTAGTATGTGTAGTTTGCCCATTTGATCACTGAGGTGTGATGCTCTTTCCCGTTCATAGATGGTATCTGTAATTCTGTATTGTTTTTTATAATTTACACAATTACTTGTGTTGTCATTTTCACCTTTTATGTTTGCAATTGAGATGATTTTTCTGCATATTATTTTCTGCATGTGAACCACATTGAGAGTTTTGTTTATAGTGCATGTTTTAGGATGTCACAGAATGCACAATAATTGAATTTCTCATGTATGAAACTTGCCAACTTTCCTTAGATTAAGACAGAAAGTGGTGCAAAGTTAAAGCCAACAAACACAGGGATCTATAAGAAATGGCAGCAGAAGACACATAGAGCTATCAATTTTGGTGGAAAATCTGGTAGCTTTGCAGAAGAGGATACATCCACAGCAGGTATGCTTTATTTATCCTCTTGTTGCATCAGATGATCACAATGTTTTTTTTTATGTCAAAAGTGTTTTGTTGTTGTAATTTTTATCAACCCATATACTATGGAAGGGTTAATGATCAAAATTGGACCCTCAAGATTGGCAGAATTGTCACCCAGTTAGTTCTGTAGCATGTCTAGCTTTTCAAGATTATCTGGCGAGCTTATTTTTAATTGACTTATTATGGGGGTTTATGAATTTCAAAATAGTTCTGCCATGATGATATGCTCACGGCTCACCTGGTTGTGTATCTAAACTAAAAAATGTAAAAACTCAGCCAGAACTTTTCTTTGAAGCAATTTATGGAGGTAGAACTGAAGCTACTGGTGTCCATGATGGCATAATATAGTTATCTTCATCCTTTTTGCATGGACCTGTGTGTATAAAATTTGCTGCAAATGATAGCTGATTTATTTTCCTTCATTATGAAATACGGAATATTTTATGGAATTGTGGGGTCTAATAATAAAAGGGTTCAAACTCAGAAAAGATGTCTGGGTAAAGCCAATTTGGAAAAGTGGAAACCCTGGTGGCTGTCATACCAGCTGGAACCATAGAACTTTGAATGGGACAAGCCTTGCGGCAAGTGCATTAGTTGCCTTTTGAAATTCTCATGTCGTTGTGGCTGTCAGTGTGGCTTGTTTCACATGTTCTATCCAGTGCCGTAACAGCTCTAACACTGGCCTTATGCCATGACCTTTTTGCAGGTAGTCATCACAGAGGAAACAGAAAATACACTGCAGCTGGGCGTGGGCGTCGCTTTATGCCAAATGCCGATGTGCCGTCTGAGATTAGAAATCCTGAACAAATACAGAAGAGCAGGCAGCATAAAGCAATGGATATTGCCCGCATGAAGAACAAATTTGCAAAAGATGGCAAATTTCAGAAAAACAGGAGGCACGATGGACCCTCAAAAGATGGCAAATTTCAAAAAAAACCGGAGGCACGATGGACCCTCAAAAGATGGCAAATTCCAGAAAAACAAGAGATCGGATGGCAATGGCAAAGGACGGGGGAAAGGTAAAGGGAATGGAAATGGATTTGGTAAAGGAAAGGGGACAATGAAAGGGAAGGGTACAAGGTGATCTGACAAATATGTTGTAGAGATCACAGGTGAAGGGCTGCGCCATCAAGAGCAGGTGTTACTGCCCTCGATTGCATTCCGGTTTTGTTTGCTTGTCTCATCGTTATTTTGTAATACTAAGCAAAATTAGCCGAGATCTTACCGAGAATATATACTCGTTCAGTAGGTCATACAACTAATCAAACATTTATAAAGCGCTATCACAGTTGCTTTTGCACTTCTTATCTGTTTAAAATTATCAGGGTCAATTTTGATGCAGTTTCTGGCAACTAATGTGAAAATGCACGTATCATTTGCTGTTTTATTTAGGGAAGCGAGACCTTTGAGTGATACTTTTGTTCCTTCTCGAGTTGCTAATTGACGTCTCGGCCATCGGCTGCAGGGAATTCCCTCACGCCGTGCTGCGTTTGCTTTGCCTTCGCCACTGTCTAACTTGTGCACGATGTCTCAGCAGCCATTCAAAACGCCCTTGAGAAGCTTCTCTAGCGGGACGATCCATCACCATGCACCACCCACCCCACTTTACTACTGTGCTTTCCTTAGGTGCTTTTGTACAGTTGAAAAAAGTGTTGTCAGGTATCTTTGCAACAAAATACAATTTTGGGAATGTTTTTTTATATTAATATTTGTAATTTTAAAGCTGTCAATATTTTTAATAAAAAAACTTTAAATAATACCCTAAATTAGGTTCTAGAATTTAAAATGTTAGGTTACTTTTTTAAGAAGCTAGCAGAAGCTAAGGCAATGTTTGAGATTGGATTCTAAAGCAGCTTCTGCTTTTGAGAAGATAGAATCTGTTCCAAATAGATGAATTCTCCACAGCCGATTTTAAGAAGTGCTACGATAAGTTTGCTTGGAAGCATAATCCTCCATTTAGCTAGCTTGTATGCTTCTTTTATGGGTTATATGGACTATTTTCGGAATTAGAATTATGCAATCTTATCTAGAATTCAACTTAGAATTCACAGTTCAACTCAATTCCTCTTCAATAAAAAAATTTGACCAGAATTCCTACCATTCCTTTCATTTTAGATGGGCTTACATAGAGATGATGATGCTTTTATTGTAATAATGGAATTGATTTCATAGTTTGATTATCCAAACAAGATTTAGGATTAGTTTTTAGATTTAAATCCTATAGAATGTCCAAATATAAATATTGAATTTCAATTGCACACAATTAATGTCCAAACATAAATATTGAATTTCAATTGCACACAATTAATGTCCAAACATAAATATTGAATTTTAATTGCACACAATTCAATGTTTTATAGGATCTGGAAAAAATTCTAATTCTTCCAATATCTACTATCCAAACTATCCAAACGGGGCTTTAGAGATTCAGCGATTCTGAAGACTATTTACCCGTAATGCCGGTTAAGCCACCTGTTCTTTTCCTCACATCCGCCCGCCCGCACATTCTTATGATGCTTGCTGCTTGCTGCTGCTGCTGCTGCAGTGTCATCCAATAAGATACCAGTTGCGATCTAGCAGGGTATGCTTGGTTCCTTGTCATGTTTTGCCACACTTTCTTGAGAAGTTTGTGGAGCCAAAGTCTGCCGTGGAATTCGACAAGGGAAATGTGAGGCTGAACAGATGTGTGGCAAAGGCAATGCCGTTATTCTTACCATGACAAATCAATTACTTAATTCTCATCTAAAGTGTAGTGACGTTCTTCAATGGAACTGACTGGAGATCATGGTATATGTGTCAGTGTGACCATACCGTCATGGACCACAGGCTCCCTTTTGGTGATTCGAAACTCACTAATGCACAGAGCTCTCCTCTAATAAGCATGAGCTCTTCTTTGCTCCCCACTAGTAAATGAGTGTTGTGAGCTAGCCATTCTTTTCTATCATCAATAATGGCACATATTTTAACCAGGATCAATCACATAAACCGCCCATTAGTAGGAGTCGTCTGATTTGTTCTTCAGCTGCACTGTCGGCCTGTCGCCTTCTTGGCTGATGCCATCTAAACGTAACGACTGACACATTGGTGATCATGTGGCTAACCTTTAACCAAAGGCATTTACAGTGGCATTAACATGTACAAATATCGTTTGGTTTGCTCGAGGTAACGTAAATAGTAATGGAATTAATTACAGTGCCAAGTGATAACAATGTATCAGATTACTAGATTTGTTTGGTTAACACGTGTAATGTATTATGTTTACATTAGAATGTTTGGCTGACAAGTATAATATATTCTGGTAACGTAATCTGATACCGGTCTAGTTAGAATGTAATGGATTGATTACTAGATTGTAATCTGATTACGTAGTATCTAATACCAGCACATTCAAACCAAACAAAATCTAATATAATTTATTTATACTGTAAATAGATAACACTTCATATTCTATCATGAAAACTTCTCGGTTTAGATATATGTTCAAAATGCAACCTCTACCACTAATTATGAAATATTTTAATAGCCTAATAAAATTATGATATTACAAAAGCACCTTTTGGAACAAAACCCATACATAAGAATTTCAAGCGTTCATCCTAAAGATATATATAAAAAAATCCTATTGTTCAAAGTTTTGAAAGCTTGATTTGAGACTTCTCCAAAACAACATGTTCTTGTGACCGGAGACGGTAACATAATACTGGCTACAAGAGAGCCACAACATACATGGTACACATTTTTCTCCCTGTTTGCGTCGTTGGTAATATAAGATGTCAGCTGCTGGAGGTTGATGTAATGTTTAGGTGTTGGACTTCCCAATGCACTAGTGGATACCACTAGTAGGCTGGAACTTGGAAGAAAGTCAGAAACCCCAATTTGCAAAAACCTCTCGAGTCACATGGTACTGAGTGATGACAGCGATCGAGTTGATTGCCGCACGCAAATGGTTGGTTGTTGGGCCTGAAAGCTACCAGTTTTTTGTGTCAAAATTTGGCATATTGGACTCCAGGTTATGTCTAGATTCATAAGACCTTCAAAGTTGCTTGATCTGATTCAGCAGAATCAGAGCTATGTGAGCACCATTTCTTTCTTTCTTTGTAAGCATATTGATTATTGCATATACTAAAAAAATCAACACACTTTTCATGGGTGACATGTATGCAGATTACTTTCCATAATCAATCTAGTTAGTCAATTTTCTTGTTTAATTATTTATTTTAAATATACTTAATCAACTGTTTAGATTAGTTTTAACTATTTACATAATATGGTACAGTAAACGAATCACTTCTATTTAATATATCGAGCCAAGATCAGAGAGCTGCGACGGTACAAAGATGTCAGATGTGGCCGTGCAATGCTTTCTCTAGAATACTTGGTTTGAGGTTGACATTTTACTTTGATATCTTGACAGATTTCAGTGCCATACAGGAGGACAGGAAAGAGGTCTACTGACGATCCAGGTTTCAATGTACAGAAAAAACTTCAGGAATAAAACAAGAAAGTTGTCCAGTTTTCGGCATTTCTTTAATCGGTTCTCCGTCTGCAATAAACTATCGACAAGAACACAACCTTCAAGTCAAGAGTACATGCATAGAGATAGTGTCCAATTAGTATCTTTTTTTTCAGAGCAAATGTTGCTTTCGATATCATAATTCAGTGCAGCTCAAATTGACTTGGATTGTCAATGCTGAACATGGCAGTGTCCTGCGTTTGCTTTTAAAATCTGGCTCCATTGTAAAAAACAGAAGCTGAATTAAACGAGTTTACCAAATATATTTTTCTCACGAAAAACAGTTTTTTTCTAGTACAAATTTGAAAGCAGCTTGAACCTTGTTTTTCTGCTTCCGCTTTTCTGTTTTTAGTACAAATTGGATAGCATGAATTTAAGGTGTCTTGATTGATTTAACATTATTATAGTTGTATTACATTGCACAATTTCATGAGATAACTATGTGGTTGTCGGTTACTTTATGAGATGAATTATGGACTTTTTTTATTTATCTAATATATTTTTTAGTTATTTAGTTGTATGAATGTTGATTGTTTCCTATTTATATATATGTATAAAATATTATAACGATGAAAATCATGCCAGTTATAAATAACAGTCAACTTACAACAGCTTTTTCACAGTAGCTTCAACCAAACGACTTTCAGCTTTTTCACATCAGACAACTCACATCAGTTTTTCACACGAGGCGACTGACAGTAGTTTTTTCATAGTTTACGGTAGAACCAAACGCACACCAAGAACATTGCGCTGCTCTTTCCTAGCACCTTATTAGCTTTTGTTTAAGCAAGTTTGGTTTCTTTTGTTTATCCTGGCCGTTTCCGCTCTGTCCAGTGGCAATGCGCCATTTCGTCAGACAGGAGACTGAACAAGCCGAGCAGAAATACGCTGGTCAGATAACTTAAACAAATGAGCTAATTGTCACATCTAGATCCAAAGATTGCTTCTTTTTCTTGCACATCATACAGGTATACAACTCGACAAAGTCAGATCTGCTCCTGATATTGGAAATGCAATCTCAACTTCAGAACACTCCTCCCTGCCCACCAGATGTTGAGCATTCAGCAATGCTGAAAAGTTTCTCTGCCAGGAACAGAAACGTAGAAAAGGCATCAAGATATGGTAGAAAAGGAGATGAGCCTTTTGGTCAGTGGAATCATATTTTTTTGATGGCATCAACAGCTGCTGCTGCCATCAAGAAACAACATGTGGTGGACTAAAGACATAAAATGGGGCACTTTGTTTGTAAGAATGTGGAATCTAAGAGATAAGTGATCCCTTTATCTTGAGTAGTAGAGTACAACTATTCCTCATGTCATCCAAAGCATGGTGCACAATCAGGCAGATGGTATCTTAGGATATTTGCTTAAATGATTTGCTCAAACATACTCCATTGTTTAACCCATCTCATCCTTACTTTGTATCTTAGTATATCTCTCTTCATGGGCAACACTAAGAAATGTTTTTGTCAGCTGCAAACATTTGAAACACTGTATTTTTTCCTGTTCTTGCAGGATTGGAAATCTTTAATATGTTGCAATTCACTAATGTGATTAACAACTGACTTTGTCTGAATATGGCAGATGTAGTAAGCAACTCACTATGTTTTGTGAGTTGACAACCCATCAAATTTTCAGCTCTTTTTCTACATACGCTATTCATCACCATCTAGCTAAAGATAAAAAAAAGTTGGAGATCATGTCTGATCCCCGAATATCATATCAGATCATGTCTGAAAAAAAACAGATATCACGCCACACATGTGTGTACTTGTGCAGAATACATTCTGAGGAAAACTTTCATCTCTCAGTTGAACAACAGCATCCACTTGTGAGAACTGAATTCGTTCGGTTTTGTCACGCTCATGACGCAGCAGCAGCTAGCTCGATCAGAATGACAAATGCATCCATGAAATGGACAACATGGTCCTGGTCGTACAAATGTTTCCATTATTCACCGCTTGCTGTTCTTTTCCGAGATTGAACCCCAAGACGGCTAAAAACTCTGAATACCATCGGCGTCGCAATCAGTGAAAGCCTCGAGTATACAAAACGCAACTAGGAGTTGTTCTTTAAGAAAACGCAACTAGGAACAGGAGGAGATCTTCTCTGAGCCACGAAAACGAATTGGCTTCTTTTTTTTCTTTGGCAATTTGATGCGTGTTGGTCGACAAAACTAACCAAAAAAGTCAAAATCGGATGCGCCAATTTACTAAAAAACCAGAATGGTTAGCTTGTATTACCTCGTACAAACTTTCGAAGGGATGAACGTATGCACATTTGTCCCCTCATCTTGTACTACTACAATTCATCCTAGTGAGTATAGTTCTTCTTTCTAATTCTTTTCCCATATAGTAACACCATCTCAATTATTTTTAGTATTTAGGTGATTAATCTGAATCAAATACTCCAATTTTTTTGTCGTTTGGATGGTTATTCTTTAGCCTCATTTGGCACAACTCAGAATCCAAGATTTATTAGAGCTCTTCCTACGTAGCTATTAATCTACTTAATTTCACCATTTGGTTTTATTTCAAACTAAAACTGAAAATTATTTTATTTTATCTCACGGGACTCTTTTGCGATTCATCTCCTACCTCTTGAAACAAAGAGATAATTTTTTTTAAAAAAGACAATATATTACAGTCTAGATTTCCTCGTGTGGAAAATAAACTAGGGTGCTCATCTACAAATTTGGACAGGTCTCTTTCTTAACACGCGCCTACTTAGCGAGCGTTTGGTTCCATGGACTAAAATTTAGTCTGTATGACATCGAATGTTTGGACATCAATTTGAATGATTAAATGTGAACTAATTATAAAAATAATTGCAGAATTGGAGAATTATTCACGAGACGAATTTATCAAGTCTAATTAATCCATGATTAGCAAATATTTACTGTAGCACCATATTATCAAATCAAGTCATAATTAGGCTGATTAGATTTGTCTCATAAACAATCGACCGATTATAAATGAGTTTTATAAATAATTCACATTTAATACTTTAAAATAACATCCAAACATCCGATACGACTGAACTAAACTTTCGGACTAAAAACCAAACGACCGCTTACAATAGTACGAGTTGCGAAAAGTAAATACGGGGGATTCCAAATACCAGGGGCACCATGGTAGGTATTTTCTTGAATAAAAAGTCATCCGAAAATACGTCGTCGTCAGCAGCTGACGCTTTCTCGCAAGTCACAAACCCGTTCGCTATTTCGCACTGTGCACCGGTCATTTTTGTTCGTACGTACACGGGAGGGAGAGAGAGAGAAAAAAAAAGATAAAAAAAACCCAGTGAGAGGGATGACACGTCGGGTTTAAAAGCGGGACTTTTGCCACGTCAGCGCCCAAGTGGGTCGCCGTCTGCGCGTGCCGATGACGTCACGGTTTTTCCTGGCCGCTTGAATAATCAAATGCCTAGAGGCTAGAGGCTAGAAGAGCTACTCGCGGCTGCACGCACGCAAGCCGCAGCGCATTCGCCGAGCCGGCCGACGGCGAAGAAAGCGACTCGTTTGCACTATCGGGAAGTCTAATTACCCCGATTAATTACTCGTGTGCTAAGTGGGATTACTCGGCTGCAACTCAAGGCGTGTTCGCTTCAGAGGTAGATTTTGAAAAAAAAATTACGTGAATTGTAATGCTATAAATGTTAGAATAATAGTAGATCTTCAAACTTTTAATTTTAATGGTATGGTGGGTATTTTTTATAAAGTTTGGACTAAGAAATCCTACGAGTTTGGGTGTGAACGACTTTTATGGTTTATTCGGTTTATACATAAAAATTGTGGGTTTTAAAAAAACTGATTTATTTCTAAACCTATTTGTTGAGTTTTCTCGTTGTGTTTGGTTTAACTTTTCTAACCAATTTCCTAACTAGAAAGCTAAAAGTTGAAACAAATGGATCCATAGACAAGTAATTTTTTCATAGCACAAACTATAAGTTGGGGGACCTCAACTTTCGTACCTTCTTAATTCAACTTTAAATAAAAATTACACGTCATGCCATTACAAATACAAGGGTTCACGTAAATTTTGAAAAGGTAAAATTTTAGTAAAATATACCATTTTAATACAATTCAAAAAAAATATAATTTTAGTATAAACATTAAAAATTTTCATGATTACAATGATTTACATGTATAATTGCATATTAATAATGTAACCAAACATTAGGAGCTACCAAAACAGAAATTCATAACTATTCCGATCAAACAATTTTTTAGTTTTTTCACGGCTCTACGACTCAACCATAAAAAAGCTGAAGCAAATGCAACCTTAATAAACTTTACCTATGTTTATGCATATGCTATTATTATTTTTTCGATTGGATAAAAAATGAACTAGTATGCGTGTTTGACATGGGTTGGTGGACTACTTATATCCTTCCTACAAGCTTGGGCATAATAACCCTTGCAGTTCTTTGGTGGGATTAGCTTTGCACAACTACGTGCCGATTGTTTCTTATGTTGATGTGAT
The DNA here is from genome assembly GCA_019279435.1 of Zizania palustris. Lineage (NCBI taxonomy): Eukaryota > Viridiplantae > Streptophyta > Magnoliopsida > Poales > Poaceae > Zizania > Zizania palustris. Next base: position 17,878,637 of record JAAALK010000290.1, read on the forward strand.
GCTATCATAGAAAATAATTAGTTCCAGTTCAATAACAGGCTATGTTATTAGGTATGGGTCGAGACCTAAAATCAAACAAGGAGCTAGCCCAGCAGCTGATCTACAATTCTTTTACGATTTGTTTGAAATCAACAGGGAAAAAAAAACAAAGATGGTCAATAAGTGATAGAGAGAGACAGAGAGAGTTTGCAAATGCCTTGTAATATTTAGAAATGAAGCGTGAAATCCTCAGCTTACAAGTTATGTATAAAATCAATATAATCATACGGTTGAATTGAAGTACTTAACTAAGCCGGAATTATTACATGATCCCTACCGTATAGTGCATGCATCTGTCGTTCTGACAGGCATGGATTTTTTTTTATGAAAGGCAACATGGATTTTTGCAATTAATGCTGCTTAGCTGAAAGAAATAAATTAAGATCATTGTTTGTTTTAGACAAATTTTATGTTACCTTATTTTGATCTAATGGCTAGGATTAAAGATAGAGAACTATTACCTTCTAAAAGGTAATAGGTAACCTTAATTTTTCTACGCAAACTTTTCAATTTTTTGTGCTAACTTTATAATTTTCTGCATATACTTTCCAATTATATGTCGTTAATAAGTATTTTAATTTTAGTTTATTTTTAATCCTAACTAAAATTAATGATACAGGTTAATCTTAAGTATTACGGTACCTCTTAAGAGATAATGGGTGTAACAGAGTCATTTTTTTTAATTTTGGATTATAATAATCTAGCTGTATAACAGTTAGAACTATCCATTGTGGAAATATATTTTGCCACGAGTGCTTTCGCTTTTTTTTTCAGAAGATTACGACGATCGTGTAGTTCCTCTTGCAGTGGCTTGATTCTGGATGTCAAGGAGCTGATAAAGTCATTATGTGAAGTCATAATCGCCAAATTGAGGATAGAACAGAATAAGATTGTTATTGCTCCTGAGCTTTGCCACTATGCCTACTTGGAAGGTCACTGGTGTGTTTTTGCCTTTTCAATTCAAAGAAATCTCTCCACCTGCATAAACTGACGTGATCTCTTATTTATCATCTACTCTCTTATTAACATATGGTTTCAGCTCCTAAATGCATGTTAGTATTATTATGCGAAGTAGGTTATATATTCCAATACATATAAATTTAGAATTTTTTAAATATTTTTTTCAAATTTGGTACTCATTTTTTAAATTTGCAAATGTAGTCTACCGCTGGCCTACCGCTGGCCCCCGCTTGGGCTCTGACTTTGGCTTTTCCAAAGTCCAAGAGTAGTTCGCACACTTTCAATATCTCATCTCGTAGGTAATGTCATATTGGTTTCTCATGAATTTACATGTGTCTCCATAGAAACACATGAGGTTCGATACCTTCCGGCGGATAGTGACGAGGATCGTAACCGTGAGTTGATAGATCTTTTTCACCATCTATAAATGTATGTCAATATAAATTCAATCTATTCATAAATATGTCTACATTTTCTCTAAAAAAATTAACCGTACATTACTCTAATAGATAAAGAACAAAAAAGAAGATGGCAGAATTACCTGGTAGTAGTAGGCAACTCGGAGGCTCGAGATGTGCTGGACAAGTGCACTGGGTATGCTTATAAGAGGCGTTCGGTGCCCCTATTTATAGAGCCATGTTCGACACTTTATCGGCCAAACATGACCACGTCAGCCTCGTTCGGCCGTTGAAGTGCCGAACGTGGCCACGACTATGCTACGTCAGTGCCCCAAGTGCCCCAACAGCTAGCCGAATCGAACATGACTATGTCACCCACATTCGGTATTTCATCGGCCGAACGTGGGTGACGTGGCCACATTTGGCCCGACTAGCCGTTGCGGTGCTGACGTCGCTAGCCATTAGCCACATTCAGCGCTTCAACGACCGAACGAGACTGACATAGCCACGTTCGGCCGATGAAGTGCCAAACGTGGCCTGACACCTGGCCACGTTCGGCTAATGAATCGCCGATGGTAAGTTATATCTGGAGTACTAGATTTGATTTTTTTTAAAAAAATATTAAAAAAATTCTATAAATTTATATTTGATATGTAACGAATTATTGAGCATGATTAGTCTAAATCATAGCTTACTGTTCTCCGTTAATGTCCCGTGATGAGCAAATCTGCTTACACGTGCAGAGAAAACATGAAAATCGCGAAGGAAAAGAAATTGAAGCCACCACAACGGATTAGGAACGGGAGGAGCATATTTCTTGACATATCCTGTCATTGTGGGCCCATTTGTCAAGTGGCATGATTTATAAAAGTGTATTTCCCCATGTTACTACAATTTGATCTGTAAATTGTAATGCTGATGAAAACATCAGCAATTTATTTCATGTGTGAACCTATTAATAATCATAACAGAAAAAGCCATTATCTTGTATTTTGGCATATATATATGTATATATGTTTAGAAAAAGAAGAAAATATCACCTGGATTTGTTTCATGTTAGACTGTTGGTTCACAAAATTATAATTTTCTTGTACAATGATCCATTTTAGACTAGTTTTCTTTTATAAAGTTTTATTTTAAGATGAAATTTAGTCGAGCGGTATATGACAACATAAATAAATAAGTTCAAAAATATCTTCAAATATTTTATATAGTTTGCATGCAATATAAAATCCCAATATTGAATCAGTCATAGGTGCTTCGAACCAGAGGAGACAATGATTAAACGTTCTAAAAAAATATTAGACATAAGTGTAATGTTATCTATTATCACATAAAATTTTAGCGTAAAATATTGTTTATATAAAGAGAAAAAAGATACTGCGGAATAATTATTAGTTCGAGAGATAAAACAAGCTTAAAAACAATTTAGGATCTGTTTGGTTCAGATTTTTGAACCAGCTTCCTGGTTCGGAAACTGGAATCTGAACCAAACAGCTCTTTTGGTCACCCAGTTTTTTTCAAAATCTACAGATTCTCGTAGTACAAATTTAAAGCTGATATAACCTAGATTTCACAGATTTTTAGTTCAACTTTGAATGAATATTACCTACCATGCTATTAAAACATATCAGTTTAGTGTAATTTAAAAATATATAATTTTAATATAAACATTACAAAATTTCATGATTAGAATGATTTATATGCAAAATTACACATTAATAATATAACTAAATATTACAAACTATCAAAACATAAATCCGCAACTATTCCAATTAAACATCTTCTCAGTTTTTTTTACAGCTCACAGCTCACATCAGCTTTTTCAGAATCTACAACTCAACCAAACACACCCTATGTGTTCCAAGTGAAATATAGTTTGAAATAGTATAATGGCTTAAAATTAAGCCTTTTCTTTTCTTTTTTGTTAATCACGTTAGATCCCTCCATTTTAAAATAAAGATACTGGACTAATTGCTAATCCAACATGTTAAGCTCGTGATCAGTGGGGGACTTAGATACCTTAAACCACTTCACTTAACATTAAAGAATCCCTAATCCCCCAATTAGGAGGCAAAGCAGCACAAGGGCATTTTTGTCAATTCCTAAACTTTTCTTGCCTACATAAACGCAACCTCGCTGCGGCCCTCAACTTTAGCAGCAAAATCCAGCAGCCAAAAAATCGCCTAAAAAGAAGAAAAAAAAGAGAGGAGAAGAGACATTTAGGCTTTAGCATCTCCCTTCTCCTGACTCCTGTGCATTCCTCACTGTCACCTTGAGCCCCCTCTGAAAAGACGCTATTTACATTTAGGTCCCTGGCCGGGCCAGCCGGCCGCCGGAAGGAGCACCTCGCCGGAGAAAGCCTGCCTACGGTTTCCCACCAGCGGAGGCCGCATGGGGTTCTCTCTGTACCCCATGAAGACGTCGACGCGCATGCTGTGGAGCACCAGCTTCTTCCGCCATAAGGTGGCCTCCTCCTTCTAAGGCAGGCCCACTCGGTGGCGGCGGCGGCGGTGGTGGCGGCGTCGCGCGGGTAGTACGTGAAGTGCGCGTCCGTGTGTGCACAGGGGCAGATTGGAGTTTGGGTTTTCTTGGGTTGTTGGAAGGGAAGGAGCGGAGGAGGAGGAGAGCATGGATCACGGCCGCGTCGTGTTCGACTCCGGCGTGCCGCGCCGGGCGGGCACCAGGGTAAGCAGCGGGCAGATGCTGCTCTTCGGTGGCGGTGGCAGCGCCAACAGCGGCGGCTTCTTCCGAGGTGACTGCTGCACTGGCCAATTGGCCATGGGCCCATGGCCCGGATCTGGATGGCTGAATCCCTAGCTAATTTGTCGAGATCGATGTCGTCGTCTCAGCTAACGAGCAGTGATCGATGCGTGTTCGTAGGCGTGCCGACGGCGGTGCTGGGCATGGAGGAGTCGCGGGCGGCGGTGAAGCGGCCCTTCTTCACGACGCACGAGGAGCTCCTGGAGGAGGAGTACTACGACGAGCAGGCGCCGGAGAAGAAGCGGCGGCTCACGATGGAGCAGGTGCAGATGCTGGAGCGGAGCTTCGAGGAGGAGAACAAGCTGGAGCCGGAGCGGAAGACGGAGCTGGCGCAGCGGCTCGGCATGGCGCCCCGCCAGGTGGCCGTCTGGTTCCAGAACCGCCGCGCACGGTGGAAGACCAAGCAGCTGGAGCACGACTTCGACCGCCTCAAGGCCGCCTACGACGCTCTTGCCGCCGACCACCAGGGCCTCCTCTCCGACAACGACAGCCTCCGCGCGCAGGTATAGATTTTCCCCACACCAATCCATCTCCACTTCTCCCCCATCCTGTTTCATCCAATTTTTCACCTCGTCATTTAATTTCCACCGGTTAATTAGCGTAATTACCTCTTACCTTTACAATTACCCCGCTAATCTCCGAGCAGTACCAACAAATCCACATCTAAGTACATAATTCATTTCAATCTTTTTGAGATATGAAAAGCTTTGGGACTTCGCAGCAAAAAAGCGTTGGATTATATTTTCAATTTTGTGAAATTGCAATGACCTGATTGGAACATATGGCCCTTTTGTAAAATACCCCACAACACTTTAAAATAAGATTCGACTTTTGGCGATTTTGATTGGATAGCGAACAGCGGCGACCCACTAGACGACGATGTATTTTAGTATTTTTTTGCCTGTCAAACTCGAGGAAATATCCTATAAAATCGTGCGATTTGATGTATCCAATCAAGATCCAACAGTTACATATGAAACCTAGTATATAACCATGAGATCTTGCTTAGATACACTAGATCACACGATTGCAGATTGCACAGGATATTTCCTCATTAAACTCTACAGGGGTTAGGAATCTAGTGAGTAATGATGAACCTCTTCGCTAGTCTCCCAAAGTCTAAACTCGATTAACTACTCTAATCTAAGCAACGAATATACTAGTATTTCATTTTTTTTAAGTAACATGTCATTGTGCTCTTTTTTGTCAACTCTTGTAATCACATGGATTCACATGCTTTTTTTTGTAAAATTAAAGTAGCTACGAAACACAAGATTTTCCTATCTAGATTCTTACTAACTACATCTTAAAATATTAAGCTCTCCAAATATAACTCGAATATTTTGGTTTTGTCCAAGCACTATGTTCCATTGATGATAAATCCAGTCACGTCGTTTTCACGAAGGGTTAATTTTTTCCGTGCCATTACAATTTTTGCGGTTTGCCAATATGCCATCGATGTGTCACTGACAGATGGAGACCGCCACAGTCACTGACAGTGGCATATAGGCAATTTCTGAAAATTATAATGGCATGTGAGTAATTTTTTCTTTCACGAAAGCTCCTTTTGTTCGTATTAGTGGACGGTTCTTCTTAGTTTAATTGCACAAGTGGTAAAAGCACTGTCTATGCACAATTACAAAATAGTTTTAATCTAGAGCATGGTATTTTCTTCGCAAGAAATAAATATTGAAAAACATTATGATTTAGGATTTTCTTATCTTAATATAAGGAGTATCCATTTATCGAAAAACCATGGATCAAATCCTGAAAAATCCACAATAAACCTACATAACATGTTGCTGTTAGGTGTGTCATACTGTTGGATTAGCCACCAACTGGCAAATAACTCTGCAAACTAGCATGGTCATGCTATCCAGTAGTATTAAGCTGAGCAGTTAGTTTGTTAGAATCTCACCAGTGGTCCAATGATTGGTCAAAAGTCAAAACTCAGAATTGGTTGGACCATTCGGAATATAGCGAGATCACATTACAGAAGTAAAAAAATATAATGGAAGTAAAATTCATGCCACACCAGATGTGCAATGTTGATTTTTTTTAAAAATAATATTTTTTATAAAAAAAATTCAAATTTGTACGGCCGTTTGAAAAATTTGCAAAAGTAGCATGCGGTCGACATTTTAAGTGCTGACTGGTGCCACGTCACCTCCAGTCGTTACTTCAAGTGCCGACTGAAACTGACATGGCAAAATCTGATAGGGGTAGCATCCAGTCGGAACTTGAAGTGCCGACTAGAGCTGACATGGCATCCAGTCGGCACTTCCAGTGCCGACCGCATGCTACTTTTGCAATTTTTTCAAACGGTCAACAAATTTGATTTTTTTTTAAATATTTTTTTTAAAAAAATTCTGCAATGTTACTCAGTATAAAGGGGTGGTGGTGATGATAGATATAACCACAACTAGAAATCATGTATGATGAGCTTGTCTATTTAAATTGTTCAACATAGATTTTCGAGATCACAGAAGCGGTACGTGGTAGTAAATAAATAGCCAAGCAGAGATTTTTTTTAAAAGAGCATCTTCATTCATTTGAGTGTTTTTAAACTTCCCTTGGGATTTTGTGAGTTGAAATCCTATTATGTTATGAAATAGCCACAGCTAATTTGCACATGCGTAAAGATCAATATAATGAAAGGAATCACAAGTCTTTAGATATTTAGTAAACTCATAGTTGGCGATGCTGCGAAACTCGGCAACTTACCATTTTAACAATTTTACGGCGCTTACGACGTGCAGTGTCGCGTTGTCACAGATACATCGGCATAGCAAATAATATAGAAAAATAACTTATAGGATTTATAAAAATATCAATATATAAGTAGTAAATTGTAAATAAAAATAGCAATATAGTATAATAAAAATAGCAATACAATACCAAGATGCAATATTGTCACTTTAGATACTTTATAAGATAAAAAATATATAATTAAAATTGCAATATCACATTTAAAATTATGTCTAATATTATATTTAAAGTTTAGCTAATAATATATTTATATAAATACGATCAAACAACCTATTTAAAACACATCACATTTAAAGCCCATTAGTATTTTTCATTTCTCAACAATAACTTCTCTTCCACTCCCATTCCCCTCTCTATCTCAGCACACTCTTCTAGCTGCTGCACAAGCTTGTTAATTTCAATACCGGTATACTGTTTCGGGGTCTAATAAAATAATATAATTATATTTAAAATATATATTAATATGAACATGTACATACTATGAATTGAATGTTTAATTGTGTGAACTAGCTACTAGCACCATAAACACAACAAGCGACGATACCACCGGTAGCTAGTGCATCTTCCATATCAATTTCATGACTTGCTACGTGTTTGGTGGGTTTACTGTGGAATTTCTGATATTTGATCATGAGACTTTCATCTTTAAAGATGAATATGGTAATCGTGACAACTTGCTTTCCAAGACAAAGAGTAAAAATGAATTCAGATGGTGAATTTACTGACACTTGCACTATAGCGTGATGTCATGACTCATGACTGCAGGGTGGGGATCCCAGACTATACGTAGATGATTGCCGTGACCGTTAGGTGGTCAAGTCTGTTCACCTCGCCGTCCTATAACTATGGTGATTGGGGAAGAGAGAATAGGCAGGAAGGATGTTCTTTCATTGCTTGCCAAATGCTAATGAAAACCATCACAGAAAGCAATCATATTTTTTACTTTTACAGTTCACCATTCGACCAGCTAGTAACATGAGCTATCTACCTTATGTCTACTTTAATGTAGTTTCTCTTCTTGCTATTGGATAGATCATAGATCTAGTCATCTAGCCTAGTTTCAGGTGATCCATAAGCCAGCTTTTGTTATGCCTCGAGGACACGAGCAATCACATGCTGTGTCTTAGTCATAAGATCAGCTCACAAAGCTTGAGGCAGGAGCAGTGGAGCACATGCATTATTCATGCATCTACCCGGCCGATGAATCGGACTCGATCACAAATGTATACTAAGGTAATAGGTCAGCATGCTCACAATAATTCGTAATGTAACAGGTGATCTCACTGACCGAGAAGCTGCAAAGCAAGGAGATGTCGCCGTCAGCGCAGGACGACGACCAGCCGGACGAGCACACGGAGGCCGCGTCAGCCACTGCCTGCTCCGCCGACGACGTGTTGGCGGCGCTGCCCGCGCAGCAACAGCTCAAAGATGAGTTCCTCAGTAGCGGCACCACCAACGATGGCCGCAGCGCGGCGATGGTCGTCTTCGATGTCGCCGAGGAGGGCACCAACCTCAGCTGCGAGTCGGCCTACTTCGCTCCGGAAGCGTACGACTGTGCCGGGCAGTACGCTCTGTCGTCGTCAGAGGATGGCGGCGCGATCAGCGACGGGGGACGCAGCTTTGACCTCCCAGACGATGCCATGTTCGGCGCCGGAGTTGTCCACCACCCCGCCGACGAGGAGGCGCAGCTCGGCAGCTGGACGAGCTGGTTCTGGAACTATGGGACCAACCAATGAATCAGGCGTTACTGAGATCAAGGTCTCATCTCCGTCCTTTACCTGCCCTATTTAATTACTGTTAAGTGTTAATTATATTATGTCATAAGTTGTACTGTTAAAATTGTATGATATAACTATATGAACTGGACAGTGAGACAATTGAAAGATGGGAATAATTGCACACAAACAATTGAGCAACTGTGTATTGCCGATTCTTTTAAATAATACATTTTTATTTAAAATTTTAAATCTGTTGTGCGGATTTCAAAATTTATAAAATAGCCTTCTATGAGGCTATCAGGCTATGGCTTACCAATCTAAACAGTTCGCCCTAAATGGGCAGATCATCCGCTGAGCTAGATCGATTGGCTCTAAATATGTAGACCATATGTTGATCTTAAGTCATGATGGTAGGTCTGCTCTCTATCAGCAGACTATCCGTCGATTAAGGGATTTAAAGGATTTTCAAAAAATAGCCAGTCTGCTCGTGCGTGCGAGTGCGCCTCATGCCCGGTCCTTGCTTCCTGCACCACATTGCTTGCGGGTGCACACTTGCTGCTTAGCCAACCTATGACTCGCATGCACCGCCCGCCAACGTCGTGCACCACCTTGGTTCAAGCACATGCCTCACATTTACTATGCCTACCGCCTCGCATGCCCCGCTCGCGTGCCTTTAGCCCCACATGTGTGCCTCGTCTCACCCTCCAGCGCCATTGTCATTTAGTGCGCACGATTTCTTTTTAAAATCCTTCTGTCGATAGATGGTCTACCGATAGAAAGTAATTCGGTTAAAAATTGCTAATGTGGTAGCTGACCAACCTCTTTCATCAGATCATCTGTCAATCTACCTAGATCGGCAGATAGTCTACTGACAGTAGATTATTTTTGTAATTTCTAAAAACTGCATACCAGATTTGAATTTTTGAATAAAAATGTATTATTTTTTTTAAAAATCTTGTATTGCATGCTTCTTGTTTCATTCAAGGAACTTCATATTTTGGTGAAACTAAACATAAATAGCACATAAAACTAGAATCTAATTGTTTAGTTGATTATTGATCGGAGCAAGGCCACCGGGTGGCCCTCTGTCCCAAGCCAAACCTTCTTCTACAATGTCCACGACAAGAATTAGAGCCACAATACTGACTTCTACAAGGCTATACTAGCTTTGTGAGGGGACTACCTCGAGCACACTATAGGCCAAGGGATGGCTGACTGAGCTCGTGAAATCAACTGGCCAGAGCAAGTATAGGCCATGGTTCATGCTGAACTAGGCGAAGCTCTACCTCGGGGTCTAGTAGCAATCATAATGCTCCCACCGAAAATCGAAGATGCATCGGACCTCTCGAAGCATATGGTGCTCCCCATCTCCGGTGGTGGAGCATTGAGAAACCTATCTAAACGGTAGAGACGAGACTACGTCCAAGAAGTAGGCCATATTAGGACCTTGGTGTCAGCTTCAACAATGCCAGAGTGGGCTCATGTGATAATCTCCTTCATAGTAGAAGATGCTCAAGGGATTAAGTTCCCACATGTAGACCCCCTCGTCATCACCATCGACATTGTTGGCATCGAGGTGCACGTGTACTCATCAATGGACATTGCTTGGCAGACATCATTTTCATGCACGCCTTCAATCATTTGTGAATTCCTTGGAAACCTCTTCTTCCAGCTGCAAGGCCTCTACAAGGCTTTACTGGTCACCCCTCAAAGAAATAGGTCAGATTGGCCTTGAAGTTAGCTTCGATGAGAGCAGTCACACACATTTGGAGGAAGTTATCTTCGACATCATCGATCCCCCTACGCATATAATGACATCCTCAAGAGGGGTGCGTTGAATCAATTTAGAGCTATAGCACACCACGACTATATCTACATGAAGTTACCCACGTAGGGGGGAGTGCTCACTATGTTGGGCGATCAAAGTGTGGCGTAAAGGGTGGAGTATGGCCACACGACCCACCTCGAAGTGCACTAAGTGAATTTTGTGGAGCTCTAGCCCAAAGAATCAAGCAAACCTCCCAATGCCTTGAAGGGATCAATGATGAAGCCCCGCCTAGATAGAGAGGTCATCACGAAGATACTCATGGAAGAGGGCCTCGAGTACCCCATTCAATTCAGAGGGGAACTGACTCTAGAGGACATGGCTTCGCTCAAAAAGATGATTTGAGGCAACCTCGACATTTTTTCTTAGATAGATGAAGATGTCTAAGGGGTTGACCAGACATTTTTGCTTGGATATGGTAGTCTGACTTCTATCCTAACTGGTCAAGATAAAAGATAATACCCTACTTTGGCAGACCCACTATCGATGATCGAGATCGTTGATAGGTGAAACTATTGGAAAGAGCATCAATACTTAATTTTCTGAGGGAAAACTATTCTTAGCAAGGTAACAATACCTATCACGCATGAAACATGTAAGAATAGTATGATAAGAATATAAGTAAGCACCATAGGTAACCACATTGGCTGTGACATAGTATGGCCCCCTTCACATGGTGATCTCCATCTCCATTGCTCTCGTCATTGTTCTTCAGATCTCCATTAACATGTACTAGCATATTACAAATAATATCACTTATACTAGTTAAATGAGTTGGAGCATCACCGGTCGATACGCATGTCGTACAACCATTGAACAACCTCGTGCTATAATATTCATGACACGTAGACCATGTTAATTACATTCATGCATCTCATACATTTTGCAAGGTCAGATCAGTCACAACATTCTTTGCAAAACAAAGTTAGGAGAAGAATCTACTCGTGACTAAACTGGATCGGAACTTCCGATCCAACATCGAAACTTCCAATCCAACATCAGAACTTCTGACTACAAAATTTCTCTTTGTATTGAATTAAATCGAGATCGGAACTTCCAATCCAACATTGAAACTTTCAAAAGCAAAATTGCTCTCAATATCGAATTAAATCGAGATCGGAACTTCCGATCCAACATCGGAACTTCCAACTCATCAGAACTTCCAAAAATCCGATGAACAGAACAATAGATGTAATCTATTTTCACCCTGTATCTCTATATATGATCGATCCACATCAAACACTATGCACATAGGCTTTGATAGCACTATTGGGATATGGGGAGGCTATGGTAGCTGACAATTTTAAATTTTAACCCCTTAGCCTAGGAACCATGTGCACAAGTGATCATGAATCGTTACCTTCTAACGCGAGACATGCAAGGTGTAGTGGAAGAAGTAGTTGAGGAAGCGCGTCCTTGCTTGACCTCGCTTTGCTCCACTCATTCATCGGTGATCTTCACGCGAGGAAGACGACGAACATCGTTGTTTGAACAGTGCCTCCATAGAGTCCACACGTACAAGGATGAGATTGATCTCACACCAGCGTGCTAGCACCGATCATGAGAATCGAGGTGAGAATCCGATCTCAACTCTTTGAGATCAAGAAGGGAGAATAAGGGGTGTGGTGGCTAGGGTTTTAGCAATGAGAACAGCAGCCCATGACCTCTCTCTTCATCCCTTTATATAGTCCCAGGGTATGGGCCTTTAATCATAATTAAGGCCTAATAGATCCAATCTGTTTTGTCCTGATCAAAACTGCTGATCTTGGATCGAAACTTCCAATCTGGACTCTCGGTCTATAAATTCGAATTCTAGATGTCGGAACTTCCAATTCCAAATTAGAACTTTTGATCAACTCTAGAAAACTAAAAACCTGCTCTAGATCTCAGAACATTCTTGTCACGCCCCGATTTAATAAATCAGGACTTTTATTGAAATTCCATAGAAAATCAATAAAACAAGACGTTCATCATGCGACCACGTACATTACGAGCAATCATCCATGGGAACTCGTGCCAAAACCTTCCATATGGTTCGCCTCGACTCAATAGCGCCCTCTTATAGGTTTCATATGGTGTCCCGATGCATCAGAGCCCCACCATACCCCCCTTGAGCCTCGTCGGTACAAGTCACCCGCAGGTTGCCCCTTGCCCCCTCCACTATGGTGCATCGAGTCGGATTGTTCCATACTTCTAGTTAGGACTTACCCATTAGACTTGTGGTTGGTACGGAAGTGCTTTGCAATAGATCCCGCAGACCGGTCCTTATAGTGCCCCGGGTGCGACCAACCAATGCCCAAGCTTGCACCCGAAACCCACCGTACTTATAACATAGCCAACTCAAACAGAGTCCAGAGACGAGAATTATGGGGAAATTCATATAATAGAATCCAGCTATCTACGACTCATTCTTTTTATCCTATAGCAGTTGTGCCAGTACATTGGGCACAAGCTAATAATTTTATAGTAAAGTGACAAGGAGTTAAGGCTCAATAAGCATGGCTTGGGTTTGCACACAAGGACGATGATCTAATAATTATAAGTGTGGGGTTTGATGTTTGACTAATGCAACATTATCCTATGAGTTATAGCGATAATTTATTAAAACATGGGCTCAATGATGATCAACTATTTCCATAGGGGTGGTCGATGACTTGCCTTGCTCAGCAAATGGGGATGGAGGAACCTCGGGGTAGAACTCCGGCTCCTCGACGAACTCGTAGTCTTCTCGATACGGAAAAATAAACAATATATTCAATAAACAGATAAAAATCCACTAAATAATAAACATACATGTTTATGGGTTTTATTATGTGAAATAATGTTTTAATATTCTGAAGTTTGGTGTAAAACAGTAAAACTTATCTTTTATGTTTTTTCCTAATTTATTTTCTGAATTCATAATTTTAACCCTAAGGGATTTTTATTCATTTAATTGCTAAGATTATTTTGTGCCAAAGTAACATACTGTTTTTATGGCATTAATGTGTGGAGAATAAAATACTGAATTTAATAAAATTGGAATGGTGAAATTTGGAGTTAAAATGAGCAAGTTATGAATTTTCAAAGTTTAAATCAATTTCTAGAATTTTATTTAAACAGAAAATAGGATTTAGTCCACGGTGAGCAAGGCTCACGGTGGACCCCGGTACTGTGCGCGTGGACCGGCTGATCCAGAGCTGTTGGATCTGGATCTAGCGGCCAGGCGCGAGGCAGGAGGGGTTAAATGAAAATGGACGGCTCAGATTAAATCGTGCAAACCGGTATGACGTGGACGCACGAGATCGCTCCAGAGTTTTAAGTCACGATCGACGGCCGTGAACACACGGTACCACTTTGACCAGATCTGAGGGCTCGGATTAAATCCCGAAGGGATTTAATCGTAGCCCTCCGATCACGATCGGACGGCTACTGTGCGATCCGACACGACAGGGGCGTAAGGGGCACGTACCCCCTTCGTCTTCGGCGACGGCGGACTCGGGTGCGACGGCGATGGCGGCGGCGAGCGCCTAGGGGCCTAGGTTTTGGCTAAAATGGAAAGAGGAGAGGACGGCGAACACGATGGTACCTGCGGCGGCGATGATGATCAACAGACGGTGACCGGTGGCGAGGGGTAGACGGGGAGAGTGTTCGGGTGCTCGACGGCGACGGCGATCCGACGGCGCCCACGGCCAACAGAGGTGAGGCCAGTGATGGGTGGGAGGTGGCGATCACAGAGGTGTCAACGGCGAGGGCAGCGGAGGCTCGAGTCACCGGCGAGGGCTCACCGGAGTTGAAACAGAGAGGGAGCCCAAAAATAGGAACGAGGTGCTCTGTTCTCGCTCGGGCTTGGGCTACGATGGTGTGGGCAGAGGGCGGCGTCCACAGGGGTTTAAATAGGGGCTTGCCGTCGTCTAGATGGCAGGGAACCGAAGGGGTTCCTGCGAACTCCGGCGAGAGCTTCCAAGCTTTGGCCATGCTTCCATACACGGTAAAACGCGTCGGCCATAGATGGAAGGAGGTCGTCGGCGGTCGGGGAAAGAGATCCGAGGCGGATCCAGGCGAAGTCGAGCGGCCGAAGGGGAAAACAGAAAGGGATTGCCGAAAAAAAGGAAAGGGGAGGGAGGGATTCCATCGGAGATGATGGATCCGACAGGTGGCCCCCACCTATCGGTGGGCGAACGAAAAAGGAAGGGCCGACAGGCGGGCCACACTGGTCAGAGGGCGAAAGCGGCGCATGTGGCTGCCAGGTGGGGCCGAGGTGAGCGTGAGCGGGAGAGAGAGGCGGGGGTTGGCGCCGATAGATGGGTCCTACTCGTCAGTGACTGGCGATTTGGACTGGGCTGGGCTCGAAGACTTTGAGGGTTGAGGCCCAATTCGATTTATAAATGTTTTCTTATTTAAAATAATTGCAGTAATTCATATATTTGTTTAAGGGTTGAGTTACTGTTGATAAAAATTTGTAAAAAATCCTAAAATTATATTTTGGCCTCTAGTTTATCCCATAAATTTTTCAAGTCCAAATTTTAAATATTTCTCCCTATTTGGCTTTATTAGGGTTCTTTAGGATTTTCTTTAATAATAAAATTCAGAAACTCCTTTATTATTATTTCTCTTTTATTTTATTTCCTTTTAATTCTTGGGGTGTTACAATTCATTTCCAAATCAGAACTTCCGATCAGCTCTAGATGTCAGAACTTCCGATACTTCTAGAACTGAATTATAAAGCACCTTGGTTGGTCAGAACTTATGATTCTAAATTGGAACTTCTAATCCACCTAGAATTCCGATTCTAAATTGGAACTTCTAATCCACCTAGAATTTTCTTGGGCACAATTACTTCAAAATCTTGTAGGCCGACTCGACTCCCCTTGAAAGCTCTCAACATGTTCTTGCCTAGCTATACCAAACAAAGCATGCCTGTTGTTAAAGCGCTAAAGGGCTTTGAGAACTTCACTTGGATGCCCGATTGCCAAAAGAGCTTCGATGACATCAAGACATACCACATTGACTTGAATTGGCTACCCTCACAACTCCCCTTCCGAATGAGGGGCTTTTATTGTACCTCACAACAATGACCTTTACAATGAGCGCGGTGCTAGTATGTGAGGCAGAGGTCAAGGTCAAGCTAGTCAAAAGACCAGTCTATTTTGTCTCTGAGGCTCCGTCCAAAGTCAAAAAAGGTGCACGAAACTTGAGAAAATTGCATACTCTCTCATCATGGCATCAAGGAAGCTTTGACACTATTTTCTTGCACATAATAATATTGTGCCGACATCGTACCCCCTTGGAGGCATGCTTTGCAACAAAGATCCCACCGAAAAAGCAGGAAAGTGGGTAGTCGAACTAGGCTCCTTAAGTATAGCGTTTACTGCCAGCAATATAATCAAGTCACAAAGTCATTGCAGACTTCATCATTGAGTGGACCCCTCCAACGGTCTGGTCCCCGAAAGCACTGAGCGAAGGTAAATGGACCATCTATTTGGATAGAGCTTATCAGGCCTCCGGCGTCCCCTCCGGCTAGAAGGTCTGATACTCTATAAGGCTAAATTTTAAAGCCACAAATAATGCAGCTGAGTATGAAGGTATTTTTTTAGGCATTCAAAAGGCACGAGCCCTAGGCGCCACTAAGGTAATTGTAAAAACAGGTTTCTAGATTGTCGTTGGGCACATAGATATGGAATTCAACATGTGTTGACACCAGAATTTGGACTACCGCATCATCGGCTAGGCGAACTAGGAAACAAAGCCGATGGGCCATCGATAGAGGCACTAATAGATGAAGACAGGTTGCTTACAGTGTGGGCTAATACTTCGTGAGTAGTTTTATTTAGTTAGTGAATAAATAAGTTAGTTAGGATTCTACGTTATCCATAAATAGCATGTCTACTCGGCTATAAATATGTAAACCCAGGGTCATTGTAACAAGTTCACACAACTCAATCAATCAAACCCTTTAGCACATCACCAACTTTAGGTACATAGCATTAGAGAGATTCCCCACTGGAGTTATGGCTACATCAGTTAAGTTTGATCTCTAACTTTGATGGGGATAGCCTATTTGGTAAACTGATTCATGTGTTTATGGCTTTCTCGGTTGATTCCAATACTATGATCACATGGAGTAGGTTTGCTAATTATCAATTTAATGCATTGATTAATTTTATCATATTGTGCTTTATTAATCAAATATGTGCATTAACCAATCATGATTATTTAGCTCATCTTACTAGATTTGATCATATGTTGATCGTCAATGGCACACTATCTTGGTTGTGTCTGATCTGTGGCATTGATGGAGGTTCATACAGGATGTCTGACTAGATCTATTGGACCAGTGTTCATCGAAGTTTTAGCTGATGAGTTATCTGTTGCTTTGTCAATTAGATTTGTTCTATTCGTCATGCTCTTAGTAATTTGTCTTTACGCTGCATTAGTTTAGTGTAGAGATTGATATCTTATAGTAGTAATAGATCATGGTTTTCATGTGTACTATCGTTGCCAATGCTAATAGGCTATCGCTGACAATGTTATGATATCTCATGTTTGTTTCCTTGTCAGTTGCAGGGTCAAATTGAGTGACACGTCTATTGACACATCTAGTTAGGACCTACACTGGAGCTGATCAGACTCTTCTAGGCCTTCGAATGTGAAGATATAGAGATACCTACAATTTTTAGGTCAACAACATGCCACTCAATGTAAAAAAAGATAGAGATAAGTTTCTATATTTTAGAAGCCAATTCGACCTCACAAAAGAGTACTATATTCAAAATAACTTTTTCGTACAAACTCCAATAGGATAATCTTAGACTTTATGAAAAGCTTAAATCATTATATTTTAAATGGATCTAGTTTCACATCAAAAGTCCTTTTATACAAAGCATAAATAAATAAATAAAGAATATGTTGGGCCACCTGTAATGGGCCTTGGGCCTTGTAATTTTGTTTGGGATCCTGGCCTAATTTGGAACCATGGTATGTATGTCCTAACCTGGTAGCTGTAGGACCGAAAGTAGCGACCAGAGGGGGGGTGAATGGGCGCCTTAAAAAATTCTTTTCGAATGTATGGCCTGCTCCCAACACCCAACGCACCTCAAAAGACTAAGCAACGGAAGATGAACAGATAGCCTAAGTCTGAAGGTATCTAGCCTAGAATCAACTGATGTTTAAATAGAGAACTACCAAGGCAGTGCAACTAGGCAGATAAACAAAGTATGTCAGGTCAAAACTTCTCAATGAGATGATCTAAATATATATAAAGTGTGGTGAGAAGTTACTGTTCAGATTTGTCTCCTGTTCAGAACTTGGCGAAGCCTGCTTCGCCTGTCAAGGTCTGCTTCGGAGAAGATTGTCAAAGCCTGCTTCGGAGGTCGGTTGCGAGGTCTGCCAAAGGCAGTTGTAAATGCCGAAGGTGTTTCGAACCAGCCAAGTTCGAAGTGGGAGACGACGAAGTGTGCTTCGAAGCGAAGTAGACAAAGTCGGAGCCTGCTTCGAAGTATGTACTTCGAAGGCAAGGCTTCGAACACAACTTCGAACGCAGCTTCGAACCAAGTGCTTCGAAGTTAGACCTTCGAATAGAAAACTTCGAACGCAACACAAACGAACAACCTTCGAACAAAGAAGCGAAGCTCGTCACACGACAGAGACCAACCCGAAGGCTATACTCTACCTTCGAAAAGAGCAAGCTTCGAAAAGAGAAGCGAAGGCTGACACGCAGCAAAGAAACCAAAGCGAAGCCTAGCAGAACGACAAGCTTCGAAGACAACTTGATGGGGAATGAAATTGGATGGGTGGCCCGATCTTTCGGTGAGATGATAGAGAGAAGATGATAAGTTCGATTGGTGGGAGACGACGTTGACGACCCGACTACAACCGTACGAGACTTTCGTGTTGTGCCTTAGCGATCGATACACCAACTCCAAGGGTTGTTGATCTTATCGGTGATCAACCTTGTTCCTGCAAGCAATCGAAGAACGAGCAAGAACAAGATAAAGGAGCAACTACAATTGCTGGATATGAAAGACGCACAATGGGTAGTTGGGGTTCTGAAACGTGAAACCGGCGATCTAACCGATCACGGGTTTACACGGACAAGTAGCATTGGCTAAACTTTTATCTAATCAAAACCCAAATTACAACTGAAGTCTCTAGGGGTATTTATAGCTCTAGGGACGTCCCCAAAGTTTGGAAACTTATTACATATGGAAACTACTAATTATTTCCAAAACAGAATTACTAGAAAAGAGAAACTTAGATCCTTAAGCCTTGGCCGTGCTTCTTTCGGTGGAATAAATATATTATCTTCCATGTAGACATCCTCAGCTTTCCAAAAAGTCCAAGATCATCTAAATCGGAGCTTCCATGTGAAAGATATGCATGTGTGAATCTCGTGCTCCCCTTGAAGTCCGAGTCTGAGTAACACGCATTGTTTTGGTTATTGCAATCTCCTCGGATCGAATCTGGAAGTGTAGCTGCATCCGTTGGAAAGAGGACGTCTCAATCTTTCCAAAAAGTCCACGATCATCCAAATCGGAACTGCCATGTAAAAGTTGTGCACGTTTGAATTTGTTGTTGTCCATGCAGTCCGAATCCGTGTCGAAAATGTGTAGAAGTTAATCTCCACTTTCTCTTGGCACATAAATAACGTCCCAAAATTGTATATTATGTTTTCATTCCCTTGACTTGGTCCCCAATCAACTTCCATGATGTTCCATGCCCTTTTTGCGCTCTCAACGTGTTGCTTGATCCATGTGAGAATTTCTGTAATTGAAATTAAAAGTACCTCATGGTGTAGCATCCATGGTTCAAATAAATAAAATTTAAATCTAACGTAGAAAGCATGCATCTTAGTTTGTTTGCTCACAATCATAGTCATATCCGAGCTAGTGATGTCCTCATCATTCTCTCCTTCTTGACTACAAACCGTCCTCGGTTTGTTCTTGTATTGGCACTCATTGTAGCTCCTAGCAAAATAGATATCATTGTGCAATATCACTTGTCCTTTTGTTACATTGTGAGTAGAAGGAAACCAACTCACGTTGACATTCGGTTTCGCATGTGTCGGTGAAGAACCATCCTTGATGAAAGGAGACGAAAATGTGAGGTTGTTGAACAGCTTAACATGCTCTCCTTCTTGAAAGCAAACATGTGTTTTTAAATCAAAACAAGAGACTCTCAAGGCAGTAGGATTAATTAACATGACTTGCTCGAGGTAATTATTTTCAGGATTTACATGCAATTTCAAATATGAACATATGCAAATTCTATGCAAAAAGTATATGTCTTCCTTATGGTATGTGCCAAATATATGAAAAATAACATTGGCAGGACATGGCAAATTAAACCTTGCAAATAATTTTTCTTTTAAATAAGTGAGCTCACAAAGATCCATAATTTCAATATATCCCCATGTATTTAAAGATGATAACAATTTAATTTCTTCATTCTCATTAGTAATGTGGAAAACATGTTTAACATCAGCGCTTGAGGAATTAACAATAGAAACAACACGTTCTTCCACTAGTTTTGGCAGGTATATAAATGAAGCATTAACACACAACTCTTCTTTGTCATGAGGAATTTCAAGCAAATCATCTGTTAACAAAGAAATTTCAGAAAAAGATTCCACTAATGGTTGCTCTATAATAGCATGAATATCCGATGATTGTGTTTGATGAGGAGCGCACTCACCTTGATTAATTTCAGCACATATATTACCTTGCAAAACCTTCTCTGATGATGTAAGTGCATACTTGCTCTCTTTTTCCTGTTCAAAGTTAGTAGAACTAGAAGGCAAACTGATTGGCGTCTTCTCTAAATCAATAGCAATCTGAATTTCAGCTCGACATGCAAGTTCAAACAATTGAAAGAGAGAATTATATGTTTCATGAAGAATCATTTCCCGAATTTCCTTGTTAAGCCCACGTAAAAACCTTTGTTCCATAGCTTCTTCACATTCATCTATAGCACAACGTAATAAACAAGCATGCATATCATGATAGTATGAGGCAACGCTTTTGCTATCTTGTTTTAAACATTGTAGTTTCTTTAACAGAATATCGGCATAATATGGAGGAACAAAAGCATCTCTCAAATATTTCTTTAAGTCTTTCCAAGATTGAGGTATTTTATCATGTCTACAAAGATGTTTCCAATGATATGCAGCATCTTTAACTAACACTTTAGAGGCAGCCATAACCTTTTCTCTTTCAGACATGTTATACTTTTTAAATTCATTATCTACATCTAGCTCCCATTGAATATATGCCTGAGGATCATAATTTCCTTCAAAATAAGGTATTGTACATTTGAACCTAGCTAGAATTTCATCACATACCTCATATTTATTGTGTTGATCTCTCATGTGTCGATGAAGATGTCGATATTGAGCTTCATTATATCCTATCTCCTTGTGTATCCCTGCCATGATTAGTAGTAGACAAGAAACATACAAATAATATGTACGCTCCTATTAACTACAAGATTGTGAAGGCACAACGTCACACTCGCTCAATCCTGTATCAAGCTCTTACAAGTTCTTACCAATGCAAGCATGAAGGTGTTGTACACCGACTTAACCACAAACACCACGGAGATTAGATGTATCGATGCTTTGGAAAACACTTGGTTGTACAAGTTGTAGTCAAATCTGTGGAGCTCTAGGTAGGCTGAAATATGTAGCAAGGAAAACTAGAACCACATTAGCATAAGCAAATTGAGTAATTGTTCAATGTCGGTATTGTGCTGATCCTAGGCTTGAACGTACTAGAGACGCGAGCCTAGACACAAACGATACCACCAAACCGACAAAGGAAGAACTAGCTTTCCTCCTCTTTTGTCACAAGTTTTCTTTCTTCACTTTTTTTCTCTTTTCTCTTTTTTTTGGTGCAGATTTTTTTCTTCTTTTTTTTGAGCACCTTTCTGCCTTTTTTTTTCCTTTTTCTCTCTCTTTTTTTTAAAGAACAGCAAAGGACAATGTGACTCTTAGTACAGGACTCCCGAACATTGTACGTTCCAAAACAGAAAGCAAACGATCGAATATGAAGATGACTCTAAAAGGAAAAATAAAGATCCTCTTGTAAGCTTTCCAAAAACTATAAAAACTCTCCAATCCGAGTTTGCATGTGTGAGATATGAAAGTTTTAGTAATGCTTGCACAGCCTGCCTAAATTGTACCCGAATTCCAAAATAACAAACCGACTAAAACAGACCAAAACACTGTGGTAAAAAGGTGACAAGAACTCGAAACTCTAAACGAACTAAACGCTAAGACCAGCAACTTCACACGACGATGCAACCAAAAACTCAAAAAGCCGATACTAAGCAGAACTAGTAATAGGCTCAAAGAGGTTTGGATCTCGGGTAATTTTTTTTGTGTGGCTTTTTCTGGACTGTAGGAAAAAATAAAAAACTCACCGATCAACGAAAGCTCTGATACCACTTGATGGGGAATGAAATTGGATGGGTGGTCCGATCTTTCGGTGAGATGATAGAGAGAAGATGATAAGTTCGATTGGTGGGAGACGACGTTGACGACCCGACTACAACCGTACGAGACTTTCGTGTTGCGCCTTAGCGATCGATACACCAACTCCAAGGGTTGTTGATCTTATCGGTGATCAACCTTGTTCCTGCAAGCAATCGAAGAACGAGCAAGAACAAGATAAAGGAGCAACTACAATTGCTGGATATGAAAGACGCACAAAAGGTAGTTGGGGTTCTGAAACGTGAAACCGGCGATCTAACCGATCACGGGTTTACACGGACAAGTAGCATTGGCTAAACTTTTATCTAATCAAAACCCAAATTACAACTGAAGTCTCTAGGGGTATTTATAGCCCTAGGGACGTCCCCAAAGTTTGGAAACTTATTACATATGGAAACTACTAATTATTTCCAAAACATAATTACTAGAAAAGAGAAACTTAGATCCTTAAGCCTTGGCCGTGCTTCTTTCGGTGGAATAAATATATTATCTTCCATGTAGACATCCTCAGCTTTCCAAAAAGTCCAAGATCATCTAAATCGGAGCTTCCATGTGAAAGATATGCATGTGTGAATCTCGTGCTCCCCTTGAAGTCCGAGTCTGAGTAACACGCATTGTTTTGGTTATTGCAATCTCCTCGGATCGAATCTGGAAGTGTAGCTGCATCCGTTGGAAAGAGGACGTCTCAATCTTTCCAAAAAGTCCATGATCATCCAAATCGGAACTGCCATGTAAAAGTTGTGCACGTTTGAATTTGTTGCTGTCCATGCAGTCCGAATCCGTGTCGAAAATGTGTAGAAGTTAATCTCCACTTTCTCTTGGCACATAAATAACGTCCCAAAATTGTATATTATGTTTTCATGCCCTTGACTTGGTCCCCAATCAACTTCCATGATGTTCCATGCCCTTTTTGCGCTCTCAACGTGTTGCTTGATCCATGTGAGAATTTCTGTAATTGAAATTAAAAGTACCTCATGGTGTAGCATCCATGGTTCAAATAAATAAAATTTAAATCTAACGTAGAAAGCATGCACCTTAGTTTGTTTGCTCACAATCATGGTCATATCCGAGCTAGTGATGTCCTTATCATAACTTCGAAACCTATCGAAGTGTGGACTTCGAACAGCTAGAGGCGGAGTACCTTCGCACACACAAAGCAAGGTTCAAAGTTCGAACGAAGCCTTCGTGTATGTCAGATCGAAGCCTGCCTCACGAAGCTGAGGGGCTTCGGACAGAGAGGATGGCTTCGCCAGAAAACAGCCAGAAAAGTTTCTAGAGCCTGTCAACTTCGATCAAAAAGCTGCGCAGTAGAAAGTAAAAAGCTGGCACAGAGTACTGTAGCTACAGTATAGCAGTACTACTTGCAACAGCAAGAACTAGTAATACTTGCGTGAAGAACACACCCAGCCGAAGCTTCCGAAGCCTCAACAATCATGGAAAAACTTGCTGTGCGAATGAAATGAAGCCATTAAAACTCTGCAGTTGCTGCACACGATTTGGGAATAGAAACTCCACTTCAACAATAAATGCAAAACAACAAAAACAGGAGCAAAAAGTCCGTGGCGGCGCAAGCAAGAATAGGAGAGGAGAGAGACAAGGCAAGAGACAAAAGTGACCCAAAGAAGTAGTATTAATTTCAGCCAAAAGGGTGTTCAAACCCTAGGGATTGGGGTCCTATTTATAGGCTCACAACACTAGGAATATTCCACCTGCCCCTTAGGGTTTTTACAGATGCAAGAATAAAGGAAAAGACTCTACTGCCCTTAGGAATTTTTACAGACACGACTGACTGACTGTGGGCCTAGAGATACAGATGACTTATCCGGAAGCTAATCTTTCGTAGCGACTACGGCTTCTCTTCTGAACAGTCGGATACAAGATCGACGGTCGTCAGTTTTGCGCCGAAACTGACAAAGCCTCCACCGACATTGCACCAGGTACCCGGATTGGGCCGGCCCGATTCCGCAGCTCTCTCAGCCCGGCAATCACTCACCGCCCGTGTACCTGAGTCAATCCTGGTCAACAGCCCAGTGGGTCTTCTACTGCTTCTGGCCCATGTACCCGGATTGGGCCAGCCCGACTTCGCAGCCTCCTCTGCCCGACAGTCACTCGCTGCCCGTGTACCTGAGTCACACGCGGCCCATGAAACAGCAGATCTCTTCTTCTTTTGTCCTCTTTGACTATCATTGACAATGACTCATCACTTCTAGAGCCATGAGGCCCACGCTATTCAGCATGGCTCCTCAATCTCCCCCTTGATGAGTGCATTGTCAACACTCCTCTTCTTCAGCTCTTCAGCACCTGCGAACAAATGTGGAAACACGAAAACAAAGCACAAGAAAACAAAGTAGAAGAAAAAATAAGGTAAAAGTTTAACCCTAATGACCGAAAGCCAAACAAAAGCAAGAAGTGGTCATTATGGTTAACCAAAACGTAAAAGCTCAAAAATGAGTGCGATTTCAGAACAACAAGGATATCAACAGAGTAAAAACTCTCCCTTAAACTCTGATCCCAAATTTTCTCCCCCTTGTTGACAAGTGAACTCATCAAGCACTCAATAGAGA
The DNA here is from genome assembly GCA_019279435.1 of Zizania palustris. Classification (NCBI taxonomy): domain Eukaryota; kingdom Viridiplantae; phylum Streptophyta; class Magnoliopsida; order Poales; family Poaceae; genus Zizania; species Zizania palustris. The sequence goes on from JAAALK010000290.1 coordinate 17,903,140, forward strand.
CACAGACTCCCCCTGAAATGCAACTCCCCCTCAATATATGCAGTGAATTCAACTGGAGTGCAGAAGGAGTGTAGAAAGCATGCTTCTCAGATATGATTGACTACAATCACAACATCTAACAGATACAACAAAAGACATACTGTAACGATACATGGCATGATCAGTGCAACATATGATATCTAAAGAAAGTTATTTGCACGCATTTTTCAGTTTTTCCAAACAAAAACATCACCACATGTTCCAATAAACAAGCAAGGTAAAGCATGAGATGCAAAAGCTAACTGATATCTACCAAGATAAGCATTGTCCAAAACAAAGTGCTTCAGCAAACTTGTTATTATTTCAATTTTCAAGCTTTTTCTTTTTCCTTTTTCATTTTTGCCAGGGGTTATTTGCATGTCAAACCTTATGCTGACCGACCAAGTCAAGCCTAGGCCAGAACTGGACCATCAGAAGCTTAAGACATTGGTCTTGGCATACACTACAGTGTCCTAGTTCATACCAAAGTGCTATGGTACGCAGTCCAGAACAATGCAATGCGACAAGACAAACCCACCTGGATCTTTTCAATTTTAAGCATAAAAAGGCATGGAATTTTCATTTTTCTGGTTTTTCATTATTTTATAGCATATTTCCATGATTAAAGCATACAGATGTCCAAGTTGCATATTTGCATCCAAGTCAGGAACTAGCTACGAGGCATGTAACAGATAGCAAGAACATTCAGCCTACGCATGCTAGTTATCAGAAGCAATGGTGATCATTTTTCAATTTTAAAGCATAAAAGCCATGCATATGACAGATATCAGACTTATCAAGCAAACTGAGACAAGACATGATCATTGACATGTAATCAAAATCATGTACCAGCTAGAATAAGTAAAGCAGTTCAATCATATAACAGAAGCAAGCTCAAAAGTGTGATATGTGAATATGCAAGATATGAACACACACACACAAAAAAGACTCAAGAAAAGAGTAAAGAAGAAAGAAAACTGACACAAAATATCCTAAAAAGGATACACAACACCCAAATCCCCTCGTAAATGCTCGAATGTAGACTGATCTAGAGGTTTGGTGAAAATATCAGCCAACTGATGATGGGTATCAACATGAACAAGGTCAATGACACCTTTCTCATATTGATCCCGCAAGAAGTGAAAGCGCACATCAATGTGTTTGGTTTTTGAATGGAGACATGGGTTTTTCCCTACACTAATTGCACTGGTGCTGTCGCAAAACAAAGGAACTCTGGTAGGAAAGAACAACCCAAAATCTCGTAGAGTGGAAATCATCCAAACCAACTGTGAGCAGCAGCTAGCGGCAGCTACATACTCAGCCTCTGTGGTCGAAAGAGCAACTCCAGATTGCTTTCGAGAAGACCAAGAAACAAGAGAAGAACCAAGAAACTGGCAAGTACCAGAAGTCGACTTGCGATCCAACCGGCACCCACCAAAGTCGGCATCCGAAAATCCAGACAAATCGAGAGAAGATGATGCTGAATAGAAAAGACCAAGATCAGGCGCATAAGTAAGATACCTGAAAATGCGCTTGACAGCCTGCCGATGAGACACGCGAGGTGAGGACTGGAAGCGCGCGCACAACCCCAAGGCAAACTGAATGTCTGGTCTTGTCGCCGTTAAGTATAGCAGCGAGCCGATCATCCCTCGAAATTCCCTTTCATTGACCTTGACACCACTCTCATCCTTGTCCAGACCCCCAGAAGTGCCCATCGGGGTCATCTGCGGCTTCAATTCACCACCAAAGTCAAATTTCTTAAGCATATCACGAGTGTACTTACCTTGGTGGATGAAGGTGCCGTCCTTGGTCTGCTTGATCTGGAGCCCTAAGAAGTACTTGAGCTCACCCATGAGGCTCATCTCAAACTCACTGTGTATCTGCTCAGAAAACTTGGACACAAGATCATTAGTAGTACCGCCAAAAATAATATCGTCCACGTAAATCTGAGCAACTAAGAAATCTGAAGCATCTCTGAGCAAGAAAAGAGTTTTGTCCACAGAACCCATCACAAAAGCCTTCCCCAACAAAAATTGCTTCAACCGGTCATACCAAGCCCTGGGGGCTTGCTTCAACCCGTATAAAGCTTTGTGCAACTTAAAAACATGTCGAGGAAACTTAGAGTTCTCAAAACCGGGGGTTGCCTAACATAAACCTCCTCTTCTATGTACCCGTTCAGAAAAGCACTCTTAACATCCATTTGAAAAAGCTTAAAACCCATTGAAACGGCAAAAGCTAGAAGAATACGAATGGACTCAAGACAGGCAACAGGAGCGAAGGTTTCTTCAAAGTCAATACCTTCCTTCTGGCAATAACCCTGGGCAACTAGTCGAGCCTTGTTGCGCACCACAACCCCATCTTCACCTTGTTTGTTCTTGAATACCCATTTGGTGCCTATGGGGTTGCATCCTGGTGGTGGCTCAACTAATGTCCAAACCCGATTGCGGACAAAGTTCTCTAGCTCTTCTTGCATAGCATTAATCCAATTAGAATCAGAAAGAGCATGAGAAACGTATCTGGGCTCAAAAGATGCAACAAACGCAGATTCAGCAAACACAACAAGAGAGGCAGAAGAACGCAAAGTTCTCTCAGTCAAATCACCTATGATGAGCTCTGAGGGATGGTCACGCTGAACTGCTCAGGTTCCCTGGTGATCTGAAGTCACCTCAACAGAGTCAGCAGCTGGCACCTCTGGACTCGACTGAGGGGGCTCGATCGTAGTGGAAGAAGTGATCAGACGTTCACCCTCATCCTCAGTCGAAGTCTCAGAAGGTGTGGGCTCTGCGGGGGGTACAGAAGGCCCACCCTCATTAGTGGCTAGAGTGTCATCATCTTCCTCGAAGATGGACTCTCCGAGCTCACCATCAGAAGGCTCAAAAGGAGTCAAAGAAGGCAAGGACTCATCAAATGAAACCTCACAGGTCTCGACAAGCAGCTGGGATTCGAGGTTCCAAACACAGAAGCCTCGAGAATGCAATGCATAACCAAGAAAAACACCATCCCAGCAACGAGACTCAAACTTGTCCAAATGCCCTCCCTTCTTGAGCACAAAGCACTTACAGCCAAACGCTCGCAAGTGGCTCACCTTGGGCTGTCTGCCAAACCGCAGTTCATATGATGTCTTACCAAGGTAAGCTCTAAGAAAGATGCGGTTGGCCAGATAGCAAGCCGTGTTCATGGCTTCAGCCCAAAAACGCCTAGGAGTCTTGTGCTCATCGAGCATCGTCTTGGCCATCTCGACTAGCGTGCGGTTCTTTCGTTCCACAACGCCGTTCTGTGGGGGAGTGTAAGGAGAAGAAAACTGATGGTTCAGACCCTGATCACTACAGAAGCTGACGAACTGAGAGTTCTTGAACTCAGAGCCGTTGTCGGAGCGAATTGCTCGCATCCGACCATTGTTCTCATTCTTCAGCTTCAAAATCAGGTCATGGACAAATTGAAAAGTTTCATCCTTGGACTCCAAAAAGAAAACCCACGAGAATCGAGAAAAATCGTCAACAATCACAAGTGCATACCACTTCCCACCGACTGAACGTACCCGAGTAGGACCAACAGTGTCCAAGTGTAAAAGCTCGCCCGGATACGAAGTCATCACCTGAGTCACAGGTGAGTGAGAAGCGGCAACCATTTTCCCATGACGACAGGGATGACAAACTAGATCCTTCTCCATCTTAAGCTTGGGCAATCCTCGGATGAGGTCCATAGAGCTTAACCTGATTAGCAGATCAAAACTCAAATGACCTAACCTCCTATGCCACTTCCAGAGCTCAGAAGATGATCCAGCAATCAAACACGAGAAGGGCCAAAAGAACTAGAGAAGTCAATTCGAAACACTTTACCGAAAGGTAAAATCTGACAAACCAAAGACCCTCTAGAATCAACCACAAAATAATTGCCCTTCTTAAAACGCACCTCCAAACCATCCTCAAGAAGTTGCGAAACAGAGATCAAATTGAAGTTCAAGTTTCCAACCAAAGCAACGTTCTTTAAAGAAAAATGGTCTGAAATGCGAATTGAGCCAATGCCACTTACTTTCCCTTGACCACTGTTCCCGAAGGTGATGTACTCTTTGGAGCTTGGGGGAGAGAGACTGGAGAACCATCTGCGATGTCCCGTCATGTGGCGAGAGCATCCTGAGTCCATGATCCAAATATCCTCCAGTCCCTGGTCCTGCACAATCAGTGGCCGTAAGTGGGAGCAAATGGTCCGGCACCAGGTTTAGCAAAAGAGCTAAACCAGTGTCGAGCCATCTGCTCAAAAGATGGAAAGCGAAAACCATCAAATGAGTTTGGACCAAAACGCGACGCAAAGCGCGGTCCTCGGTTCTGCCTAACCCTACGGCCCCGAGGTCCAGAACCGTAGCCAACACGGTCTGGAACTCTGCCGGAACGGACACCACCAACTGGAGCACGGGCAAGAAAGCCGTCTCCTCTACCACCACCTACACGACGCGGCCTGGCCTCCAACCTCTCTCCGCGTCGAGGAACACGCAGTCTACCATCCTGGTGGTAGAACTGCTCCTGACCATTACGAGCCCTCTCTGCTCTCTCAACCCGTTTCCTCCTGAAGCAAAACTCCGCAAGATGCCCATATCTCTGACAGTACTCACAATGATAGGTGGGCTTCTTGGGTTGTGGTTGAGGCTTGGGGTTCTTGGGTTTAGCGGTGTTTGGTGTTGTCTTCTTGGGTTGAGAGGGTCCAGGAAGAGAGTCAAGAGAAGTGTGGAGATGTTTTGGCTTTGGAACCCAGACAGGTTTCTTGGGTGGAGCTTTAGGTGGTTCATGGATCACTCCATCCTTGGGCTGACAAGCCTGGGAAGACTCAGTGGAGTGGGTCTTGGGATACCTCTGCTCTGGAGTCATTTTGCTCCACTCCACTGCCCGGCTAATGGCACTCTCAAAGTCAGCCTTGGTGTAGGTATAACCTACCCCAAACCCATCCTGCCTCTTGAACTGCTGGATCATCATGCCAAGTTGTGGCTCTCTGGCACTGATCCAACTCAGGATAGAACGGAGGTAAAAGTTCTCATTCTGAGAATCTGCTAGCTCCTCTCTCAAGGAAGCTAGAACCTCCACCTGAGACAAGCAGGTCTCACACTCACTCTCTACTTGGATAGACTTTTCGGCTTTCAGCTTGATCAACTCCATTCTAAGAGACAAACAGTTCTCACAGACAGTGGGTGGAACTGACAGTGTCTCAAGCTCTAGCCTAGTCTGGGCAATCTCAGCTCTCAACCTCTCCAAATCACCCAAATGTTCATCACCCTGGGATTTCAGTTCAGCTAAGGCAGCTAGATGAGATGGGCAATCAACACAGGGTGCGACGACAGTGGCTTGAGCATCTTTCAGCTCCAGCTGAGCACTTTCAAGCTCAGTGGCCAAAACATCCCTCTCATCAACCCTTTCTGTGTACCTGGACTTCAGAGTCGACAGGTCACACAGAAGCACCTCACACTTCGGGCACTCACTGCTATCACCCAAGCAAGGGGAATAAGATAGACTCTCAATTCTGCCGTTGGCTACGGCAAGCTCACTCTCTAACTCGTCTATCCTCTTCTTAGCCCCCCTAAGCAGTTTTTCCCGATACTTTAACTCCTGACGATTGCTTTCAAGTAAATCAACAATTTCTCGTTCATAGGATGATACCTTGTTGTCGTCGTCGGAGTCATCGAAGGAGCTCTTTTCTTCCCTATCCCCAAGAGCCATTGAACAGAAGCTCTTGCGGGATCTTCGGCGCTGGTGTGAGCGGCTCTTCGGCTTGTTTCCGAAGGCCATGAAGCAAAGGCCCGCTGGATCGTCCTTGTCCTTCCCCTTCCTGATGATGATCTCCTCATCGCTTGAGCTCGATGAAGAGGAAGAAGACGTGGACCGCTTGGAGTAGCTCTTCTCCATCTCAGCGAAAAAGGCCTTGTCGCGCTTCTTGTTTTCTCGCCGGTAGTCCTTCAGGGCCTTTCTGAAGAATCTGGTCTTTGGCTTGCCCTTGTTGAAGGAGGAGCTGTCGTGCTTGCCGGAGTCGTGGAAGCCACCACCGGTGCCCTTCTTGTGGCCATTGCGCTTGGGGCAGTCGGCGATGAAGTGTCCTGGATCACCACACTCAAAGCATCCGGTCTTTGTGTCGTGTCTTTTGAACATCCTTTTGTCATAAACACGACGCACTCGGTTGTTAAACAGACACAAATCATCATCTCCCAAAGACTCAAGCTGGTCCTCAGTGATAGACATCAAAGAGAACCCAGCACAGCTCACAGAAGAGGGATCAACAGAAGGTGTAGCAAGAGACAGAAATTTTGATCCAGAACCAGTGAGATTTGATCTCAGCTGGATATCTACCTCAGTGGCCTTCAGCTTGCTAAACAACTTAGAAATGGTCAAGGTATCGTAAGAAGTGCTCTCAACAATAGAGGATACCTTGATCTCCCAGATCTTTGGGTCCAAGGTATGGAGAACCTTGAGCGTCTGCTCGTGATCTGAGACTAACTGAGCTCCCTCAGCCTTGTTGTCCCGAAGCTTGTTTATGATCGACTGAAAACGACCAAACAAAGCCTCAACAGATTCACCCGGCTTCTGTGTGAAATTCTCATATTCACGCCAGTAGGTTTGATAGAGCCGAGCCTTGACCTGTGCTGTTCCCTCATGGGGTGCCTTGAGGGTAGCCCAGATCTCTCTCGCAGTGGAGAGATGACTCACACGCTCAAACTCAGTGGGACCTAAACCAGAAAACAGAATGTTCACAGACTTACTGTTGCTCAGATGCTGAGCAATGATACCAGCAGTACCCTGGTCAGTAACTGGCAATATGACAAACGTGGTGTGAACGCAAATATCCCAAATGTCCGAACCCTGGCTCGTAAGATAGGCTCGCATGCGAGTCTTCCAATAATTTTAGCCATAGGCTTCCAAGGACGGGACCTTGCCAGGAGACGTCATGGTCACTACCGGGGTTTAGAACCCGTTAAGATATGGAAAAACCCTAACCAAGCTCTGATACCACTTGTAGGACCGAAAGTAGCGACCAGAGGGGGGTGAATGGGCGCCTTAAAAAATTCTTTTCGAATGTATGGCCTGCTCCCAACACCCAACGCACCTCAAAAGACTAAGCAACAGAAGATGAACAGATAGCCTAAGTCTGAAGGTATCTAGCCTAGAATCAACTGATGTTTAAACAGAGAACTACCAAGGCAGTGCAACTAGGCAGATAAACAAAGTATGTCAGGTCAAAACTTCTCAATGAGATGATCTAAATATATATAAAGTGTGGTGAGAAGTTACTGTTCAGATTTATCTCCTGTTCAGAACTTGGCGAAGCCTGCTTCGCCTGTCGAGGTCTGCTTCGGAGAAGATTGTCAAAGCCTGCTTCGGAGGTCGGTTGCGAGGTCTGCCGAAGGCAGTTGTAAATGCCGAAGGTGTTTCGAACCAGCCAAGTTCGAAGTGGGAGACGACGAAGTGTGCTTCGAAGCGAAGTAGACAAAGTCGGAGCCTGCTTCGAAGTATGTACTTCGAAGGCAAGGCTTCGAACACAGCTTCGAACGCAGCTTCGAACCAAGTGCTTCGAAGTTAGACCTTCGAACAGAAAACTTCGAACGCAACACAAACGAACAACCTTCGAACAAAGAAGCGAAGCTCGTCACACGACAGAGACCAACCCGAAGGCTATACTCTACCTTCGAAAAGAGCAAGCTTCGAAAAGAGAAGCAAAGGCTGACACGCAGCAAAGAAACCAAAGCGAAGCCTAGCAGAACGACAAGCTTCGAAGACAACTTCGAAACCTATCGAAGTGTGGACTTTGAACAGCTAGAGGCGGAGTACCTTCGCACACACAAAGCAAGGTTCAAAGTTCGAACGAAGCCTTCGTGTATGTCAGATCGAAGCCTGCCTCACGAAGCTGAGGGGCTTCGGACAGAGAGGATGGCTTCGCCAGAAAACAGCCAGAAAAGTTTCTAGAGCTTGTCAACTTCGATCAAAAAGCTGCGCAGTAGAAAGTAAAAAGCTGGCACAGAGTACTGTAGCTACAGTATAGCAGTACTACTTGCAACAGCAAGAACTAGTACTACTTGCGTGAAGAACACACCCAGCCGAAGCTTCCGAAGCCTCAAAAATCATGGAAAAACTTGCTGTGCGAATGAAATGAAGCCATTAAAACTCTGCAGTTGCTGCACACGATTTGGGAATAGAAACTTCACTTCAACAATAAATGCAAAACAACAAAAACAGGAGCAAAAACTCCCTGGCGGCGCAAGCAAGAATAGGAGAGGAGAGAGACAAGGCAAGAGACAAAAAGTGACCCAAAGGAGTAGTATTAATTTCAGCCAAAAGGGTGTTCAAACCCTAGGGATTGGGGTCCTATTTATAGGCTCACAACACTAGGAATATTCCACCTGCCCCTTAGGGTTTTTACAGACGCAAGAATAAAGGAAAAGACTCTACTACCCTTAGGAATTTTTACAGACACGACTGACTGACTGTGGGCCTAGAGATACAGATGACTTATCCGGAAGCTAAGCTTTCGTAGCGACTACGGCTTCTCTTCTGAACAGTCAGATACAAGATCGACGGTCGTCAGTTTTGCGCCGAAACTGACAAAGCCTCCACCGACTTTGCACCAGGTACCCGGATTGGGCCGGCCCGATTCCGCAGCTCTCTCAGACCGGCAATCACTCACCGCCCGTGTACCTGAGTCAATCCTGGTCAACAGCTCAGTGGGTCTTCTACTGCTTCTGGCCCATGTACCCGGATTGGGCCAGCCCGACTTCGCAGCCTCCTCTGCCCGACAGTCGCTTGCTGCCCGTGTACCTGAGTCACACGCGGCCCATGAAACAGCAGATCTCTTCTTCTTTTGTCCTCTTTGACTATCGTTGACAATGACTCATCACTTTTAGAGCCATGAGGCCCACGCTATTCAGCATGGCTCCTCAGTAGCGGATGACTATGGTTTCCTTTAATCATCATCCAATTCTTCTAAATAGTTAGGCATCCCTCGAGTGTTCTTCAAGTTTTATTCATATCAAAATTCAGTATCATTACTTTGTTAGATAATGTTCTGATCATTGTTTCTCTATTCTTTATGACCATATCTTTTGTTTCTAGACTAGAACCTTTGTATTTATTTAGCAATTCAGTTGCTTCTTCAACTTGTTCTTACACGTTCTCGGTTTATTGTAGAAACAAATACCCTCAATGGTTAAATTAGCTTAGGAGTTATGCAATTAGTTTTATAATTAGTTTATGTTTAGTCTTTCTAATTAGCATTGAAACATCCGATGTAATAAGGACTAAACTTTAGCTTAAGACATCCAAACACCACCTAAATTTTTTGGATGTCTCATCTAAAATATTAAATCAATATTCTCTTTTATGTCTACCACATCTTGTTATCCTCTAACAAAACGGTTGAATAGATAGAATACAACTAGAAAGATACTTGAGCTAAAAGCGTGTGGCCTGAGCTCGAAATCATTCATCCGAGAGACTGAGACTCCAAGAATTTAAAATCAATCGCGCATCATACGCGTGTTTGATGTGTTCTTCAATTTCAGCTTAGATTTATAGTATTCTTTCTGACGGTTCGCATCCACAACTGACGAGAGCAGATTAGCATCTGAAATAAAAGAAGAAAACTGGCAGGAAATGAACCAAGAAAATGACATGCCAACAAAAGGGGGGGGGGGGGGGGGGGAGATTTCCTTGGATTATTGCACCTATGAAATATAATATAATCATCAGACGTCTGTTTCCATGTTCCCCTTTGTTTTGTAAAGAAATCCACTAGTATTAACATAGACTAGCTTTGCTTAACCCGAGTGGTTACCACTGCTCCAGTACGGAGCTTTCACCACCGGTCGGTTAGATATCAATTTTTTAATTAAGTGTTTCAAATTGAGAATAAGGTCTGTTGAATTGTTTTGGCGGTCTAGACATAAACGTTTTGAAGATTGTTATGAACCACTAGTATAAGCCTTTGTGTTATAAGATAACTCGATCCCGACACATTATGATAATTTATAATCAAATTTATTGCAAACGATATTTGTATTTAAATAAATATCATGTTTAAAAATATATATTTGTGATTAAAAATAAGATCTTATTGCAAAACACAAATCATCGTACGTCTGTTTCCATGTTCCCTTTTGTTTTGTAAAGAAATCTAGACTAGGTTTTGCGTAACCCGAGTGGTTACCACTGCTCCAGTAGTCCAGTACGGAGCAGTCGGAGCTTAGTGTAACCCAATCGGCTTGATTCAAACTTTAAATTTAAATTAAAAAAACTCTAAAACTTCCCAATACTAGATGATTTGTGATTGTTTATTGTGAAATGCACTTTTAAAGTATTGAAATTATACAAAATTATGAGCAAACCGGTAAAAATAAAAAATGGAATTCTTTTTGGTCAAGCCCAAAATTGGCTATCGACAGTTTTTTGTTTTTTTAAAAAATTGTATTACTATAAATATAATGCTCTATCATTTAATTCAACCTAAAAACAATAAATTTTATATCATATTTTTTATATTCCTTTTTTCTAAAATTTTCTGTTTTTCTAAATTTTTAATTCTTAAAATTGATCAGTTTTCGACACAAACAGACTTTATTACTGTGACAATGCAGCTACCAATGCCAAATCGTTCAGGAACCACCATTGGTAACCGTTCCAAACCGAACTTTAAAATTTGGAATTTAAATTTTGGCGACGGTGTCCCTACGCGGAGACACGTTAAAAGGTAGCCGTGTCATATCGAATGTTTGGACATCAATTTAAAACACTAAATGTGAACTAATTATAAAAATAATTACAGAATTGGATGATAATTCTGTAATTATGGATGAGTTTTGTAAATAGTCTATATTTAATGCTCTAAAATAGTATCTAAACATTCGATGTGAGAGAGATTAAAATTTAATCCTAGTATCCAAACACACCCTTAGAAACGTATGAAATGAGAATCTACATTTAAAATATTTTCATGTCCTTGTTCAACGTCTTTTTAAAAGATTTAACGAAATGGCACAAGTTTCTTGCATTTTCACAAACACGACTTTGCAATCAATCAAAGAAAGGAACGTCCTTTTGCTGCTTCAAACGACACTCCATTCCAAAGCAGAGGTTGCTCGCTTACAAGCAAGAACAATACAAAACGAACCAGACAAGCAACGTATGAAATTGGATTACAAATTTACATCGACTAATCAACATCATTTGCCGGGAGAAAGCGTTAGGCCCTGTTTGGGGGCTAAATTTTAGCCCGTGTCACATCGGATGTTTCACCATTAATTTGAAGTACTAAACGTGAACTAATTATAAAAATAATTGCAGAATCGCAGACTAAATCGCGAGACAAATTTTTTAAACCTAATTAATCCATAATTAGCAAATGTTTACTGTAGCATCATATTATCAAATCATGATGTAATTAAACTCATTAGATTCGTCTCGTGAATAATCCTTCGATTATGAATGAGTTTTGTAAATAGTCTACATTTAATACTCTAAAATAATATTTAAACATTAGATGTGTAGGGGCTAAAAATTTTTATCCCAATCCAAACTCCCCCGTAGTTTGTAAAGAGAAAAACACACACCAGAGAAAATTTAAAGAGTTGCAAAGACTTACACAATTAGACATCGTATCACTGTACAATTATATATACATAAATACATGTACATGTGTGCGTGTATCACGGTAAAACGAAAATCAAAATCCATCCTGGCTATTGAAAAATGCTAACCGGGACAGCAGAATTCTACCATCTAAAAATTAAAAGTTGTGTACTATACTCGAATGACACGGTCACCGCCCGGTGGCGCGGCCACCGGCGGCTGGCGCTGCTCGAAGTGCCGGTGGATTTCATTGACAAGCCACCTCGCCTTCTTGCTCCCCTGAGGACCGCCGTCGGCGATGAGGGCGTACAGCGACGGCATCAGCCCCGGCGTCTTCCCCAGCATGGCGACGACCGTGTCGCCGCCGTGCCGGCACAGCGAGGCCAGCAGCGCCGCGCAGTGCTCCTTCATGGACCTCGACGCCGACGCGCCGAGGAAGTCGACGAGGCGCGTGACGAGCGCCGAGCTGGACAGGACGGCCGCCGCGCCGACCGGCTGCTCGGCGAGCCTCGCCAGCAGCGCGACGGCGTCGTTCACGAGGTCTTCGCGGTCGCTGGACAGCAGACTCGCGAGCGCAGCCACGATGCCGGCAGACACCGCCTTCCCGTGGCTGCTCGCGCGCTGGAGCACGCCGTAGAGGCTCACCACCGCGTTCTTGCGGCCGCGGTACTTGCCCTCCTGCATGAGGTTCACCAGCGTGGGGATGGCCTCAGGGATGCGGCTTATCTCCTCGCAGTAGTCGGCGTTCGACGAGAGATAGAACAGGATGGCCGCCGCGTTCTGCTGCGCCTCGACCTTCGCCGCCACGGTCACGGCGTCGACAATGAGGCCGAGCCCGCCGGCGTCGACGAGCGCCCTCCGGCCGGCTGGATGCTTCGAGAGGTTCAGGAGGCCGGCCACGACATTGTCCTGGACGGCCGCATCGGTGGACGAGAGGAGGTGGAGAAGCCACGGCACGGCGCCGGCCTCCACAAGGCACGCACGGTGGAACACGTTGCGCTTCGATAGCTTCCGGACCTCGTAGGTCGCTTTCTTATGCTCCTCCGGCGAGCCCCGGGAGAGCTTGGAGATGAGGAATGCCACGACCAGACGCACGCAACCGGCAGAGGCCGTGCCGAATGGCAATGCGGTCTTGTCGACCGCCATCCGGTGCTTGCAGCTGGGCTCATGAAACGAGACGCCGTTGCTGAGTAGCAGCTGCTCGATGATCCCGCGCACCGCTATGTTTGGCAAGACGTCGGTATTGCGGAGCTTCTCGCCGGTGACAGGGCAAGTCCGGCACCCGTTCTTGATCCAACGCTTGATGGATGCCCGGTCGTATGTTTGGCCGGTGGCCACGGTCACCGGGTCTGTCATCAGCTCCAGCGTGATCGGGCATTGCAGCGCCTCCGGGTTGATCAACGCCAAGCAGCTCGCCGGCCTCGGCGCCGGTGCCGGCGCCGAGGCCTTGTTGTAATCAATACAGTCGAACAACACGATGCGGCAATACAGCAAGAATGCCATTAAGCCGCTGATGAGCACGAGGTCCTTGTCGTTCTCGCCGCCGGCCTCCAACCGCTCGAACAGCTCGGCCTCCAGGAAAGCCACCTCCTGGGAGCAGTCCCACCAGCTCGCGATTCCGATGCGGCCGAGCACCAGCCTGACGTCCTCGGCGTCCGGCGTGGCGCCGCTCCTGAACTGCGTGAGCATCGACCTCACGCTCCGCGCCGCGCGGCAGTTGTCCTCGTCCGGCCGCACCGCCGCGCGCCACGCCTGCTCGGACACCAGCGCCGCAAGCTCCCTGGCGTCGTCGGACACCGCAACAACGTTGGCGGGCAGCACGTCCATCGCCGTGGCAACGGAGCCGAGGACGACCCGCAGCTCGGACGCCACCACCTCCGCGTTCATCAGCACCCAAAGCCTCGCCCCCTTTCTCGCACAGTCCTCCATCAAGAACCTCATCTTTTGCATCGCCACGTGCAGCTCGGACAGCCCCAGCACGGAGCCGCCCGGGAGCGGCGCCGGCCCCGCCGCCCACCGGACTTCCTCGAGGAACGCGTGGAGAAGTCCAGCGACGCGCACAGCCACGCCGACTCCCCTCCGTAGAGCAGGGAGCGCACCAGCATCACACCCGGCGGCAACATCAGCCACGAGGGAGGCGAGCGACGCCAGCAGTGTCCCCGGCGAGATGCCCTCGCACGGGCACACCGCCGGCAGCGCCAGCATCCGGCGGAGCGGCGGCCTGCTGTCGTGCGGTGGCGCCATCCCCTCTCGCGGTCCCGATCCGAAACGAGCCGAACAGATGGGCATGCAAAATTCGCCAAGCGCGCGGGCTCTCTCTTTCTTTTTGCGGACAAATTTGGAAGGCGAGCCAGTTATAGTCTTATAGAGTCACGGGTACACGTGTTACCTCATGGAGGTGTATGGCTCAGATCACGACACGTGGTGGTCCGCATGGATGGACGGCGGCGAGTGGCGCTGCGGGATGCTTCCGGGCGGCGGAGGATAGGAATCTCGTGGTGAACTTATCGGTACTTTGGTAGCTAACGCGAGCTGTCAGCGCTAAGCACTCCTCGTTTAGGGGATTAATGACATCCCGTGACACGAGAAGAAAGCAGGAGGGAACGTGATATGCTCGTGTTAGCTCGCAATTTGCACGCTAAAGAGAAACGAGTCGCAGCTTGTAGGCTGTGACAACTGATAGTACTAGTGGATGTTTTTAGGCGAGTTGACGGTCGAAACGAGGCGCCGAAGATCACCGGGCTAATTCGGGCAAAAACACGCTGTTTTTCTTCTCATGTTGCATGCTTTAAATTAAAAATGGCCACGTGCCAGTGCCTAACTGCGTCGATCATTTAGCGGCGGCGTGGAGTACTCGCACGGTGGCCGGCGTGCGGCGGTGCCAAGTCCGGCGCGACGGGACTCGTTTGGTCGGCCCACACCGCGCCGCCCGGGGGTGGGGAGGAGGCACGTTCGCTTCGAGATTTGGGCACAGGCGACCCGACCGTGGATTACCACCCTGATGCCACTGGTACCGAGCGCCGGGACGCGGTTGTACGGCCGGGACCGCGTTTATCATGATAGGTGATGGGTAAACTAGCTCCTAACCACCTGTTACGCGAAGTTGACAGGGGCCTTGGAGTGATAAACTCGCTCACCGTCCATCGTATAGTACCTAGGTGGGCTCCACCTTGCAATGGGCCCTGCACACGTGAATGATCGATTTGTAATTGTACTAAGAGTACCGGTGGGGCCGATCATGCGAGCTAAAAGTTGCCATGGACTCACGCTAAGATCGGCTCACCCAAATCACAAATCATACTAGCATCGTATCCGTGCTAGTGTCGTTATGTATGAACAATAATAACTCACGAGGATAGGGTTGGCAACGGGCACAGACCCGTCGGGTTTTGCCCGCCCAGATCCGTGCCCGCGACACTAAAATGAGACCCGTTAAAAAACCCATGCCCGTCACGGGTTCGTTTTTAAGCCCAGACCCATGCCCGTTCGGGTCTCGGGTCGCCCATGGGTCACCCATGCCCGTTAACTAGCATAAGCATGCACTGCTAGTCTGCTCCACAGAGTCATGCACAGAGCCCGCGACACTAGCAAAACTGATAAAAATAGCATGAATAACAATTTCATTGGTCACCAACCATAATTCTATATAGCCTAGGTTTGGGTTTAGGGTTTGGGATGGCTATTCTCTGTTATATACTCTGTATATTGGGTCAAGGTATTGGGTTGGATTATGGGCTCAAAGGCTAAAATAGAGGCCTGTATAATTATTGGGTTGGATAAAAAACCCACGGGTTTACGGGTTCGGGTTCTACGATCCCAGAACCGAACCCGCGAACCCGATGGGTTCAAATTTCTGCCCATTAACAGACCCGCGGGTCGAAAAATTGACCCAGACCCGTGCCCTAATGGAGTAAAAACTCATCGGGTTTCGGGTTTCGGGTACCCGTTGCCAACCCTACACGAGGATATCCATAGAGAGATTTGGTTAGGTTTAATGAGAAACTGTGATACGACTCAATGGTTATCTTGAAATGTGAGACAAAGAGTCGGGAAATGTTGATACTAAGATTTGGTAAAGACCCAAACTCATTAAGAATGCCGCATGGTCAACTTAAGTCCAAGAAGTCCGGTTAAATGGTAGTCAAAGAAATCCGTCCAGGTGGTTATAAATGGCCGGATACGAAGGAGCCGATAAGGATTAAGAAAAATAGAGACAAATCTAGAATTAGTTATGGTTATCGTAACATATGATAAGTCTCTAGATTATAAATATGTAACTATTAGCTATGTTAGAAACACAAAAAAATACAACCACAAACTCAATGCAAACCTAGTCAATCAATCAACCATTTGATACATATTTTGATCAAAAGGGATCGATATCAATAGCCGATCTGTTGGTGTGTTTTTTGTCACACTTTTACACATATGGCTTGGGAGATCTGTTTAACTCCAGTGCAAGTCCCACATTCTTAGAAAAAAGGGGTTTAAGGTATGCCAATCAGTTTGATCCTAAAATTAATAAGTAAATAGGAAAATATGATCAATAGCATAGCCTATCGGCTATCGAGCCGATAACCACGATAAGGATGTGATATTCGTGGAATATCATGCCGATCGCCCATAGGGCCGATGACCAGGGGTGAAGCAATCGGGTGAGCATGCCATCGGCCGATAAGATGGGTAGTTTTACCATAAAGGCCGATGAGCGCTTTTCCGATAACGAATAAGATGTGTCATTGAATTGAAGATAACATGTCGGCTTGTACTCTGTCAAAAATAAATAAAATGTGCTAGATGTAATGCCCGCGTTAAAAAATAAATAAAATAAATAAAATAAAAATAGAAATAATAATTAAAATAATACTTTGGATATTTATAAAATAATTCAAAACTATAAAAGTTATTTTTCCAGAATTTTAGACCCATTTTCCTTTTTTATAAAAAAATATTTCTTTCTTTAGGTTTTCTCTCTCACTTACGCGTGGGACCAACTTGTCATCACCTTTCTCCCACCCTCCTCTCTTTTCTCTCTCTCCCACTTCCACCATGCACGCACAATCCTCTCCCCATGGTAACCGCCGGCCGTTCCACTTTCCCTGCCGCCCACTTCGCGTCGAGGCCACGCCCACGACACCAGAACCGCCATCCCCTCGCACACCGTTTTATTTCGCTGTTCCTCTCTTCTCCATTCCGTTTTCTCCTACTTTCCACCATTTTCTCCTCTGAGCTCTCCTTCCTCGTCGTAGCCGTGTCGTCGTCGTCCCCCGGTGAGAACTCCTCCCTTCCCCATTTCTGCCCCCTAGCCTTGTTGTGCCGTCGTCGCCGCGCCTGCCTACGTCACCACCGCGCGTCGCCCGCGCGCCGGCCATGCACGGTGGCCGTGCGTTGCCGCGCGTCGCGTCGCGCCGCCCACTCGCGCCGCACCGCTCGACCGTGCCGTGCCGTCCGCGCCGGCCGGTCCGAGCCATCCCGCACTCCATTTTGCCAGTTTTGTGTTTTAACCCTCTGTTTTAGGTTATTTAAATCATGTTCTGGCACTTTAGTGTTCTAGCCCCTCTGTTTCAGGATAATTATTTTCTATCCTGCACATTAGTACTGTTTCGGCTAAAAATAGAGCAAAAACTTCTAAAATACACAACTAATTCATCCTAGATCCGTTTGGAGCGATTCAAATTGTTGTGTTTTCATAAAATTGCAAAGAATCTAACTATGCATTTATTTTGTATTGTTCATGTGTATTGATGTACTGTTTTGCATTAATTATGTATGTGATCGCGTAGACGTCGCCGATTTCGTACCGCTGGAGGCCTACTTTAGTGAAGATCAAGCCTTCACGGCCAAGGAAAGCTACCTGAATAGTTGAACATATTGAAATCCCATTTTTCATAAGTTATTTTGATTTTAACTTAATGCATGATTATTAGGACTATAATGTGCTATTATTATTTTTTAGCTATACCCATTGTGTTAATTATGGCCCCGTGCAATTAATACCATGCCTTTGTTAACCTAGGTAAATTTTTGGTTCAACTCGTACCTTAATAAGGGTTGGGTTGATCGAGATAAGAAATACTTCTTAGCCATGCTTAGTTTACCTAGACTTTTTAAATGGGGAATTATTCATCTCTTTAATGACTAATGTTGTCTCTTTCATATCGATTAAATTGTACCCTACGGTAGGGTTACTACCGTTAGTGGTTTGGATTAAAACTTGATTAATTAAAATATTGAAAGGGCTGGTCGTGGGTGCATGCTAGTATTTTGGGATGTCGTACCCATGGTGATTAAGGACCGGTCTATGGCTACTGTTGCAATGCATTTTCGTACTACCACAAGTCTAATGGGTACGACCTGGCTTAAAGTATTAACTGTACTTTCTTACAACACCAATGGTATGATGGGTGACGGTTTGTGGTGGGTCGCACCCTCAGGCCTGAATGTCATTTGGTGCAAGAGGGGGGTTACTCGACTAGGGTTGGCCCTACGGGAAGCGAAACCTTAGCGGGTGTTTATAGGTTTGTATGGTATACGATGGGCCTTGGCATGGGATTGGGTCAGGGTACCGTGGTGGTATCCTGACGTTAACCGAGACCGTGCCTTGTGGGTAAAGTTGTACACCTCTGATCAGAGTTAAAATCTATTCGAATAGCCGAGCTGAGAAACCAAGGGTTGGTTTCAGTGTTTGTGATGAGTGATTGACAGGATTTTTACCCTCTGTTCGAAGGGTACCTCCGAAGGTGTTCGGAGGTTGTACCTCCGAAGGGTGTTCGGAGGTGGTTTTACCGAAGGGTGTTCGGTGTTTGCTTGCTGCAGCTGTGCAGCGGAGTGTGCTTGTCGGAGGGGTCCGACAGTACACGATGATTGGGTGTGTACCAAAGGGGCTTAGGTACTTTGGGCGGTACACCGGAGTGTGTGCCGGAGGTTGCTAACCCGGAGAGGTCTCCGGAGTACTGGATACACTGGTCTGCTTGTCAGTGGTGCGCAGGGACTTCGGAGGTGACGGACAGGTTCGCGGCAGGTGAACCTGGGTCAAGCAGGAGGCTTGATGCCATGGGAGCGGGGAGCTCCGTCACGGTGGCTGCGAAGGAGGTCCGGGTTGGTCCTCGGGTCGAGGCGTGCTAGGTGAAGGCAGAGAGTGCGGAGCGTGGCTCCGGCTGAAGGTGCTCCGAGACAAAGTCCTCGGAGGTGAGGCACTTCGAAGGTACTCCGAATGGAGTGACTTCGGAGTTGGATGGAACAAGTCCTCTGCGGAGGCAAGGAATTCGAAGTGTGCTCCGGAGGGAGACATTCGAAGGTACCCGACGAAGGTCTCAGAAGTCGAGGTGCATCGAAGGCATGGTCCGGGTGAGGCTCGTCGAGGAGTGTGCTCGGGGAGAGGCACTGCGACGAAGGGCTCATGGAATGCTTCATGTGGAGGCCTTGGACGAAGGAGGGACTTCGAAGGGTGGTACTCCGAAGGTGGGGCTTCGGAGGGTGGAAGGCTTCGGAGCAAGGCTAGCTCCGGAGCAAGGTTGACTTGTGGTGCTTCGGCCTGCATGGCTTCGGTACACGGACTGACGGAGTTCGAGCTGGGAGGAAGCTGCGAAGCCGTGGTGGTCCACTCCGGAGGTGTTGGTACGAAGGCCCAAGGGCTTTGACGGCTTCGGCTCAAAACCGTCACTGTATCGAAGGCTATCTTCGGCGAAGCGAAGGCCACCAGGCTCAAGGCTTCTCGCCGAAGCTACCGCACCCTCGCGTGCGAAGGGAGGATTCCAGAAGGTCAAAGACTGCAAAGGCTGACACTGTCTGTTCTGTAAAAGGCTGACACTGTCCTCTCTGCAAAGCTGACAGAGAAGCCTCCAGAATAAAGGTGGACTACCTTTTGTACCCCTTAGTTCTGTAGAGTCAAAATCAATGTAAACCCTAGGGGTAGTGTAGTCATTTCCTTTGAGTGAACTGTGGGCTATAAATATGGGGGGCTCGGTAGGTAACATTTAACACTTTGAGCATTTACTGTTGAGCTCCTGTAGTCACATACCTCGCTGTATTCATCCAGAGTTCAATTTATTGTGTTCCTTGTTCAAGTGGCGAAGCCCTGCTTCTTTGTGCTTCTTGCTTGAGCTCGCATTACATACCTCGCTTGTTTTAGTGCACCGAAGCCTGTCTAGGCGAAGGGTGTTTTGTGCGAAGTGTGTTTTTCAGCGTGCTGTCGCTCTGTGTAACAGGAGGCAAGACCTCGCTGCTTACTAGCGAAGCCCTGACCGTAGCCCGTTTTGCTTCTTGTGTCGAAGCCCTTAGCGGTGTCCGCGTAGTGTGCGTTTAGACCTTCGGGTACGAAGCCCAGCACCAGTTGCTGTTGCCAAGTACTTGGTCGAAGTCCTCAGAGGGCTGTCCACTCTCGCGAAGGGTGAAGTGCGAAGCCTGCTCGAAGCACCCCGTGTGCGGAGCCTGCACTGACTTAGCGGAGTAGATTTTCGAGGGTTGTTAGTGGAGCGAAGTCTTCTTGGCTTCGAACTTTTGCTCCTGCGAAGCCTGTGTTCGGAGCTGTCGAAGTACCTCCGAACCAGACCTTCGAAAGTAGTGTTCGAAGCCTGTTCCGCAGAAGACAGGATTAAAATCGAAGGCTGTGTTTAGCCTGAAATTTTAAAAGCTCCCATTCACCCCCCCTCTGGTCGCCGTTTCCGGTCCAACAATTTGTATCAGAGCGGGTTAAGATCACCAGTTGACCTTAACCGGTTTTGTGATCTGTTGGCGACATGGATAGAGGCAGTAAAATTCCTCTGTTCGATGGGACAGACTTTGCATACTGGAGGTGCGTTTGGAGGCTTACTTGTTAAGCCAAGGAAATGCAATTTGGGAGATTGTGGACTCACAATACTCCATCCCTAAGACTCGCACCTCTCAGACTGAGAAGGATCAGTATAATGCCAATTCCAAGGCAAGAAATATACTGTTCATCGGTTTGAGTAGAAGTGAGTTCGATAGGGTGCAGCACCTTAGGACTGCTAGGGAAATTTGGACAACGCTCACTGTTTTTCATGAGGGCTCTACTCAGATCAAGGCCAGGCGCCAAATCACATATAACCAACAGTATCAGCTGTTTGTGCAGGCACCTGGTGAATCTATAGATGCCATGTTTTCTCGCTTTGATG
Source organism: Zizania palustris (assembly GCA_019279435.1). Taxonomy (NCBI): domain Eukaryota; kingdom Viridiplantae; phylum Streptophyta; class Magnoliopsida; order Poales; family Poaceae; genus Zizania; species Zizania palustris. Next base: position 17,923,886 of record JAAALK010000290.1, read on the forward strand.
CGATAGTGAGTAACTTGCGGACCAACGGGACGCTTGCTTACAGTGATCATGATAGGGCTATCAAGCTTCTCTATGCTCTTGACCATAGCATATGGGAAGTAAAGATATCCAGCATTGAGGAGTCCGCAGGATATGACACTTTGACCTGCGATGAACTCTTTAGCAAGCTAAAGTCCACAGAGATTGCCAAGGCATCTCTTGTTGTGCACAGAAGCTCTTTGCCACAGCCATTGGCATTGGTTTCTAGCACTAGCTGTGGCACCACTGCAGAACCAAGCACATCTGGCACTTGTGTTCTTGCAGATGGTTTTGCTTTGTCCTCCCTGGTCTCCGTCACAAAGGAGCAGGTGGATACTCTAGATGACGATGAGCTTGCTCTCATTGCCCGGAGGTTCACCCGCTTTCATCATGAGAGACGGGATCAGAGGAGAAGTGGTTTTAGTGGTTGCTATGAATGTGGCGACACTTCTCACATCAAGGCTAATTGCCCTAAGCTCAAGAAGAGAGATGAGAGTGAGCACCCCAAATACCACAAAAAGGAGAGGAAGCCTTTTGTGAAGGGCAAGCGCGGCAAGATGGCTAAGAAAGTAGCCAAGGCCGCTTCCAGAGCCTTTGTTGCTGCTCTCAGCGACATTGATACGTCCTCAACTGAGGAGTGAAGCTCTGAGGAGGAGGAGTCCCAAGGAAGGAGGACAAGAAGGACAAGAAGGGACGAGACTTCACCGGCCTTTGCTTCATGGCCGACAGCGATCACAGCGGCGATGAGCTTGACTTATCTGAGGTAAACCTATCATCTGACCAGCTACTAATTAAATTAGATGAGCTGAATGAAGTAGTTCTTGGTCAGGATAGATTACTTGTGCAAGCCGCTAGAGAAAGAAAAGACCTTAGACTTAGGCTAGAAACTATTTCTACTGAATATGCCTTGCTTAAGTCTAAATTTGATGATGCTGAATGTGAGTCCTGTTCTGTTGTCATGAGTGAGCTTGCTCAGTTGCGTTCTGTACATGCTCAAACTCTTTCTGAGCTTGAGACTGCGCAGAAGCAGCTTTTGAAGGTGGATTCTAGACCTCATGATGTTATTGATTGCATGAACTGTTCATTATTGCGCGATAGCATTAATTTACGTGATAAGCATGTTCATGATTTAGAGGCTAGATTGGAGAGGGTCGGTAGTTCTAAGGATGTGCAACCTGTTTGTGACACTTGCATTACCCTTAAGGACCAGCTAGGCACTGTTAGAGAGAAGGCTGAGAACCTCATGTCAGAAAATGAATACCTCCTTTCCGTGGTTAATAAATGCACTGAGGGAAAGGGTGGGATGGATTTGCTCTTGGCTAAGACCAAGTTGTGTGCTGACAGAGCTGGGGTAGCTCTAGGTTTGGGTTTTGAGAGGATACCTTAAGACAGTAAGTCCAAAACTGTTTTTACCTCTCCCACCACCCTAGAGAAAGAGAGAGCTCTGTTGGACACCCCATCAGCCAAAAAGCCTACCCATCCACCAAAGAAAACCACACCTCCTGCCAAGAAAATCCCTCCCAAGAAAACCACACAGAAGAAACCCAAGGAGCCTGTGAGAGTTGCTCCTGTGACCCATGAGAGTGGCCCTAGGAGAGTGTTCCATTGTTCTTATTGTCAGCGGGCGGGTCATTTGGTTGGGTTCTGTTTTCATCGCATCAAGGATGAGCGACGCGCTCAGGCGATGAGTTATCAGGACATGCATTACCCATCTTTTGGAATGCATGAGTCTGAGATGTACTATCGTCCTGCTTTTGAGGCTCCTCGTACTTCTCGGAGAGGTTTTGCCCCTCGAGGTCTTCACCATGTTCCATATGGTGGTAGACCTCGGGCTAGCAGATTTGTACCTCGTCAGAGTAGGAGACCTCCACATGTTGTTCGTTCACAGCATGTAGGTAGACCTCGCACTTTGCATCATTCTGATTATTATGTGCGTAGACCGTCTGCTTTTATTGTGCCTACTACTCGTGTCACTCAGTGCTGGATGCCTCGTCATTATTTCACTCACCCCAGCACTGAGCGATCGAGACATTCTTATCATGTGTAGGCGACAGATCGAGGCTTGGAGGGCACGTGGATCATGGACTCCGGTTGTTCGCGCCACATGACCGGAGATGCAACATGGTTCTCTAGCCTCACGACAACCAAGCAAAGGGAACATATCACCTTCGGAAACAATCGAAGGAGTAGAGTGAAAAGTAAAGGTGTGGTAAGAATTAACTCGAACTTCACTCTCAAAGATGTTGCTTTGGTTGAAAACCTGGGATACAATTTGCTGTCAGTATCTCAGTTGCTTGATGAGGGCTTCGAAGTGCGATTCCATCGCAATACTTTGCAAGTGCTCAATTCTGATGGCGTTGTGGTGTGTAAGATCTTTAGGGTTGGGAGAGTTTTTGGAGCTGATTTTTCAAAGTCGTCTGGTTCTTCTCATTGTCTTGTTGCACATTCGACTTCTGAGCTTTGGAAATGGCATAGGAGACTAGGGCATATGAGCTTTGAGTTGCTCGCTCGTCTGAGCGCCCTAGGCCTGATCCGAGGATTGCCCAAGCTCAAGTTTGAGAAGAATTTAGTTTGCGCTCCTTGTCGACATGGTAAAATGATCGCCGCTTCACATTCGCCAGTCACCACAGTGATGACTGAACAGCCCGGAGAACTTCTCCATATGGACACTGTAGGCCCTTCTCGGGTTAGTTCTTTAGGCGGAAAGTGGTATGTATTAGTTATTGTCGACGATTTCTCTCGCTACTCTTGGGTCTTCTTTCTTGCCAGCAAGGATAAAGTGTTTTCACACTTTCGGAGCTTGGCTTTGAGACTTTTCACTGAACTCCCAGGTGCATTGAAATTCATTCGAAGTGATAATGGCACTGAGTTCAAAAATAGTCTCTTTGTTGACTTTTGCATGGAGCATGGCATAGAACATCAATTCTCTGCTCCGCGGGTTCCTCAACAGAACGGTGTTGTTTAGAGGAAGAACCGCACTTTGGTTGAGATGGCTAGGACGATGCTTGATGAACATAGGACTCCTAGAAAATTCTGGGCTGAGGCCATGAACACTGCATGTTACATCTCAAACCGTATCTTCTTGCGCTCAATTTTAAATTTGACATCTTATGAGCTGCGTTTTGGGAGACAGCCCAAGGTTACTCATCTTCGAGTTTTTGGCTGTCGCTGCTTTATCCTAAAACGTGGTAACTTGGATAAATTTGAGTCGTGATCTTCTGACGGGATCTTTTTGGGTTATACTACTCATGGTCATTCTTATCGTGTTTATAACTTGGAAACTAACACTGCCATCGAGTCATGTGATGTGACTTTTGATGAATCAACCCCCTCTGTTAGTTCTGCTTTTGAACAGGCAAATGAACACGACATGGAACAGACCTTATTCGAAGAAGAAGATCCCGGAGAATTTGAGGATGAACCCCCACTACCCTCGACATCAACCCCCGAAGCTGACCCCGCTTCGACTACTTCGGCACGAGGTCCCGAAGCGACTACCTCAACATCGGTCATCTTGGACCACTCCAACGCACAAGTTGAGGGGGAGACTGCATCCCGCCGCGAGGCTCCACATCATGTTCAAAGGATGCATCCTCCCGAGCAGATCATTGGTGAGCTTGATCAAAGGGTAACACGTTCTCATGCTCATTTCATTGATTCCGCTTTTGTTGCTTCTTTCGAGCCCTTAGATGTTAGTCATGCACTTTCTGATTCTAGTTGGATCAATGCCATGCATGAAGAGCTTGAAAATTTTGAGAGAAACCAAGTCTGGACTTTAGTTGATCCTCCACCTAATGTTCATTTCATTGGAACTAAATGGATTTTCAAAAACAAACAAGGGGAGGATGGGACTATAGTTAGAAACAAGGCTAGGCTTGTAGCTCAGGGCTTTTCTCAACTAGAAGGGATTGATTTTACTGAAACTTTTGCACCTGTTGCTCGCCTTGAGGCCATTAGGATTTTGCTTGCCTTTGCGACATCCCGGAGATTCAAACTCTATCAAATGGATGTCAAAAGTGCTTTTCTTAATGGCTTCATAGGTGAAGATGTTTATGTAAAACAACCCCCTGGTTTTGAAAACCCCAAGTACCCACATAAAGTCCTTAAACTTCATAAGGCTCTTTATGGACTCAAGCAGGCCCCTCGGGCATGGTATGATAGACTTAAGTCTTTTCTGCTTGAGCGAGGGTATTTGATGGGCTCTGTTGATAAAACACTGTTTACTCTCAAGCATGGCAAAGATTTCCTTCTAGTGCAGATTTATGTGGATGATATCATCTTTGGTGGCTCTTCTCATGCTTTAGTTGCCGAGTTTGCAGATACCATGAGCAGGGAATTTGAAATGTCGATGATGGGTGAACTCACCTTTTTCCTTGGTTTGCAAATCAAGCAAAGCAAACAAGGTACTTTTGTCCACCAGACAAAGTACACCAAGGACCTGCTCAAAAAGTTCGACATGTCCGATGCGAAGCCCCTCGCCACTCCAATGGCTACATCTGTAGCATTGGACCCTGACGAAGATGGAGAAGCCGTAGATCAGAAGGAGTTCCGAAGCATGATCGGCTCCCTCCTCTACTTGACTGCTACGAGGCCGGACATACACTTCGCAGTGTGTCTGTGCTCTCGTTTTCAGGCTTCACCACGAGCTTCGCACCGCCAAGCGGTAAAGCGCATTCTAAGGTATCTCAAACACACCCTTGAATTTGGCATATGGTATTCAACGTCTTCATCTTTATGTCTTCGAGGTTATTCCGATGCGGATTTTACTGGGTGTAGAATTGATAGGAAGAGTACATCTGGTACTTGTCATTTTCTGGGTACTTCACTGGTTTGCTGGTCTTCCCGCAAGCAGTCTAGTGTTGCACAATCGACGGCTGAGGCCGAATATGTTGCTGCAGCTAGCTGTTGCTCTCAGATTTTGTGGATGGTTTCCACTTTGCGGGATTTCGGGTTAGATTATAAGAGTGTTCCACTTTTCTGTGATAACACTAGTGCTATTTGTATTGCAAACAACCCAGTTCAGCACTCCAGAACCAAACACATTGATGTACGGTATCACTTTCTCAGAGATCACAATGAGAAGGGTGATATTGAACTTCATTATGTTGATACCCAACACCAGCTTGCTTCTCGTTTTGCTTACTTGCGTGGGGAACTTGGCATTTGTCACCCTTACGGCATTTTGTGAGGGGGAGCTGTTTTAGATGGATGTGCCTTTGTCTAATTGTGTTGAAATTGCATTTACATATTTTGCACTTATATGCCTGCTTATAATTCATGAAATCATGTCAGCTCAGCTCTTGTTAATTCATCTGGAACATTCATGTGCATGGTGTTTTCTTTTCAAAATCAAATCGTGCTCACTGCTTAGTCTTGAATCTAGCATGTTTAGGCAGGACTGCTTTAGCTATCTTTTATCTGCTTGATAGCAAGACACATTTCTTTGGATGCTAAAAATTGCAACTTGAAAAATTGTTCTCAATTTTCATGGATATTCATAAAGTACCAAACAATTGGTTCACTTGGTTAAAATCAAAAATTCCATGATTTGCATGCTTTAAGTTAAAAGATCCAGGTGGGTTTGTTTGTCGCACTACCCTATTCTAGACTGCTTACCATTGCACATTGGTCTGAACTGGAATAGCGTAGTGTATGCCAAAATCTACGCCTTAAGCTTCTTATGGCTTTCATGCCTAGGCTTGGCCGGATTGGAAAGTATAAGGTGGACAAACAAATAACCCCTGGCACTAAGAAAAGAACAACAAAATTCATTGTTTATCAAGTTTGCTTTTCAAGCTCCATTTGAACTGGACTTGTCTGTCTAGAGTAGAAATTGACTAGCTTTGCGCAGTCCTTGCTCTTACTTGTCTAGTTTCCTTGACTAAGTGGTGATGCTTTTTATTTCAAAAATGATCATATCACATGCTTCATCATGCTTTTAGAGAATATTAATTTGAGCTGAGCCCATGTTCATTGGTGTTACTGTTGGCATATTTTTGCTTCATATGTCTTTGTCATTCTGCTCAATTCGAAGCTTTGCATCTTTTACATGCTCCTTGATGCTTGCATTGCCAAAGGGGGAGAAATTCCTCGTTCTCTGCCGCAAGGGGTATAATTTCCAAAGGGGGAGAAAATTTGAAAATTTGACATAAAGGGGGAAAAGATTCTTTTATTGCCAAAGGGAAAGCTTAATTCAGGAGGAGTTTTTATTGCCGAAGGGGCTTTTTACTCTTTTGAAAACAGGGGAGGAAAATTCTTTTATCAAGTGACATGATTTGGCTCTTTTCTGAGTTTTTTGGTCACTTGTGTGCTGAAAGTTTTTAAATTTTCTTGAACTTGGATTTGGTTGTCAATGCACTCATCAAGGGGGAGATTGAGAAACCAAGGGTTGGTTTCAGTGTTTGTGATGAGTGATTGACAGGATTTTTACCCTCTGTTCGAAGGGTACCTCCGAAGGTGTTCGGAGGTTGTACCTCCGAAGGGTGTTCGGAGGTGGTTTTACCGAAGGGTGTTCGGTGTTTGCTTGCTGCAGCTGTGCAGCGGAGTGTGCTTGTCGGAGGGGTCCGACAGTACACGATGACTGGGTGTGTACCAAAGGGGCTTCGGTACTTTGGGCGGTACACCGGAGTGTGTGCCGGAGGTTGCTAACCCGGAGAGGTCTCCGGAGTACTGGATACACTGGTCTGCTTGTCAGTGGTGCGCAGGGACTTCGGAGGCGACGGACAGGTTCGCGGCAGGTGAACCTGGGTCAAGCAGGAGGCTTGATGCCAGGGGAGCGGGGAGCTCCGTCACGGTGGCTGCGAAGGAGGTCCGGGTTGGTCCTCGGGTCGAGGCGTGCCAGGTGAAGACAGAGAGTGCGGAGCGTGGCTCCGGCTGAAGGTGCTCCGAGACAAAGTCCTCGGAGGTGAGGCACTTCGAAGGTACTCCGAATGGAGTGACTTCGGAGTTGGATGGAACAAGTCCTCTACGGAGGCAAGGAATTCGAAGTGTGCTCCGGAGGGAGACATTCGAAGGTACCCGATGAAGGTCTCAGAAGTCGAGGCGCATCGAAGGCATGGTCCGGGTGAGGCTCGTCGAGGAGTGTGCTCGGGGAGAGGCACTGCGACGAAGGGCTCATGGAATGCTTCATGTGGAGGCCTTGGACGAAGGAGGGACTTCGAAGGGTGGTACTCCGAAGGTGGGGCTTCGGAGGGTGGAAGGCTTCGGAGCAAGGCTAGCTCCGGAGCAAGGTTGACTTGTGGTGCTTCGGCCTGCATGGCTTCGGTACACGGACTGACGGAGTTCGAGCTGGGAGGAAGCTGCGAAGCCGTGGTGGTCCACTCCGGAGGTGTTGGTACGAAGGCCCAAGGGCTTTGACGGCTTCGGCTCAAAACCGTCACTGTATCGAAGGCTATCTTCGGCGAAGCGAAGGCCACCAGGCTCAAGGCTTCTCGCCGAAGCTACCGCACCCTCGCGTGCGAAGGGAGGATTCCAGAAGGTCAAAGACTGCAAAGGTTGACACTGTCTGTTCTGTAAAAGGCTGACACTGTCCCCTCTGCAAAGCTGACAGAGAAGCCTCCAGAATAAAGGTGGACTACCTTTTGTACCCCTTAGTTCTGTAGAGTCAAAATCAATGTAAACCCTAGGGGTAGTGTAGTCATTTTCTTTGGGTGAACTGTGGGCTATAAATATGGGGGGCTCGGTAGGTAACATTTAACACTTTGAGCATTTACTGTTGAGCTCCTGTAGTCACATACCTCGCTGTATTCATCCAGAGTTCAATTTATTGTGTTCCTTGTTCAAGTGGCGAAGCCCTGCTTCTTTGTGCTTCTTTGTGCTTCTTGCTTGAGCTCGCATTACATACCTCGCTTGTTTTAGTGCACCGAAGCTTGTCTAGGCGAAGGGTGTTTTGTGCGAAGTGTGTTTTTCAGCGTGCTGTCGCTCTGTGTAACAGGAGGCAAGACCTCGCTGCTTACTAGCGAAGCCCTGACCGTAGCCCGTTTTGCTTCTTGTGTCGAAGCCCTTAGCGGTGTCCGCGTAGTGTGCGTTTAGACCTTCGGGTACGAAGCCCAGCACTAGTTGCTGTTGCCAAGTACTTGGTCGAAGTCCTCAGAGGGCTGTCCACTCTCGCGAAGGGTGAAGTGCGAAGCCTGCTCGAAGCACCCCGTGTGCGGAGCCTGCACTGACTTAGCGGAGTAGATTTTCGAGGGTTGTTAGTGGAACGAAGTCTTCTTGGCTTCGAACTTTTGCTCCTGCAAAGCCTGTGTTCGGAGCTGTCGAAGTACCTCCGAACCAGACCTTCGAAGGTAGTGTTCGAAGCCTGTTCCGCAGAAGACAGGATTAAAATCGAAGGCTGTGTTTAGCCTGAAATTTTAAAAGCTCCCATTCACCCCCCCTCTGGTCGCCGTTTCCGGTCCAACATGAGCCCACGGTCAAGGGCGGGTAAAGTGATGTTTTCACGGTTAGAATAACCTTCCACTTTAATTCTGGTATGATGATTGGGATGGGGTCTAAGGATCCTACAGGTGGTGGTAACCTGCCAGTTCAGGTGAACTGCTTGGATTGTAACCTGTTCATAGCAGTCTTTATTACTTGTATATGTTTTACAATTGTTTTAACTGAAAATTAGCTTTATGCAAATGAACCCTATTATGCCATCCTTGTTATTCCCTTGCATTATTTGCATCATTTCGGGTGGCTTGTTGAGTACCAATGTACTCAGCCCACTATTTCAAACCTCTCCAGAAGTTGAAGGGATCTACACAAATGAAGACGAAAATGAGGCGTGAGGCTTGGCCGCACTCGAGCGCTTGTGGGAAAAGGCCGTTATCCGTTACTTGTGTTTTGCTTAATAATCTATGTTCAGGTCGTTTAGGCCATGTATACGACTATGTGTAATTACCTTTAATCTGCGTGGAACTCTGTTGTATCTACTTGTTATTGTATACCCTGCCTTTTCCTGGGACAGGGACTTAATGCACAAAGAGTTCGAGAAGGTATTATTCTCGGGCTTGGCACTAGATAACATGTCTATATCATGAAAATTATCACAATAAATAGATCGGACCTAACCAAGATAGTAGTTAATCACGATGATCTTAATAATATATCAAAGTATCGAGCATGCTTTATTTAGATGAATGGTATACAACATGAAAAAGATGCAATATCAAGAGATGTCGAACTTAACCGATGAAACCTCAAACTACCACACCTAGATCACATCAATCTAAGAGATCAATCTGATGCAGCCTTATACTTAGCCAATACATCAAGAACCGGCGACCATACTATTTCGACGTTCACCTCAAGAGATCAATTTGATGCAGCCGTGAGGATACTGACCTAGTCGATACGATCATCGGGGTGGTGGGACTCATCTCTTCACTGAAGATCGGAACAATGCAGTCCAGCTCCGAGTGCTGAATCCCGTCAGGATAAATCTTGGGAACAAGGGTAGCGATGCGCTGAGTAGTTATTTGACGTAGATGTATGTTTCTAAGCTAATTAAGGGGTGCATATTTATAGCTTGGAGACTTATCGTCCAAGCACTCTACCCTAACCAATTCTGGATAATCTTTTTCTTCTTTTTCATCTTTATCTTCATCAACTCCTCTATATTCGGTCATGTTGTAACAACATGGACGGACTTCCTTGACCATCTTTGACCGAACTCTTCTTGACTTTGGTGGGCTCTGGCTTTACCAAATCTTAGCGTCAACACGATCTCACCAATCAGGACATTGATAACATCTACACATTTTCATCGATAATCTCAATTTACTACCTCTCGTTGGTACTTATTGTATTGTACGATTCCACATATTTGTATTTAGGAAAAAGTACAAATTACTATCTCAAACTATCAAGAAAGTTTAAACAACTCCATAAACTATAAAACCATTTAATTAGCCCCCTAAAATTTGAAAACAAGTTTACCGTAGAACTATCGCTAGCGTGTCATGATGTAATGGCGGTTTTCGCCGATTTGGCAGTACACGTGGCCAAACAAGTTATTTTTTTAGAAAAACCACACTCTCGCTCTCACTGCACCGCACGCCAACCCACGATAGCATACCCACACGCCAACCGGCCTCCTACTCACGAGAGTCACATTCTTGCTAGCCACCCACGCTACCATAGTGGGGGCAGGTGTCGTGTCATGCTAAGGCGAGGTAGGGGTAGGCATCGCACCGAGGCGGGGGCAAGGGTGGGCGTCGGAGCATGGGCGGCAACAGAAGACATGCGGGGGCGCGGCCGACACACGGTCGACGTGTGGGAGGCACTTTGGTATTTCTGCGAACATTTTTTGTGCATTGTGAGGGCAGTATGTTTTTACTATGTTTGCTACATCAGCGCATCATATATGTCTCGGTAAGTGAAATCGTTGTCCAAGCCAGTAAAACTACCTAGATAGTTTCACAATAAAGTTGTTTTCAAATTTAGGGGGCTAATGAAATGGTTTTATAGTTCAGTGGGTTATTTAAATTTTCGCAATAGTTCGAAGTAGTAATCCGTACTTTTTTCTTGTATTTATATATCTTGTTTAATATAATTACAATATGACGTTGAGCTATTACACTGATAGAGGGGCTCAAACTTGTATAAAAACTATTTTCCGAAATAATCACATTTGGATGTTACACAAAGGAAACCATATGCACGCAAAATTATGGTCTGTCGTCGGCTAATCATGGGCAACATATGTATGTTACATTGGGGTATTATCCGATTTGAGAGTTAAATTTGTATAGAAATATTTGCCTCCATATATATGCATACGATCGTCCACACAAATCCTTGTCTAATTTTCGATAGATTATATATATATATATATGTCTAATTTTCCATTTCGGGAAGATAATCTAACTACAATATCATGTCACACATATTTAAAATTCTTAAATTAAATAGTGTAATTTCTTAAAATCTTTTGATGTAAGAAATGTAAAAATGAATCGTAGATGTCTATCAACTTTTTTGCATTAAATATGTTTAATTAAACCCTTGAACTACCCGATCATCTTACTCACTCGGAATACAGTTGTTTTCGTAGCGACGTATATCATTTGTCACTTCGTCGTAAGCACGCCTAGTTTATCACAAGTGTTCTAATATCGCACGTGGCGTTGATATGGACGGCAAGCGCCAAGCGGTACGCACGTACGGTACACACGATTAGTGTAGTGATGAGACGAGATGGACGACGAGGTCTGGTGTGCGCGTGCGGGCGAGGTTAATTAAAGCAGGGGTTGAACCACCCAACGCGCTCGGCGGCGAGGGCATCTTCGCGGCAAGAAACGCCTCTACGTCGTCGTCTTCTTCTTCCAGTTTTTAATTTATTTTTATTTTCTTTTGAAGAACTGTTCTTAATTCGTTGAACCACACACACGCTAGCTAAAAAAGATCTTCCGAATTATGTGAAACTGAAGCTAAACTAAACATTTTTTTTGAGAAATGGATCCCGCTGAGAAGACTCTAAAAAATAAACCGAAGTGATGAAGTATGGTCTAGTTAGTTTCAAGTGTTTATTCCAGTTTCAGTGTGGATTTCAGAACCTGGAGCTTTACTAAACAGACCCTTAGCCATTTCGTTGGATTCGATCTGACCGACGGTGTGAAGTTCATCTCAGTCTTCGCGAAACCTCACTTCCCACTATCGTGAATTGGATCCGACCACCGTAAAACCTTACTACGCACCATTAGATTTTGCCAGGATGGTTCAAATCGAACTACTGTTATTTGATCTCAAATCGTTAAAAAGAATTAAGCATTTCTCGCTCTCTGTTGCTTAATTCTGTCCTTTCCTCTGATTCTCGAGGCGATGGATCGTCGATCGAAGACAGCATGCGTGAAGCTCGTTGCCGGACTGTTTCTTTCGAGCGGCTCGTGACGTACCACACCAATTTGCTTAAGACAATCGACTGGTGCGCTGCTTAATTAATTACTGTACAGAGTACACACGTTCGATTCACACGGTCGGAGATTTCGGGTAGGACGCAATCAAGGGCGATGCATAATGCACTACTGTAGGCGCAACATCAGACCAACCAAAATACAGCGATACAGATCGATCAACAGATTGTCAGACAGATACAGCGTCGTCAAAGCCGACCACAATTGAGCTGATGATTGCAAGAGGAGGGGTCGTCGATCGTCACTAATTATTACTCGTATTATTTTATGTAGACGTTGTGCCCTATATGGCACGGTTGCTACTATAATACTCCGAACTCGCAATTAATCGAGTTGCGTACTTGCGTGGTTGCACGCATAGTCGTCGTAAGGCTACCAACAGCCCACGTCGTCTTCCCGACCAACCCCACGCACGCACGGGCTGACGAATTTTTTTATAATTAATATTTTTTCCCAAAATTTTAACTCTAGAAATCATAACTACGACTCCTGTCACCACCGGATTCCGTTCTAACTAGGTTAGTATTCTCACGGCTGCATCGGTTTGGTCCGATTTCTTAAGGAGAACAGTTAAACAACACGGTCGCCGGTTGTTCTTAGTGTATTTGGCTAGGTCTAAGACTGCATCAGTTGGGTTTGATCTCTTAGATTGAGGTGATCTGGATTTGATAGCTTGAGGCTTCATCGTTTAAGTTCGATATCTCTTGTTGTTGTATCTTTTTCATGTCGTATACTATTCATCTAAATCGATGTTGAGGACATACACTAGCCTCGGAGGAAGAAAGTTCAGGATGTCGTTGAGGCGCCCGTGTATCGATTTTGAATCATTGACCAGGGCTTCCACGGGGTCTTCCAAGCGACATAGTATATCCTGCAAAACCTCCCTGACTTCCGGAGGGAGCGAGACAGCGGTCGATATAGAAGCGTCCTCGACTTCGTCATCGGCCCCAATATAGGAGCCGAGGTCAAAAGTACATCGGCATCAGCCGTGGTGAATTCGACGGCAGCATCGGCTGATGCAACAGGGCAGCGGTCGTGCCTCCTAGAATATTGACCCTAGTGGCGGGGCTCGTGGCAATGTCCTCGACAAGTGGAATCAGCCGGGCGCCAGCCGAGTCACTTGGCACGTGATCTGATGTCGTGATGGGAAGGAACTACAAGAAAGATGAAGAAACAGAAAGTGGTGAAAAAAGAAGAAGAAAATACCACGCAATAAACATGTACATACTGGTGCCAATGGAGGGACACTAGCGGTGATGGACTCCCCTGCAGTTGGGGACGCGGGCGGCATCAACTGAAGAAAGAGGGTGTCACCAATCAAGAGCAAAGAAATCACAGGAGGAAGACGAGGATTTATAAGGACAAGGAGATCACTTGGATGGTACGGGCCCTGGTGGTGCGACGCGTCATTGCGGTCGGCACCTTGTGCTTATGCGCTGGAGTCTTGACTCGCTTCCTAGCGAGCCACGCCGAAGGGGTAGGGGCCCCACTGCCCAGATTGTTGGTGGCCGATGGTAGCCCGTAATGGATCTGCCTACCGCTTCGGCTCTCTGATGGAGCATTAATTTCCTCCTCCCGTGAAAAGAAAAGTCAGAGAAGACACAAGAAGAATCAAAACCAAAAGTAAAGTTGCGGGATCTGAACCCAACCTTGGGGTTGATGTCAGTGAATGATGGGTCCAGCGAGAGGCAAAAGCGCTGGGTGCAGCGATTGAAGACGTGTTGACTAATCTCAGACCACCATTTCTTAAAGGGGACCGATGCCACCCTGCACGCAGTGAAGGATATGCCCAAGAAAATTTTGTGTATCAGAAATTTCGGTTATTTTCTGGTCTCGATACAGAGAGCAAATGTTGCTTCAGAAGTTCTGATATGGTATCGAAAGTTCTGATGAGGCAGAAGTTCCGATTTGGAATCGGAGAATTTTTGTACTGATCGGAAGTTCCGATATGGTATCAGAAGTTCCGAGGTGGGCAATAACAGATTAGATCTGTTGTGTGTCGTACTATATCGGGAGACCTAAAATACCCTGTCGGAAGTTCCAATCCAAGATCGGAAGTTCCAACGTGGGCAAACAGATTGGATCTGTTACGATTTTTAGGGTTTAGGGATGAGCACGACCGGGGGGGCCTCAACCCTATAAAAGGAGAGGAGGAGTAGGTCTTGGAACAAGCAATAAGCCTAGATTGGACCTAGCCATCCAAGAGTTCTCTCCTTCCTTTCTTGATCTCAAACGTTGAGGTCAAGGATCCCCATTTCTCACGTGAGGTGCTAGCACGCTGCTGTGGGAGGTACTCCATCCCTGTATGTGTGGACTCCGTGGAGGCATTGCTCCAATAGTGACGCTCATGGACATCTACATGCGAACGAGTACGTCGTCTTCATCGATCGGATCGGCGAAGGACGGCAAGGATGAAGCGAGGAGAGGCTTGACGCGCTGCTCCAACATCTTCTTCCGCTGCACCTAGCACGTCTCGTGCTAGAAGGTACCAATCTATGAACTCACACGCACATGAATCTTTGGCCTAGGGTGTAATTTTGAATATGCCAACTAGCATAGCTTCCATATTCCCTAACACGCGGTCCACGAAGGGCGCTCCGCGAGAGGGATGACATTGATCATAGAGAATAGCCGATCGAACTCCACTCGGCTCGTGACTTCGCCACGAACCTAAATCCGACTGACAAAGAAAATATAAATCGGCAATTGGATGAAGCCAAATTGCCGAGCGCAGACCGTCGGATGGTAAAATTTGTATGACGGCTTGTGCGAAGAGAAGGTAAAGTTAGTCGGGAGGAGACAAGGGGAAAGGCAAACAAGAAAGACAACCTCAATTTCTGGTGTCGCTAGCACATTGGCCAAGGACAACGGGTGAGGGTATTCATAATCGGGGAACGACTCGTAGGCTTACCACACTACCGAGTCACTTACGAAGCCGAAATAAAAAGCCTTGAACCAGCGAGCCAAGATATCGGCGAACAACTTGGACCCAAGCCGACAGGCGGCGGCCTCGCCCAAGGATAAATGTAACATCCCAAGAATTAAAAATAAATAAAATAAGGAAAGTGAATTTTCAGGAATTTAAAGGATTTATTTAATTAAATAAAAGGCTAAAAGAACCCTATTCAAGCCAAACAAGGGGAAATACTTCAAATTCAAACCTGAAAATTTTATGGTGGAATCTAGAGGCCAAGAAATATTTTTAGGAATTTTTACAAAATTTTATCAATAGTGATTCAACCTCTAAGCAAATAAATGAATTACTGGAATTATTTTAATTAGAAAATACATTTAAAATCCTGTTGGGCCGCAAACCCCCAATCTGCCTCAGCCCAGCCCAATCCACTCCTTGTGTCTCTGCCATGTGGGACCGACCTGTCGGCGCCGCTTCCCCCTCTCTCCTCCGCGCCCACGCCACCCTGGCCCGCCAGTCAGCCTCACCGCTTTCCCCCTTTCCCCTCTGACCGCCCGGGCCCATCGGTCAGCCCTTTCTTTTTCCGCCAGTCAGTCCTCTCTAAGTCCTGAAAGTGAAGCAATTTCCCCCAACAGTATCCCCTCGAATACGCCTCTCCGGATTTAACCTGTACAGAAGGGAGGCAGTATACGCAAGGAATATTTTCATATTCTGAGACTTAGAGAAAATTTGAACACATTACATTCCTTCGGAGGATTTTGGACCCAATGCATTCGGGCCCCTTCTCTGAGCTCTCAACGTAGTGTGAACACATCGTGAGAAGAGAACCGCTTCGAAGCGCAAACGTCGTGAGGAGCCATTTGGTTATAGCCGTGACGGCGTAAGTAGCCGTTACGCCCTGTAAAATGTAACGGTCAAAATTTACGGCGGTTTCTCGCCGTTCCACTTTCTGGACCCACCTGCCAGTGGCGGAAGTCAAACCTGCAGTGTGAATGCGATCGAAGCATAGCAACCAACGGACGGTTATAAAAGGAGGATTAGAAGTTACCTGGAACTTTTTACCGTACTCAACACCAGCGATTCACTTTCTTCAACCCCCACTTCTCACAATCTCCCAATCCATCGAGCAATGGCGAGGACCAGCCACATCATTCCGGTGGCGGCGAGCACTCTGGCACAGAGGCAAGCGTGTGACGCCACGGCTGCGGCAGCAATGGCGGGGGCTCCGGGCGACGCCTGGCGCAAAAACCCTCGAGAGCTCCACCCACCATCCAAGAAGAAGATTTCTCAAAGCTTCCTCATCGGCCAGTCTACGAGCACCGCCGAGTCTATTGAGGAGTCCGTGGAAGGGAAGCTGGGGGCCGAACTGAGAACTCGAGTCCCCGGGTCGGAATCAACCCCGAGGCCACGAAGCGGAGAAGTGGTGGTTTTCGAGGCATTCTTCGAAGCGGGCTTGGGACTTCCAGCCATTGACTTCTTGACGGAGGTGCTGGACCTGTTTCACATCACTCTTCCTCAATTATCTCCCAATGCCGTCGCCTGCCTAGCTGTCTTTGTCGCGCCCCGATTTAATAAATCAGGACTTTATTGAGATTCCATAGAAAATCAATAAAACAAGACGTTCATCACACGACCACGTACCATACGAGCAATCATTCACGGTTCGTAGACCGCATTAATACAAAAGTGAATGAAAGTGAAGAGAAACTAATAAAATAAGGGGTCCTAGATGAACGCCTCCTTCCAGTCTCGCCTTGACTGGGTCGCTACTCCAGACCTTCATCCTCCTCGTAGTAGACTGGCTCTGATGTTGTAAGTCAACGGGGTGAGTACAGATGTACTCAGCAAGCCACCGAATGCAAATATAATGCAAGGTAATAACAAGGGAGATATTGGCTAATTTAGCGGAAGCAGCATATGTGTAAAGCGTTAAATGTGAGCAGTTTATTAGTACGGAAAAGTAAACATGTGCATGTGTATCATCATCTTCTAACTCGAGGGGTACAGTCAGCCCCACCTCGCTCAACAGTCCTTACGTGCCATGAATAACTTGAACATGCAAACAGTTGTAAACTAACTGCGAGTAGTCACACAACCCGCCCTTGACCGTGGGCTCGGCTTTTCGAAAAGATTAAATTACTCTGATCAGAGATGTACCACTGTACCCACAAGGCACGCACTCATCACCTACACCGAAGTGTAACGAGATGACCCATCACACGGGAACTCGTGCCAAAACCTTCCATATAGTCCTCCCCGACTCAATAGCACCCTCTTATGGGTTTCATATGGTGTCCCGACGCATCGGAGCCCCACCATACCCCCCCTTGAGCCTCGTCGGTACAAGTCGCCCGCAGGCTAGCCCCTTGCCCCCTCCTCTATGGTGCATCAAGCCGGGGTATTCCATACTTCCAGTTAGGACTTACCCATTAGACTTGTGGTTGGTACGGAAGTGCTTTGCAACAGATCCCGCAGACCGGTCCTTATAGTGCCCCGGGTGCGACAAACCAGTGCCCGAGCTTGCACCCGGAACCCACCATACTTATAACCTAGCCAACTCCAACAGAGTCCAGAGACGAGAATAACAGGGAAATTCATATACAGAATCCAGCTATCTACGACTCGTTCTTTTTATCCTATAGCAGTTGTGCCGGTACATTGGGCACTAGCTAATATTTTTATAGTAGAGTGACAAGGAGTTAAGGCTCAATAAGCATGGCTTGGGTTTGCACACAAGGACGGGGATCTAATAAATATAAGTGTAAGGCTTGAATATTTGACTAATGCAATATTAACCTATGGGTTATAGCGATAATTTATTGAAACATGGGCTCAATATGATCAACTGTTTCCACAGAGATGGTCGATGACTTGCCTTGCTCAGCAAATGGGGATGGAGGAACCTCGGGGTAGAACTCCTGCTCCTCGACGAACTCGTAGTCTTCTCGATACGGAAAATAAACAATACATTTAATAAACAGATAAAATTCACCAAATATTAAACATACACATTTGTAGGTTTTATTATGTGAAGTAATATTTCTAATATTTCAAGGTTTTGTTCAAAACAGTAAAGTTTAATATTTTAGAATTTTCCCAATTTATTTTCTGTATTTTTAAATTTTAACCCTAAGGGATTTTTATTCATTTATTTATTAATAATATTTTAAGTAACAGAAACATACTGTTTTTATTGTATTAATGTGTAGAGAATAATATTCTGGTTCTAACAAAATTTGAATGGTGAAATTTGGAGTTAAAATGAGCAAGTTATGAATTTTTGAAGTTTAAACAATTCTTCTGGAATTTTATTTAAACTAAATTCAGTCTCTGGTCCACGGTGAACCAGGTTCACCGTGAACCCGTGACTATGCGCGTGGACCGATCAGATCTGGACCGTTGGATCTGGATCCAGCGGCCAGATGCGAGGCGGGGGTTTTAAATGAATTTCAACGGCTCAGATTAAAACGTGACGAAGGGTTACACGTGGACGCCTGAGATCGCTCGGAGGCTTTAAGTGGCGATCGACGGTCGTGATCGCCCGATACCCCTTCGATCAGATCCGAGGGCTTGGATTAAATCCCGAAGGAATTTAATCGTAGCCCTCCGATCGTGATCGGACGGCCACGATCGCGTCCGGCACGGCACGACGTAAGGGGGCGCGTACCCCCTTCGTCTCCGGCGACGGCGAGGCCTCGGGTGCGGTGGCTGTGGCGGCGGCGAGCGCCTACGTGCCTAGCTAGGGCCAGAAATGGAATGCGGAGGTGATGGGGAACACTATGGTACCTCGGGTGGCGACGGAGGGCGACGGACGGCGACGACGGCGAGGGTAGACGGTGAGGTCACCACGGGAGCTCGACGGCGACGGCGATCCGGTGGCCTTCACGACTGATGGAGGCGTGGCCGAGGACGGGTGGACGACGGCGGACCCGAAGGGAGCGGTGGCTAGGGCAGGGGAGGCCGGAGGCGGCGGCGATCGCTCGCCGGAGGCGGAGCAGAGGGGAAACCCGAAAAACGGGAATTGGGCGCTCTGATCTCACTCGACTCGGGCTGCTACGGTGTGGCTGAGGGCGGTGGTCTCAGGAGGTTTAAAAAGGGGGGGTCGTCGGCCTCTCTATGGCAAGGAACCGAAAGGTTCCCTAGAGCTCCGGCGAGGGTTACCAAAAGCTTCGGGAAGCTTTCCATAAGCGCGAAAACGCGTCGGCCGTAGATGGAAGGGGAGCGGTGGCGACCAGGGAAGGTGATCGGAGGGAGATCCGAGGCGATCCGGTGGCCGGCGGCGAGGAAACAGAAGGGGATCGCCGGGGAAGGAAAGGGGAGCGATCCCCTTCCATCGGAGACGAAGGTCCTGACAGGTGGCCCCCACCTGTCAGCGACCGAACCAGAAAAGGAAGGGCCGACAGGCGGGCCACGGCTGTCAGAGGGTGCTAGGAGGCTGACGCGTGGGGCCAGGCGGGGCGCGGGCGGGAGGAGTGAGGGGAGGCGTGCGCCGACAGGCGGGACCCACGGGTCAGTGAGGGAGTGGCGATGGGCTGGGCCAAAAAGGCCGTCGGGGAAGGTTTCTGGGTTGAGGCCCGTTAGGTTTTTTAATTCTTTTCTGATTTAAAATAATTCCAGTAATTCATTTATTTGATTAAGGGTTGAATCACTGTTGATAAAAATTTGTGAAAATTCCTAAAATTATAACTTGGCCTCTAGTTCATCTCATAAAATTTTCAAGTCCAGATTTTGAGTATTTCCCCCTGTTTGGTTTTATTTGGGTTCTTTTATGATTTTCCTTTAATAATAATTCCAGAAATAATTATAAATAATGTTTTCTTTTTATTTTATTCCTTTTAATTTTTGGGGTGTTACAATCCTATCCCCCTTACAGAGAATCTCGTCCTCGAGATTCGGATCAATCCTCGAATAGCTCAGGATGCTGTGCCTTGAGTTCATCTTCTTTTTCCCATGTGGCTTCTTCTACCGGATGATTGCTCCACTGTACTTTGCAGAAGCGGATTACTCGACTCCTGGTGGTTCTTTCTTTGACTTCCAATATCTTGATCGGTTTCTCCACATAAGTCAGATCTTCTTGGACATCCAACTGCTGAAGATCCACTTGCTCCGTGGGGACGCGGAGACACTTCTTGAGTTGAGACACATGAAATACGTCATGCACTCCTGCCAATGAAGGTGGTAACTCCAACTGATATGCGACTTCGCCTTGGCGTCGAATAACGGGAAATGGTCCAACATATCGAGGGGCCAACTTTCCTCTCATGTTAAACCGTTGAGTCCCACGAAGAGGTGTAACCCGAAGGTAGACATGATCTCCTTCTTCAAAGGCTAAGTCTCGACGGCGATTGTCTGCGTAGCTCTTCTGTCGAGATTGGGCTGTCTTGAGTCGGTCTCTGATAATCCGTACTTTCTCTTCGGCTTCACGGAGAATGTCGGTTCCGAATACCTGGGATTCACCAGTTTGGTCCCAAAGGAGAGGCGTTCTGCACTTACGTCCATATAGGGCTTCAAAAGGAGACATCTGAAGACTGGCTTGGTAGCTATTGTTGTATGAAAATTCTGCATATGGCAAGCTCTTGTCCCAAGTGGCTCCAAAATCCAAAACACATGCCCGAAGCATATCCTCTAGTATCTGATTTACCCTTTCTGTTTGTCCATCTGTCTGAGGATGGTAGGCGGTACTGAAATTTAATCTCGTGCCCATCTCCTCTTGGAGGTTCTTCCAAAAGCGAGAGGTGAACTGACTCCCTCGGTCAGATACTATCTTCTTGGGCACTCCATGAAGACATACTATCCGGGCCATATATAACTCTGCTAGCTTAGGGCCACTAAAGGTCGTCTTGACGGCTATGAAATGAGCTACTTTTGTAAGCCGATCGATGATCACCCATATAGAATCATACCCGAGTTGGGTCTTTGGGAGTCCGGTGATGAAATCCATACCGATCTCTTCCCACTTCCATTCTGGCACTTTAAGTGGTTGTAACAATCCTGCCGGCCTCTGATGTTCGGCTTTTACTCTTCTGCAGGTGTCACATTCGGCGACAAACTGGGCAATCTCCCTCTTCATGCTAACCCACCAATATCGTTCCTTCAGATCTTGATACATCTTGGTACTGCCGGGATGAATGGAGTACAATGTCTCATGGGCTTCTCTTAGGATAAGAGTCTTTATTTCAGGTTTATCCGGCACACATATCCGAGTTCCAAACCATATGGTGCCATTCTCGTCTTCTGAAAATCCGGGGGCCTTTCCTTGTCTCATATTCTTCTTAATGGCAGCTATATCCGGGTCCTCTGACTGAGCTTCCCGAATCTGCTCAAACAATATCGGTTGGGTCTCCAAGGTGGCTAGATATGCTCCGGTGGTCAATCCAAGATTTAAGTTGTCCATCTCCTTACATAACAAGGGTGCGTGTTCTTGAATCATCATGGCCGTGCAATATCCCTTGCGACTTAAGGCATCAGCTACCACATTTGCTTTTCCTGGGTGGTAGTGAATACCCAAGTCATAGTCCTTGATTAGTTCCAACCATCGTCTTTGCCTCAGATTAAGGTCGGGCTGTGTGAAGATATACTTCAAGCTCTTGTGATCCGTAAAGATCTCACAGCGATTTCCAACTAAATAGTGCCTCCAAATCTTGAGGGCGTGCACTACGGCGGCTAACTCCAAATCATGGGTCGGATAATTCAACTCATGGGGTCTCAATTGTCTGGAGGCATAAGAGATGACTTTTCCATCTTGCATAAGAACACATCCCAATCCTTGGCGAGATGCGTCGCAATAGACATGGAAGTCTTTGCGGATATCCGGTAGGGTTAGTATAGGTGCAGACACCAAACGAGTCTTGAGGGTGCGGAAACTTTCCTCGCATTCAGGAGTCCATTCGAACTTCTCTCCTTTCTGCAACAATCTGGTCATTGGCTTAGCTATCTTCGAAAAATTCTCGATAAATCTCCGATAATATCCGGCTAAGCCCAGAAAACTCCGTATCTCAGTTACGTTCGTGGGTGGCAACCAATCCGTGACTGCTTCTACGGTGGCAGGGTCTACTGCGATTCCTTGCGCAGAGATGATGTGTCCAAGGAACTTTACTTCTGCTGTCCAAAACTTGCATTTGCTGTACTTGGCATATAATTGGTGTTCCCTTAACTTTCCTAAGGTTAACCGAAGGTGAGTCTCGTGCTCCTTCTGGTCCTTGGAATAAATGAGGATGTCGTCTATGAAGACCACGATGAACTTGTCCAGATATTCCATGAATACCTTATTCATCATATTCATGAAGAATGCAGGGGCGTTGGTTAATCCAAATGACATAACTGTGCACTCATATAATCCATAACGGGTAGTGAAAGCCGTCTTGGGTATATCTTCTTCTCGAATCCTCAACTGATGGTAACCAGACCGGAGGTCGATCTTCGAGAATACCGTGGCTCCTTTGAGCTGGTCGAAGAGGTCATCGATCCGAGGCAACGGGTACTTATTCTTGATTGTTACCTCATTCAAGGCGCGATAATCCACACACATACGCTTTGCCTTGTCTTCTTTCTTCTCGACAAAGATGACGGGAGCACCCCACGGTGATGTGCTTGGTCTGATATAACCTTTCCTTTCAAGATCCTCCAATTGTTGCTTCATCTCAGCTAACTCATTGGCGGCCATCCGGTATGGTCGCTTATAAATAGGAGTTGTTCCGGGCACCAAGTCAATCCTGAACTCGATGTCCCTCTTAGGTGGCATCCCTGGTAGATCCTCTGGGAATACATCTGGGTACTCACAGACTACTGGTATTTCCTCCAAGGTAATCTGATGTAGTCTTGTCCTTCTGGCCTTCATGCTGGGCATCTGGAACGTGACTACAATCCCTTCTTCATTAGTCACCGTTACTTTCCTCTGGGCACATTCTATCACACCTTGGTGTTTATTTAGCCAATCCATCCCTAGAATGAGGTCCAAACCTTGACATTCTATTAGAATGGGGTCGGCCCAGAATATCGTGCCTTGGATATCTACCCATATCCTTGGACTAAAGGAACAAGCGAGGGTTTGCTTTCCCGGGGTAGCTATTAGTACTGGCCTGGGTAGTTCACTTACGTCCAGTGCATTATTTTCCACAAAAGCAGTTGATATAAAGGAGTGGGTAGCTCCGGTGTCAAATAATACCACTGCATGCGATGAATGAACCATAAACTTACCCATGACAATCTCTGGTGCAGCCTGGGCTTCCTCGGCGGAGACGTGGTTCACTTTGGCGCGGACGGCGGGGTTGGAGGTGACTCCTTGAGCTCTCTTGGGG
Organism: Zizania palustris; assembly: GCA_019279435.1. NCBI lineage: Eukaryota > Viridiplantae > Streptophyta > Magnoliopsida > Poales > Poaceae > Zizania > Zizania palustris. The sequence continues at coordinate 17,947,009 of JAAALK010000290.1, forward strand.
TGGGGGCACTGGTGGGAGTAGTGTCCCTCTTGGCGGCAGTTGAAGCACACCACAGGCTTGCCATGCCTGTCTCTCAAGACCTCCGGCTTCTTGGCCGGGGCGACTGGAGCGGTCGGTGCGACTGGAGCGGCGCGAGGTTGACTGGCTCCGGCGTTGGCAGCTGGCGGCGCCGGGCGATACACTGGTCGGGGGTGGTATTGTGGTGCTGGTGGAGGTGGAGCAAAGCGGGGTCTTTGGGCCACGCCCTGATTTTGCCTAAAGGCAATCATGCGCTTCTTCTTCAAATCGACCTTATTTTGCTGGGTCTCTTGCATGATAGCCTTATTCACCAACTTCTGGAAGTTGGCGAAGTCTCCTGAAATGAGTTGTAGAGACAACTCGTCCTTCAGTCCCCGGAGGAACTTGGCCTGTCTGGCCGCATCCGTACGAACCTCTTCAGGTGCGTACCTGGCCAATCTGTTGAACTCGTGCAGATATTCCGTTACGGACCTGCTCCCCTGCTGCAGGTCCCTAAACTCCTGTTGCTTCTGAGCAACAATGCCGTCGGGGATGTGGGCGGCACGAAAAGCGGCCGAGAACTCCGCCCAAGTGGGGGCGTGGCCCTCGGGCAGGGTCTCGCGGTGGTTGTCCCACCACTCTGCGGCGGGACCATGTAGCTGGTGGGTGGCGAAGGCCACCCTCTCCTGCTCAGTGCAGGTCAGGAGATCGAGTTTCTTCTCGATCGCCCGCAACCAATCCCCAGCCTCCATGGGGTTGGTGGTGCTCGAGAAGGTCGGTGGGCGGACTCGGAGGAACTCCGAGAGCTGCGTTGCGGGAGCGGGAGCTGGTGTGGCGGGTCGGGGCAGCTCGGGCTGTTGGTGGAGGCGGAAGAAGTGAGCCTGCTGCTCTTGCATTTGCTGCTGCTGCTGCTGCATCTGGTGCAGAAGGGCTGAGACCAACTGATTCTGTGTGGCCATCATCTCAGCCAAAGTGGGGTGATTGGCGACCGGGGCTTGCCTCTGCCCGGTGGCTCCCCACTGTGGCAGGTTGCCACTATCCCCTCCGTTCTGAGGAGCGTCTGATCCCTGGGTGTTGGTCATCCTGGAATTTCCAATGTACACATATTTATTTTGGGTGAACTTATTTATTTCAAAAGGGTACCGTTCTTGCGGTTACATTTATTTATTCTCTCATTCATGCCTTATATTTTGACATGAATGCTAAGTACAAGCAATCAAAATAAAAAGATAAACAAGCAATCGCAATACTACATCTAGGGCAGCTCGGGGGACGGCTCGATCTCGGGCTCGTGGGAGACGGGTGGGGTCGAGGAACTGGACGGTCCGGCGGGTGGTGCACTGCGGGAGATCCTCTTGGGCCTCACTGTGGGAGTCTGGATGGGTTTCTTCCGGCGAGGCGGAAGAGGTGCGATCTCCTCTATGTCCTTCTTCAATTCCTTGATCTGGTAGCGGAGGTGCGGGTTGGTGGCGACACGCTGTCGAAGAAGCTCATTCTGACGCCTCAACTCCTCTGCCTCGGCAGCCAAACGGTGTCCCTGCTGGATGCGGCGACGAAGCTCTCCGTTCTCGCGGTTCAGGTCCTCGGAGGAATGGCGGTAGAAACTGATAGTGTCGCGCTGTCCATTGGCGTCCTGCAGCGCCTCGTAGTGGAGATCATCCATGGCCTCCAATAAGCGCATTGTATGACCGATCGCTGAATGACGCTGGGAGAGGGTGCTGACGAAGACACTGTGTGGGCTCCCTGGGGTGCGAAGAGGTACGAAGCGGAAGTCCGTGTCGTAGAGCTCGCTGTCGTAGATCATCCGGAGCTCGGTAAGTGCCTGGAGAGCGGTGCGCTGACTGGCTACCAGGAAGGTAGGTCCTCCTCCGCGGTAGGTGTGAGCTGTCTGAGGGGAGGGCTGGACGACAACGGTGACCTCGCAGTAGCTTTCTTCCTCGTCGGGGAAGACTCCATGGTACATCGGCTCTTGCTCGAAGCCGAGGAAACTGACGAGCATGCGTAGCTCGCGGATGAATCCGGTCTCGTCACGAAGGTTCCCGTTCACGGTACGGATCGGCATCTACAAAAGAGAGAAAATTTTTGTGAAAATCTCAGGAGATGAGAGGATAAGTAATCTTTTGTAAAATATAGTGAATATATATAAGTCCTAAGGTCAGGTCTGTTTGGCTTCCTACAGTCAAGTCGGCTCTGATACCATCTTGTCGCGCCCCGATTTAATAAATCAGGACTTTATTGAGATTCCATAGAAAATCAATAAAACAAGACGTTCATCACACGACCACGTACCATACGAGCAATCATTCACGGTTCGTAGACCGCATTAATACAAAAGTGAATGAAAGTGAAGAGAAACTAATAAAATAAGGGGTCCTAGATGAACGCCTCCTTCCAGTCTCGCCTTGACTGGGTCGCTACTCCAGACCTTCATCCTCCTCGTAGTAGACTGGCTCTGATGTTGTAAGTCAACGGGGTGAGTACAGATGTACTCAGCAAGCCACCGAATGCAAATATAATGCAAGGTAATAACAAGGGAGATATTGGCTAATTTAGCGGAAGCAGCATATGTGTAAAGCGTTAAATGTGAGCAGTTTATTAGTACGGAAAAGTAAACATGTGCATGTGTATCATCATCTTCTAACTCGAGGGGTACAGTCAGCCCCACCTCGCTCAACAGTCCTTACGTGCCATGAATAACTTGAACATGCAAACAGTTGTAAACTAACTGCGAGTAGTCACACAACCCGCCCTTGACCGTGGGCTCGGCTTTTCGAAAAGATTAAATTACTCTGATCAGAGATGTACCACTGTACCCACAAGGCACGCACTCATCACCTACACCGAAGTGTAACGAGATGACCCATCACACGGGAACTCGTGCCAAAACCTTCCATATAGTCCTCCCCGACTCAATAGCACCCTCTTATGGGTTTCATATGGTGTCCCGACGCATCGGAGCCCCACCATACCCCCCCTTGAGCCTCGTCGGTACAAGTCGCCCGCAGGCTAGCCCCTTGCCCCCTCCTCTATGGTGCATCAAGCCGGGGTATTCCATACTTCCAGTTAGGACTTACCCATTAGACTTGTGGTTGGTACGGAAGTGCTTTGCAACAGATCCCGCAGACCGGTCCTTATAGTGCCCCGGGTGCGACAAACCAGTGCCCGAGCTTGCACCCGGAACCCACCATACTTATAACCTAGCCAACTCCAACAGAGTCCAGAGACGAGAATAACAGGGAAATTCATATACAGAATCCAGCTATCTACGACTCGTTCTTTTTATCCTATAGCAGTTGTGCCGGTACATTGGGCACTAGCTAATATTTTTATAGTAGAGTGACAAGGAGTTAAGGCTCAATAAGCATGGCTTGGGTTTGCACACAAGGACGGGGATCTAATAAATATAAGTGTAAGGCTTGAATATTTGACTAATGCAATATTAACCTATGGGTTATAGCGATAATTTATTGAAACATGGGCTCAATATGATCAACTGTTTCCACAGAGATGGTCGATGACTTGCCTTGCTCAGCAAATGGGGATGGAGGAACCTCGGGGTAGAACTCCTGCTCCTCGACGAACTCGTAGTCTTCTCGATACGGAAAATAAACAATACATTTAATAAACAGATAAAATTCACCAAATATTAAACATACACATTTGTAGGTTTTATTATGTGAAGTAATATTTCTAATATTTCAAGGTTTTGTTCAAAACAGTAAAGTTTAATATTTTAGAATTTTCCCAATTTATTTTCTGTATTTTTAAATTTTAACCCTAAGGGATTTTTATTCATTTATTTATTAATAATATTTTAAGTAACAGAAACATACTGTTTTTATTGTATTAATGTGTAGAGAATAATATTCTGGTTCTAACAAAATTTGAATGGTGAAATTTGGAGTTAAAATGAGCAAGTTATGAATTTTTGAAGTTTAAACAATTCTTCTGGAATTTTATTTAAACTAAATTCAGTCTCTGGTCCACGGTGAACCAGGTTCACCGTGAACCCGTGACTATGCGCGTGGACCGATCAGATCTGGACCGTTGGATCTGGATCCAGCGGCCAGATGCGAGGCGGGGGTTTTAAATGAATTTCAACGGCTCAGATTAAAACGTGACGAAGGGTTACACGTGGACGCCTGAGATCGCTCGGAGGCTTTAAGTGGCGATCGACGGTCGTGATCGCCCGATACCCCTTCGATCAGATCCGAGGGCTTGGATTAAATCCCGAAGGAATTTAATCGTAGCCCTCCGATCGTGATCGGACGGCCACGATCGCGTCCGGCACGGCACGACGTAAGGGGGCGCGTACCCCCTTCGTCTCCGGCGACGGCGAGGCCTCGGGTGCGGTGGCTGTGGCGGCGGCGAGCGCCTACGTGCCTAGCTAGGGCCAGAAATGGAATGCGGAGGTGATGGGGAACACTATGGTACCTCGGGTGGCGACGGAGGGCGACGGACGGCGACGACGGCGAGGGTAGACGGTGAGGTCACCACGGGAGCTCGACGGCGACGGCGATCCGGTGGCCTTCACGACTGATGGAGGCGTGGCCGAGGACGGGTGGACGACGGCGGACCCGAAGGGAGCGGTGGCTAGGGCAGGGGAGGCCGGAGGCGGCGGCGATCGCTCGCCGGAGGCGGAGCAGAGGGGAAACCCGAAAAACGGGAATTGGGCGCTCTGATCTCACTCGACTCGGGCTGCTACGGTGTGGCTGAGGGCGGTGGTCTCAGGAGGTTTAAAAAGGGGGGTCGTCGGCCTCTCTATGGCAAGGAACCGAAAGGTTCCCTAGAGCTCCGGCGAGGGTTACCAAAAGCTTCGGGAAGCTTTCCATAAGCGCGAAAACGCGTCGGCCGTAGATGGAAGGGGAGCGGTGGCGACCAGGGAAGGTGATCGGAGGGAGATCCGAGGCGATCCGGTGGCCGGCGGCGAGGAAACAGAAGGGGATCGCCGGGGAAGGAAAGGGGAGCGATCCCCTTCCATCGGAGACGAAGGTCCTGACAGGTGGCCCCCACCTGTCAGCGACCGAACCAGAAAAGGAAGGGCCGACAGGCGGGCCACGGCTGTCAGAGGGTGCTAGGAGGCTGACGCGTGGGGCCAGGCGGGGCGCGGGCGGGAGGAGTGAGGGGAGGCGTGCGCCGACAGGCGGGACCCACGGGTCAGTGAGGGAGTGGCGATGGGCTGGGCCAAAAAGGCCGTCGGGGAAGGTTTCTGGGTTGAGGCCCGTTAGGTTTTTTAATTCTTTTCTGATTTAAAATAATTCCAGTAATTCATTTATTTGATTAAGGGTTGAATCACTGTTGATAAAAATTTGTGAAAATTCCTAAAATTATAACTTGGCCTCTAGTTCATCTCATAAAATTTTCAAGTCCAGATTTTGAGTATTTCCCCCTGTTTGGTTTTATTTGGGTTCTTTTATGATTTTCCTTTAATAATAATTCCAGAAATAATTATAAATAATGTTTTCTTTTTATTTTATTCCTTTTAATTTTTGGGGTGTTACAGTCTTCGAGTGGGTGCTCTGGGTCGAAGGGTGCGAAGGACGCTCAGAGATCTTTGCATCCACACACGAAGCTATCTGCCAGCCGAAGCCACAGGATGGGCCCAGGGACTCTAAGGTGATAACAGCCTTCGGTAGTGTCAACTTTCAGTTGCAGAGGGAGCATGCCCAACACTTTCCCGCAAAGGCCATCAACGATCGGTGGTACACCAACTCGATCCTTCGGTGGTTTTATGCCGAAGTTGGAGAGGACTCCCCCCTCGCAGGGCCTCTCTAGGAGATCTGGTTCCGGAAGGAGGCGGAGGTTGCTCTGAACCCAAGCCTGCTCTCCATGTGGCTAGGGCTGTTGACCTCGGTGGCGTGCCGCATGAGCATGCGCGACCTCGCCGAAGAGTTTGTCGCCCTCCGGATTCCACCCCTCGGGTCCAACTGGCCGATAGTGTTTTAGCAGGCCTCGGAGGGTGACCTCCGAACCCTAGGTAAGACTTCAACTCCTGAAGTAATGTGTTAGATGATGATAATAACATACTTATAACATGTTACCCTTTTTTTCAGCGGCTCCACTGGCGCTAGCTCTGGAAGACATAGCTCGGGCCACCGAACGGGTCCTCGGAGCCCCTACGGTGGCCGAAAGACTGAAGAGGCTGGAGCTGGGAGGGAGCTGGGAGCATTCCAACAGAGTGTGGGGAGCTCTTAGAATGGAGCCCCCTCCTCTACCAGACTTTACCTCGACCGGAGCAGCCCCTCGGAAACGGAAGGCTGTCGCCGAGCCCCCTAAGAAAGCCAGCAATACGCCGCCTAAGAAGAAGAAGGTGGTGAAGATCCCTCCGCAGCTGACTCCTGCTTCGTCCGCTTCGTCCCTGGACGTTCAGAGCTCGGCCTCAGAGGAGTCCGAGGACTCCAATGCCCAACTAGCGGCGACCTTCGAGAATTATCTCTTAGAGGGCGATGAAGATGCGGCGAGAGTCTCAATCGAAGCTTCCACTCGGGAGGTTGCGGAGGTAGACCCGTCACGCACCCCCGTGCCTGCTGTTGTAAACTTGGAGTCGGACTCCACCACCCCCAACTCACCCGTAACCGGGGTGATCACGGCGGAAGTCGAGCCTCCAGTGGAAAACGCGCCGGAGAGGACTTCAGGAGACGACATCGGCGATATCCTCCGGATGTACGAAGTCCTAGAGGATCCGACAATCTTGCCCCACGGGTCCTTCGAAGGTATGCTACGAAGCTTTTACCTTGGTCGACACCTGCAACAATCTTTGCTCGCAAATGCTTATCTAATATCCTGATATTGTAGGTACCCCGAAGGGTGAAGGAGCTCCGGCGGCGCCCGAAGTCCCAATTTCTTCAGAGGTCAGGGTTCCGATGGACACCTCGACTCTCTTGGACGCTCCGGCCTCAGTGGTGGAGGTCGTGCCCTCTGATGCGGCTCCGGTGACTGAGGTTGCCTCCGCTGATGTGGCTCCGGACGAAGGGGTAGCCGCCGAAGAAAGGGCCACCTCCGCCTTTGCCGACGCGCCTGCCTTCGTGCCGGGGAGGGGCAAAAGTATGTCTAGCCTCGGCCTACCCCCTGGCCCAATGACGGCCTCAGCCAGCAACTCGGAGGAGGAGGCCACCGGAGATGATCGCCAAGCTTCGTCTTGGCCCCCTTTGCTGGCTCCGTTCTTGGAGCACCGGACGGGTCTCCGAGCGCTCCTGGAGCCTTTGGCGGAGAAGAGCCAGGATATTGCCAATTCGGACCTGGTCTCTGCTCTGAGTGAAGCGAGGGCTCCGGCGCTCAACATGGCCCTCGAAAGGGCTGCCCTTCAGGTATGAAAAGCACCACAACCACTTCTAATTAGTAATTGTAAATATTTGTTACTTACTTGTTCTTTTTCTTTGCAGCAATCCGTTCTTGCTAGAGCGGCAGCGACTTCCAATGAAGTCGAAACCAATCGATTCAAAAGGAAGGTTATCACCCTCCAAACTGCCCTCAAAGGCTCCAACGAAAGATCCCTACGGTTGGAGGAGGAAGCCTTGGAGGAACGGATGGCTAGGGCTACGGCCGACGAAGCCCATAGAATAGCGAGGCAAGACAACGACGCGCTCCGTTCTTTGGCCATAGAGGCTGAAGCCGAGCGCGTAGTTCTTCGAGCGGAGGTCGAAAAGCTTCGGCAATCGGCGGCCACTTCGAGCGCTCAACTGGTGGAGCTCCAAGGGGCCCTTAACCAAGCGATGGCCCAGAAAAGCTCCTTGATGCTCCAAGTGGCCGAAGTGTCTGCTACTGCTGCGGGGCTGGAAGCAGCGAAGAAGAAGAACGCTAGTGCGGCAGATCGTACCTTGGACGCCCTCCAGGGTACATTGGAATATTTTGGCACTATGTGCCCTTCGTCTTCTGCGGCTATCAGCGAACCCCTCGACCGGAAGCTGAAGATGATCCAAGTGGCGGCGTCGTTGATGATGAACTCCGGCGTCCGGTACAGAGAGATCTCCGGTCAGTGCGCCAGCATTGGAGTTCTTCGTCACCTCGAAGCCCTTCAGATCCCCCTCGCTTCAGTCGGGAGTTCGACCCCTGGGAGCTTCGCCTCCAAAGACCTGCTACACCCATCCTCGGATGTAGCCTCGGCCTGGGAAGCCTTCCGGTCGACTTGGAAGACGGACCACAAGTCTGTGGCCAAAGCTTGGATCAACGAGGCCCGTCGGCAGAAGCAGGCACAAACAAGGCCGCCTCTTCCTGCCTCGCCAGCCCCGGTACCTCCTGCTCCACCAACCGACCCGCAGGTCTAGCTCTTAGGGCAATTATGTATACAAAATCTTGTAAAGCCCCTTTCATTAATGAAAAGTTATAAACGAAAAGCTTGTTTGGGTGTTTTGTTCATTTTTAGGTTTTGTCACGCCCTTCGAAACCTGACCTCGAAATACTGGATTTTATCGAAGGGCTCCAGAAGGAATGGGCAAGCCTCGAGAGCTTAAGGCCCTACCACCGATCTCGCTTCTCTGCTCCTCGTGGAGACAAAGGGGAGATACCCCCCGAAGTTTTTCAAGAGGTCTCAGCGTATATCAAGGAAGAGGAGAAAGAGAAGGCATCCTCGTCTTCCGAACACATGAATTGGTCTGACTCGTAGTATCAGGGCGAAGACCCTACGGATGTTAACTCCGAAAGGCTTCTCACCTGGGCCGAGCTTCAAGAGGAGCAAAATAAACTGCGAGCCTCGAAGAAGAAGAGGAGTGCGCGGACGAAAAGGACTAAACCTCCGTCCTCCTGATGCGTCCACCAGGAGTAAGGGATATTCGAAGAGCAAACAAAATTCGACCCTCCACTTTATTTAGAAAAGGAATTTTTACAAGTGATTACAAGGAGGTCCTAAGCGTAGTAACGCTTAAGGTGCTCTGCATGCCATGCATGTTTCAATTCTTCCCCTTCTAAATTAGCTAATTTAAACGATCTGGGCCGCCCTGAGCGTAGGATAATATATGGTCCTTCCCATTTATTTCCTAGCTTCCCCGGGGCTATTACACTTCGCAAAACTAGATGACCTGGTCTAAGCTCGTTCAGCTTTATCTTCGGGTCATACCATGTTTTTGTTTGGCCTTGGTACTTCGTCAGATTGGCGACAGCTCGAAGCCTTGTTTCCTCTGACAAGTCCAACGAAGTGTTTCTTTCATCTTCCTCTCCGGGCTGCACTACATGAAGGGATCCACCCCTGAGCTCCGTAGGCTGGCCACCTTCGGCTCTTTTTACAGATACTTCGTACCTGAAGGCCGGAAATCTGTTTTTTTTTAAGTCCTTAGACTCTTCTACGGATCCTAACAAGCCGGTGCCTGGAATCCGTAGGCTGGCAGCAGAGGCCTCGAACCCATGGTTCGCAGGCTGTTGTCCGGGTCTTGGGAAAGATGCTTGACTCTGCAAGCATCTCCATCCTCCTGATGCGTCCACCCGGAGTAAGGGATACTCGAAGAGTAAACAAAATTCGACCCCCCGCTTTTATTTAGAAAAGGAAGTTTTACAAGTGATTACAAGGAGCCCCTAAGCGTAATAACGCTTAAGGTGCTCCGCATGCCATGTATGTTTCAATTCTTCCCCTTCTAAATTAGCTAATTTAAATGATCTCGGTCGTCCTGAGCGTAGGATAATATATGGTCCTTCCCATTTATTTCCTAGCTTCCCCGGTGCTATTGCACTTCGCAAAACTAGATGACCTGGTCTAAGCTCGTTCGACTTTATCTTCAGGTCATACCATGTTTTTATTTGGCCCTGGTACTTCGTCAGATTGGTGATAGCTCGAAGCCTTGTTTCTTATGATAAGTCCAGCGAAGTGTTTCTTTCATCTTCATCTCCGGGCTGCACTACACGAAGGGATCCACCCTTGAGCTCTGTAGGAGTCATGGCCTCATCTCCGAAGAGTAGTCTAAATGGGGTGAAGCCTGTGGATTTGGTTTGAGTGGTTCGAATGGACCACAAGATCTTGGGAAGCTCTTCGACCCACAGCCCCTTGGCCAGCCCAACAATCCTTCGATTTAAACCGGAGAGGATGTTCCCATTGGCTCGCTCGACAGCTCCGTTGGACTGTGGATGGCGCACTGCTGCGAAGCACAACTTAATGCCCAGTTCTTCACAAAATTCTTTGAATGTGTCAGCTTTGAACTGGGTTCCATTATCCACGGTTAGCTCCCTTGGCACTCCGAACCTGCATATAACATTCTGCCAGAAAAACTTTTGCACATTCCTTGAAGTGATAGCAGTCAATGGTTCTGCTTCGACCCATTTTGAGAAATACTCGATTGCTACCACTGCAAACTTCAAGCTACCTTTGGCCATTGGGAAAGGGCCTATGAGGTCCATGCCCCATCGAGCCATTGGCCACACTGGGGCAATAACTTGAAGTGGTACTAGCGGACGGTGGCTTCGTTTCCCCATCCACTGGCATCCTTGGTAGGTTCGGACCAATTCCTCCGCATTTCTCACAATTGTCGGCCAGTAAAGCCCCTGCCGAATTGTTTTGCCTGCTACGGCGCGAGGGGCTAAGTGGCTTCCACATAAGCCTTCGTGAATGTCCCGAAGTAAGTCTTGGCCTTCTGGTTGAGAGATGCACCGGAGTAGAGGAGAACACACTCCGGCTTTGTACAACATTCCACTGACAAGCTTATAATTTCTAGCCCTTGCCTGCAGCCTTCGGAAATCCGGACCTTCGGAAGAGTCTGCAGTACCTTGCAAGATGTCCATTATCGGAGCTCGCCAATCTGTGGCTGGAATGCAAAGGACTTCTGCGGAGGGTAATTGATTGACAGCAGGCTTTACTAGTTCTTCATAGAAAGCACCCCCCGGTAGGTCTAATGCTCCAGCCGCAGCCTTTGCCAGAATGTCTGCAAGTTGATTCTCTGCTCGAGGGATGCTCCGAACAGAGAATCCTTTGAATGCTGCTTCAGCCTTGCGGATCTCTTCAAGATATTGCGCTAGGTGTAGGTTCTTTGCCCGAAAGCTCTTATCAACATGCCCTGTGACGATTTGGGAATCTATTTTAATTATTATTCTTGTTGCTCCAAGTGCCTTTGCCTTTCGGAGGCCTAGCAGTACCCCTTCGTATTATGCGATATTATTGGTGGTTTTAAAGTTGAGCCTCGCAGAATACATGGCCTTTTGCCCTGATGGTGATATGATGACTGCACCAGCTCCGGCACTAGATGCCTGATAAGCTCTGTCATAAAATATTGTCCATAAACCTTTGGAGGGCTCCTCCGGAGCCTAGACTGCAGATGGAGTCCACTCTGCTATGAAGTCAGCTATGATTTGGGATTTGATAGCTGTTCTTGCCGTGAAGGAGATTCCGAAAGGGGCTAGCTCGACAGCCCATTTTCCAATACTACCCGTAGAGTCTTTATTACAATGTCATCCATATAGGCTTCGACATTTCGGCCTATTTGGTGACCTAGAGCCTTAGCAATTAGACGTGAAAAAGTGGCTCCGACATTCCGCAGGCCAAAAGGCATTCTTACATAACAAAATACCCCGGACGGAGTTATGAAACTAGTCTTGGCTTCGTCTTCGCGCTTTAGCCAGACTTGATGATATCCGGAGTAGGCATCGAGGAAACTTAGCAATTCGGAGCTGGCTGTGGAATCCACCAGCTGGTCTATTCAAGGCATCGGGTAGGGGTCTCGCGGGCATGCTTTATTTAATGAAGTAAAGTCAATACACATGCGCCATTTGTTCGAGTCCTTCTTCCTTACAAAAATAGGGTTAGCCAACCACTCGGTATGGGCTACCTCTCTGATGATGCCGGCCCTTAGAAATTTTTCTACTTCAGTTTTGGCAAGGCTTGCTCTTTCTGCAGACAGCTTGCGGAGCCCTTGGCGTACTGGCCTGGCCTTCGGGTTGACGAGCAGGCTATGATCGATGATGCTCTGATCCACCCTGGTGATGTCTTCGTCGGTCCAGGCAAAGACGTCCAGATTTTGCTTGACAACTTCTTCCAATGAGGCAGCTATCTCCGGGGATAGCCCTTTGCCGAAGTGTACTTGATATTCTTTGCCATATTTTGAAATTATCCTTGTCTCGACATCACCTTCCGGTCTTGGCTTAAGGGAGAGCCCTTTTGAAGGGTTCAAAGCCTCCGACACCTCTTCCGTGCCCTCTGCCACGTTGTGCACTTGTCGGGGATCCAATGGCTGGTCGTGCCCATACTCCATTCTCCGGGCTATAGCTTGGTCTCCTTAAATAGTAAGAACTCCACCTTGCGTGGGCATTTTGAGACAGAGATAGTTGTGATGCGCTATAGCTCCGAACTGGTTCAGCATCCCTCGCCCGAAGATTGCGTTGTAAGCATAAGAGGCATCGACAACGTCGAAGATCACCTCTTCTACCTTGGCCAAAGGCCCCTCTCCGAAAGCAACCTCGAGGCCTATCTGGCCGAGGGCATCGAGAGGTGGTCCTGAGAAACCTTGAAGTGGCCGGGCTGCTGGAAGTAGATGCTTCCGATGTATGCACATTTGATCGAAGGCCTGGACAAAAAGTATGTCTGTGGAGCTTCCGCCGTCCACTAGGATCCTTCGGACTTCCACCCCTGCTATGTCTGCGGAAATGACCAAGGGGTCAGCATGGGGAAACTTTACTCCTGCGGCGTCACTGACAGTGAACGAGATGGGCACATGAGACCACTCCGGCATCCCTTCTGCGGAGCTCGAAGTCCCAATGTGCCCAACTTCATGAACATATTTGTGCCGCTGCCTTTTGGACATGCTCCCGAGGGTCCCCCCTCTGGAGATGGGTAGGACCACTCGTTTGCCGCGGTCCTGAGGGTCTTCCTTCTTTGGCGGTGGCATAATGTTGGCCACCGGAAGTCGCATGGGAACTTCGGGGACACCGGTCGGGCCATGATTTGCACAGGCTCCGACCGTGCCACCGGTGGGGCTCGATCTGGAGTACCCCGCCCGGTACTCCGTCCAAGGTAATCGCCCCGAACGGACAATATTGCCTTGCAATCCTTCATGTCATGGCTTCTATTATCGCCATGCACGCAGCAGAAAAAACTCTGGCGCCTGCCAGGTGCTCTCTCTTGAGGCTTCAGTACTCCAGCCTTAAAGTTCTGCGCCTGCTGATAACTGGCAGGTGCTTTCGGAATGGAGGGTGCAATGCTTAGCACCTCCGAATGGAAATGCTTCTTCCCTCGCCTATGCTCGTTGAAGCGGTTATCTTGAGGGGGTTGTAGAGGAGCCGAGGCTTTTGGCTCCGTCTTAACTTCTCAGAGGGTAGGCGCGGGTGCTCCAGTTCGCCGAAGACAACCTTCCTCCGCCTTGGCATACTGTTCGAAGTATGCCATCAGCTGCGCCACAGACGTCACCGGCTTCCGATGGAGTTTGCTGAGGAGGTCGGGGTTTAGCACCCCTTCGCGGGCGGCGTCGACTACCGAGGAGGTAGACAGGCCTTTAATCTGTGACTTGGTGTGGGCGAAGCACGTGAAGTACTCTCAGAGTGTTTCTCCCACCCGTGCTTCACCTGGAACAAACTCCCTATGGACATCGGGGCCACAAAGGTACCCTGGAAGTTGCTCACAAACTTCTTCTTAACCTGCTCCCAGGATCTGATTGATCCTAGCCTCAGGGACCAGAACCATCGGAGTGCCACGCCTTTGAGAGCGAGGGGGAAACACTTCGCCATCGTGTTGCGCACCCCTCCGCTTGCTTCTATTGCTAGGGCGTATGAGCGGGCGAACTCTCCGGGGTCTGACCCACCGGAGTACTTGTGCAACTTCGAGGCCTTGAATCTGGGGTCGAAGGGCACTCTTTGCAAGTCTGAATGTAGCGGAGACTCGTCATCGAAAGATGCGTTCTCGGCCTCCTCCAGGACTTGGGCAACTTCTGGGAGATTGCGAGCACCATCATCTTGAGGCCCTTCTGGAGTCTCGGTGGAGGCTTGAGTGCGGAGGCATTCTGCGGCCTCTTGCCTCCACCTAGCCACTTCCTCTGGAAGCCTTTCTAGTTGAGTAGCCTTGGTTCCAGGAAGGTCTTCGTCTTCCTCGGAGGGCAGCTCCGGGTCCTGGGAGCTGACATAATCAGTCCGAAGCACCGTAGGAGGGGCTCGGGGACCCTTGGGCACCCGACGCCCAGCGGTATCCTTAGGAATCATTGGAGCGGTTGAGGGCTCGGCTCCTGTGGTCCGAGGGGACCTTCAGAGGGGACCCGAGGCTTGGCTTCGCTTCAGAGGCATAGCTAGTCACGGAGGGGTCCGAAGACCGGGGACTTCGATTGATCTGGAAAGGCGAGCGAGAGCCTTCGAACTGCACTAAGAAGCCCCTTACCGAAGGGTGCGCGGAATCTTGGGACTCCGATGCTCCCTCCGTAAGTGCTCTTCGAAGTGCAGTCAGCAGTAGAGAACAAGCTTCTAGAACTAGTCCCCACGGACGGCGCCAACTGTTGGCGTAAAAGTTTACGCTAACAGGTTCTCTGAGATCAAGAACAGACAAACAGTGAGTTCGTGTTTAAGAACTGTCTCAAGCCTCCGTATTGGATAATAGCTTGAATAGTTCGAATAGGTGTAATGAATAGCTGAGTATTCGATCCCCCTTACAGGGTAGAGAGGGGTGTATTTATAGGCAAAAATGTCTAAGGAAAAGACCTAGCTACCCCTAAATTACAAGTGACATAGTGGAAACTATTCGGTACCCGGAGCAGGGTTAAAAGGGTAAAGTTATTCGGGGTAGACGGATAAGCCAAACGTCTTATCAATCTTATCGTTCTGCTTCGGAGCCTTCATATCTTGTGAGGTGCTTCTCCGGACTTCGAATCGAGGCACCCTTCGGCTTGATGCCTTCTCCTTCGAATAAGAGCCCACCAGCTCCGAAGCTTAATGGATCTTTTGAGTTGTTAATCTCTAAGTCCTGAAAGTGAAGCAATTTCCCCCAACAACCGGTGATCGCTTTCCTCTGATTCTCCACGCGTTTTCGGCTTAGATGGAAAGTACCCATGCTTTTGGAATCTCGCCGGTGCTAGTTGGAATCCCCTTGGGATTTCCCTCGTTTCCCTTGCCATAGCGACGCCGGTGACCTCCTATTTAAAGCCCTCACCCTCGCCGCATTACACCCACACCGAAATCGCCTAAGCCACACTCTGCCAAAGCCGTGCGATGCCAAAACGCCCGCCGCCTCTAGTTCCTTTCTGGCCACCCCTCGTCGTCGCCTCACGGCCCCATTGTCCTCGCCGCCGGCACCTCCAGAACCGTCGGAGCCCGCTCGTCCTCGTCCATGACCCCGTTGGCCGCAAAAACCGCAGGATCGCCTCGCCGCCATTAAACCCGAGGAGTCTGTCACCCTCTCCTCGTCGCTGGTCATCGTCGGACACCTTTTGCCGCCAACGCCGGTACACCTAAACTCCCCTCGCCCTCCTGGTCTCATTTTAGGCCTTATCCCGGCATCCTAGCCATAGCCGTCGCCGAAAACCCTCGCCGCAGTGCCGCCAGAATCGGAGAAGAAGGGGTATTTTACCCCTTCTATGCGTGTCGTGCCGGATCCCTCGCGGGCCGCACGATTTTGATCTGACGGCAGGAAGGGGTACCGAGCCCTCTGGGCCATCGGATGCCACTTACGCCCCGCCGGCTCATGTGCGCAGTCAACGGTTCACGGTGAACCCAGTTCACCGTGGACCAGAGACCGATTTCCTGTTTTATAAAAATTCAGAAAAATATTTCAAACTTCAAAAATTCATAACTTGCTCATTTTAACTCCAAATTTCACCATTCAAATTTTGTTAAATCAATCTTTTTATTCTCTACATTTTAATGCCATAAAAACAGTAGGTTTATTTTGCACAATATATTCTTATAAATTAAATAAATAAAATCCCTTTAAGAAATAAATTCATAACTCAATAAATAAATCATGAAAATCCCTAAAATTTAACTCTTGATATTTTTCAGCATAAAAAAGCTTAATTCACCTTATTTAAAATCATAAACTTGTATGTTTATATGTTGTGTTGTTTATTGAATGCTATATTTAATTTTTCCGTATCGAGAAGACTACGAGACCGTCGAGGATCCGAAGTATTACCCCGAGGTTCCATCGTCACCATTTGCTGAGCAAGGCAAGTCACAACCCCCATTTTGATCATAATTGAGCCCATGTTTTATTTAAATATCGCTATAACTCATAGGATATAAATGCATTAGTCTAATATCAAGCCCTACATTATATTTATTAGATCCCCGTCCTTGTGTGTAAACCTAAGCGATGCTTATTGAGCCTACACTCCTTGTCACTCTACAATATTATATTAGCTAGTGTCCAATGTATCGACACATCTGCTTTAGGATAAAAGAATGAGTCATAGATAGTTGGATTCTGCTATATGAATTTCCCCGTTATTCTCGTCTCTGGATTCTGTTGGAGTTGGCTATGTTATAAGTATGGTGGGTTTCGGGTGCAAGCTAGGGCATTGGTTGGTCGCACCCGTGGCACTATAAGGACCGGTCTGCGGGATCTGTTGCAAAGCACTTCCGTACTAACCACAAGTCTAATGGGTAAGTCCTAACTGGAGGTATGGCTCGTACCAACTTGAAGCACCATAGTGGAGGGGGCAAGGGGCAACCTGCGGGTGACTTGTACCGACGAGGCTCAAGGGGGGTATGGTGTTGGCCCGACTCGTCGGGGCACCATATGAAACCTATAAGAGGGTGTTATCGGATTGGTGTGTTCCATGCTGAAGGTTTTGGCACGACTTCATGTGGTATGGGTCATCTCGTACATTTTGGTGTCCGTGGATGAGTTTGTGCCTTGTGGGTACAGTAGTACACCTCTTATCAGAGTTTAAATCTTTTCGAAAAGCCGAGCCCATGGTCAAGGGCGGGTTGTGTGACTTCTCGCGGTTAGTTTACTTTTGTATGAATGATCGTGAGATTCATGGCATGTAAGGACTGTTGAGCGAGGGTGGGATGATTGTACCCCTTGAGTTAGAAGATGATGCATGTACTCATGTTTAATTTTCTGTACTAATAATCTGCTTACATTAAATGCTTTACAAATATGCTTTTCGGCAAAAGTAGCCACTACCTTCCTTGTTATTACCTTGCATTATAATTGCATTCGGTGGTTTGCTGAGTACGATTGTACTCACCCCCATTGACTTACACCACCAGAGGTAGTCTACTACGAGGAGGGTGACGGTTTGGAGTAGCGACCCAGTCAAGGCACGAAACTGGAAGGAGGCGTTCATCTAGAGGATTATTTTTTTAGTTTCTATTTTATTTAACTCTTTTGTAATAATATGGTCTACAAACCATGATTGATTGGCGTATTGTACGCGGTCGTGTGATGAACGTCTTGTATTTATTGATTTTCTATGGAATTTCAATTAATTCTCGGTTTTATTAAATCGGGGTGTTACAATAAACATGGGCGGGTGGTTGGAGGCTCAGACTCACGGTGGTTCGATGGAAAATGAGGGGTATCAAAAGAAGGGCCAGGAGAAGAATTGGTCGTATAAACATTAAACCACAACTAGAGGAACCTCTAAAGACCTCCAAGGTAACCCACTGCATCACCAACCGATAGTCGGGCCAATACCTGATGAAGTAGAAAATAGAGAGAGAGCCAAGAAGGTATCGATCGAGGGAGACCACGACTCCAGCGGCCAGTTGTTCGGACAAAAACTAAAGGTGGCATGTGGGCCTGACGATGGATTCATAGAAGAGGAACCTCTCGAGATAGAGGTTGAGAAAGGCAACGTCCTCCCGATCGCTAACGGTGCCAGTTTGTTTATTGTGAATGTATATGTACTTTGCCCAACCGCCGATGGACTTGGTGTCAAGGCGATGGGAGGCTTTGGAGCGAAAAAAGGAAGGGGTCGTCCATAGAGGTGATGTTAAGAGAGGTTAGGGCCACTATGTCAAGAAGGGTAGGACTCATCGGCACGTGGCCAAAGAGGAACACGTTCAACGCATCGGACCAGAAGTAGCAGGAGGATGCCAGCATCAGCTCATTCTTGAAAGGGAGAGCGAGAGAGAGGCCGATGCAATGTGTGATCCCGGTGTACTCCCAGACACCTCGTTTTGACGCAGCAACCTGAAGAAGCCAGTCGAGCTACCCAAGAAGCGAAGAGGGGAATTCCCTAAAACCCTGGTGCCAATAAAAAAGCATTTTTGAATGTTTAAAGGGAATGCGCTGGGTTTCGGCGTTGATAAAATCAGAGGTATTAGGATAACCACACGGCCCCCAAAAGAAACAAGATGGGTATTTGGCCAACGGGATCAGTATTTGTTTTTTCATATTCTGTAGAGAAGAAATAGTGGAAAAGTAATAAGAAGACGAAGCTGATGAAGAGGAGACCGACAGAGAAAGCGATGAATGCAGGACACACAAAACAGAGCTGAGCTCGAGGAAAGGGAAGCGTTGTGCGAAAAGCGTAAAAAGGAAGGGAGGTGCTCAGCAGTTCTTATAGAGTGAGAAACAATTCCTCAGCGGTCAAGTCAGAGTGATTCCGGCTGATTTGGTGGGACCGTTCCCAACGTTTGGCAGGAGGTAATCATGGGTACATTTTAAAATAGGCCAAAAATCGTTGTAGGATCAAGGGAAAACAAGTCCTTTGACTTGAAAGAACGCTAATGCTAGACTGTGTGGGATGAAGCCTGGTCCGACGTTGCCACAGAAAAGTACATGAGTCAGACCGAGCGACATCCATCACAGTCATTCATGGCCAAAGAAGAAAGAAAGATACGAGGAAGAAGATAAAGTGGAGCCGACGCTTTTGCAGTATATATAAAGTTTTGGAAGATGAAGCGTCTCAACTACTAGAAATAAATTAGAAAGAACATTTGAAAACATGTGCTGGCAGGGGTGATTATGATTGATAATTTTGAAGCATTAATTATCCCTGTGCACTCCGAAACTAGGGGGCATGTGTTGACGCTAAGATTTGGTAAATCCCAGGGGCCCACTATGAGTTGTCGCATGGTCAACAGAAGTCAAGGAAGATCCGGTCAAAGAAAGACAAAGAAGCCCGTCCGCAACAACTGCATGATCAGAAGGAGGCCGATGGAGATAAGAGCGGCAGGAGGTTACAAATACATCCGAGATCGTATGATAGGTTACTTGGACGGCAAGTCTATGGACTATAAATATGTATCCCCTAGGTTAGTTTAGTTTAACTCTCGTTCAATCTATAATCGGCGCATCGCCACCTGTAGCGCCCGGATTTAATAAAACCTAGACTTTAGTGAAATTCCAAGGAAAATCAATAATTCCAAGATGTTCATCACACGACGACGCGCATACGTCAAACATTCGCGGCTCACTGACCACATTATTACACAAGTGTTAAAATAAAAGAAACAACAAAAATAATAAGCTCGATGAACATCTCCTCTAGGGTCGCTCCCTTGACTGGGTCGCTACTCCATACCATCCTCATCGTAGTATGCCTCTGAAGTGGTTTTTCCAATGGGTGAGTACAAACGTACTCAATGAGCCACCGATAAATGCAATAATAATGTAAGGGAATAACAAGGGAAGTAACAGTTTAAAGTGAGGAAAAGTACATTTTTATATTGCATCCTTTAATGTGAGTCAGGTTTATTCGTACAAAATAATTAGATCATGGAAGATGCAACATCTTCTAACTCGAGAAGTATAGTCAGTCCTCCTCACTCAACAGTCCTTACATGACCAATCAACATGCAACACTTCTCAAACATATACTAACTGTGGGATGTCACGCAACCCGCCATTGAACGTGGGCTCGGCTTTTCGAAAAGATTTAGACTCTGATCAAAGGTGTACCACTGTACCCACAAGGCACTTATTCCCGCACACCGCAATGTGTCCAATGACCCAAGTCACAGGAATTCACGCCGAAACCTTTAGCATGAAGCGTTCTAACCAAATGATACACACTAAAGTTTTCGTCGGCGCGCTAGCGCACTGGACCAACATCGCGCCCCCTTTTGTGCCACATGGTACAAGTCACCCGCAGGTGCTACTTGACCCTCTCCACATAGTTTCTTGAGTTGGAACGTCACATACCTCCAGTTAAGACTTACCCACTAGACTTGTGGTTGGTACGAATGTGTATTGGAATGGATCCCGCAGATCGATCCTTAAAGTGCCCCGGGTGCGACTAACCAATGCCCTCACTTGCACCCAGAACCCACCATGCTAACTTACTTAGCCAATTCCAAGTCTAACAGAATACCAGGGGTGAGAAAGATATGGGGATCATATATCAGAATCCAAGTATCTACGACTCGTTTTTTAATCCTATAGTTGTAGTGTATATACATTGGACACTTCTAATATCATTAAGTATCATGGTGACTAGGAATGTAGGCTCGATAGCATGGCTTGGGTTTGCACATCAAGGTCGGGGATCTGATAAATATAGTGTAAGGTTATTCATTTGACTAATGCAAATATAACCTATGAGTTTTAGCGATATTTAATTAAAAAATTGGTTCAATATGTTCAAAATGGGGTTGGTGACTTGCCTTGTTCAGAGAAAGAAGAAGGGTGAGCTTCGGGAAAGTATTCCGGCTCCTCGACGGCGTCATAATCTTTATGACATGCAAAACGAGAAATAACAATCAATTAAAACAATACAAACTCACAATACAATCATATAAATTTTATTGGGCAAAGTTGAAGAGAATAAAAATATAAAGTTTCTGAAATTAAAATGGTAATTTTTAGAGTTAATCTAAGGGAGTTATGAATTTTTGGAGTTATAAAATGATTTCTTCAATTTTATTTTAATCCCAATTAAATAATATAAAATGTCCAGTGTAAACATATAAATTTTATGGGATGAACATGAAGAGAATAACAAGATAAGATTTCTAATATTTGAATTGTCAAATTTGGAGTTAATTTTTCTGAATTTTAATTACCCTTTTGGAAATTTTGGGGTGTGACAAACCTACCCCGTTACAGAGAATCTCGTTTGGGGATTCAAAAAGTTCCTAGAATAGCTCGTGGTATTGGGCTTTTAGGTCATCTTCTTTTTCCCACGTGGCTTCTTCAATGGGGTGGTTACTCCACTGAACCTTGCAGAAACGGACTACTCGATTCTTGGTTACTCTTTCCTTGACCTCTAGGATCTGGACGGGCTTTTCGATATAGGTCAGGTCTCCTTGAATGTTGAGCTGTTGAAGGTCTTCTCGTTCGGTGGGTACCCGTAGACACTTCTTCAATTGGAGACGTGAAACACATCATGTACTCTAGCTAAGGAGGGTGGTAGCACCAACTGGTATGCAACTTCTCCTTGCTGACGGAGGATCAGAAAAGGACCAACATAACGAGGATCCAACTTTCCCTTCATGTTGAACCTGTGTGTGCCTCGAAGGGGAGTGACTCGAAGATAGACATAATCGCCTT
Organism: Zizania palustris; assembly: GCA_019279435.1. Classification (NCBI taxonomy): domain Eukaryota; kingdom Viridiplantae; phylum Streptophyta; class Magnoliopsida; order Poales; family Poaceae; genus Zizania; species Zizania palustris. The sequence continues at coordinate 17,968,337 of JAAALK010000290.1, forward strand.
CCTCAAATGCTAAATCTCCGCGTCGGTTGTCGGCATAGCTCTTTTGGCGGGACTGTGCTATTTTCAACTGGTCTCTGATGATCTTGACTTTAGCTTCGGCCTCTCGCAGAATGTCCGTACCAAACAACTGAGATTCACTAGTTTTATCCCATAGTAGCGGCGTTCGGTACTTACGTCCATACAATGCCTCGAAAGGAGGCATCTGAAGGCTGCCTTGATAGTTGTTGTTATATGAGAACTCTGCATAGGGCAGGCTCTTATCCCACATTCCGCCAAAATCTATGGCACATGCTCTGAGCATGTCCTCCAGTATCTGATTTACCATTTCAGTCTGGCCATCGGTCTATGGGTGGTATGTTGTACTAAAGTTCAATCGGGTACCGAGCTCTTCCTGAAGATTTTTCTAAAACTTGGAGGTGAACTAGCTACCTCGGTCAGATACTATCTTCTTCGAGACTCCATGTAGACACACGATCTGGGCCTATTGACACGAAAATGTGCCCCCGCACTTGGGTCAGTTCGATGATCCAAAAGTGTACGTATACTTAGGGATAGGACTAAGCGTAACACAGCACTGACGTCGCGTTCCGACTACCCTTAGCCGTGGTAAGGGGGGTGGAGTCGCTAGGTAATCAGATCACACAAAATAATCCAATTAGCCGAAAGAAATATATTAAACAGAATAAATCATCAAACCGAGCGAAGCCTGACTAATTTGAAGTATGGAGTATGAGCCTGGCGAAGCCTGTCGTGTTAAAGTGTGCTGGTGGAGCGTGCGATCGAAGAAGCAGTCTCGCCGAAGGGTGTTCTAGCAACCTCCAAAACCGATCTCTCAGCTCCAGACACCTCCGACGAAGTAGCTCCGAACGTGAAAACCTGCAACAGAGTAGATTCGAAGTACCAATTTGGCTTGAGGACCAAATTCTGCTAAGTGTTGCACTAGGAGTAAAGGTAGCAATCTGTTACACAGATTAGCGAATACTTCACAGGCGAAGTAACAAGGTGATAGCAATCTATTACATAGATTAACGGATACTTCATAAGAGAAGTAACAAGGATTACCACTGTTCCGAAGTGGCCGTCGGAGGGCTTCCAGGCAAACCCACGAAGAGTACAGAAAAATAAAGATAAAGTAAATGTGATTCAAAGATAGGCTTTGTGGTTGATTTTGTATTGGGGGGGCCTCTGAACTGGCTTCGCCTCTACACTTATAGGGGCTAGACCTCTAATCTAATCTGCTATAATTCGGCTGAATAGAGATAAACACTTATCTAGAATCGGGTCCAACTCTATCTCTACCCGAAGTGGGACTTCGGTCAGGCCCGTAGAAGCCTACTCCTTGGGCCGAAGCTCCGGCGGCGTGGGCCTCCGAAGGCCTCCTAGCCGAAGGCTGTGGGCTGGCTGGAAGCTTCCGAAGCTTGTAGCCCAATGGTCCTTCGACCCTGTAAGGCTTCGGCCTGACCCGGGACATGTGTATTTTCGGCCCAAATTACCAAAATTGATATTTTGACAATCTTAACCATTGATTCCACTTTTTTCTATTAACAGACCATGTATAGCTCTGCTAGTTTTAGGCCACTATAGGTCATCTTGACGGGGATGAAGTGAGCTACTTTGGTGAGTCGATCAATGATCACCCAAATGGAGTCATATCCGGCTTGTGTTTTGGGTAGTCCCGTGATGAAGTCCATTCCTACTTCTTCCCACTTCCATTTGGTGACCTTGAGGGGTTGCAATAGACCGATGGGTTTCTAGTGCTCCGCCTTGACTCACTGACAAGTATCACATCTGGCCACATATTCAGCAATCTCCCTCTTCATACTAACACACCAGTACTTCTTCTTCAAGTCTTGGTACATTTTAGTACTCCTCGGATGTATGGAGTACAGGGTCTCATGAGCTTCGTTGAGGATAAGGTCCTTTAGCTCTGGCTGGTTGGGTACACACAGTCAGTTTCTGAACCATATAGTGTCATCTTCATTTTTGGAGAAGCCTAGGGCTTTTCCCTTTCTCATATTCTTCTAGATATATGCTATGTCGGGGTCTCACTTCTATGCTTCGCGGATTTCGTCCATTAAGATAGGTCTTGCCTTTAGGACGGTGAGGTATTCTCTAGTAGTGATTCCTAGGTTCAACCTCTCCATCTCTTGGTATAGCAGAGGGGCTTGATCTCGTACTATGAGGGCATTACAGTATCTCTTCCGACTTAGAGCATCGGCCACCATGTTTGCCCTGCCTGGGTGGTAGTGGATGCCTAAGTCATAATCCTTGATTAATTCTAACCACCTTTTTGTCTGAGGTTTAGGTCGGGCTGGGTGAATATGTACTTGAGGCTCTTGTGGTCGGTGAAAACCTCACATCTGTTGCCGACAAGATAATGCCTCCATATCTTCAGTGTGTGGACTACTACTGCCAATTCTAAGTCGTGTGTGGGGTAGTTTAGCTCGTGCGGTCCCAATTGTCGAGAGGCGTATGATACCACTTTCCCGTCTTGCATGAGAACACATCCTAGTCCCGGGCGAGAAACATCACAGTAGACGTGGAAGTCTTTTCGGATGTCTGACAGTATCAACACTAGGGATGATACTAGTTTCTTCTTGAGGGTCTAGAAGCTTTCCTCATAGGCTGGGGTCCATTCGAACTTTACTTCCTTCTGTAGCAATCTAGTCGTGGGCTTGGCGATCTTGGAAAATTTTTCGATAAATCATCGGTAATATCCAGCCAATCTTAGGAAACTCTGGATCTCCGATACATTCTTTAGCTGTAACCAGTTTATTACTGCTTCCATGGTGGTCGGGTCCACTGCTATTCCTCTGGTAGATATGACATGCCCTAGGAATTTCACCTCGGACGACCAGAATTTGCCCTTGCTATATTTGGCATATAACTGATGCTCCCGTAACTTTCCCAAGGTCAGATGGAGATGGGTTTCATGTTCTTCCTTTTTCTTGGAGTAGACGAGGATGGCGTCAATGAATACTATGATGAATTTGTCCAAGAATTCCATAAAGACATTGTTCATCATATTCATGAAGAATGCAGGGGCATTTGTGAGTCCGAACGACATCACTGTATACTCATATAAGCCATATTGGGATGTGAATGTGGTCTTGGGGATGTCCTCCTCTCTAATCCTGAGCTGATGGTAGCCTGATCGGAGGTCGATCTTAGAGAATATTGAGGATCCCTTGAGCTGATCGAATAGGTCATCGATTCGTGGTAATGGGTACTTGTTTTTGATGGTTACATCATTCAAAGACCTATAGTACACACACATCCACTTCGTCTTATCCTTTTTCATGGCGAATATGACTGGTGCTCCCCAAGGCGAGGTACTCGTCCGAATATATCCCTTCTATTCGAGCTCCTCAATGTTACTTTTCACTTTGGCTAGTTCATTTGCGGCCATTCGATAGGGTCGCTTGGAGATGGGTGTGGTTCCGGGGATGAGCTCGATCCTGAATTCAATGTCCAGCTTAGGTGGCATTCCTAGCAGTTCTTCTAGGAACACGTCCACATTTTCTTGGACTACAAGTACTTCTTCTACTGCCATCTGGTGGAGAGAAGTCCCTCTCAAACCATGGATGTCCATCTTAAAGGTGATGGTGATTCCATCCTCGCTGGTTATGGTGACAGACTTACTAGTACAGTCTATCATTCCCTTCTACTTCATCAACCAGTCCATACCGAGGATGAGGTCTAGGCCCTTGCAATCTATAAGGATTAGGTCGGCCCAAAATAATACCCCTTGGATCTCTATCCTTAACCTTGGGCTAAATAGGGTGGCTAGATTTTGGTTGCCCATAATCTCGGCCAAGGTAGGGATGCTGGCAACAAGGTGCTCTGGCCTGACGTTGCCCTAAAGCTTCTCCATTGGGCACTGCGTGGCTTGGCAGGTTGGTGTTGGTGGACGGGTTCTTATTGTTGCCCATTCTAAAGGTGATAATACCCCAAGATCATAAGAGAAGACTTAGATAAATGTACCCCAAAATAATTCACGGATTCTTTATTAAATGTGATACAAAATAGTTCATTACAATTCAGCTCTTATTTCTATCTCACCCATAACACAAGTTGCTATGGATGGTATCACAAACAAGAAAAATAATCATTCGAAGTCTAGCGTCTACCACACTACTCGCCATTAGAGGCAGTCTCGGTGCTCTATGATCCATGGGCGTCTCGGGGAACACTGGGCTCGATGAAGTTTTCTATCATGGAGTCTGAAGTGATGACCGGTCCCGAAGCGGTTGTGCTGGAGGAGGGATGTGGCGCCCCAATTTATCAAATCGGAACATTATTGAATTTCATAAGAAAAACAATAATACAAGAGGTTCATCATGCGACAATTGTACATACGACAATATTCATGATACGCGGACCATATTTATTACATCAGAGTTTTAATAAAAACAGTAATAAAGATAATTAAAATGCATGACGAACGCCTTCTTCAAGATCTTTTCTCTTGACTGGGTCGCTACTCCAGACCGTCTTCATAGTAGGCATCCTCTGTGGGGTTCAACGGGTATGAGTACAAAAAGTACTCAACAAGCCACCGCAGATGCAAATAATAATGCAAGGTAATAACAATGGAAGGATAATGGCAAAAGTGCGGAAAAGTACATTTTCAGTTATTGCATTTAGTGTAGTCAATTTTTATCATGCGTAAATGTAAACATGAACATCAATAACATCATCTAACTCGAGGAGTACGTTTTACCTCCTCGCTCAACAGTCCTTACATGTCAAACCAACATGCACATCCATATTCAAAGTAATCTAACTGTGGGATGTCACGCAACCCGCCCTTGACCGTGGGCTCGACTTTTCGAAAAGATTTATAACTCTGATCATAGATGTACTACTGTACCCACAAGGCACGCACTCATCCCAAACACCAAAGTGTAACGAGATGACCCATACCACGGGAACTCGTGCCAAAACCTCAGCATGAAATGCTCCAAGCGATAACCACCGCTCTAGGTTTCAACGGCGCGCCGGGCCGCATCCCGGCTAACGTCGCACCCCCTTTTGTGCCACGTCGGTACAAGCCACCCGCAAGTGCTGCTTGACCCATCTCCAAATGGTGGCCTCGGTTTGGAACACTCCATACCTTAGTTAGGACTTACCCATTAGACTTGTGGTTAGTACGGAAGTGTATTGCAACGAATCCCGCAGACCGGTCCTTATAGTGCCCCGGGTGCTACCGACCAATGCCCTAGCTTGCACCCGGAACCCACCATGCATCCACTCACAACCACAACTCATCATCGACAGAATTCCAAGGATAAGAAGCAACGGGGATCATATAGTAGAACCATCTTGCTACGACTCATTTTTATCCTAAATAAACCTATTTAAATACATTTTTACTCTAAGGGCATTTGAATACCTATTTAAATAAACCTGAAAAATCCAAAGTAAACATATTGTTTTTATTGAATGAACATGTAGAGAATAATATTACAAATTTTCTGAAAGTGGAATGGGAATGTTTGAAGTTAAAATGCGCCAGATATGAATTTTACAAGTTTAAAACAGTTTCTAGAATTTATTTTCAAATTTAAATCCCCTCGGGTCCACGGTGAGCCAGGCCCACTGTGAACCCCCGCACTGGTCGATCTGGACCGTTGGATCCAGATCCAACGCGTGAGGGCGAGGCGGGGGAGTTAAAGTGACGTGGACGGCCAGGATTAAAACATCGAACCGGTACGCAATGAACGGCTCGGATTAAACATGGGTTTTAAATAGAAATGAACGCGCGAGATTAAAATGTAACGCTTCGTTCAGATCCGATGGTGTGGATTAGATCGCGCACGTTGGGTCACAGGCGTCGTCCGATCGCGATCGCACGACCGTGGTTAGATCAGACACGGCACCTGTACTCAGCCCGTGCCGGTCATCTTCTCCGACGACGGCAAGCGGGCCAGAGGCCACGGCGAGCGACGGCGGTCGTGCCTAAGGCCTAAAACGGAAAGAGGACGACTAGGGGAACATGATGGTACCCTTGCGGTGACGAATGGTCAACGGAGCAAGGTCGGCGATGAGCGGAGGCGACGAGGGTGTTCGGGTCCTTGGTGGCGACGGCGATCCGGCGGGGTTCGTCGACGATTGAGTGGTGGCCGAGGCGGGCGAGGTCCATGTGGTCACAGTGGTGCGATCGGCAAGGGCGGAGGGGGACTCCGGCGACGGCGAGCGACGGCTGGAGTGTGGGTGGCGGTGGTGCGCTAAAACTCAAAATGCAAGTGCCCTATTTGTTCTCATAGCGTGAGAGCGTAGGGGTGAAATGTGGATGGCCCGGGGGTTTAAATAGGGTCGTCAGCGGGGAAGAGGGGGCGAAATTGACGGTGGTCGGGAGTAAACGCGTTTTTAAACGCCAGCGAGCTCGGTTGCAAGGGTTACACGCACCTGGACGCGGATTGATCGAAATTGAAGAGGGGGAAATGGTCAGCGCGTTGAGGGGAATTCATTGCCGGCGATGGATTAAAGGGAGGGGGCCGGCGGGGGCAGATCCGAGGCGGGATTAGGGCTTCGGTCGGCGAGGGGGGGCTTGGGGGCGGATATCGCGGGGACGAAGGGCCTGACAAACGGGGGCCACATGTCAGCGGGCGTGAGCGCGCGAGCGAGGGGACTGATGGGTGGGGCCGAGCTCGGGCGCGAGAGGGGGGCGGTTGGCGCCGACAGGTGGGACCAGGGTGTCGGGCGCGCGCGCGAGAGGAGAGGGGCTCGCTGACGGGTGGGGTCGGGCTGTCAGTCCGAGGCGGGCGAGGGTAACGGGCTGGGCCAGCCGGGAGGGAGAGAAAGGGAGGGCGTGGCCCATTACTTGTTTTTAAAATATTTCTGAATAAAAATAATTCTAGAAAATAGATTAAAATCTTAGGGCTACTTCCAAGGTTGATAAAAATTTGTAAAAATTCTCAAAAATATATTTTGGCCTTAGGATCATACATAAAAATTTTCAGCTCCTGGTTTGGCCATTTCCTCTATGTTGTAGTTCAAAATAGTAAAGGAGGGCATTAAAGGTATTTCCAAAGTGAGAAATCTCAGGAAATTGGATTAAGTAATATTTTTATTCCTTTAAAAATTTGGGGTGTTACAAGGGATGTCCGAAGTGTGTCGGGGGTGGGGTGATCCTCTTATGTCGAGGGGCGGGCTTCCTGATGGCCTTCTTCCTGCGAGGAGGTAGTGGCGCCAATTCTTCAACATCCTTCTTGAGCTCCTGGATCTGACGTCGAAGCTCGGCGTTCTCAGAAACACTCTATTGTAGCTCAATGAACCTGCGATGCAACTCCCATTCTCTTGGATCAGGCCAGTTGTCGTGTGGCGATAGAAGTCGATAGTATCACACTGATCGTCGGCTTCAAGCATAGCCTCAGTGTGAAGATAATCCATGGCCTCAAGAAGATGAGTGCTCCTGGCAATGATGGTATCATGGTCTGAAATGATGCTGACGTAGATGCTGCGGTGGGCTCCTAGGGTACGCATTGGTATGAAGCGGAAGGAGTTGTCTTAGAGCTAGACATCATAAATCAGTCTTAACTCCGTGAGGGTCTAGAAAGTGGCACGCTGACACACCACCTCGAAGGTCGGGCCTCCGATGGCTGATGTGGAGAAGGGGGGTGCTCTCCTAAGGAACGAATAGTGATGGAGACGTCACAAGCGCCTGCAAACTCCTCCTGGTAGAGTCCATGGAACTAAGGCTCATGGATGAACCCGAGGAAGGTCACGAGCATCCGAAGCTCACAGACGAATCCATCGCAGTCCTGAAGGTATCCGTGCACGTGGTGACCTGACATCTACAAAGAAAATAAATCTCAAAGAGTAAGGGAGAGAGGATAAATTATGAAGTAGATTTTTACGAAATAGTTTTGTAAAACTAAGTATGAGGCGGGTTCGTTTGGCTTCCTACAGTCAAGTCGGCTCTGATACCATATTGTAGCGCTCGGATTTAATAAAACCCAGAATTTATTGAAATTCCAAGGAAAATCAATAATTCCAAGATGTTCATCACACGACGACTTACCCACTAGACTTGTGGTTGGTACGAATGTGTATTGGAATGGATCCCGCAGATCGATCCTTAAAGTGCCCCGGGTGCGACTAACCAATACCCTCACTTGCACCTAGAACCCACCATGCTAACTTACTTAGCCAATTCCAAGTCTAACAGAATACCAAGGGTGAGAAAGATACGGGGATCATACATCATAATCCAAGTATCTACGACTCATTTTTTAATCATATAACGGTAGTCTCGATACATTGGACACTTCTAATATCATTAAGTATCATGGTGACAAGGAATGCAGGCTCGATAGCATGGCTTGGGTTTGCACATCAAGGTCGGGAATCTGATAAATATAGTGTAAGGTTATTCATTTGACTAATGCAAATATAACTTATGAGTTTTAGCGATACTTAATTAAAAACTGGGTTCAATATGCTCAAAATGAGGTTGGTGACTTGCCTTGTTCAGCGAAAGAAGAAGGGTGAGCTTACGGAAAGTATTCCGACTCCTCAACGGCGTCGTAATCTTCACGGCACGCAAAACAAGAAATAACAATCAATTAAAACAATACAAACTCACAATACCAGCATATAAATTTTATTGGGCAAAGTTGAAGAGAATAAAAATATAAAGTTTCTGAAATTAAAAATGTAATTTTTAGAGTTAATCAAAGGGATTTATGAATTTTTGGAGTTATAAAATGATTTCTTCAATTTTATTTTAATCTCAATTAAATAATATAAAATGTCCAGTGTAAGCATATAAATTTTATGGGATGAACGTGAAGAGAATAAAAAGTTAAATTTTCTGAAATTTGAATGGTCAAATTTGGAGTTAATTTGACAAAGTTATGAATTTCTAAAGTTTAAATCATTTTTTGGATTTTATTTAAATTCTAAATCAAGCTCTGGTCCACGGTAAACCGAGTCCGCCGTGAACCTGAGAACTATGATGTGGATTGAGTGGTTCTGAGTCGTTGGATCTAGATCTAGCGGTTACAGTACGCGCGGGATTATTAAGTGAAGATCAACAGTTGAGATTAAAACATTCTGAACCGGTATTGATCTACGGCCTAGATCTCGGCGGGATTTTAAATAGCGATGGGTGGTTGAGATTACACGACACCCTTTCATAAAGATCAGGCGGCCAAGATTAAATCTCAGGTGTGATTTAATCCCTGCTGTCCGATCAAGATCATCCGGCCAAGAGGAGATCCGACATGGCATAGTATAACTACCGTGCTGGTCATCTTCTCTAGCGACGGCCGAGAATAGCGGTGGCCCTAATGGCGGCGATGGTGGCCTAAGGCCTTATCTAAACCCGTACTCCCTCCGGTGTACAAATATTAGTCGTTTAGACAAAATTACACATACTAAGGTGATATTAAATAAAGTTACAAGGATTGTCTTAATTGGTTATGGAGCCTAGATTTTAGTGGTGCTACCAAGTTCAACTCCCGATGACCACATCTCATTTGGCAGCAATGCTTCGATTGATGGAATGACTAATATTTGTACACTCTCAATAAAAACCAAAACGACTATTATTTGTACACCGGAGGGAGTAAATGGAAAGAGGGCAGTGAGGGGATCATGTTGGTACTGGCGCGATGACCTGGGGTCGACGGGGCGAGACCGGCGACGAGCGGGGCGGCGGCGAAGTTTCGAGTTCTCGTCAGCATTGGTGTTCTGGCGGTGCGGAGCTTATACAGAGCTGTGTCTGGGGTCAAGGAGGCGTCGACGGTCATGATGGGGTGGTCGACGGTGGCAGAAGTGGTCTCCGGTGACGGCGAGCGGCAGCTGGAGACGGAACAGAGGGGTGGCGCGAGAAGCAGCTGCAAATGCTCGATACTGGCGAGGAGTGGAAATTAAGTGGGGTGCTGAACGCGGCGTGCCCAAGGGGTCCTTTTATAGTGCTCCGGCGAGGCGAACGGTGGCGCAAAAAAGGGAACCGAGGGATAAAACCCATTTACGCTGGCGAGGTTTAATTTGGTTAATTGCAGAGCTCCGGGGCTTAATGGCGAGGGGATCTGAGTGCAATAAAATGCGGGTGTTATGGGGATTAATTCTTTGGCGTTAGGTGAAGCTCGGGAGCGCGAGGTTGAAGACGACCGACAGGCGGGGTCCACTTTTCAGCGAGCGCGGGCGGGTAAGGGGTTAACGGTTGGAGCCGACAGGTGGCGCCGTGGTTGCGCGGTGAGAGGGGGAGTGGCTGACAGGCGGGGTCCGCATGTCAGTGAGAGGGTTGTGGGGTGAATGGGTTGGGTCGGGCGGAGAGAGAGAAAGTGAGGTTGCGGCCCACTAGCATTTAAAATTGATTTCTGAATAAAATTAATTGCGGAAATTGATTTATAAATTATGGGCTAGTAGCAAATATTGGAAAAAATTGTAAAACCTCCCAAAAGTGTATCTTAGTCTTAGGAACATAATATAAATTTTTCAGACCATGGTTTGAATTATTTCCTTGGATTTGCATTTATCCAATCCATTTTAGCTTTATAGAAAATAAAATTAAATTATCTCCTAGAATATATTTTTCTGAATTTTAATTACCCTTTTGGAAATTTTGGGATGTTACACCGCCCTTGTGCCCCAAGGTTATCCGGCGGAACTCGGGCCCTCGGAGCTGGGTTGCATCAGTTTGATCTCCGGTGAAGAGGTGAGTCCCGCCACTCCCGGCTTCCGTGCCAACTAGGTTAGTATCCTCACGGCTGCATTGGTTCGGTCCGATCTCTTGAGGAGAACAGTGAAACAGCACGGTCGCTGGTTGTTCTCAGTTTATTTAGCTAGGTCTAAGGCTGCATCAGTTGGGTTTGATATCTTAGATTGATGTGATCTAGGTTTGATAGCTTGAGACTTCATCGGTTAAGTCCGACATCTCTTGCTGTTGTATCTTTTTCATATTGTATATTTTTCATCTAAATAAAGTTTGCCGATCCATTGATATATTGTTCAGATCATCGTGACTAGCTACTGTCTCGGTTAGATCCAATCTAGTTATTATGATGATTTCCATGGTATAGATCTTTTATTTGGCATGCTTTATTTATTTCTATCAGAGTACAAGCTGATAGGTTATCTTCAATTCATCTCCATATCATGTTCACCATCGAAGAGTGCTCATCGGCTTATATGTACATCTTTTTTCTCCTTCGGCCGATGGCATGCTTGTTCAATCAAGTTAATTTAGGCTATCGGCCGTCTGGCCGATCGCACGATGCTTTGCGGCTTTATTTTTTACGCCATAGTCATCGGCTTGCCAGCCGATCGCTTATACTACTAACGTCTATATTTTTCGATGCCTTATCAGTCGCAAGGTCAAACTAAGTGGCACGCTCTGAACCCTTTTCTAAGACGTAGGATCTGCACTAGAGTTAAGCAAATCTTCCAGGTCACGCATGTTTCAGTGTGTGACCAAAAAGCATGCCAACACGCTTTTTGGCACGCCCGATGGGACTATCTCCAACAACCTTGCCATGGCAGGCGAGCTCAGCGAAGGAAATGTCATCACGGTCACCATGGACACTCTATCCAATGAACAACAGACGGATGTGCAGCAACATATGGAGGAGTTCCGAAAGTCATGCCTACAGGCCTACGGTATGAATCGAATGGGTCTCGTGCAGGCCTACGGAAGGTGTGGCATTCAGGCTCAAACCTGGGTGGGGGCGCCACAGCGGGCAGCCAACCCCACTGAGTTGTTGCTTAGTTTGCTCTATTGACAGTTCTCTCTATCGATAATTCAACTATTGACAAAACAGAGACATTGTGCGAGTAGAAGCAACTGGTGTGGCATGAGGCATAAGGAGGCGGGCGCAGACTAGGTGGGCGTGGGAAGCGAGGCGCCAATCGCACATGGGCGAGCGGGTGCACACCACGTGGCATTGATTAAAGATGGCAATGGGTACCCGAAACCCGAAACTCGATGGGTTTTTACCCTATTAGTGTAGATATACGAGTAAAATTACTCACCCGTGGGTTTATTAATGAGAAAAAATAGTACCCAACGGGTACGCGGGTATGGGTATGGTTTCTTAATATCCATACCCGTTACCCGATGGGTACCCATCACCCAATAAATTATATTTTGGGGAGTTTAAATTATTGTTGCTATTGTTGTAGATTAAATCATTGATGTATTATATTTGAGAGTTTATTTATATATGTAATTTTGATCTTATGATTGAATGATTGATCGATCTATTTAGGTGAAACATTGTTTTTGTGGGGATAGATATACAATTGTTATTTGTTAGCATATTTTGTGTGTGGTGTTTATTGATGGGTATGGATACCTGATGGGTATATTTTACTCGTATGGGTATGGGTTTAGGGTAGAAATGATACCCGCATGTATATATGGGTTATCCAACGGGGAGATTTTTTCTAATGGGTATGAGTTTGAGATAGTCAAACCCGATGAGTATAGATTCATTGCCATCTTTAGCATTGATGAATGGGCATGCATGGCACAAGACGGCGAGTGAACTTGGGAGACGAGGCACCGGTGGCACGCGATGGGTGGGTATGGAGCTCGAGGTGGTGTCCACATAGTGAAAAAACCGGATCGGATCGGCGGTTAAACCAAAAAATTTGGAACCGGACAGTGTTTTGGTTTTGTTAAAAGACTATTTAAGCCATCGAACCGGAAAACCAGATGAAGCGGTAAAAACCGATAAAAAACGGCCGGTTTTTATTGAACCAGTGTTGTTTTAAAGATATTTAGTGTTAGCACAAAAAAATTTGAGAGTGATTAAATGTCCGGAATTTTTATTTATCGTTGATAATCATTCTAGCTTATTATTTAGTATTTAATAATTAACAAAATAATTATTTATATAATAAGAAAATGATAATAACATTGTCAAAAAATAAAAATGATGTGAATTTGTAAATTGATAATGCACAACCTAAAAAGATCTTAAATAAATTTTGTTTAAAATATTTTAATATTATAATTATTATGCTTTTGTGGACTATGACATTATAGTTGTAACACCTTCTTAAATCATAATATTATAATATAATTATAATCTTATATTTAAGTTGTATTTTTAATATCTAAATATACATATTTCCTGTCAACTTATATATTTTCATATTAAAATAATACAACATAAATATAATATTAATAAATAAAAAACTGACGGTCCAACCGATTAACTGATCGAACAAGTGAACTAGTGAACCAACGTCACTGGTCTCATTTTTTCCATTATATGCGTACATCTCTATGTATAGTTAAACTGTCGATAGATACCAATATATCGAAAAGGTCTGTATTAATACTGAAGGTATCGATGAATGTACATTTTTATTATTTTTAGAGGGCACTATTACCACCCTATTTCATATATTATTATCACCCTACAATTGAACGTAACTATAAAATATATGGGCTAAGTTATGGGACAATATTTACTTTACTACCTATATTTTTAAAAATGCCATTGATTTTTATCACAACATTTATCATTCACATATTATTCAAAAAAGTTGTGTAAATATGCAAAAAAAAGTCATGATAGAAGTATCTTCGATAATAAAACAAATTATAACAAAATAAATGATATTTCAAAAATATTTTTGAATAAGACGAATGGTTAAATATTGTGATAAAAGTCAACGGCTTCATTTTAAAAAAAAGATGTAGTAATACTTAAATTAATTTAGACCATTGATTTTAGTTAGGATTAAAAATAAACTAAAATTAAAAATACTTGACGACCCGTGGATAATTAGAAAGTCAGCGAAGAAAATTAAAAAGTCTGCGTAGAAAAATCAAACATAGCATATTACCATCTTTAATCTTAGCCATTAGATCCAAACAAAAAAGGTAAATAATATTTTTACGATTTTACCTTAAAATTTACCAAATAAAATATATATTGTATAATTTCTTTGTTTTTCTCATAGAAGCCTCTACATCATTCACCGCCCATTTTTTTCTTGTGGGTAAAACCGGCACGGGGCGGCCGGTCGATCGGTCGGCAGGACCGGCCGGCGAGCAAGACCGCCGGAACAGGGGCAAGCCTATGTATAGGTACCCAATTGAATACCCATTAATTTTGAAAAAAAAATGTTATATACATAGTGTATTCTATGCATGTACATCTAAAAATGAAAATAAATTCAATCGAATAAAACAAAATCTCATTTCCTTTTGCTTTTAATGTTTAGAAAGCTTGTTGGTTTCTATCCACATGACTTTTCATTTGAAGAAATGAAGCAGCTTCATTTTCAGCCGCACCACTATATCAATAATGTCAGAAATGATAAAAACTTTAAAAATTTGAGAAGTCTAGCGGAGTTGTCTAGGATGCTACTTAAGCAAAGAAATGTTACTCTATATAAAATTGTTTATAAATTTTTCAAATTGATGCTTGTTCTTCCTGTTATAATTGTTGGTGTTGAGATGATCTTTTCTATAATGAATTTGATAAAGAACAAGAAAAAAACCAAGGTGGGACATAAATATTTGAATGGTTGCTTGGTCACTTTGATCGAAAGGGATTTTTTCTTGTACGCTAAGGATAAGAACATCATCACTCATTTTCAAAGAACAAAGGAATTGTCCTGTAGCTTGTAAATTGTAAACTTTACCATTTTACTATTTTATCTCCTGTTTATGTCACGTGTTGTCACTTCGATATGCTGCCCATTTAATTCTATGTTATAGAACTATAATTTATGTTGTCAAAAAAATTGCCATATAAAGTTTTAAATACCCATGCTCCAAATGACCGACTTACATGAGAGCTGAGGTAACAGGGGCCTCACTCCGCGCCTGCCCTTGAGGACGTGCACGCCATGCACGTGCAGATCGGCCACGTCACCTCGTGTAAGGGTTAATTTCTTCTCCCTTGTAATTATAATTTTTATGGTTCATTAAAATACTATTGGTGTGTCAAAGATAAATTAAAAATTATAATGGCATGTGAGTAATTTTTCGGTCTTATTAAAGCGGTCTGGCAAGATGTCTTTTTTCGCGCAGATGGAGCTACAGGCTACGGGCTACCCGATGTTTTTTTCGCATGTTAAAAATTAATGAAATGGTCTAGAGGGCCATGCCTGGTTTTATTGGGGCCGAATAGTTGTTGCCCAGGCCCTCTCAGCGTGCATTCGTGCAGGGCCAAAACCGGGCTTTGCATGGCCCTGTTTTCCCTCGGGTTTACACAGAAGTACAGTTGTATAGAGACTAGAGTACATAGTGGTCCTTCTCACAAATATAAGTGGGCCTCTGCTGCTATCTCCTTTTGTTCTTTTGGCAACTGGACACGATGATAAATCCGTAAATGGTCCTTCCACTACTGACTGTGCTTAC
Organism: Zizania palustris; assembly: GCA_019279435.1. NCBI lineage: Eukaryota > Viridiplantae > Streptophyta > Magnoliopsida > Poales > Poaceae > Zizania > Zizania palustris. The sequence continues at coordinate 17,983,671 of JAAALK010000290.1, forward strand.
GTCCCTTGTCATGGGCATGGCCCTCTGCACGGCGAGCTGAGCATCTCATGGCCCTAAAACGCCTGGGCCTTTTGTCCCTCAAAAATTCACACCAACGTTTACGTGTTCCTTACTTCCTTCAATTCACGTTTATTTCAATTTTTGATTATAACAATTTGGTTTTTTCGTAAGTTGAAACAAACGGTAATAATTTATTCTGTCGGTTTATTATAATTTAGAGTACAGATTATAACAATCTAGTAAGCTGTTGGAATCTAGCTTTTTTATAACTATCGAAAGTTGAAACAAACAGACTTTAAAACTGTGTTTGGTTAGCTTTTTAAACTTTTTTCTATGAAAATTGTAAGCTGAATCAAATAGGTACAATGGTTAACTAGATTTTTCAAAAAAGCAACAGTTTTTTCACTGTATAAAATGGAAGCTAAGGGACTTCAAATTTCATAGCTTCTCTGCTCAACTTTGAAAATAAAAATTGCCCACCGTAACATTAGAACGTACTGAATCATGTAAAACTTGAAAAGGTACAATTTAAATAAAATATATCATTTTAGTGTAATTCAAAAATATATAATTTTAGTATAAACATTACAAATATTCCCGTTTACAATAATTTACATTCAAAACTGTATATTAATAATGTAACTAGCTGCTAACACAAAAACCCACAGTTGTATTTTTTTAGGTTTTTAAAGCTCATACCTGTTTTTTTACATCTCAACTAAATACACTTAGGGTTTATTTGGATTAGCCTTGCTTATTTTTAGGGGCTAAAGTTTAGTCCCATTTAGTCTCTAAAGTCCCAAGAGATTGCTTATAGAGCATGTTTGGGAGGAGGGGCTAAACTTTAGTCTAAGGGCTAAAGTTTAGTCTCTAAAATAAAGGACTAAATTTTAGCATTTTTTGCTGTTTGTATACATGGGCTAAACTTTAGTAATGAGTGTACAAAAGACTCATTTACTCTTCCTTTCATCATTCTCTTCTTTTAGCATTCACATGTTTGAGGGCAAAAATGACAATTAATGTAGGAGAACCACTTTTAGCATCATTTAGCCCCTTTTAGTACTCTTTAGAGGGGCTAAAAAAAAGAAGAGCGCTAAAGTTTAGCACCCAGGTTTTAGCCCACCTGTTTGGTTCCTCAAGGACTAAAATAGAGGTTAAAGTGGGGGCTAAACTTTAGCCCCTCTTTCAAACAGACCTAAAAGATACCATGAACATTATCTACCCTCATTTATGGTTGTTTAGAAGGTAATATGGTTATTGTATAGTACTTTCTACCCCTATATCTAAACAAATGAACTAGACTTAAATCCTTACTTAGGGTGCGTTTGGTTCTGCTGTGAGCTGTGAAAAAGCTGTTGTGAGTTGTCTGCTGTGAAAAAGCTGCTGTGAGCTGCCTGCTGTGAAAAAGCTAAAAGTCGTTTGGTTGAAACTGCTGTGAAAAAATTATTGTGAGCTGACTGTTTTTTATAACTTACGTAATTTTCATCATTATAATATTCTATACATATATATAAATAGGAAACACTCAACATTGATGTAACTAAATAACTAAAAATATATTAGATAAATAAAAAAGTGCATAGTTCATCTTATAAAGTAATCGACAATCACATATTATCTCATGAAATTGTGCAATGCAATACAAACCATAATAATATTAAATCAATTAAGACACCTTGAATTCATACTATTTATTTTGAACTAAAAATCAGAAAAGCAGAAAAACAAAAGCAGAAAAGCAGGGTACAGGCTGCTTCCAAATTTGTACTAGAAAAAAGCTGCTTTTTCACAGCAGAAGCAGTTTTGGTAAACTCGTTTAGTTCAGCTTCTGCTTTTTCACAGCAGAAGCAGATTTCAAAAGCAGAACCAAACGCACCCTTAAATAAGCAAATTAGCCGCTACCATCCAAATAGAGACTTAAGATTGCTCTAATTTACAAGTGCTACATGAGTACCATAGCGAGAAAGTTAATGCGCGCACGCTAGCCGAGAACTTTCCCGGTGAACCATTTCCGAGAGAGGATCACCAAGGTTACTAAAATCCTTGGTTATCACGGTTTTTGCACATCAGCAATTTGATCTATTACAGTTAAACTGTGTCAAAAACAGCTATGATCAAACTGGATATTACTGTTTGACCGTCTTCGGTAAAAGAGAGACGGTCGGTTTGGTTAACCGCTTTTATTCATGGCCACAGGAACGAAAAGTAGTTCACATGTCAGAGCTTACAAGAGGAAGTTTCTTCGTACAGTTTTTTTTTGTCAAGATGAAGGTTTTCGAACTAGAACTCTTCCCCTCTTAATTCCTCTTGCTGATAGCTTCCCTTTTAAGATATACATATACAGTACGCTTTACAACGGTTTTATGATACGATGTTGACTTGTGATGAGCACTCGAAGGACGACCGTTGACTTATTAATTGGCGTGTGGTGTTCCGTCTAGCTTCGGATAGGCTCACAAATCTCCTAATCGGTGAGTCCAAACACCACATTTCTCAAATCGAAGAAGCGTCCTTTTGCCCTTTCGAAGTCGTTGAAAAACGCAAAAGGAAGACCTTAATCTATTCGTTTAAGGTTATTTATAGTTATGAGTTTCGTAATCGTAACACTGTTTCTTAGGAGATCACATCAGCTTTGCAATTGAATGAAATATTCTCTTTCGGGGGAGAGTTCATTTCACTATTTTCTAGGCTAACCAGTGTAATTAAATAATTTGCAACTGAATTAAATATCATTTCTCCGATGAAACGATTTGACTCACAGTGATGTTTCATTTCGTTTTATCCGTCTTGGAAACGGGTTAGCACCATGTCATGGAGATGACACTGCCTCATTTCTTCCCTCATTAATTTAATGTTATGTCAGTAAAAAAAATCTAATATATCATGATAATTAATATCATAAAATTCTATTGTGAATAGTCTAATAATAACACAAATCTCACGTTAAAATATACTACATATTATAATAAAATCTATAACAAAAAAAAACAATGATACCTGCAGTCCTTGCAATCTCTCTCTTTCACGAACCTTATCCCATGAGCCATGTCAGGTACTAGAAGCTAACCCTAAACATCACATCGCCACATTGGCTGCAGCCTGACGGTGACAGCGATAGCCACCGCTCTCTACTCCCGTAGCCGTAGCCCCCTGATCGATCTCCTCCGGTCCAAACGATCAACCGATGATCGCGTAGCATCATCGCAGCTGAATCAAATATTTTGCAGGTTCCACTTGTTCATGTGCCTCGGTTCAGGCTCCTCCAGAACTCAGACGTCGACACAGAGGGAGCGTCGGTTTGTGCGGTGGATGCAGCCATGCATGCATGCGCGCGCGCGCGGCCGCAGCTGCTGTCACTTTCCGTGTGAAGTGAGCAGGGATTCGCCGTAGGAGATAGCAGTAGCTGGCTATGGCTAGTACCAGATAGCAGCAGCTGCTGCAGCAATAGCACTGACAGCTTTAGCTAGGTAGCTAGGTCGTAGCTCCCGATTCTGTAGCTAGCTCGCAGCTCCAAGCTCCTGCTCCTCCATACTGTGTCACGTGCGGGACACGTGAGAATGAGATTAAAGAAAATGGACACAGCTGCGACCTGCTTAGGAGTTCTCGATCCGTACATCGACAGAGGTAGACCAGTAGCTCCGACGACCAATTCCGGACGTGCTTATTTCTGCTTATACAAAGATATTATCGTATTAACTCTCCTTATAAAAACAATTTATTTTTCATTAATTTATTTTTTTAAAAGGATTTTATAGCTACTTTTGTATCCCAGAAAAACTGTAATTTTTGTATACAATAGATAAATCAGTGGCAAGAATAAAATGCAAGAGTTTTTATATAACAAAGTAGTATTGTGAATTATTAATAGATAAAATAGGTAAAATATGTTAAATTAATAATAATTTCTAATTTATAAACTGAGAATAGATGATAGGTAGAACAGTAGAAATAATTTTTATTGAAAAAAATTAGTCTCTATAAATGAATTTTTTTGGTACAAAAAGAGTATTTCCCTATCTACTATATTGTTAAATTAATAAGATTTATTTCTTTAATATATTTTATCTATCACTTTACCATATTGATTTATTATTAATAAGATATATTTTAGTTTTTTAACTCTTATTAATAATTTATCAATTATCTTCAATAAATTATTTATCTAAAAATAAAATCACGCGCCATCCGTACCTCTTCAGCTAGGCAGCTAGCTCTTCTGCCGACAAAGGACACACATGTGTATCGTGTCTACGTGTGGCTTTGCTCCAAACATGAGATTTTAAGCCCTCACATCAAATATTTAGATAATATTTTGAAGTATTATATGTAGACTATTTATAAAACTAATTCATAATCGGTGGATTATTCGTAAGACAAATCTAATTAGCCTAATTACGTCATGATTTGCCATTGTGATGTTACAGTAAACATTTGCTAATTATAAATTAATTAGGCTTAATAAATTCATATCGCGAATTATCCTCCGATTCTGCAATAATTTTTATAATTAGTTCACGTTTAGTATTTCAAATTGATATTCAAACATCTGATAACGCGGACTAAGTTTTTCATAAAACCAAACGCCCCCTTAGCTAGCTAGCACGAGCCGTATGTGCAGCCAATGGTAGTGGACTGGTCAACGGTCAACGGTCAACATCTCGAACAAGGTGACAGTGGAGGGTGGTCAAATTGTGTAGGAATGATCTTTGTCAACTCTAAAATTAATCACTTTTGTTTTCGATCGGGGTGACAGTGTGCTTTTGCCAATGATGGATTATATGATAGATGTTGGAGCTGGATCTACTTCGGAAGAGGATGAGATTATGCCCGTTAATTACTTAATTAGAAAGAGGATGTCTTTGATTAAGTGTGTTGTTAGGCGGCATCTGGCAATCATGTAGAGGGTGCAATTACTGATGGTGACCCAATGAATGATCGACGGTGATGTCGATAAATTAGGGTTGGAGTTTACATCCACAACCACCGTTTCGTACCGTGCGAAACACTCCAATTCCAACAGGACATACACTATGAGATTGTGAGTTGACAACTTGTAAATAGTATTAGTTTAATGTAAGTCGTTTTTGTATTTTATAAATTTATACGTATATTATTAAGTCTAAAAAAATATGTGTCTAAATTAATTAATCTATATATAAATATAGGAAATGACACAATGTATTATATTCCGAAACAGTTAGTACGTTCGCCGCTCAAAAGGATTTTGAGTGGAGGTAAGAACTAATAGAGATTGGGTATCCAAAGAAATTTATGAACTGATTGGTTTAGTGGTGATTTTGCACTTTAGCTGTTTGTTCCTTTGGTTGTGGCAGCTTGTTCTTTCACGGATTATATTAAACTCTATTATTATGAAACAACTTGTGAGCAATAGTAGAGCTAGAAAAAAATTGAGAGGTGCACCAATTTATCACATTTAGTTTAACGGATGCACAGAGAGTCAAAGAGTAAAATATCGCCAATATATACTTAAAAAATTTGGATCCGGTTCTTAGGAACCCTTGATCCCAACGAGCTCCCCCCTGCTTGTGAGTATGGTTCTCATATTCTAAATTATTGTTAATTTTTAAATCCTATAATTATTGAGTTTTACACTCTATAGTGAAAATCTAACAGTTTTGAGAGCGTCAAATTCTTGGTAATTGCAACTTTCGTAAGGCTATTCACAATGAGAGTTTAATGGGGTGTTTAATGGTATTAATTATCATGTCACATCAGATTTTTTGATGATATGTCATTCAATTAATGAGAAAAGAGAAGAAAATAGTGTCATCACAATAACATGATGCTAATCCGTTTTGATAGTCAAATCGTTTCATCAGAGAGAGGGATTTTAATGAGAACTAGTTGCATTTAATTACACTGGTTAATCTAGGAAATAGTGAAATGAAACGCTTCACTGAGGGAAATATTTCATTCAGTTGTAAAGCTTATATGACATTCTAGAAAACAATGTATAAAACCACGTAGCCTAAACTCCACCTATTAGTAGTATTCCCACGTGGCGCGCGTACGTACACGTAAGTCCGTTCGCGGCTGCAGCTTTTTATTCCCGTCGTTCGCATGTCACCCGTGTCAGCCACGTCGGACAAACACGCCGCGGCCACGGCCCACGCGCAATAAGCCGAGAAGAAAAAAGCTACTCCTGCTACACGGCTACACGCCTACGCCTACGCTGCAGCCTGCAGCGGACGAGCCGCGCGCGTGCGTGCTGCTGCGGGAAACACGTGTCGCATCACGGCCTGGAAGAGACGGGTTTCCACGCAAACTTACCGTCGGTCGGTCCACGGTTAACAAGACGGTTAAAATCGGAATTGTTACGGTACTTGCGGTTACGGGAGTCGTTTAGATATTATTTTCGAGTATTAAATATATACTATTTATAAAAATCATTTATAACCGATAGATTATTCATATGACGAATCTAATTAGCTTAATTATGCCATGATTTAATTATTTGATGCTACAGTAAATATTTGCTAATTATGAATTAATTAGGCTTAATAAATTCATCTCGTGAATTATTCTCCGATTCTGCAATTATTTTATAATTAGTTCACGTTTAATACTTCAAATTAATGTCTAAATATTCGATGTGACACAAACTAAAATTTAGTCCCTTGATCCAAACACCCCCTTACTTTTGCAAAGAGCTCAGCTAGGCAGCAGCTGGAAAAACAAGTCATCCAGGAACTAATAAAAGTTGCAGCAACATTTAATCTTTACCAACTGAATTCAAATGTTATATCACGGTATCTATCATTTTTTTATCATTTTTAGATTCACATATAGAAGATTTAACTTAAAATTATAATTATACATCTTCCTACAAAACATGTAGACGAGGTAATTTGAATTAATGGCATTGATAGACTACTCTAGCATTTCTTGAAAAAAATCCGGAGAAAAAAATAGAGGAACACTCCGTAGACTCTTTTACTCATAGCTCTATAGGTTAATATTGTATATATAATTATAATTTTTACGGTTTATTAAGATTTTATTGGTGTATCACCGACCCTCGTATTCAATGACAGCTGTATAGAAAACTTTTAAAAATCATAATAATATACGAGTAATTTTTTTTAGGTAAAAACGGGAAAAAACAGACTAGGTGATGGGCCTCGCCGCCGACCCACGCGAGGCTGACCTGACCCTCCGGATAAGGGCGCGCGCGCGGCGTGGGCCCCGCACGCAGGTGGTCGTGGGCTCGCCGTCCTAGGCGGCCGTGGAACGCGGCGACCCGCGGCGCCACACGTGGGGCCCGCGCATCGCCGCCTTCAGTCCCGCATCCTGGCGGTCCGTCGCGCGCGGGAGGGATCGGACGGCCTCGGCTCGCGTCGGGGGGCCCACCACGACGCGGGAGCCAATGGCTCCGGTTCGCGCGTCATCACGTGGGGTGGCAGGCGGCCCCACCCCCACGCCAGGAGACCAGGCAGGCTAGGAGGAGAGGCGCCGCGTAGCGCGTACAGGGCGTGTTCAAAGGTGGACCCGGTCTATGCACCATGAGGGGAGGATTTGGCATAGTCACCCCTAACGTTCTTGCAAATTCGCATGACTAATGGAACGTTTTATACAAAATTTTAATAAATTTGGACGGTGTCATTATTTAAATTTATTATACTATGAAATATTATATCTAATTCTAAGTTGCTATATTATGAAATTAAGGAAATAGTTTTTTCCAAAAAACACTTCACATGATTTTTTTTGAGCGGAGGACCTTTTTGTTTACTTCAAAAATAATGAGTTGACGATAGTTGCAGAGCCAAAAAAAATTTTCGAGTTCAAAAAAATATAAATATTTAGTATTTAATATAAAAATTCTAATTCAAATCCGGACGGCTGTCCGGCCACCGTGAGTTGGCTCTACAACCAAATCATAACCTAGCTACCTTTCTTGCATTGATAAAACATACCACTGTGTACCATATTTTTATCAGAGTTAAGAAAAACCCTGCTATTATCCTAGTTTGCATTGATAAAAATGTTGAAAATATAAAATTTAAGTGAATTTATATAATACAGAGTCTCAGACCCGCATGTCAGCGATAGATATGAAATCGAGTCACTTTCAGTGACATATATTACACATTCCAAAAAGAAGTGAAGTGGGAGAGATAAGACTTGTACCGACCAAAATTAATGAGCTACATTTGTTTTAAAGAAAAAATGCTAGGATGCATCAAAATTGAGGGGTAGTCACGTTTATAAGTTGGTCGTCTTTGTGAATTTGCTCGAAAGCTAAGGCTTCTTTCGTTTAGCTTTTGAGAGCGGCTTCTGTTTTTTAGAAACCAAAAACTTACCAGAGGATTGCGGTAGCCAAGCTGCTTTCTTCAAAAGCAACTTCCAACCAAGTGAAAAAATGACAGTACCTCTAGCCTTGCTTCGTCGGCTTCGGCTTTTTCTTTCCCATCTGTCCCCTCGACTTCCAAGCTCCCCACACGCCTCCCACCCCTACGACCGCCATCGATCAGCCACCTCTATGCCGGGCGGCGGAGTTGACCTAGCACCAGCCCCACCCCTGTTGCTTCTGTTTCGATGGCCAGGACTCGAGATAGCCCCCGCAAGAGGCCATGCTCGAGGCCATCACCAGTGAGACGTTGTCGGAAAAGAATCAATAGAAAGAGAATCATACAATATCTTTCTTGAAACAAACAAAAAGGAAAAGAAAGAGAAAATAGAAATCATGATCAACTAAGCCCTCTTAATAGCTTGCTTAAGAATAAGAAAGAGAAATCTTATGAAAATAACATGGAATAAGGTTTGATCCTCATGGATTCCGTAAATATCCCCTCTATCCGAGGCCCTTGCCATTTTGTTTATTACCATTGCTCGATTGTCCCGAAAAAATCTGTTCTTGGATTGTTTTTATGAGTATGTGTATTAATTTGTCTTGCTGAATAGTTTTGTTGTTAATTATGTTAATCTATTTGATGTATTCTCCTATGATTTGAGTTTTGTTAATAGAGTTAACCATTGTCATTTTAAAAATAAAAAAGAAACTGTCATGTGGCACTTGCTGTTCTTCAACCTCAAGTTTGTAACTTTTTGATTTCCCTAAGAAATTTAAGATTGACATATTCAACAGGATCAATTATACTTACACATCTTGTTTTCCCTGTTGCAGAACACATCATGTAAACAATATTCAATAAGATCAATTATACACACTTGCTTTGTTTAGTGCAAGAGGAGGATAATTACTCGTGGACACCATGAATAAAATGTATATTTTATAAATTTGTATGGATCTAATTATGTGGACCCGATGTTGATGGTGTATGCAAAACTAATGAAAATTAATTTTTTTTTCTAAAATTTATATTTGCATGTGAATCATTGAATGACATACTATTTTACAACCATTTTATATATAATCAACGTTGGAAGCACATAGGACATTACAGACTTTTTACACAGCTCATAGCTCAAAGCAGCTTTTCCACAGTTGTCTCAGCTAAAACGACTTTTAGCTTTCTCACATCTGCCATCCCACAGCTAGAGATGACAGTTTTACCCATGGGTACCCGACCCGATGGGCACGAGTCTGGGTTCAATTTTGTGCTCGCGGGTTCACGGGTTTGGGTACCTGTTTATTGTCGGGTTAGGTTCGGGTTTAGATTTAAACCCACGGGTTTAGTGGGTTTCACGGGTTTATCCCATTACTTAAAATTACATAGAGTTCATATCATTTCCTCTTTATTTTTCATGATAATATTATGTTGAGATATGTTGAGTGATTTTATCATTTCAAATTATGTATTGGTAATGTGATAATCTTCTATTTATTGTGGTTTTTGTTGACACGAAAACGTGCCCCCGCACTTGGGTTAGTTCGACGATCCAAAAGTATGTGGATACTTAGGAACAAGCCTAAGTGTAACACAACACCGACGTCGCATTCTGACTACCCTTAATAGTGGCAAGGGGGGTGGAGTTGTCATGTAATCAAATCACACATAAATAATCAAATTAGCCGAAAGAAATATATTAAATAAAATAAATCAACAAGCTGAACGGAGCCTAACTGATTCGAAGGGTACTATGCGAAGGGTATTGCCGAAAGGTACCTTCGGCGTCCGATGCGAAGGGTCTCGCCGAAGGGTACCTTCGGCGTTCGGACTGATCTGGCCGATGGCGGGCTCCGAACAGATCTCGATGCGACAATCACCTCCGAACAACAGGGTTCGGAGCAAAGTCTCTGTTACAACAAAATACCTCCAACGCGATGCACGGGCGTGACTTCGTCTGGCGCGGAGTACAAACGTGGCGAAGCCTGTCTCAACGAAGTCTGTTGCGAAGCGTGTTGGCGTGCGAGACTCGGTCAAACTGACAATAGCGTGATGGTCCGGCACGGTTAGCCGAAGCAGTATTCCCGCCGAAGGGTGTTCTAGCAGCCTCTGAAACCAGTCTCCTGGCTCCGCACACCTCCGGCGAAGTGGCTCCGAGCGTGAAAACCTGCAACAAAACATATATCAAGTGTCAATTCGACCTAGGGACCGAATCTGCTAAGTGTTGCAATAGAGGAATGAAGGTAGCAAGTTGTTACGTAGATTAACGGATACTTCACATGCGAAGTAACAAGGCGATAGTAATCTGTTACGTAGATTAACGGTTACTTCACATGCAAAGAAAAAAGGATTACCACTGTTTCGACGTGGCCGGCGGAGGACTTTCAGGCAAACCCATGAAGGTTGCAGAAAAGTAAAGATAAAAGTAAATGTACGGTTCAAAGCGAGGGCTTTATGGTTGATTTGTGTTGGGGGTTTAATGAACCGGCCTCACCCCTATATTTATAGGGGCTAGTCTTCTAATCTTTAATATTAATCTTTTAAGATTCGGCCTAATCATGCGTAGGGATAAAATTAGCCAGAATTAGACTCAAACTCTATCTTTGGAATTCAGCCCAAAGTGGGCCTTCGATAGGGCTCGCCGAAGCCTGCTCCTCGGGCCGAATCTAGCAGGCCTGCTGGAAAGGCTTCCAAAGCCCATAGCTCGATGGGCCTTTGGCCCTGTAGGGCTTCGGCCCAATCCAGGACATGTGTATTTTTGGCCCAAATTATCAAAATTGGTATTTTGACAATCTTAACCATTTAATGCCATTTTTTTGCTATCAACAATTTTTTAATTATATTTATATTGTAATGTAATTCATGTAGAGTATAAATTGAACCTGCGGGTTACCCGTCGGGTTTGGGGTACCCGGCGGGTTCGGGTTCAGGTTTAGTTTTGAACCCACGGGTTTCGCGGGTTCGGGTTTACATAGATTTTGTGAGTTTGCGTCGCGGGTGGATTTTCATCAAACCCACGGGTTTCAAACCCGTTGCCATTCCTATCACATCAGCTTTTCTACATCTCACAGTCCACAATAGTTTTTTTTTCACAGCCACAGCTCAACCAAACACACCATAAGTTAGGTGAATTTGGATTGAAAAAAGTTGTTATGGATTGAATGCGTAATAGAAGCAATATATTGATAAAGAGACTGTATTCCAAAGTCAAAAGAGCGGTTGGCCTGCAAAATTAAAAAGTTTGGTTTGATTCAATTTTGTAATTAAAACAAATATAAATTAATAGAAAAGGAGCAGAAAAAAATCAGTGAAATAGACTCCCTTTCTTCTCAGAGTTTGTATTAAAAAATGCAACACCTTTATCTGACCATACCCTTTTTATTTTGGAATTATAATAATTCAGCTTATTCTTTTAAGTTGAAACAAATATATCAACTTATTGTGTTAACTTATTATAATTTATAGAACAGATTATAATAATCTAATAAGCTATACTATAACACAATTTTTTATAAGCTAGATTACTATACACGATCCTAACCGGAATAAACAGGACCTTAATACCTCTTTCATTTGTGTTGGTGTCACTAAAATAAGGCCAGAACAACAACACTTAAATATTTTATCAACCATCATAAATTATTAAATATCTTCTTAGAGAAAAAAGAGACGAACCAATATTGGATTATATGGCAAATTTACGTAGCCAATCCGGTTTAAAGGATAAACGTGACTAACCACGTACGTCAAACATAGGACATTACAGCAATTTTCTCATGCATTTCGGCGTCATCTAGCTAAGCAAATTTTGTGGTTCGTCCTCGTGCATGTGCGGTTTTGGATAGTGGACGACGCTCTGCGATTTGCCTCGTTTTGCAGACGAACTTGGCAAGTTGCCTTCCCATTTGGTCACTTGGGTCGGTATATTACAGCGAATCAGCCACGTTTAAAAGTAGGCAATACATATGTCAGAAAAAAAGGCTATATACTTACACTTTTTTATCATAAATTATGTGAATTTTGAACAGTTGGATCAGCACCAAACACTCTACATCATTCCTAATCCTGCATCACCTACTGTCAGCCATGCACTGGGATTGCAAATTTGTTCAAATAAAAATTTGACCCCAACAATATTAACACGAAATCCGCAAAATTCAAACGTAATGTCAAAATCTCCGAAATATTTTTATCTTATACTCATTAAAGAACTCAAAAAATTTATTGAAAGTCCACGAGACTTTAAACTAACCACATTACGTACTTCTTTCTACAAAATGTTCTATGTTACTGTTCTACGAAATGTTCTGTCCGATACTAAATTGTTATATCATTGGTTGAAGAGACTTTTTTATCATATATGAAACCGAGATAGTTACCTTTTAGAAAATTCGGACGAAGGATATAGGTCTATCGATGCTTCATTTTTCTGCAGGTGGGAGAAAAGATCAAACTAATTACTGATCCAAATTAGGGTTTGAAACTTAGGTAATTAACTTCTTATGTGTAACCCAAGAAGAAATTGGATCGATTTTTGAGAAATCGAATTCGGTTAAGACAAGAGAAATTAAGATAGCAATTTCTGAACCGTATAAGGTAGGAAACCCTCAAGTACGGTTATAGGGGAAGGAACTGCCTATTCCGACCGAAGAGAACAAGCTATTCTACATGGTGATTGGGAAATTGCGGGAGCTTGGTTTGATCAATCTGCTGAGTATTGTTTCGTAGTGTTTCAGCCACATCATCCTCACGAGTAATGCACTATTCATTTGCTTCCCCTCCTTTTTACTGCCGATTTTGCTCGCTATTTTGTCCTGACCGAACAATTAAATTCTGCAGCAACGTCATGCCAGACTGAACAAACGGAGCTTAATTTGTGTCATTTTTGTCGATGTTGGTTGGGATTTCATGCACTTGGCCACTTGCATCCAACTAGCCAGATTAAAAATGGGCTGCCACTTGGGTCGGTGAGCTACAGCTACAACTAATAATCAGCCACGTTTTAAATCTGGCAAATTCATGCAAGTGAAAGCCTACCTTTTAGACCGTGTGAATTTTTGAAATGCTCTAGCATTACAGATCTTGACGAGTTTGACGGAGCACTTTGGAATGATTTTGAACCGAAAGGCACTTGCTTGCTGTTTACCAATGCCGTTTATGAAATGTATCATGGGCTCTACTGTACTCCCGGCAAATTAGTCCAACACTGCGGGGACTGCAATACTTGCTCGATTTAATTGCGAGACAGCCTAATTTTTCTAACACGAAGGAAAGTGTTAGCGTAGCGGGCTTTAGCTCTCACGCAACGCTGGTTCATACCGATTTTGACTCACGTTCATGATTGTCGTTAGCCCTGATATAAATTGTTAGTGTTTTGGGTCTTAGCTCCCATACAACGCCGGTCCATATCGTCCTCGATCCATGTTCATGGCAGCTGTTGGCTCTGATACCAATTGTTTATGTCACAGGCCTTAGCCAGTGGCGGAGCTAGACCGAAAATATGGGGGGACTAAGTTTAAAGGTTAAGGGTTCAATACACTTCATAATGATTCTTTAGTATAGTTAGTTAATTTTTGTTCAACATTTATTTTTTGATTCATGATGTTCTCACAATTCATTCTTATATTATTGTGAGAACTAGATCCATTCGTCTTTATATTGCTTGAACTTGAATGGTAAGTGAGTAGTGTTCTTTTATTCATATTGTTAACATAAGATTCTAAGAAACAATAAGCAATAAAATATGCAATAAGCAGGAACGCACATTGCAGGGCAGTGTCAGCGGTAGCGGCGCAGGACAGTAGGACATGGTCGATACCTACCGTAGGTGGCGTGGACACGTGGGGGCCTAGTCAGAACGGGCGGTGCGACGTGATGACATTTTAGTTGAGATAAAAATTAAAATAAAATTATAGATACATGAATGGCCGGTTATTATGGATCACTTGATGCTTTTGTCCATGTGTGCATGCTATATAGGAGGAAGTTGTGCATGTATGTAAACAATGCAACTTAGGAGAAAGTTGGGGAGTATACATGAAAAATAGAAAAAAAATCATGAAGGTAGATTAAAAACAAGAAAGTTGGAGAAAAAGAAGGCAACATAAAGGAGATTCTATCACATGCAACATAAAAATATATATTAATAATTATTTTTTATTATTATCAAAATAAATAATAAGAAGAATACGGGGAGCTAGACGACAGTAGGGGGTGCGCGCCCTCCAGCCCCCTTATTTCCGCCACTAGCTCCCACACAACGGTGGCCTATACTGGCCTCGACCCATGCTCATGGCGGTTGCTGACTCTGATACCAATTGTTAGCGTCTCGGGTCTTAGCTCCCACGCAACGCTGGCCCATACCGTCCTCAACCCATGTTCATGGCGGTTATTGGCTCTGATACCAATTATTTGTGTCCTAGGTCTTAGCTCCCATGCAATGACGACCAATACTGGTCTCGACGCATGCTTATGGCGGTTGTTGACTCTAATACCAATTATTAACATCTCAGGTATTAGTTACTACGCAATGCCGACTTATACCGGCTTTGACCCACGTTCTCACATCAAAAACTGGTCCAATAAAAAAAATATACTCTCTTATAAGTTGTTCGTAACGTTCTTCCTATGAGATGAGACTAAAATTCCTGAGAACTATTAACAGCTGGCCCAATGGCACAATGAACTAACAAAAAGCCACAAACCATCTTCGCCAGATTGTCTAGATTGTGAGTTTGGTTTCTCAAGTGGAGCTCTCCCAACATACTCCAGAGCTCCTCTCATGGAAGTGGACAAATGATGGTGAATATTTGGCCAAATTAGCATATAAAGTCTGAGAAACCAAGTTGAGATGTGCCTTGGTTTCAAGTCTGTGATGAGTGATTTACAAGTTTCCTTCTAGACGAAGAGGTCCCTTCGAAGGGGTTCAGAGGTGTTTTACCGAAGGGTTCGGTGCTTGATGGTTGTATAAGTATGCAACAGAGTATGTCTGTCGGAGGGGTCCGGCAGAATACATTTCGTAGAATGTACCAAAGGATTCGGTATTGTGGATGGTACATCGGAGTGTGTACCGGAGGGTGTTTACCCGGAGAGGTCTCCGGGGTATCGGATACACTTTTTTGCTTGTTGGTGGTGTTCAGGTGACTTCGGAGGCGATGGGATGATTCGCAGTAGGTGAACCTGGGTCAAGCAGGGAGCTTGATGCTAGGTGAGCGGGCAGCTCGATCACGGATGCTGCGTGGAGTCGAGGTCGGTTTTCGGGTCAAGGTGCACCAGGCGAAGGTGGAAAGTGCGTAGGGTGGCTCCGGCTGAAGGTACCCTGAGACAAAGTCCTTTGCAACGAGGCAAGGATTTCGAAGTGTGCTCCGGACGGAGGCGCTCGAAGGGACACCTGACGAAGGTCTCATAAGTCGAGGTGCATCGAAGGTATGGTTCGGGTAAGGCTCTTCGGGAGTGTGCTCTGGGTAGAGACACTACGAAGGAGTGCTTATGGAAGTACTTCATGCAGAGGCATTGGACGAAGGAGGGACTTCGAAAGGTGGTGAAGGTACTTAGAAGGTAGGGCTTCAGAGTATGGATGACTTGATGTACTTCGACCATGCATGGCTTCGGTACACGGACGGACGAAGTTCGAACTTGGAGTAGCTTCAAAGCCGTGGTGGTCCAATCCGAAGGTGATGGTGCGAAGACTCAAGGGCTTTGACGGCTTTGGCTCAAAACCGTCAATATATCGAAGACTGTGTTCGGTGGAGCGAAGGCCTTCGGGTTCGAAGCATGCCACCGAAGCCTCTGCACACTTCGTGTGCGAAGGGGACTCTATAAGATTCCACTTTGCAAAAGTTGATTGTGTCTGCTCTGCAAAGGCTGATACTCTCTGCTCTACGAAGCTGACAAAAGGAGCTTCCAATAAAGTAGACTACCATATGTAACCCTGTGTCTGCCAGAGACAAAAACGATGTAAACCCTAGGGGTAAAGTAGTCTATTCGCATAACTGAGTTATGCCTATAAATAGTGAGGTCAGTTGTGTCTAGGTAACACTTTAAGAAATCATTCCAGAACACCTAGAGTCAGCCGCCATTCCCATGTACTCAGTTCTGTGAGTTTTTGTGTTCCCTGTTCTAACAATGAAATTTTCATTCTGTTTTCATTGATTGCTTGAAGTTGTATTTGTGTTTTGTACTGTCTGAGTTGAGTTTTCTACATCTCATTTCCTTCTATTCAAACCTGAGTTCTTACTCAATGTTATTCTCAACGAGATGTTTTATCTCACATGTGTATGACTTCTGTGAGTGATTTTTGTGCATGTTCGCTCTATGTAAATTGGAGGTTAGTCCTCATTAATTACTAGCAAAGCACCCTATGAAGTATGCATTCGAAGCCTATTTTCTTCTCGTAGACGAAGTCCTCCTTGCAGTCAGTTTTGCGTGCTCCTATTTACAGCACTCCGAAGTGTGAAGTCTAGTACCAGTTACTAGTGTGGAGTATCTGTTCGAAGCTCTCTGAGGGAAACATACTTGTACGAAGTACGGTAGTGTGAAGCCTACTCGAAGGCACCTCGGTGTGCGGAGCCTGCACTATCTTTGTAGAGTACAATGCGTTTTTGGGTTTCCGAGTGTGAGCGAAGTTTTCTGAATTTCGAACTTTTACCTCATTTGAAGCTTGTGTTCGGAGTGGGTTCGATACCTCCGAACCAGACACTTCGAAGGGTGTGTTCGAAGTCTATTCAACAGAAGAGGATTTTAAAAGCTCCCATTCGCACCCCTCTGGTCACCTGTTTCGGTCTAACAAAGTCCAGTTCCTTAGTTCCATCAATGCTTCATACCATCGAAACTTGTGGAAAGCACAAGCTGAGCTGAAATGTAAACTCTTTGCTTGGACACTGCTGAAAAATAGAATTCTTAGAGCAGACAATCTCCTAAGCCACAGATGGTCATGTAATCCAATCCGTGTCCTCTGGCTCCTTGAGCTTGAGACCCCGAATCACCTAGCCCGCAGATGTGACTTCATTGTTCAAGTCTGGCACAATATTCAAATCCGGTTTAATTTTTCTAGCTCCCTAGACCTCGTGTCGTGCCTCAGCCTGCAAGATTGGTGGCTTAGAGCAGCAAATCGTAGGGTTTTCTAGAATTCTTTTAGTCATGTGCAAACTGTGGTTAATTTAATCATGTGTGATCTTGAAACTCTCCTCTTCTCTCTAACTTTCCCCTGTTAGCCCCTTTGCTTTCTTTACCGCCCTCTCTTCATTTATGTGTTTTCTGTGTGTAATTCAGATGTCTTTTCCTTAATGAATGAAAGCGCTTTCTCGCGCTTTATTTCAAAAATAAAATAAAATATAGAGCTCAACTTTACCGGAAATAGGAGAGACATATCTCTATGATATATATACCTCATGGAGTCATGGCCTCATGGGCCCACCTAGCCCCGGTTTACTTCCCTTTGCTTTTTAGGCACCTTTGATAATATTGGTTTATGTTAATGTTAAGTCCACGTAGTTCCTCCGTTTCATTCGTTAAACCTTTTTGTAAATAGAATTTTGATCATTTTTATAAAAAATTATATCAATAAATACGATATTAAATTAATTTTATTAGATTTATTATAAAGTTTGTTTTAATACTATGTATTTATTGGATATTATAGATATTAGTATATTTTCTTTTAAACTTCATTAAAGTTAAATATGTTTAACTTAGAAAAAGTTAAATACATTATAATATTGTCGGTGTTTTACTAGGGTACCTTTGGTGATGATTTATATGGTAGAGATGACCGCTAAATTATAGGCTAGATGGTTGATTCAAGAAAAAACTAAGAGTTTTAGACATGTTCATGCCTCTTAAATAATAATAATATATCATATAAAGCAGATTGGATTGGATGTAAATGTTTGTAAGCAAAAGTTAGAATATGATTTAAGGCTTGAAAGCTAAGAGCTTAGATCCAAAGCTGGATGCTTTTGGAGAGGGTTCTTCATCATGTTATATAGTCTGAGGGACAGTGTTAAAGGAGCAATCTTATTTCGAGTCGATTTCATATAATATAGGTGTTGATAAGAAAATTGGTATTAATGATCAAAATTGTCAAAATTAAAAATTGGTAATTTGGACCAAAAATATGAAATTCTTGGCACAGGCCAGTCAGACTGGCCATGTAGGCTCGGTTAGACTGGCCATATGGGTCCGATCAAGCCGGCCCAGTCCGAGTCCGAAGCAATCTGATTTGTTTCGGGTTGTTTTGGTCTTTAATTAAATCCTAATGACTTGGACGCATGAGTTAATCAATTTAGATCATATTTGAAGTCCACGGACGTCAAGACCAACCCTTATAAATATAAGGGCAATGCCGATTCAAGGGATCTCTCTATCCAAAACCCTAACAGATCCAATCTATCCCTTTGAATCATTCTTTTACATTTCAATCTATTTTCCTTGCCCTAGGATTTGCCATAATGACCATCTTTGTTGGTTTGCGCTGTAAACCATCCGTCCGCTGCGTCGTAATCACGGTAACCCTTGTTGATTCGCTTGTGAATCGTCCGTTCAATCCACGTGATGAATTTCTATCATTTTTATCGGTTTTTATCGGTAATTCGGTATCTAGGCCGAATTGCTATTTGATTTCATCTGTTTTGCAGGACTAAGATCTTCATCATCGAGGAGCCCTGCATCCATCTACCATCGACAAGACCATCGCCGACAAGCCGAAGGCCACCTCATTTTTCCCGTCAGTTTGATCGGCGACACCCCCTCCGTCTGACCAGCCTAATGGGCCCATATTACTTTTCGCCTACCGGTTACCCATTCCCTTACTTTTTTGGGTTAATGGCTTTCATGCCATCGTTATTCTTCCTTCCGACAAAAATGCCACTGAAATTTTGCAAATAGCCTAGACGCCATTATTATTTGGTTGTCGCTGCTCTGGTGCCATTTTATACACTAACGTGCGAACCGGGCCCACCTGCAGGTGACGTATTTTACGTATTTCCCATCCTACCCCTCATACCTACCCGACTAACTGATACCTTCCTGAAATCCCCTCTTCGACAGAATCCCCCAACCCCTCCACCGACGAACCCCCGCGACGACGAACCCTAGCTTCCCTCTTCACGGTCACCCCCCCTTCAGCGCTCCCCTATCAACCGGCGATGGAGAACTGCATCCCCTCTTCGGCGCTCGAGGACAATCAGTACAGGTACGCACCCCTTCCCGTTTGTTCCCGTCAGCATTCGCGCGCGCACAGGAGCACCATTGTTAGGGTTCCATCGATCTGGTCGTTATTTGTTGTGCTTTTTGTCGTCGGTCCAGGTACGCACCCCTCGTCCCCATCTTCATTCGCACGCGCATAGGAGTAGGTTGGTTAGGGTTCCATGGATGTGTATGAAATGCTCGATTTGCTTCGGTTAGGGTTAGAAGCAGTAGCTGGTTTTTCATAGCAGGGTAAAAATGTTGTGATGTACATTGTTGTATGTATGGATGGATGTAATTTTTTGCTGTGCTAAATCATTTAGGAACGGGCGGCTGTTCGGGTTAGAGATTTCATGCCCGGCAATCGTTCGATCTGGTACCGGCGGTAGAAAAACTGTTGCTGCTGTCGACAAAGTCTTGAAATGGGAGATGGAACTCGACAGCATTACATTACATATGCTTACATCTAGTATAAGAAAGGAATTGAATTTATCAAGTGCTGAATATTGTGTTTTTTGGGTTTTCGACAAAACATTGGGTGAAGAAGTAAAAGTTCGTAGTGAGCAACATATGGTTGAACTAATTGAAACATACACAACAGAGATGAGATGTGAAATAGTTGTTGGAGTATTTGACAGTCCAGATTTAGAGATTGATATAGATGCATTATTTCCCATTTTAGTTGTGCATCCACCTAGTGAGACACCTAAAGAAACTCCTAGTGAGGCAGCTACCAATCCACCTACTAAGGCACCTGTGGGTAACAAGCCACCTAGTGAGACTCTCTTTCCTGATATATTTGATCCTGTGGAGGAGTATGTGGGGATTGATGATGAGTTTATATACTTATCAGTACCCACTGACCCACAAGTTGGAGTAGATGAACCATTATCACAGGATGGCCCAACCAATAGAGACCTTGAACCATGTCCACAAGATGGCCCATCCAGAGTTCATACTGAACAAGAGGTCGATGATGCAGATCCTGAAGCCCCCAATATCCAACATGACCCAGAGAACCCATCAATTGTGAAGGGAGCATTATTTCCTGATATCAAGTCATTTAGAAAAGCTATAAGACATCATGCAGTAAAGGTAGGGTTTGAGTTCACAAACATCAAAACAGATAAATCAAGGTTTATTGCCAGCTGTGCACATACCACCTGCCCATGGAGGATCCATGCTTCTAAGCTTGCTGGAAGCACTACAATTAAGGTATATGTTATGTTAGGTTTTATTTTAATTTTGTTTGTTTCTTATCAAATATTTTGTAGTTACAATTCAATTATGCATACTTGCAGATTAAAGTGCTACCTGCTGCACACACATGTCCAACAGTGAAGCTAGTAGAAGGGAAGATGGCAAATAAAAGTTGGGTGGCAGATAGATTGACTGATTGGTTGAAAGCTAACCCAACTAAGGGGGCAAAGGAAGCCAGGGAGAAGCTTCAATCTGATTATGGTATAAAGTTGGGTTACAATAAGACCTGGAAAGGCATGAAAGTTGCCCTAGAAAAAATTCATGGCAAATATGAGGAAAGCTTCCAAGAGCTATTCAATTGGAAGGCTCGGATGGACATTTCTCAACCTGGAAGTGTAATTGAGATAGATGTTGAGAAGATTGGAGAAGAGATTTGTTTCAAGAGGATTTTTGTTGCATTTAGGCCATGCATAGATGGCTTCTTGGATGGTTGTAGGCCTTATCTTGGAGTTGATGCTGCATCCTTAAAGGGCAAGTATACTGGACAGCTAGCCAGTGCAACTGGAGTAGATGGTCACAACTGGTTGTATCCAGTGGCTTTTGCTATTTTCCACTCAGAGACAGAAGAAAATTGGTGTTGGTTCATGGAAAAGTTGAAAGATGCTATTGGTTGCCCTGAGGGCCTAGTAATCTCAACTGATGCATGTAAAGGCCTAGAAACAGCAGTTGGTAATGTGTTTCCAACAGCTGAGCATAGAGAATGCATGAGGGATGAGGGATGAGGGATGAGGGATGAGGTTAAGGCCTAGTTTTACTACAAATTTATCTTTGAAGTTATGAATTCTTAACTGTGTTTGCTGCCAACTTTACAGGAAGAGGGATGAGGTTGCAAGAGATGACATATGTGCTTCTACTTCATCAGCACCACCTGGGCCAGCACCAGCACAGACCAAAAAGAAGACTCCTCAGAAGAAACTTGCATCAAAAAAGAAGAAAAAACCTGGTGTCCCTGCTGTCAGGAGTCTGAGGTCTTGGCTAGCTATTTGAGTCTGGGGTCCCTGCTGTTATGTATTTGTGGCTTGGAACTTGTTAGTGAACTGTTATGTATTTGTGGCTTGGAACTGTGATGTATTTGTTGTCTATGGATCAGTATGAATGTGACTGTGATGAATTTGTGTCTTGGCTTAGATGGCTATGAAACTATATGTTTCTGAACTATCTGTGGTCTATGTGAACTATATGTATTTGTGGCTTGGAACTGGGATGAATTTGTTGTCTATGGATCAGTATGAATGTGACTGATGCGTTTGTGTCTATGAACTATATGTTGT
Source organism: Zizania palustris (assembly GCA_019279435.1). Classification (NCBI taxonomy): domain Eukaryota; kingdom Viridiplantae; phylum Streptophyta; class Magnoliopsida; order Poales; family Poaceae; genus Zizania; species Zizania palustris. The sequence continues at coordinate 18,005,698 of JAAALK010000290.1, forward strand.
GTATGTGAACCTGGTGTCTATGGATCAGTCTGTCAAACTATTTGTCTTTGTATGAATCATAGTAATTCACATGGCCTGAAGATAGTACTGAAAGTATCAAAGTGCACACAACAGATAAAAAAGACACATCAACTTAAGCAAACTTCCAGAATTACATTACATTCCAACAAATTCAGTACCAAACTGATACAACTTGTTCACAAAGTTCACTCCATATACAACTTGTTCTTCACAATTTCATTCCCAAACTAATACCTAATAGGACACCTACAACCAAGACAAGCAAAATTGTATTTTTCCCTACATAAATCTGTTGCTTTAACTCCCTAATCTGTTGTCTAACTTCAGATATTTCAAGACTCAATTTTCTGAACTCATCTCTTCCCTCAAAGCTTCTGCTCAACTCCAGATCTTGTTCAACACTAACAAATTTTTGCTTGTGTTGCTTCACATGCAACAAGTTCACATAATCAGATTGCCACCAAAAATAGCCACAAGTATCATCGTTCTGTGCACAGTGCAAAAACAATGTTAGTGCTCAAATATACCCAAAAACAAGTTCAAATAAACTCAACCGAAGAATTCAAACCTGAAAATTGTTGGGGCATTTATAAAAAACTCGGTTAAATGTATCAATCCTCTTGCTCCGAAGCTTGACCAAAGGAATTCCACATTGCGGACAGTCAATCAAAGGAAGATTCTCACCTAGATAATCTTCATTACTGCCCTTGCTGCCCGCCGAGTTGCTAGACCCTAGCCGCATCACAGAGACAGGCGCCGGAACAGAGAAGAATGGCGCCGGTTTTTTCACACCAAAGCTCCAGCGCCGCTAGGGTTCGTCGGGGGAGGGGAGCTAGGGTTCGTCGGAGGAGGGGATTGGGGGAGGGGATTTTGATTCTGTCGGGGGAGGGGGTATTTTGATGATTCTGTGGGTTAGGTATGAGGGGTAGGATGGGAAATACGTAAAATACGTCACCTGCAGGTGGGCCCGGTTCGCACGTTAGTGTATAAAATGGCACCAGAGCAGCGACAACCAAATAATAATGGCGTCTAGGATATTTGCAAAATTTCAGTGGCATTTTTGTCGGAAGGAAGAATAACGATGGCATGAAAGCCATTAACCCTACTTTTTTCCGGGTGCTCCATGTGTGCCACCCCGAGATCCATAACATGTAGGGGTATATGAGCACAACATGAGGTGTCGTCTTTAGTCGGCTGTCCATCGCACCACAGGGACGAGCAGACCGGAGCTATGAGGCCATCATCGTCAAGGTGGGTTCGCAGGATGTCCCAATCCTTGAGGGGATTCCACCGGAGCAGAACCGAGGCGAGTCATAGAAGATGGCTGAGGAAAGACCTATCAGTCTGACCACAGCATCAGGGCCGGTCAGACCGCCTACACCCCCTGGTCTGATCAGCCTACTATGGCCGGTCAAACCGGCCCAGTAAGGCCGGTTCGACCGACAGGGTACAGGAAGTGCCCCCACCAAGCGAAAAAATGTTGGGGACGATCCGGGTGATTTCCATTTGGCCAAAAATCTTAGGATCAAGTTTGTGGCGCTCGACACAAAGCCACAACCCTCGTGGGTGCCTCCAGGCATGACCAAGTCCCAAAAGAGGCATCTACATCGTCTTCGAGCCCAAGAGATGAGAAAGAAGAAGGCTGAGGACGAGCGGGACATGATTTTTGAGGAGATTTGTCCCCGGCCAGTAACTAAGTAGGTATGGAATCCCAAGCCGGTTGCGGTGGACAACTCGACTCCCACTCCAAGTGATGATGATGACATGTTAGACGATAACTACACACTCATCTTGGAGGGGACACTCCCTCAACCGATGGATGTGAACATGGTGATGCTTCCCGCTGAGTTAGGTCTGCCAGGAGATGAGGCCGAGGTCGCTCAACTAAACCTCGAACCGCGTGAAGCTATTTTCGAGAAGCCCGAGGAGTTGGCTCGTCACTTGAGGCCCCTGTACATTCGAGGACACATCGACGACAAGCCGATCTCCAAGATGCTTGTATACAGAGGCACCACCGCCAACCTCATACCGTACTCTCTTTAGACGAAGCTCGGCTAGAATGAGGACTTGATGAAGACGAACTTGACACTGAACGACTTCAACAGCGAGAGCTCCGAGGCCAAGGGTGTACTTTCTTTGGAGCTGACGGTGGGTAACAAGATGTTGCCGACAGCGTTCTTCGTGGTAGATGTGCAAGATAACTATAGTGTGCTACTTGGGCATGATTGGATTCACGCAAATTGCTGTATTTCGTCTACCTCGCACAAGTGTTTGATCTAGTGGGATGGCGATGATATGGAAATTGTACCAGCTGACACTTCGACCAAAGTTGCGTTGGCCGATCATATACGACTCCGCCCATCCATCTTCCCCACATCCAGGATATAAGATCCTACCTCTTAAATGCAACCAAATACACCCTAGAAGACTAAGCTGAAATTATAATGGTATTAATCTAAATATATAAATTGTAATGAAATTTCTCTAAACATACAAAATTAATGACATAAATCCAACTATTCTTATATCAAACGGGTGTGGGAGAGAGATCTACTAAGTTTCTATGTCCCGTGGTAGGGTAGGGGCTGTCAATTCTTCATTCTACCCCAAACATGGATCGAGAAAGTAGGGAGCTGCGTTAGGATTACCTCCTACATGCACAGATGATCCTAGGACGCCGCTGGCCTCCGCCGCCTCCGCCACCACCTCCCCGTGTGGCCCCCACTGCTGCCACTTCTCGATCGACACAACCCCGTGCGGCCCTCAATCGTCGCCTCCCCATCGACACGGCCCCTCCCGCTGGTGATGGGCACCGAGTTGGATTGTTGGAGGCCACCCACGAGCTGTGCCATCGGGAGGGCATCTCCGCCATGCCCCACTTCTCCTTCTACAAGGGCGCCGAGAGGGTGCACGAGGAGGTAGGCATCGACCTCGACCAACCTAGCTTCCCGTCGAGCACTCCGTAGAGGAAAGAAAAGAGGAAAGGAAGGAAAAAAGATAAAAATATTAAAATAAAAGTAAATTATTTTAAACAGTAATGTGATTTTAAAAGAAATAAATAAAAGGAAAAAATATCCAGGATTTATTTTTAACATAATATAATATTTTTATATTAATTCTAAATAATTGTATTCTAAATTTTAAGTGTAAAAAATAGTACTAGAAATAAACTGATTAAGTATAAAAATTAAAAAAATATGTGTGGAGGATAACCATACCACATCTTATATTCGAGATCATTATATCCCATTGAAACAACCAATCAAACATATACTCGTTCAACATGTATCCACTCATACAACCTCATATACAGCCTACCAAACACTTTTTTTAAAAAAATACGACTTCGCTCATGCAGCTTCCCCACATCCATGATATACCATCCCGCCTCTCAAATGCAACCGAACACACTTTAGAAGACTAAGCTAAAATTGTAATGACGTGAATTTAAATATATAAATTATAATGATATTTCTTAACTCACAAAATCAAACATAGATCCAATTATCCTATTTCAATCGTCTCTCCGAGAGAGACCTACCAAGTTTCTAGGTACCGTGGTGGGGCAGGGGCTGTTGCAAGAAAAGAAAGCAAGTGGCCTGAAATTTTTTTTTCCAGAAAAAGGCCCAAACATTAGCCACGGCATCTGTCAACGGATTCATCCCCAGTTGTGCCAGTGGTGTAGTGAGCTGAATGCATGGAAGTCCAAACCACACTTGAATAGTTACAGCGGAGGGAAATTTCGAGTTTAACTTTCAACCAAAGCGATAATAAAAAAGTATTGAATCTCACTCCCAAACGGTTTTCTTGAAAACCACTAGAAAACCCATAAAACAGTATAATTCAAACAAAAGTTGCCAAACAAAATCGAACTTTTACCGAGCGATTCCTAAATTATCCAAAACAGTATGACAGAAAACCGTGGAAATGAAAACTATGAAAACTAAGCAGTTTTATGAAATATGCTTTAGGGCTTATTTGTTTAGCCGAGTGCTTCATAACTTTTGAATTATAGTTTGCTTTCAGACTTCTGTAGACACCAATTATCATAATTTGGAGTTAAAATTTAAACTATTTGTTTCAGCTTTTAAATTATAGAAGTGAATTGTAGTTGAAAGCTAAAATAAATAGCTTTTAGTCACGACAGATTCATACAGTTTTTGTAAGGTCTATTTGAGTATGACTATTTTTATATAGTGGCAGAAATCTTCTCCTTTTTAAGTTAGGAATGAGTACTACATCATGATAGGACCCATTAATTCTGGCCCACGCGAGGGCCAAACCGTGATTCAGTTTAATCACGAGGGGGTAAGATGCAAAAAGCGCGGGAGGCCTCAGGCCAGGCCTTATCCGGAGGTGCCAGCTCGGACGTCGCGTGGTCGGGCAGCGGCGCGCAGTCGCCCGTCGCTCTCGCGTCACGTCCTTCGAGTCGTCGCTGCGCATCCACCACCGCTTAACCTAATTCGGATTAGCACTTGATTAGTCAAGTAAAACCCCCCACACGCTAATCACAAAAATATTAAAGCACCTTTCCCTAACAAAAACTAATAATAATAATAATAATAATAATAATATACGCATTAAAAAAACCCAACCAGTAATTGTCGCGGCGCAGTAAACCACCTCCTCGAAAAAGAAGCGACAAAGTGGACAGTCGAGCGAGGGGCGTGTTCCAGCTGTAATTAGTCAAACCCGTCTGCTCGCGCACCAACCTCCCACCGCCAGCCACCACCACCACCGACGCGTGGGCCTCACCTGCATGTGGACCCCACGTGTCAGCGAATGTTGCTCGAGGGTACCGCGTAGCGTGGTGTGCGTGAGCTGGCGCGCTTTACTGCGGGGCCCCGGCATTAACTAACGTTATCCACTCCTCGTTTAGTCGCTTAACCACGGTTTTCGGTGTTATTTACTGGGTTTGCCACTGGCGGTTGTAGTTAAGCTATCTGAGAAAGTGAGAAGTGTACTGGTATATTCAAATGGAATAAGAGTATTAACAGATGATTCTTTGGTCTTATTTTATGAAAAAATACAGATTGCTATTCTGAATATTGCTAAAGTTTAAATAATTCTGAACTATAAATCCGTTTAAACAACCCAAAAATTTTAAAACTAATTTATTGTCGATGAAATCGTCATCCACAGCAGCAAAACCGCACTGAAAATTCTATAATAAACTGGTTTTTTAATTTTAAGGGACTAATTAAACGGTTTTATAGTTCACGGGTTTATTTAAACTTTGATAATAATTTAGGATAGTAATTTCCATTTTTTTCTCGTTTTATTAAGAATAGGAGTACTGGTGTATTCATGCTAGTGATATCTTCTGGTCTTCTTTGCCTTCTCCCCATAAAGAAACGGTTGAATATTGAAGGTTGTGTTGGTTGGCATTAGGTTTTGGGTTTTGCATTGTGGATATGCTTGATGTACCAAACCATGAATCAAAGCTGGATGGTGAAGGTCATTTACCATGTGGCAGGGGAGAATTTGTTGAAGTTAAACCCATCCTAATCACATCGGTCAAAGTCCATTACTTAAATGGGATTTGAAGGAGAGATACGTGTGCAAATACGTTTCAGCTCGGGTGGAAAAGTGTTCGTCTAATGAACTAGTGAGTTGATAATATATGGGTCAAAATATATTATTAGATTGGGTAATATGTGTTTCAACGGGCGTCAAATTTCAATGGCGCACGATGAATTATACTCCAAGATTATCCCGTGGAAATATATAATTCAGATCTTAGTAGCGTTTGGTTCCTTTATGAGAAGGAATGGAACGGAACGGAATGATTCTTGATATGAAGTTATACTGCTGTTTGGTTCGAATGATGGGGTGGAATCAAGTGGAACCAAACAATCCTTAGAAACAGAAAATTCCATATAGATGCTGAACCGCGTGGTACTGATTTTTTTAGCGAACGAGATGGTTCCGAACCATATGTTCCATTTCTCGTCGTACACCAAACCAAACACCACCTAAATTGTCAAGAAGTTTTGACCCAACGTGCGTATATATTGTCGGTTAAAAGATGTGAAAATCTTCACAATATCTTGAAAGTGGTACAATTAGTTGATCGCATCCTAATCCTGTCAACCAATGTTGATTAATTACAAGAGGGATGGTTGAACGAGAGGGAAAGATTCATTCACTTACAATTTTTTTCCTGCAAGGAAAAATCAACTGTTCAAATTCGACCAACTAATCTCAAGTGCAATACCATGTACTGACATCTATTTTAAATAAGTATTCCCTTTTTTAAATGACACCATTGATTTTTATCGTATACCTGATTATTTGTTTTATTCAAATTTTTTGTGCAAAAATAAAAAAATACAAGTTATGCTTGAAGTACCTAGCTTCAATAATAAAATAAATTATACCAAAATAAAAGATATTTAAATTTTTTTGAATAAAAACATAAATAAACAAATGGTGTGCTATGGTTTAAAAAAAGGAGGATATAAAATAAACCAACTCCAAGGTAAAAAGCCAATGACAATATGCCTTATAATTTATTTTTCTTATGCCACATGTATTAAGTTTAAGATAAGTTCAGCGCGCGAGATTTTTTTTCGGAGTTTCATAATAATTAAACCGTTTCTTTTCAAATTAAGATAAAATTTAGGAAAGTTTACCGTCTTAAGGTCTAGGTAGGTACCACAATATTTAGTGTTAATTTTGATATCAAAATTAACGCTAAAACCCGCGGTATCATTTGATACCTCCTTGATAACCATAAAATCACTCACATAAAATTAGATACAGCAAAATGTTTAGAGTTTTGGAAGCATTCCCTCGACCCTATCTCTCCTTAAAATTGGATTAATTAGTAGTGTTGCTCTGGTCAAAAAGCTGTCTCTGTCCGGTGTGATTATTTCTAATGATAGTGTCCAACTAGATAACCAAACCTACCAATGAAGGATAAGGCAAACAATACTTCTGCCCGTTCTAAAATATTTTGTTAATCACATCTCGAGGGATTAGCATGAGAGGAAAGTTGTAACACAATCGATCCTGACCTAATCAAGGCTATCACACTTTCGGCTCTTGTTTATTATCTCCTAAGTGTAGCTCCAATGAGAAGCCTGCAATAGTGTTTAAAGAAAAAAAATCGGGTTTTTTAGCAGAGATGCTTATTGACAAGAGCTGCTGTTTAGCGTAGCATCAGGTGCTAATGAGTACTAATCAAGATAGTTGTAGCAATATATGTATAGTCAAGTAATTATAGCAAAAATTTAGCCAATAAATGTAGTAATATATGTGAATTTTGGTGCACTTTTTGGGAATTATGAAATTTCTTGTAAATTTCTTTTATTTTAATGGAGGTCTGAATTGTTCATCGTTGTTTCTATGCAATTCCCATAAAAATTATTCGAAATATTTTACATGATTTTCATATAAATTAGTTTATTCCCATAAAAATTCTTCAAATAGATGTAGTGCAGGTTGACACCAATGTCTTTCCATTCCAGCTATTGGAATACCTATTGAGAATGATTTAAACTCATAGTTATGTACGTTCAAAAATATTTCCTTCAAAGAAGTAGTAAGACGAGCAAGAAAAAGATCACAAAAGGATTTTGTTTAAAACGATTATAAGAACATTTCCATTGTAATTGCTATTCAACTTGCTATCCTCAAAAATAATAAGAATTATTCTTAAAAATAATAAGAATTATCCAAAATGTGTTGTCATTGTACTTGCTATTTTAGGAGTAATAAGAATTATCCAAAAAATGTTTCCATTGTACTTGCTATTTTAGGAGTTTGTTATTTCTCTCACAAAACTTGTTAGTCCATAAAATAGCAAGTTTAATAGTAAGTACAATGAAGTAAGTAACAAAATAACAAACTAATTAAAATAGGAAGACTTACTTTATGAATAATAAGTCAAAATTAGCAATTAAGAGAACGTTTTTATACGGAGAATTTAATAAAAGTATATTACTAGCACAGCAATCTTATCGTGATGGCACATACGTAAATATCTGGAAACCTGTGGGCGGTCGTGATTTCTCTCTCCCTTGTTAAGTTTTGAGTGCTAAAAACCTGAGAAAACTTTCGGGCCTAGAAAACATCTTCGCAGCAATTCCTCCCCTTCACCGTCTCGACATTTCTCGCGTTCTTCTTCTTCTTACCTCCGGTCCCGGCTCGCTCTCAGCTCGACTGTGTGTGTTTGCGTTACATCGGGGAAAAGGTGGAGGCAAGTAAGGAGCAAGGGCAGAGTCCCCGGGCGTGGAAGATTTCCGCCGGAAGCGAAGAGAGGCGAAGCAGTGGTGAAAGCGGCACAAGCCGGAAGCGGCTTGTTTGATCTGGGTGAGGAGCGCGCCATTTGGCTCTGTTCTTTTGCGCCTTTGTTTCTCGGTTTCCTCCCTTCGAATGCCGGTCTCTGCGGCGGTCTAGGATTGTTGGAAAGGTTCGATCTTGCGAGTGATTCAGGGCACCGTTTCTTGGCATTGCTTAGGTGAGGCGGCTATCTTTGTTTCAGCGATGCGAAGTTTCAGTGATTTGTCAGTTGGGTTGGTTGGCTGGAGCTCGCATGCGGTTCTTCGTCGGTTTGCGTGGAATTTGATTTGTTTTGTGGTTTGCATTTCGAAGGAAATTTAGTGTAAAAGTTTTTTTTTAAATTTAATGCTGCTTTTGGAGTATATCTTTATCAGGGCTTATCCTGTCCATCTTCCGTTCTCCTTTAGGGCTTTTGCTTTTTGAGTATATTTTGGTTTAATATTGCTGCATTCGCACATCAACATTGCGGCCGATTTGGTCTTTTTTGGTCTTGCATGTCGTGGATGGATGGCGAGAGAGTATTCTGCTGTTGCATTGTTTTATGTGTTCTTATCATCCGTGTCCTAATCTGAGCTCTTTAGCATGTTGAGTGTTACATCCTCTGCAAACTTTTTTGTTTCATTTCAGCTTCATTTGTTCAACCAAGAAATCAACCACCGGCTAGATTCAAACCTTCTTCAGGCATATTCCTGTTATATTCGAGCATTTCTACCACTTGTATATTTGTATTACTATGTTCCTAATAATTCATATCCCACGAAGCATTTGTTTGACCGAGCTATAGTCAAAATCTTATTTTCAAGATTATGTGTGAGGGAGGCAAACTGATCTGTTTGATTTTGCTTAGAGAACCTCTTCCTGGTAAAAGTTTGATCCGACCTGAAGTCCATGACAAATGTTAGTGATTTTGTGCAGTGTAGCCAAGGTGTCTTTTTGATACTTCATGCAAGCAGAATGTTTTTTATACATGCTGCACCAATTTATAGCGTCCCTAGTTGCATTTAACACAGTGCTGCCCACTGGTTTTGGCAGCTTGGATGAGGTGGATTGGGGGAGGTGGATCCATCTCGTGGTGCAGTAGCTTTTGTAGGCCATCTCGTTGCCAAACAGGCTCTGCGATTTGTGGGCTAACTGGTTGGATTGTCATAATGGCACCGGACCTCTTCTAGATTGGGATGGCTAGGATCGCAAGCAACTTTGGCATGAGGTTGTAGGCTGTTGTGCTTGGTGATTAATGGGAAATACTGGATCGAAGAGTAGTTGAATCATGCTGATGGAGTGTGGTGGTGGTCCTGGAACTCCTATTTTTTTTTCGATGTGGTGGGGGTGCGTGGTCCATCTTTTGATTAGTTTTTGGGAATGGATATTGTGGACCTTAAGATAAGGATAAACGTGCTATTTCTTTTGTATCTTCAGAGATTATCCACTAGACTGATGTCAAACTCGTCTAGTTTGGGAGCCTATAATCTCGGCGATTCCATGTGGATGGGCCGGGATTCTGGACTCCCAAACAAAGCCTTAGGTTGTAGAATAGCAATCTCGGTAAGGGTATTATAAAGTTTTGAGCTAGAGAAAATTTTATACCGTACTTGATATCAAGTAATTTATTCTCTTTATTTACCAATGGAAGTATGCATCCAATAGATATCAATATCTAAAGTTGTTTTACTGTTATATGCGGAGTCTTTTTTTTCTTTTCTTGATAATAGATAATATTTCTGTGCTTCGTTGGATATCCATCTAGATTTATTTGCTTCAGAATTCTAATGCAAGAATGTATGCAATCAGTCAGTTCTGTCACTGTGTCTGATCTGAAAACTATTTTTTGTAAACTGTGAACAAGATGTGATATGTCACCAGCAGGGATAACACACCAGTTAGTAGGGACTAATCGTCTCAAACTATATTTAAAAGATGTAGTTGGTCGAGGGCCTGGACCTCTCCGTCGCGGCGACGTCGTTGCGGCGATGCGGTGAAGAGGCAGGGATAGAAGACGGCAATAGCCAAACTGAACTACTCGACGATTTCCTCTAGTGCATCAACCTTGTTTATATAGACACATGACTGATCTAATCTAACAACCTTAATCTGATTCTAACAACCTTAATCTACTAGGACTCATTTAATCTAACAACTTAATCTAAACTGAAATACTCTTTTAATTAAATTGGACTCTAATAGACTTGGACTCTTTAATCAAATCTAGACTAGACTCTTAACTAACTAATCTGATTTCAACAATTAATCTGCTACAGTACCGGTGGTACTATTCACGCGAACAGTACCGTGCGATACTGTTCACAGACGGGCTAGGCCCTCCGGCCCATGATCTGAGGCCATGACATGATATGATTGTGAAAACATGCTAACACGAAATCACAATCTTAGTTACCAACATATTATCAATGTTTTTTCCTAATAACCTTGAATTATTTGTGCTTTTGGGAAATATCTTGCACTAGATCAAAATTATTTAACTTAAATTACTCAAAGTGAGATAATACCTATGGGCTTTTACCAGGGTGGCTGACATAATATGTATATTATTTCACAGGAATTCAAACATTTGGTGCTAGATATTTTGATTTAAGGGCTAATCAAATTGGTTTGTCACTATTTTGTCAACACAGAAGGTTGTGGAAATCATGGTTTCAAAGTCTTATTCAAATCTTTTAGAAATGAGCTGTGGAGATGCAGTTGATTTTCGGCAACCTTTTAAATCCCTTCCTCGCGTGGTGACCTCTCCTGGCATTATATCTGATCCTGATTTGGACACTGGAGCTGATGGTGATTCAGTTGGTTCGGCATCATCTGTTGGGAGGAAAATAGTTGTTGCCAACTTCCTTCCACTTAACTGTATGAAAGATGAAGCTGGGCAATGGTTATTCTCAAGGGATGATGATGCACTACTCATGCAACTTAAAGATGGTTTTTCAAATGAGACTGATGTCCTTTATGTGGGTAGTTTGAAGGTTCAGGTAGATCTGAGTGAGCAGGATCAAGTTGCACAGAAGCTTCTCAGAGATTATCGATGCATACCTACTTTTCTCCCTTCTGAACTCCAGCAGCAGTTCTATCATGGCTTCTGTAAACAGCAGTTGTGGCCACTTTTCCATTATATGCTTCCCATTTGTCTTGACAAAGGTGAGCTCTTCGATCGTTCTCTATTTCAAGCCTATGTCCGAGCCAACAAACTTTTTGCCGACAAAGTTATGGAAGCAATTAATACAGATGATGATTATGTCTGGGTTCATGATTATCACCTCATGCTTCTCCCAACATTTCTGAGAAAGAGGTTACACCGAATTAAGCTTGGATTTTTTCTCCACAGTCCATTTCCCTCCTCAGAAATCTATAGGTCACTGCCTGTAAGGGATGAGATCCTGAAATCATTGCTCAATGCTGATCTTATTGGTTTTCAAACATTTGATTATGCCCGTCACTTCCTTTCTTGTTGCAGCAGATTATTGGGTCTGCATTATGAATCAAAACGTGGTTACATTGGAGTAGAGTATTTTGGACGGACAGTGAGCCTGAAAATCCTCTCAGTGGGTGTCCATGTTGGCCGGCTCGAGTCCATCTTAAAAGAGCCTGTTACAGTTAGCAAGGTTCAAGAAATTGAGCAGAGGTATAAAGGTAAGATGCTTATGTTAGGTGTAGACGACATGGACATCTTCAAAGGAATCAGTCTAAAACTGCTTGGGCTGGAGCTTCTTCTAGATAGGAATCCAAAACTCAGAGGGAAGGTTGTCCTTGTACAGATAGTCAATCCAGCAAGAAGCACAGGGAAGGATGTGGAGGAAGCAATAAAAGAAGCTGTCTCTGTAACTGAAAGAATCAATGTTAAGTATGGTTCTGCGGATTACAAACCTGTTGTCCTTATTGATTATTTCATACCATTTTATGAGAAGATCGCATTCTATGCTGCATCTGATTGTTGTATTGTAAATGCTGTGAGGGATGGTATGAACTTAGTACCATATGAGTACACTGTTTGCAGGCAGGGAAATGAGGAGATAGATAACACCAGATGCACTGACACAAACTACCATCACACAAGCACACTAATTGTGTCTGAGTTTGTTGGTTGCTCCCCATCTCTTAGTGGTGCTTTCAGGGTAAATCCTTGGAGTGTTGATGATGTGGCTGATGCCTTGCACCGTGCAACAGACTTGACTGAATCTGAGAAAAGGCTACGCCATGAAAAGCATTATCGCTATGTTAGATCTCATAATGTTGCTTACTGGGCACGCAGCTTTGCTCAAGATCTGGAAAGGGCATGCAAAGATCACTACAGCCGAAGGTGTTGGGCTATTGGGTTTGGTCTGAATTTCAGAGTTATTGCTCTTTCTCCTGGCTTTAGAAAGCTCTCTTTGGAACACTTTGTTTCTTCTTATAACAAGGCTACCAAAAGGGCAATATTTCTTGACTATGATGGTACCCTTGTGCCCCAATCATCAATCAATAAAGCTCCAAGTGAAGAACTTATTTCTATGCTTAACAGCTTATGCAATGACCCGAAGAATGATGTATTCATAGTCAGTGGAAGAGGGCGGGATTTGCTTGATGAATGGTTCGCTCCATGTAAGAAGCTTGGTATTGCAGCAGAACATGGTTATTTTGTCAGGTATTCATGACTTTTTTTTTTCAATACACCCTTTCATATTTGCATTTTTAATGTAGACCATGTCATTTTTTTTGTAAAGTTCCTTGGTATTCAATAGTATAATGGACTGTTTATATGTTGTCAGATGGAACAAAACATCTGAATGGGAATCAAGCTATTCAAATCCAAACCGTGAATGGAAGCACATTGTAGAACCTATCATGCAGGTTTACACTGAGACAACTGATGGATCCTCCATAGAGCCAAAGGAAAGCTCTCTGGTATGGCATTATCTGGATGCAGACCATGACTTCGGTTCCTGCCAAGCAAAGGAACTACTGGGTCATCTTGAAAGGGTGCTATCAAATGAACCTGTTGTTGTGAAGTGTGGCCATTACATTGTAGAAGTGAAACCACAGGTCTATGCCATTTGATTATCTTACAACCTTTTGTCATTTATTTTTCACTCGATATTTGGTACAGCGCGCACGCTAACTGAAAAAATGCATCACCCATGCAGGGAGTTAGCAAGGGGCTTGCTGTGGACAAGGTAATTCACAGATTGGTCAACAATGGGAAGGCACCAGATTTTCTCATGTGCATTGGCAATGATCGATCCGATGAGGACATGTTTAAAAGCATCAATAACATGACCTCCAGTTCTGCATTTCCAACAGTTCCAGAAGTCTTTGCTTGTTCAGTTGGTCAGAAACCCAGCAAGGCGAAGTACTATGTCGATGATACTAGTGAAGTAATCAGACTGCTCAAGAGTGTGGCTGGCATTTCATCTCAGCGGGAGGTTGTCAGCCATGGACGTGTGACCTTCAGAGATGTACTCGATTATGTGGAATGAACCACCTGGTCGTGCTAGCACCCAAGCATGTGTATATTCCAATGTCTTTTGATCTCCAATGGTCCATTCTAAGAGCCTGTTTTGCCCAGAGCTCTAGACTGGCCAACATGAATCATCACCACCATTAGAACATCAGTGCAAGCTGAAGGTTAGGTGATGTACCTCATATGTAGGCAATTTTGATAGTTGAGGATATGTTCTTGCTGGAGAACTGCAGCGTGAAAAGAAAAGCCCTTGGCCTGTACAGCCATCGACTTGCTTCACTTACCATGACAAGAATCTTTTCTCCTCCTGCTTCATCGATGATTGTGCTGGACATTTGCAAATTATCGATATGAAAGTTGCATTTTGGGACCATCTAACTCTTATTTGCTCATGTTAAAAATACCTGGACACCTGCGAATGTGCTTTTTAACAAAAGAGTTTACTTTTCATAAGAATGATATATTGGCTAAATAACATGCTAGGCTATTAGGATGGAGATAAGTACACCTATTAGTCAAGAAAATATTGATTTTAGCTAGAAATTAGAGATTAGGAACATAGATGTTGTATTCTAACTGACACTAAGTCAATACTCACGAGAATAGTAATCCACATGTATTATAGCACACGAACCCTATCAAAAAGAGACCATGTCTCTATTCTGATAAAGTAATAAAGAATCTTAAAGTTAGCAGTTAGCTCTAGCTTGATCAAGAGAGGAAGTATTCGGGATGAGCTTGATGTAACGATATATGGTCTTGTTGGTATATATTGTCACTGGAATTTAATGGGCCTTGTGAAGGTGCAAAGATCTCTTTATGATTTTTGTGTCAACCCAACCTACCTTGATTGTTCTGTACTCTTAGATAGGCAGTCCTATGCTTGAACCCTAATGAAGGATGTGTTTGGTTCGGCCATGGATTCCTGAAAATCTGATTTTTACTATCAGCTGTGGGAAAACTGCTGTGAGCTGACAACCGTCGGAAAGCTGAAAACTGTTTGGCTGAAACAACTGTTAACTGCGGATTTATGTAAGAAATATCGGTTATACCCTTCAGGGCATGCAAAAATATTTATATGCTGATTAATTACATTGACACGTAGATGATTATTTTGAAAATAAATTTATCGTGTTTGTTAATGTTTATACAAAAGATATAATGATTCACCGTGACATACCTAATTACTACAAAATATATATTTACAATCGACCTAACTATAATATATTCAACTAACCAAAGCATTAGCATTAGCAATATTATATATAAAACTCCTAGGTAACTGAAACCTAAATCACCAAAGAAAAAATTCAGAAGCAAAGATGAACAACTCTAAAACCCTTTTGATGATTGTTATCTTCTCCATCTTCTCTTCTGGTTGCATCTCTGTAATCACTAGAGGGAGTGAGATGCCCGCCGGGGAGCGTTTCGTCACCTGAGTTCGGAAGAGCTCGTCGGGGAAGAAGGGGATCGCCAACTCCAGACACACGCACACGGCAAAGTTTCCGGGGCAACAACTTTTCTGTTATTCGACGCCCTCCTTTGTTCACCGTCCGACACATTTATACCCTCCCTCCCATTTACGTCTCTACTTACAGAAGTACGCCTCCAGTCAACACACACACATTACAGCTATCCGCCTTCATTTAATCTGTTCCCGCCATCGCCACGCCAGCTGATGACACAACGTGAGTTGTGACATTTGCCCCCCCTTGAGTACCAGCTCCATTCCAAATTGACGCCGCCGGAAATCGATTTTGCAGCACTGAGTAGTCCTCCCAGGTGGAACATGCTTCCGGCAGAGAACCCCAACGCACTCGTATCTGAACCAGAGCAGCATTGCCTTTCTTCACCAAACGACGGTCCAGAATTTCCGAAGGTACCAAGTCTTGCGTGTCCAATTGAACCACCGTCGGCAATGTAGAGAACACCGGGACATGAGATGGAACAAATGTCTTTAGCTGGGAAACATGAAAAACAGGATGGATCAAAGAGTCCACCGGCAGCTGCAACTTATAAGCCACTGGCCCAATTTTCTCAGTGATCTGAAAAGGTCCAAAGTACTTAAAGGATAGTTTGGGATAAGGACGGTTAGCCACTGTAGTCTATGCATATGGCTGTAATTTCAAGAGCACCTGTTCACCCACTTGAAATGTGCGGAAAGAACGTTTTACGTCTGCCTGCTGTTTCATCCTGGATTGTGCACGACGCAAGTTATGCTGAAGCATATCCGAAAACAACTGTCTGTCCTGTAACAACTGTTCAACATCCGGGACTACTGCCGAACCTGATGAAACAGTCGTCAAATCTGGTAAAAATGAGCAGCTAGGCTCCATTCCATATAAGACCTTGTATGGGGAGCATTGCAATGATGTATGAAAAGTAGTATTGTACCAAAACTGAGCTAAAGGAAGCCATTGAATCCATTTGCGTGGAGTTGCTGTTGTAGTGCAACGAAGATACATTTCAAGACATTGGTTCACCCGTTCAGTTTGGCCATCCGTTTGGGGATTATATGCTGTGGATAAATTCAAGGGCACCTTCAGTCGTTCAAACAGAGCTTGCCAAAAAGTGCTGGTAAAATTTTTGTCTCGATCCGAGACGATGGACTTAGGAATACCATACAGGGAGACCACCCTGTCCAGAAAAACTTTAGCAACCTGTTGAGCTGAGAAAGGATGCTTCAATGGTAGAAATTGAGCAAACTTTGAATACCGATCAACAACTACCAAAATGCAACTATACCCTTCCGACAACGGCAAGCCTTCAATGAAATCCATGGACAGATCTTGCCAGGCTCCATTAGGAATCGGCAACGGCTGTAATAATCCAGGAGCTTTGCACAACTCATGCTTTGCGTGTTGGCAGACATCGCATTGAGCAATATACTCCTGTACTGACTTTTTAAGCCCCACCCAAGTAAAATTCTTATGGATACGTTGATACGTCGGCTGAATGCCCGAATGGCCCCCAACAGCCGATGAATGTAAGGCTGCAATAATCTTCGTTTGCAGTGCTGAGTTATTACCAATCCAGATTCGTCCATTATGTCTGATCAGTCCATCTGTTAAACCAAAACCTTGATCATTAGTTCCACAAATAGCCAATTCTTGTAACAGGGACTGAGCTTGAGAGTCCACTGCATAAGAATTCAATATCTCCTGTACCCAGCTGGGTTGCACATACGAAACTGCTTGCAGTTGAAACAAATGTGCTACCCGGGACAGTGCATCAGCAGCCAGGTTATCAGAACCCTTTCGATACTGAAATTTATACTGCAACTCGATTAACTTAGTCATTGCTTTGCGCTGCATTTCAGAGGATAAAGTTTGAGTCTCCAAATGACAAAGTGCTTTGTGATCCGTATAAATGGTAAAAGGTCCTCTGATCAAATAGGAACGCCATTTGTCAACAACCATGAGAATAGCTAAAAATTCTTTTTCATAAATTGAAAGTTTCTGATTAGCCATTCCTAATGCTTTACTATAAAAAGCCACAGGATGATTGGCTTGGGATAACACTGCCCCGATACCCGTATCACATGCATCAGTTTCAACACAAAATGGTAGATGAAATGAGGGCAATGCTAACACTGGCGTAGAACACATGGCTTGCTTGACGGCATCAAAGGCAACCTGAGCCTGTTCTGTCCACTTAAAGGTTGAAGCT
The DNA here is from genome assembly GCA_019279435.1 of Zizania palustris. Classification (NCBI taxonomy): domain Eukaryota; kingdom Viridiplantae; phylum Streptophyta; class Magnoliopsida; order Poales; family Poaceae; genus Zizania; species Zizania palustris. The sequence continues at coordinate 18,023,117 of JAAALK010000290.1, forward strand.
GTTTTCAACATGTTGGTAAGAGGCTTGGTGAGAATACCATAATGCCGCACAAATTTCCGGTAGTAACCGGTTAAACCTAGAAAACCTCGTAATTCAGTCACTGATCGAGGCACAGGCCACTCTTTCATCACCAATGTTTTCTCTGGATCTGCTGCTACTCCTTGATCCGATATAGTATGGCCCAAGTACTCCAACTGTTTTAGAGCAAAAGAGCATTTACTCCTTTTGGCACACAACTGATTGTCTTGCAATATTTTGAAGACTATGCTCAAATGTTGTATATGATCCTCCATAGACTTGCTGTATATCAATATGTCATCCATAAAGACCAGAACAAACTTGCGCATTTGTTTGGCAAAAATCGAATTCATCAAACATTGGAAAGTAGCCGGTGCATTAGTTAAACCAAATGGCATAACTCTGAACTGGAAGTGCCCATGATGTGTTTTAAAGGCTGTTTTCAATTCATCTTCCTCCCGCATCTGAATCTGATGATAACCGCTTTTCAGATCCAATTTAGAAAATACTTTGGAGCCCCCCAATTCCTCCAATAGTTCATCAATGATGGGTAAAGGAAATTTGTTCTTTACTGTGACTGAATTCAGTTTGCGATAGTCAATACACAACCTCCACGTGCCATCTTTCTTCTTTACCAACAAGACAGGTGAAGCAAAGGGACTGTGACTCGGTATAACCAATCTAGACTGTAGCATATCAGCCACTTGCTGTTCAATTTCATCTTTCTGTGCAGGCGAATAGCGATAAGGCCTGGTATTTACGAGCACAGTACCCGGCAATAAGGGTATCGCATGATCAAACTCACGGTGAGGAGGTAGCTGAGAGGAAAACTGAAAAACAGTCTGGTACTCATCCAAAACAGCAAGAACCTCCTGGGAAACCACCTCAGAAACATCCGATTTCACCCTTTCAATCACCGCCAGCGCCCAAATGTCATTTCCCTTGTCATATTTCCGCAGCTGATGTAATGAAATCGGTTGGACAGATTCATGTGCACTAGGCACCACTCCTTGCAACTTGAGCTCTTTATTTTTGTAACTAAAAGACAGTTGCTTGTTCACCCAATCACAAGCCATGGGACTGTATAATTCGAGCCAATCCATCCCCAAAATGGCATCAAATCCTCCCAAGTCTAACACCTTCATATCATGGGAGAAAGTAGTCCCTTGAATCCACCAAGTAAACTAAGGTACAAACTGGGTACAAGATAAAACCACACCATTTGCCATTCGAACCTGAAGGGTATCAATAGGAGCCCTTGCCAAGTTCAATTTGGGTAACAAGGCTGAGTTGATAAAACTGTGGGAGCTTCTTGAATCCACCAGAAACAATAACTTTTGTCGCTGTACTAACACTTCCAACTGTATAGTACCCGGCAAACTCAACCCACCCACAACATTTATGGACAGATAAGCCTCCGATTCTGGTGACAACATTTGTTCCACAGCCATGGCATCCAACAATTCATCCGACAGAATAGTAGACGTGTCCACTATCTCTGCGACATTAACATGAGCAACCATTTGGGCATTACACTGATGTGTAGGGGTATATTTCTCACCACATTTAAAACACAAGCCATTTTCTCTTCTGTACTCCTTCAATTGTTGAGCCTTCCACACCTCCCCTGAACCTATTTTCACCGTATCCAACACCTTACTCACTTGTGGAGAGCCCTGTTTGGACACCCATTTCTTTTTATGCTCCACTGTGTCAACCAACCCCTCCTTAGCCAATGCCAAATGGTATGCATGGGTTACAGTACGAGGTATTTGAGACTGCACATGACTCCTCAAATCCTCCCTCAAACCCAGAATAAAATGTCTCACCAGCCATAATCCTCCAATTTCAGATCCTCATATAAGCGGATCTGATAAAGGAGAGAATCAAATTCACTCTTATACGCATCCACTGTACTCTTCTGCTTCAGAACCAATATTTCATTCATCTTGATGTGCTGAATATTGGCTTCAAATTCCAGCAAAACCGCCCCACTGAAATCCTCCCATGTGCGTCTCCCAAATTCCTGTTTCCAAGCTTTGTACCAATGAGCAGCATTCCCCACCAAATTCAAGGAAGCAACCGACATCTTAAACCCATCCGGGATTTGATACAACTCGAAATAAGTGACACACTGATCCAACCACACTCTAACTCCCGACCCATCAAATTTTGGCAGGTCCATTTTGGGTGGATGCCAACGACGCGCTGTCCCCTCTCTCTGTCTCCTGCCTCCAATGATGAACTGGATGAACCAGGATCGACATGAGGCATACCAGAAGGAACCCGAGGCAAATTGCCCACCGACGCCTGACGCAATGTAGTAGCCAAGACTTCCTAATCCTGTTGCACTTGTCCCAACGAAGCCATCGTAAGATCCACCTTCGTCTGCATACTCTCCATTTTCGTCGCCAATTGCTGCTGACCAGCCTCCATCAGGTCCACCTTCGCGAGCAGAGAGTTCATCGCCTCAATCATTCTGTCCTCCATTGCTTCTAAGGTCGTGAGCACCTGACGAACTTGCAAAGTTTGACGCGCCAGATTGTACACTTACCCTGAATCAACCGAACCCTGAAAGGAATTACAGTAATCGCCAAAACAATCACTAACCCAACCACGAGAGTTTTTTACCGGCTAATCAAGGGAGTAGCAGCGCACAATCTGGCCAATCCTGAATCTGATACCACTGTAATCGCTAGAGGGAGTGAGATGCCCGCCGGGGAGCGTTTCATCACCTGAGTTCGGAAGAGCTCATCGGGGAAGAACGGGATCGCCAACTCCAGACACACACACACGGCAAAGTTTCCGGGGCAACAACTTTTCTGTTATTAGACGCCCTCCTCTGTTCACCGTCCGACACATTTATACCCTCCCTCCCATTTACGTCTCTACTTACAGAAGTACGCCTCCACTCAACACACACACATTACAGCTATCCACCTTCATTTAATCTGTTCCCGCCATCGCCACGCCAGCTGATGACACAGCGTGAGTTGTGACAATCTCCAATCCTTTTGAAGGATTCCTCAATTGCCTCTCAAAAGAATCCAAGATACCTTCATGGCTCATACACACAAGGAGCTCCTCTTCCTATACCACCACATTAGCCGAACCTATATGCATCATCATGTCGAACAAGACGTTCCACATCTAGGCCACCGTGGTCTTCGCCCGTCGGCATGGCTTGCGCGTCCGCATGCAAAACGGCGAGCATGGCTACCAGTCTACCAGGGCTCTCCTACCGAGCCAAGGACCGTGGTGAGTTAACCACCGTCGTTGACCTCTCCAGGATGCAGTCCATGTGCATTGACGCATTGAGCGGCACCGCGTGGGTGCAATCCAGCGCAACGCTTGGCGAGCTATACCACGCCGTCTAGAGGCATGACCCTCGGCTCGGGTTCTAGGCCGACGGGAGCTGGATTCATCAGGAGAGGGGAGGTCGGGGGAGAGGGGAGATTTGAAGAGAAGGAGGAATCAGTGGGAATATGGTGTATGACCCGATTCCAAAAACGAACTATGGGAATATATAAATTTCGGAGAATCACTTTATGGGTGAACCCCTTTGGTTGTGATTCCGTATTTTTCAACATGAATCCCTTTCTAGAATCAAAACCAAAGAGACCCGAAATCCTAGCAGAGGGTACCTAAAACCCTTGTGCTCTTCATAGCTGAATAAAAATCCTACTTCAGAGTAGTGTGTGTGGAGCTATGAGGAGCTTAATATCAATTTTCTTTGTGTTGAAGAGGGTAGAGCCGAATATACTGATTGTTGCTGAGTACCACCGAGGCAACACCAAGTGCTGTCGAGACAACACCGAGTGTTGTCTAGGTGTGCTCGAGATTCCTAATAGTGCAAAGCAGTCATGTAGAATATGCATTGGAGACTATGTTATATGAACATGTTTTTGAGTCTTAATGAAATATTTGAAGATCTCATTCAAGAATATTCGACGAGAGTGGACCCCACGAGCGTTGTAGTAATCAATAATTCCCCGAGAGAAGTGCAGACGCATGCTCTCTTATCACTAATCGATCACATGTGCTAGCCTAGAGTGGATCATAGAGGCATGACCTATCAGCTAGGACTCGAGTGATTTACCATGGGCACTCAGGCGATCAATGTATTGGAGGTAATATAACATAAAAAATCAATAAGTGAGCCCTCGAGCATCATAGTAATCAAACGTTCTTGAGGACAAAGCGGACTCATGTTCTTTAGTCATTGGTTAGCGCACATAGGCCAACCTAGAGCAGATCATAGGGACACAACTGATCAGTTAAGAGTCAGGCAAGCTACCATAACACTCGGAAGGTGATCAGTGAAGGGTGATTTCTGAGTGACCGAGTGGTGAGTAAGCCCCTTTTTCAGAGTAGGTCATAAACTAGTTTGCTAGTTGGTGAAAAGGTCAGTCTAGAGCGGATCATAAGACAACAAGCGCAACCACCGAAGCAGATCACAGGGAAAAAAACGACCAACTATTTAGAGTGCTAGGTGTGACTCGACCACTATAGGAAATTTAGAAATCAATTGTCGGTGATGTTATTGGCTAGGGATGATAATTTTGCCCACGGGTATGAGTAGTCATGGGTATACGACCCAATATGTATGTGTTGGGATTTAAATTTGTGCCCATGCATTCATGAGCTTGGGTGCTCATTTATTCTCAAGTCAAGCGTGGGTTTATATTCAAACCCACAGATAACTACAGGTTTAAATGATTATTTTTTCTATTACTTGTGTGTTTTTTACATGGCCATGTCTCCATCTAGCCCATCCTAACTCCCTAGCCATGATTTTCACACACCATAATCATTTCATGATTCATGCCTTAGAGATTCTCCAGCGCTCTAGGCCACTAGTGGCAGGCGAGCACACCAGTAGAGGCTAGCTGACGCCTACTAGGGACGACCGATCAACCACACTCTAGCGCACCACACATCACCACATGGGCGCCAAGCGCCAGGCACCGAGCTGACAATGGCCAAACTAGGCACAACGACCATGCATCCATGTCCATGTCTATGGTTTAGGTTTTTGTACTGCAGCCTCCAAGCATCCTCTACCCCGACCAACCCCAAATCCACTCTGTCTAGATCCATTCTGATTCATTGTTGTCATTGAATCCACATAGGTCCATTATTATTCATGGTTGTTGCTGAACCCACGATTTACCTGTTGGGTTTCGGGTACCTGACGGGTTTAGGTACGTGTATACTTGATGGAAATATTTCCAAGAGAATTCTGGGGTAACCCAAAGTTCTAGCATAAGACCGAAAGTTCTAGTCCAGTCCCAGTTTTGAATTATGAAGGAATAGGAAGTTCTAGGTATGACCCAGAAGTTTCGAGTTCTAGATGAATCGAAAGTTCTATTCCAGGGATAGAGGAAGTTTTGAGTTCTAGAATGATGTGGCCAACATCGGTAAGTGGTCGATACCCTAAGGTACCAATCACGCCAGCCAGGGATAGAGGAAGGAAAGGGCGCGAAGCCAAGGTCCCAGTTAGAGGGACGCATGAGGGAACAATTGAAGGGGATTCGACAGGTTTCAGTATTCACGAAGTCAATCTTGTCAGAGTCACCTATGGGGCCCAAGAAGAAGCTGTATGGGTGAGTGGTGATCGGTATGAAGACCTGGTTCCGAAGAGCCTGCATGTGGGAAAAATGGCTTAGAAAAGGGATGAAAACCACGGAGGAAGAAAGGAAGGCCAAATGTATGAAAAGAAAAGGCATACCAGTGGGATCCTGTTCAAGTCAGCCATTGTACTGTTCTCTCGATCTGATGTAATGAAGAAAGAAGACGAAAGATGGTGGTGATCAAGAAGTAGCGGAAGCTAATGACGATGGTTGAAAGCCGAAGTGCTAGTGCACATAAAGCGTGGAAGGGAGAATACGAAAGACGAGTATTTATTGACGAGGGTGATTCTTCGGCTACCCAATCAGACCAATCATAATAAGCGAAGGTGAAGAGTTTTCGGCTAGCGATAATGAATGTGACATGACCGTGTGAAAATACATGGTGGTTTAAGGTAATTATAACTGATAAAGCCTCAAAACTAGGGGGCATGTGTTGACGCCAAGAATTGGTAAAGCCCAAGGCCCACCAAGGAAGGCGCGCGGTCAACAGAAGGTCAAGGAAGATCCAATCAAAGAAAGTCAAAGAATCCTGTCCGCAACAACTACATGATCGGAAGGAGGCCGATGGAGATAAGAGCGGCAGGAGGTTATAGATTCATCCGAAATCGGCTGATAGGTTACTTGGATGGCAAGTCTACGGAATATCTTAAAGTGTTATGTAAAGGGGTTTCCTTTGTTATCTATGAGGATGAAACTAATAATGAATTATTTTCAAGACTTGGTTGACAAGTGGTGTGCATACGGTGGTATTTATGCACCGATAGGAGGAGTGTTCGCCTAGGTAAATTAAGGGTTGAACTATGTGTCATCATCTAAGAATCATGATATAGTCACATGTGTTATTTATGGGGTGACCTTAGTTATGAAGTTGTTCATTGTTCGGCCTTACATTGGGAGACCATGGTCATAAGAGTGGGGCCTAGGGGACTACTTGTAGGAGCTATCCATGTATGTGTGTATAAGTGTATCCAATACAACGATTTAAGTGCCTCATTGAGTGAATGATTTATTCATATAACGACATTAGGACTAGAGAGGCCCCCCTGGCCTAGCGACACTAGGGTTGCTCCTAATAGGGATAAACACTTGCCGAGATCATGCAAGGTTAGGCTTGGGACAATGAAATAACTTCGTCATGAGCTAGTATAAATGAGTACGGATTAGTATCGTGTGATATGGTAGACATAATTACTAGCTCGTGTCATGTGGATAAAGTTCACAATGGTTGTAGAGTGTTAACACTAATCGATTAGTCATGTTCACAATCATTAGCATCTTAGTGAAATGATATTAGTATAGTGCTAGAGAATTGTAAAGTTGTTGACACTAAGAATTGGTAAAACCCAAAGCCCGCCAAGGGAAGCACACAATCAAGAAGGTCAAGGAAAATCCGATCAAAGGAAGTCAAGAAGCTCGTCCGCAACAATTGCATGATCGGAAGAAGAGCTGATGGAGATAAGAGCGGCAGGAGGTTACATATTCATCCAAAATCGACTGATAGGTTACTTGGACGGCATGTCTATGAACCATAAATATGTAGGGAAAATTACTCACATGCCATTATAATTTTCAGAAATTGCTTATATGCCACTGTCAGTGACTATGGCGGCTCCCATCTGTCAGTGACACACCGATGGCATATTGGCAAACCGTAAAAATTGTAATGGCATAGAAAAAATTAACCCAAATATGTATCCCCTAGGTTAGGTTTAGTTTAACTCTCGTTCAATCTACAATCGGCGCATCACGACCCTTGTGCCCTAAGGTTATCCGGTGGGACTCGGGCTCTCGGAGCTGGGCTGCATCAATTTGATCTCTAGCAAAGAGGTGAGTCCCGCCTCCCCTGGCTTCCGTGACAACTAGGTTAGTATCCTCACGTCTGCATCGATTCGGTCCGATCTCTTGAGGGGAACGGTGAAACAACACGATCGTCGGTTTTTCTCAGTGTATTTGGCTAGGTCTAAGGTTGCATCAATTGAGTTTGATCTCTTATATTGAGGTGATCTAGGTTTGATAGCTTGAGGCTTCATCGGTTAAGTCTGACATCTCTTGGTGTTGTATCTTTTTCATGTGTATACTGTTCATCTAAATAAAGTTTGCCCGATTCATTGATATATTGTTCAGATCATCGTGACTACCTACTGTCTCGGTTAGATCTGATCTAGTTATTGTGATGATTTCCATGATATAGATCTGTTATCTGGCATGATTTATTTATTTCTATCAGAGTACAAGCTGATATGTTATCTTCAATTCATCTCCATATCATGTTCATCGTCGAAGGGTGCTCATCAGCCTATATGTGCATCCTATTTTTCTCCATCGGCCGATGGCGTGCTTGTTCGATTGGGTTAATCTGGGCTATCAGCTGTTTGGCCGATCGCACGATGCTTCATAGCTTTATCTTTTACGCCACAATCATTGGCTTGCCAACCGATCGACTATTCTACTAATGTCTGTATTTTCCGACCCCTTATCAATTGTAGGGTCAAACTGATTGGCACGCCCTGAACCCTTTTCTAAGACGTAGGACCTGAATTGGAGTTAAGAAAATCTCCTAGGCCGTGCGTGTTTCAGTGTGTAACCATCTCCAACAACCTTGCCATGGGAGAAGGAGAGTAGTTGAAGCCATAGCCCCACACGGAGGGGTCCATGGAGGAACATTTCAGAGGAATACGAAGGGTCTCGACATTGATAAAATCAACGGGGTCTGAATTGCCCATGGGGTCCAACAAGAAACTAGAGGGATAATCAACAATGGGAATCAAGACTTGATCCCGCAAGTGCTGCAAAAATAAAAGGGAAAGGATAAGGAATATGTAGTAAAGAAGACAAGCCGAGGGTATCCAAGGAGGACAAAGAAGATAAAAACGTTGGGGCCTACCTGAGGGACTTCACGAAGGTTGGCCATCCCAAATGGCACCGGATGTCGAAAACGCGGGGCAGAAGAAGATTATGAGTGATGGCAACGGAAGGTTCACTAGAAGCCAGTAGCAAAAGCAGTGCAGATGAAAATCATAGAAAGGAGAAGGGTAAAAAGCTGGATATTTATTAACCAGTGTGGCTTTTCAGGTGCCGTGTTAAACCAATCCTGGAGAGGTAGAGAAGGTGAAGGGTTTTTTTAGCTGATGGCAATGAATGCGAGATGATCATGTGAAAAGACTTGGTGGTGTAAGTAATTATGATCGGTAGTTTCGAAGCGTCATATGCCTCTTAACACCTAAAAACTAGGGAGGCATGTGTTGACGCCAAGAATTGGTAAAGCCCAAGGCCCACCAAGGGAAGCACACGGTCAATAGAAGGTCAAGGAAGATCTTGTCAAAGAAAGTCAAAGAAGCCCGTCCGCAACAATTGCATGATCGGAAGAAGAGCCGATGGAGATAAGAGCGGTAGGAGGTTACAGATTCATCCGAAATCGGTTGGTAAGTTACTTGGACGACAAGTCTACAGACTATAAATATGTATCCCCTAGGTTAGGTTTAGTTTAACTCTCGTTCAATCTATAATCGGTGCATCGCCACCCTTGTGACCAAAGGTTATCCGACGAGACTTGGGCTCTCAGAACTAGGCTGCATCAATTTGATCTTCGACGAAGAGGTGAGTCCCGCCACCCCTGGCTTCCGTGCCAACTAGGTTAGTATCCTCACAGCTGCATCGATTCGGTTCGATCTCTTGAGGAGAACGGTGAAACAATACGGTCACTGGTTGTTCTCAGTGTATTTGGCTAGGTCTAAGGCTGCATCAGTTGGGTTTGATCTCTTAGATTGAGGTGATCTAGGCTTGATAGCTTGAGGCTTCATCAGTTAAGTCCGACATCTCTTGTTGTTGTATCTTTTTCATGCCATATACTGTTCATCTAAGTAAAGTTTGCCTGATTCGTTGATATATTTTTTAGATCATCGTGACTAGCTACTGTCTCGGTTAGGTTTGATCTAGTTATTGTGATGCTTTCCATGATATAGATCTATTTTCTGGCATGCTTTATTTATTTCTATCAGAGTACAAGCTGATAGGTTATCTTCAATTCATCTCCATATCATGTTCACCGTCGAAGGGTGCTCATTGACCTATATGTGCATCCTGTTTTTCTCCATCGACCGATGGCGTGCTTATTTGATTGGGTTAATCCGGGCTATCGACCATCTGGCCGATCACACGATGCTTCGTGGCTTTATCTTTTACGCCACGGTCATCGGCTTGCCATCCGATCGGCTATGCTACTAATGTCTATATTTTCCGATCCCTTATCAGTTGCAGAGTCAAACTGATTGGTACGCTATGAACCCTTTTCTAAGACGTAGGACCTGCACTATAGTGCATGCAAATCTCCCAGGCCACGCATGTTTCAGTGTGTGACCAAAAAGCACGCCAAAAAAGTAAATTGTAAAACTGGGTATGGTGGTAAATCGTGTTTAACTTTATTTTGTCAGGATGACTGAGAATGAAATATTTACTTGCTGCCATGGAGGGCACAAGTACGATGACATGACATTACATATGCACTATTACTGTTATTTACATCTTGATTTTCGAATTCCATTGCAACTTACTATTTTACAATCATAAATCAAAACTTGCTTTATGCTGAAAATAAACTATATATGAAGCCCTCTTTGATCTCATCTTAGAAATAGAAATATGTTTTCTCAAGGTGTGGGTAGGTGTTTGACAATACATTTATGTATTGACTCACCTTGTATTGTTGTTTTTATTTTAGATTTGGATATAGGAAATGAAATACCTAGTGAAGAGTACTTCACTTCTATTTCTAGGGATTTCGATGATGGCTCTTTCTAGGGTGGTTCCTAGCTAGTTGCCTATGTGGTGATGGGTGTACCAAGGAACTTTACTACTTTTGCTACTCTTTCCACTATATTTGAACTTGAGAAACCAAGGGTGGGTTTCGGAGTCTGTGATGAGTGATTGACAGAGTTTGACCTCGGGTTCGAAGGGGTCCCTCCGAAGGGGTTCGAAGGTTGGATCTCCGAAAGTGTCCGGAGGTTGGTTTGGTTGCTGCAGCTGTTGCAGCGGAGTGTGCCTGTCAGAGGGGTCCGACAGTACACGATGACTGGGTTTGTACCGAAGGGTTCGGTGCTTTGGGCGGTACATCGGAGTGTGTGCTGAAGGTTGCTAACCCAGAGAGGTCTCCGGAGTACTGGATACACTTGTCTGTTTGTCTGTGATGCGCAAGGGACTTCAGAGGTGACGGACGGTTCGTAGCAGGTGAACCTGGGTCAAGCGGGAGGCTTGATGCCAGGGGAGAAGGGAGCTTCATCACGGTGGCTGCGAAGGTGTCAAGGTCGGACCTCGGGTCGAGGTGCACCAGGAGAAGGCAGTAAGTGCGGAGCGTGGCTCCGGGTGAAGGTACTCCGAGATAAAGTCCTCAGAGGCGAGGCACTTCGAAGGGTACTCCGAATGGAGTGACTTCGGAGTATGGTGGATCAAGTCCTCAGCAGAGGCATGGTGTTCGAGGTGTGCTCCGGAGGGAGACACTCGAAGGTACCCGACGAAGGTCTCAGAAGTCGAGGTGCATCGAAGGCATGGTCCGGGTGAGGCTCATCGAGGAGTGTGCTCGGGGAGAGACACTGTGACGAAGTGCTCATGGAATGCTTCATGCGGAGGCCTTGGACGAAGGAGGGACTTCGAAGGGTGGTACTCCGAAGGTGGGGCTTCAGAGTGAAGCAGGCTTCAGAGCGAGGCTAGCTCCGGAGTGAGGATGACTTGAGGTACTTCGGCCATGCATGGTTTCGGTACACGGACTGACGGAGTTCGAGCTGGGAGAAGCTGCGAAGCCGTGGTGGTCCACTCCGAAGGTGGTGGTGCGAAGGCCCAAGGGCTTTGACGGCTTCAGCTCAAAACCGTCACTGTATCGGAGGCTAACTTCGGTGAAGCGAAGGCCGTCAGGCTCAAGGCTTCTCACCGAAGCTACCGCACCCCTCGCGTGCGAAGGGAGGCTTCAGAAAAGTCAAAGACTGTAAAGGCTGACAATGTCTGCTCTGCAAAAAGCTGACGCTGTCCCCTCTGCAAAGCTGACAGAGAAGCCTCCAAAATAAAGTTGACTACCTTTTGTACCCCTCTGTTCTGTAGAGACAAAACCAATGTAAACCCTAGGGGTAAAGTAGTCAATTCACTTGGGTGAATAGTGGCTATAAATATGGGGGCTGGGTAGGTAACATTTAACACTTTGAGCATTCACTGTTGAGCTCCTGTACTAGCCACCACACTTTGTATTCATCCAGTGAGTTCATTTTTAGTGTTCCTTGTTCAAGCAGCGAAGCCCTGCTTCTGTGTGCATTTTATGCTTGAGCTTGTTTTGCATACCTCGCTGCATACTTCGATCCTTAGTGTGTCACCTCGAGTGACTTGCGGTAGTTCACCGAAGCCTGTTTGGGCGAAGTGTGTTTGTGCGAAGTGTGTTTTTCAGTGCGTTCGCTCTGTGTAACTGGAGGCTAGACCTCGCTACTTACTAGCGAAGCACTGATCGAAGGCTGTTTTTCTTCCCGTGTCATAGCCCTTAGCAGAGTCCGCAAAGTGTGCATTTCGACCTTCGAAGTACGAAGCCCAGCACCAGTTGCTGTCGCTAAGTATTTGGTTGAAGTCCTCAGAGGGCAGTCCACTCTTGCGAAGGGTGAAGTGCGAAGCCTGCTCGAAGCACCCTGTGTGCGGAGCCTGCACTGACTTAGCAGAGTTGATTTCTCGGGGTTGCGTGTTGAGTGAAGTCTTCTTGGCTTCAGACTTTTACTCCTTGCGAAGCCTGTGTTCGGAGCTATCAACTACCTCCGAACCAGAACTTCGAAGGTTGTGTTCGAAGCCTGTTCCGCAGAAGACAGAATTAAAAACAGAAGGCTGTTTTTAGCCCGAAATTTTAAAAGCTCCCATTCACCCTCCCTCTGGTCGCCGTTTCCGGTCCAACAATTGGTATCAAAGCAGGTTAAGATCACCAGTTGACCTTAATCGGTTTTGTGATCTCTTGGCGACATGGACAGAGCTAGTAAAATTCCTCTGTTCGATGGGACTGATTTTGCATACTGGAAGGTGCGCATGGAGGCTTACTTGCTAAGCCAAGGAAATGCAATTTGGGAGATTGTGGACTCACAATACTCCATCCCTGATACTCGCACTTCTCAAACAGAGAAAGATCAGTATAATGCCAACTCCAAGGCTAGAAACATACTGTTCATTGGTTTGAGCCGGGGTGAGTTTGATAGGGTGCAGCACCTTAGGACTGCTAGGGAAATTTGGACAACACTCACTATTTTTCATGAGGGCTCTACACAGATTAAGGCCAGGCGCCAAAGCACATACAATCAACAGTATCAGCTGTTTGTGCAGGCACCTGGTGAATCTATAGATGCCATGTTTTCTCGCTTTGATGCGATAGTGAGTAACTCGCGGTCCAACGGGACGCTTGCTTACAGTGATCATGATAGGGCTATCAAGCTTCTCTATGCTCTTGATCGTAGCATATGGGAAGTGAAGATATCCAGCATTGAAGAGTCTGCAGGTTATGACACATTGACCTGTGATGAGCTCTTC